>VDFB02252616.1:196819145-197236561 GCA_007258455.2 Sequoia sempervirens
CTCATATCACCCTCTTGGTAAAAGTTGAATTAAAGAATCTACTAGATGTGGGATTTATCAGACCTATTGACTATGTCGAGTGGATATCAAATATTGTGCTAGTTTCAAAACCAAACAAAAGCATGAGGATATGCACAGACTTCAGGGATCTTAATAAGGCTTGCCCAAAAGATTATTTTCCTTTACCTAACATTGACATCATCGTAGACTTGACAGCTAGACGTGAAATTCTCTCACTTATGGATGGCTTTTCAGGTTACAATCAGATAAAGATAGCACCCAAAGATCAAGATAAAACAACCTTCACATGTCCTTGGGACACTTTCTGTTGGAATGTAAAGCCTTTTGGGTTGAAAAATGCTGGAGCCACATATCAAAGAGCAATGACCACCATCTTCCATGACATGATGCACACTTTTATGGATTATGTAGATGATTTACTGGAAAATTCATTCACCAGAGAAGGACGTATGGAAATTTTGGACAAGATCTTCACCAAACTGGAGAAATTCAATGTGAGGTTAAATCCCAAGAAATGTGTATTTGGTGTAACATCAGCTAAACTTTTGGGATACATTGTGTCATCCAAAGGAATTGAGGTAGATCTTGTGAAGGTCCAAGCTATCATGGAGATGCCTCCTCCTAAAAATATTAATCAACTAAGATCATTACAAGGAATATTTCAGTCTATCAGAAGGTTCATTGCACAATTGGCTAAGAAAACTCATCCTTTCAATCATTTGTTACACAAGAATATTTCTTTCAAATGGGATGAGAAATGTGAAGCCACTTTCAATCATTTCAAGCAATATCTAATTTCACCATCCATACTAGTACCACCAACTGAAGGAAAGCCATTAATACTCTATATTGCAACAATTGATATATCTTTGGGAGCTTTATTGGCATAGGAAGATTCTATAGGAAAGGACAATCTATTATATCAGCAGGACCTTGAATGGTTATGAGATCAATTACACCTTCCTTGAAAAAGCTTGTCTTATGGTAGTATTTGCTACTCAACAACTAATACATTACATGTTGACTCACACTATCAAACTCATCGCTAAAATTGATCCATTAAAGTACTTACTTAGCAAAGCTACCCTAATAGGAAGACTAGCCAAGTGGGTAATGATATTGAGCGATTTTGACATCCAGTACGTGGACAGAAAAGCAATCAAAGGTTAAGCCATAGTGGATCAACTAGCTAAAGCACCATTGCAAGACAATCATCTAATAAACATTGAGTTTCCAGATGTTGATGTCCTCACGGTGTCAACACAACAAAGGATAGTGTACTTTGATGGCTCTTATACACAACATGGAGCAGGCACAACAATATTTTTTATCACACCTCAAGGACATACCATTCCTAATTCCTACAGACTGATGTTTCCTTGCACCAACAACACAACCGAATATGAAGAATTAATAATTGGAATCAAGGTAGTAGTCGAGTGGAAGATCACAAAATTGCATGTCTATGGTGATTCCCAACTAGTCATTAATCAAGTGAATGATGATTACCAAACAAAAGATGACAAATTAATGCCATATAAAAGAATGGTTGATGACTTCAAAAATACTTTGTGGAGATAAAATTTGATCAAATTCCTAGAGGCGACAACAAAGTTGTTGATGTCATGGCTACCATTGCTTCTCTCTTACAGATTCCTGAGAAATGAGCCCGTTATGAGTTCATGGTGGAACAACTATTCAACCCATCCTATGACAACCCCGAATCCCAAGTCATCTACCATCTAGCTAAGGTTGACACTTCTACCTATAGGAAAATCTACACCTATCTGAAAGACAATACCCTCCCACCTAATTTATCTCGGAACCAAAAACAAAATTTCATCTGACAAGCAGCTCGACACACCCTAATAGCCGATATGCTTTATTGATGAGGTCTTGATGGTACTCTCCTTCGGTGTCTAGAACGTAACGAAGCTAAAACAACTTTATGTGAGGTTCATGAGGGTATCTCTGGCACACCTTCAAGTGGCCTAACTTTAGCTAAGAAACTCCTACGTTTGGGATATTATTGGCCAAATATGGAGGAGTCATTTCAATATTTCAAAAGGTGCACAAAATGTCAAATTCATGGAAACCTGATACATGTACCAACACAAGAGTTACAACCTTTCACATCAACATGGCCTTTTTTTTAGTGGGGATTAGACCTCAGGCAAGATTCATCCATCTTCATCAAATGGACACAAGTTCATCATCACAGACACAAAGTACTTCATGAAATGGATTGAATCTATTCCTTTGACCACCATCACAGGAAAACAAATCTCATCATTCATCCTAGATATATATATGTCGACATGGCATTCCTCAATCCATTATCATAGATAACGGTAGACCTTTCATAAACTAGGATGTACAAGAACTTTGTGAGAGGTTACATATCCAACATCAATTTTCTACACCCTACTATCCTCAAGGAAATGACCAAGCAGAGGCCTCAAACAAGACTATCCTAAAAATCCTGAAGAAAATTGTCAATGATGTTGAACGTGATTGGAATGTTTAACTAAACCTTGCTTTGTGGGCTTATCAAACCAGCATCTGCACCCCAATAGGCACCACACTCTATGCTTTAGTCTATGGATCATAGGCCATTCTACCTATTGAGGTTGAACTACCATCACTTTGTGTGTCACTAAAAGGGATCCTTTCAGATGAGGATTGCAGAGTGTCTAGGTTACATGAATTGGAACTATTGGATGAGCATCATCAGCTTGCAGTAGATCACTTAAAATCTTATCAAAACAGGATATCTAGAAGTTACAATCATAGAGTAAAGCCTATAACATTTCAGGTGGGTGACTTAGTCCTGAAAGAAAATCCCCGTAATCAACAAGATCTAGAGAAGGGGAAATTTGAACCCAACTAGTTAGGTCCCTTTATTATTGTATCAGTCTTCGGATTAGGAGCATATCAGTTGTCCACATAGGAAGGGGAATTTTTTGATGAACCACTCAACAGTTTGCATCTCAAGAAATTCTACACTTGAATCATCCAGTGCATCAGAAAATGTCCCAAAAAGAATATAAAAACATCAAAAAATGTCCTGAAAAAATGGTTGCCTTGATGAAAACCTGGCAAATAGGCATCTTGTTAACAACAAAAAAATCAAAAAAAGAGGAAAATACAAAAAAAAGGGAAAAAATACAAAAAAATCAGAAAAAGAGAAAAATACAAAAAAAGTGAAAAAATCATAAAATCTAAAAAAGTGCAATAAAAAACTAGTGAAAATGTGGCAACAGGTGCTATTTGTGATAGACTAGTTTTTCCATCTATTTGAGCATGCCGACCATTTTCTTTTTCCATTTGTGTTCGCCATCATCTTGCTTATCATTAGAAAGCATCATGTACATATCTTGGCATCGCAGTCATGTCTCACCCCAGACTGGGGACAAAATCCTGAATTCACTGGGGGAAAATAAACTTTAAGCTTAAACTAGTAGACAAACAACAATAGGACAAATGCAACAAACACAATGATCATAGTGCAACCCAACATTGAACATCAATCACAAAACATGAACACATCAACCATCCCAAATCAAACAGCCAAATCAATCAAAATCCAAGCAAACTTTAAATGGATGATGTTCTTCTAAATAATGGCTTTATCACTGTGGTATGAATGTTCAATTGTTGCACTTTGATTTTTTTTATCATATCTTTGGAGCACCTTGATGATGTATTGAACTAGAGGAGCCAGGAAGGACTATGAATTTTCTTTGTCTATTATTTGTGAGTTGATCATTATTACTGTTCAAATTGTCATGGGATGTGCTCTACAAAGTATCACTAATGACATTCTGAATTTGTATAGGAAAATGGTTAACTCTTGTCTATTTATGCAAGCAATACTCGAGTCATCTCAGTTTAGTTATACCTAGATGCTTGTGTTAACTTGCAATATCAAAAATCATCGAAGTAGTACTCAGGTCATCATGGTCTACTTATTCCATTGATGCTTGTACTAACTTTCAACACTTTAAAGGCTCAATGATGATAAAAATCATGAAAAATCAGCTATTACGAATGACAACATCTGCATATTAGATCTGCATGGTTAAGTTAGATTGCATCCATGTTAGTTTGCATCTGTATCTATGGGATTTCCAAAGCTGCAACAATTTCACAATGATGTTATCTCTTACACTAATAGATTGAGTACACTTGACATTTCCAAAAACACATCATTATCATATAGTTGCACATCAATTGCATCATCATTTGCATAAATTAGAAAACATTCTCATATAGTTGCACATCAATTGCATCATCATTTGCATACAATAGAAAACACATCAGTTACATCATCATTTTCATTCATCCATCTATGCATCACATCATAATATTTGCATAAAAAAAACACAAAAAAGAAGTGTATTCCATCTCACTTGCATGATCCAAATCATTTCATCAATTATTCATGGATTAAGAAATTGGTCCATTAAGATGATTGAAAGACATGTCCAGCGGAGTAAGATTTCCAAGTAGAAAAACATCTCTATTTTAATAGGGGCATAATTGAACTTGATGCATCACTGAAATCATTTACTCCTTTTATAAAATGGATCTTGGATTCACATAAGATGATTGAAAGACATGTCCAGCAGAGTAAGATTTTCAAGCAGGAAAAAACATCTCTATTTCAATAAGATGCATAATTGAACTTGATGCATCACTAAAATCATTTGTTGCTGAAGAACATGACTAGTAAAAACATAATGCCATTGTTATGAACATCTAAAAACCAGTAGTGAAGATGAATTTTTTATTACTCAAATCCAAGAATGACAAAGGACTAATTGGATCAGCATAAACATCATACATCATTTGCATAATAAAATCCATCTCACATAGCATAAAACATCATCCATTAAGCATATAGAATCATTAATCATGCATTATCATATCATCATTGCATAATCATCATAATCATCATGATCATCATCATACAAACATAATAAACATATATAGAACTATGCACCATCATGTGATCATTTCATACATCATTCATTCATTCATTGCATCATCACTTGAATCCATAGCATATCATATCATCAACATCATATAGAACATCACATAGTGTAAATAATAGAAATTAAATGCATCCATCATAATCATCATGATCATCATCATATAAACATCATAGACACATAGATCGTAATCATCGTTGCATATCATATAACCTCAAAATTATAATGTCAAAGTGTACAAGGATATCCAAAGGTATAAAGAGATACATCAATATCAAAAATGGTAGTGTATCATAATGTCTGAAATCAAGAGGTACATCATCAATGTCTCAAATGAATAAAGAGGTATACATCATGTCCCGAAATACATCAAAATCTGTCATCGTAATCAAAGCTATGTCATGCTCCTCCCAGATGGTGTTGGCATCACATGACCAAGGCCTCCCCCACCAAACGAACCTGCACTAGGATCTCTCCAATCTCCAGGAAGCGGTTGTGTCACCCCTCTACTCGTGGTCCGAGACTAGGACCTGCCTGACCGAGACTATGCAAAACTCTATTGTCACTCTGGAGGAACTGCATCATGATATCTAACTCCATAAAATGTTGCCTCCTATGTGGTACAACGTATCTCTCTAAAATAATCTAATGCACCAGTGGCCTTTGTGGCTCTCTATAGTCTCTCAGTAATGCCCTCTACCTAATTGACCTGTCGTCTCAGAGTATCCCTCTCAGCAGTCAGTGTAACAATTTTCCCTTGCATCTATCCATGTGCCTGAGCTTGGGCCTAGACCTAGGTAAGTTGGGCCTGTATCTATTGTTTCTATTGTCTAGTAGCAACCCTCTTTGCTGTCAATATAGTAATCTACCCCTGGTCCTATGCTAGTAAAGCTTGAACCTGCTCAAGCTGACCATGTAGTGTTTCAACCTATACCTGTAGTGCAGAAATTTGTGTTTGTTGTTGCGGCGAGGGTACTCGAATCTCCACATGTCACCTCTTGCGAGGCACTCTCATCTCTCCAACATCTGGACTTGGGCCTCCACCACCCTCATCTCCTCCCCCATAACCCCCATCATCATCCCCATCACCTCCATCTCTATCACCATCCCTAGCATCACTACTATCCTCCTCCTCCTCCCCCTCCTCTCTCCATCGCTTGCGCCCATGACCTCCTACCCCCTCCGCTAACAATGGCACTGGCTTGTCTGGAATGGTGATTCATGGGAATGGATGCAAGAACATGTACTGTGCATATTCCTCTGATATCGACGCATCGATGATCTCTAGATGCACCTCCCAAATGATGACCTCTAATCCCTGGAAATGTTGCACGGTTGCATCATATGACAACATAGGTCCCCACTTTGTAGCATCCACGTGTTGATGCGCATAATGAGCCACACCCTAGGGAATCCCCTACACTCAGCCATACTGCCTCAGTACTCTCAACAACAAGAATCTCTCAATAATGAATTGTGTACAACCAATCAAGTACATGGATTGACACAAAAATGGAATCTTAGTGTCATCCTCTAGCCAGTGCTCACAATCAAAGTACGAACACCATACCACTAACTCAATATCATCCAGTGTCCTCCTCCAATACTCCAGTTTTCCCAGCTTAGGCTGAGAAAATCGACCAACATAAATATGTACATATAGTCTCATGGTAGGTCGTTGTTTGTCTCCAAGTAGTCGTGCGGCTGCTATATGCTCCCAAGCCCAGACCTGAAGCAATGTAACCCCAATTGATAAACTAGCCCCGTGAAGATAGACCACCTCGTGTAAGTCATGGTACAAATGAGCAAGCATACAACAACCCCATGCATATCTAATGCCTTGAGCAATCATGCTCTCCATAATCTAACCCCATCCAATTGAGAATCCTTTTGACCTACGACCAGGACAAAGAAACCCTCCAATGAATCCAGCTAGAATAGAAGGCAATTTGGCATAGGAATCTACCATATCCCTCCAAGGAATCTCATAACAACATATTTGATCATCCTCGAATACTCTACACAGTGCATCAATCTTTCCCTGCTCTTGAGAATCATATAAGACAAGCTCTCCAACCATGAGAATCCACAGAATATGATATACGTCCATTGGGGTAACTGTGATCTCACCAGTGGGCAAATGAAAGGTGTTATGCTCATTGTGCCACCTCTCTACTAAAGTTGTCAACAAACCCCTGTTGATCCTAATTTGGGGCATATTAATCAGGGATGACAAACTGCATTGTGCAATGGCAGCTACCTTAAGTGGCATCAGGTATGGAATCAAATCCCACATCCTAGGAAAATTATCTCTAATCTGCAGACTCGTCAATGACCCCTATCATCACAAAATCATAAATCAATCAATTGACATCAATCAACCTATCAATCAATCAAAATCAATCAGTATATCAATATAATCAGCTCGGGTGAGACTTTGATCAAATCTCATGAGCATCAATCTATCATTCAACCTCGCCTATCATGAGATTCATCAATCAATTTTAACCTCGCCTATCATGAGGTTCATCAATCAATTTTAACCTCGCCTATCATGATGTTCATCAATCAATTCAACCTTGCCTATCATGAGGTTCATCAATCAATTCAACCTTGCCTATCATGAGGTTCATCAATCAATTCAACCTTGCCTATCATGAGGTTTCTCAATCAATCAATACACCTCACCTATCATGAGGTCAATCAATCAATCAACCTATAATTGATCCTCGCCTATCATGAGGTCAATTATCATCATCCTATCATCGAATCTCACCTATCAGGAGATCAATGGACATCTAACCTATTAGCATCATCAATCATCACCAAATTAAAGGCTGACGCAATCAAACATCATCGAAATAAGGAGTCTAATCAAGAAAATCATCAATCTGGTTTTAAAATCATCAATGCACTAGAACAGTGTTCCAATGTGCTAAAAACTCTATGCACCAGAAAATTTTGTCAATGTGCCAAAACAAAGTTTCTATGCGCTGAACTATCTAATGCGCTGGACAATTTCACGGATGCGCTATAACAGAATTTCTATGCGTCAATTCATCCTATGCGCTAAATTAATCAATCAATGTGCTACTTCAGGTTATCTATGCGCTAAATGCACCTATGCACTAATCCATTTACCTTATGCGCTAAATCCCTAACCCTAAGTGCTAAATCATCCAATGTGCTAAAACAGTCAATCAATGCGCTAACCTATTTACCCTAAGTGCTAATCTATCCTATGCTCCATTATAGTTCATCTATGTGCTACTGCAGTAAATCCTATGCGCTAAAACATAAACAAACTGAATTTAAATGTGAAAATGAGTGGGAAAGTAAATTGCACAAATTACGAGAGAGGTTTTCAGGGTACATACCGAAGGTCCATACGTCATCGGGTGTTTGTGACGCCTGACCCACTCAAACCAATGAGTGTGGTAAGGGATCACCATTTCGCCAAATTTGCACAAATCACTCACTCACTCAAGTTTTCAAAATGCAAATGCTCAAAAGAACTTCTAGTCACTCTTTTTAACCTTTTTAAGGTTAATTAAGTGGCATTTCATGGGGTTGTTTTATTTTATTATCAAAAGGGGCAAATTCATCAATTTCATCACCTGCTAGCTTCTACATCATTTTCAGGAGATAAATCGTTTCTAAATCATAAAATTTTGAGATCATCATCAAATCATCAAAAAATCATCAAAATTTTCAAAAATTCCAAAAAAATCCTAAAAATTCAAAAATTCACCAATTTATCTCCTGAGGGGGCATATATCCATCATCACCTGAAAATCAGCGTCTAGAGCATCAAAAAAAAAAAATTGTCGACATCAACAGCAATTTTTTATTTGAAGCAATGTGTAAACACATTACTTCAAAGAGGGAAAAAATGTATACACCTAAAATCGGTCAAGACAATTAATTAATTAAGTACTAACTATTTAATTAATAAAGTCCCTTTATTTCAACTACTTATAAATAAATTCACAATTTATTTATATAGTTCACACTTTTCTAAATTCTTCATTCTAAACTACATTCTTCTAAATTTAAATAAATAAACAAATGGCTATAGTTTGTTTTTATTAATTAAATATCTTCTCACTAAGTTTGAATAATTTCAAATTCAAATTTAGTCACATGTCTACAACACTTTTTGGCCATCTCATCAAATGTCACATGTAATTAAATATGACTAATATTTAATTACATTATTTTCAACCAATTATCTTCAACAAACTTTTAACACATGGCTTATCCCTCACACACTTTATTCCTTCATCCATTTGGCATGTTGCCCTTGGTCAAGGGAACATTCTCCTTGATTCTTCCATCTCCACTATTCATCCCTCATGTTTGAATCTAGACCGTCGATTGCTGCCACATCACAAGATGCTTTGAAAATACTATACATACAACACTTTGCTACAACATTTATCAATCATATCTTTTCGCAAACTTATTATGTAGGAATAGCTTTGGAGCATTGGAGCATTTAGAATTTGATCATTTAGCATTTAGCTAGTTGCATTGTTTTATCATTCTAACTTAGAATCATGTCTTAGTTTGAAATTGCATTTTAGTTTAAATCATATTAATAGTCAATATTTGAGCATATGTAGAATCATTTTAGCTTTGGAGCATTTAGAAATTGATCATTTAGCATTTAGCTAGTTGTTGTTGGAAATAGGTTGCCATTTAATTGCAAATCCTAAACATTAATTATTTCATGTATCTCCTAGATTCTTGGAATGTGTTCAACAACACTAAGATTAAGATGAGATTAATATTTGATGAAATAATCATGATTATTGACATTTGTAATTAATTCTAAATGTAAGAAGCATGTGAGGGCATCCATAGTGAGTTCCTAAATAATAGGGACACATGGGACACTCATGGTAAGGTGACACTCACTTTGTGTTCGCTTAACTATCTGGAAAATGCTTAACACGAATGCATGTAAAGATCCTAGGAGTTAGGATTTTGATGTTTGCATGTTTGAATTCATTCGTATCAGATTTAGTTCATTTTATTCAGTTTAGTTCAATTTGGTTTACAGTTCAATTCAATTCAATTCAATTCAATTCCATTCAATTCAATTCAATTCAATTCAATTCAATTCAATTCAATTCAATTCAATTCAGTTCAGTTATGGTTCAATTATCTTCAGTTGCATGCAAGTGCATGTTACATGCATGTTGGTTATTTTGAGTTGCATATAGCTAGCTTTAGTTAACTTGGAATGCATGGCTAATAACTTGAGTTGTATGACAGATAACAGGGACTACCTCCAGTTAATAGGGGATGACCATTCTTGCATGAATGGTGTTGAGTAAATGTTTCAGTTAACTATAAAGCACTTGGAGCCAACTTGGGTGCCCAAGATGCTTTATTGAATTTACCTCTCATGCATGATAAGATATTTCTGAAGGCTCAGTTAAGAAGGGTTACTTAAGGGCACCAACTTTGAGGAAGAGCTTTGGAATTATCACCGAAGTGAAGGAGAAGTTGTAGCTTCAGTTTGGGACACCCAAATGCATGAAGCACATGTTGTAAGCTTTAGTCTTCACTGAATAACTCAACTTGAAGGAATATGGCGTACCTTTTCAAGGGCTTGAGCTTGTGCATTGTAATTATCACCATTTGGAGATTACAAGGTTGCATATTGTCTTTATATCTCATTCAAGTTGAATAGAGTTTTCATAATTGTTATTGCAAGTGTGAAGAAGATTGGTAAAGATAGAAGAAGCATTCTCAAGCAAGAATTGGAGTTATTGTAATTCAGAGATTGAATAATAGAATAATTCTTGGTGGAGTTTTTTTCCGAAAGGGTTTCTCCACGGTACAACTTGTGTGATCTTTCTAATATCCTATCTAGTTCTTCTATCAAATTCTCTCTACATTCTACAACAGTAAAATGGATTAATCAAGATAATCCACAAAGAATATATGTAACAAAGAAAAGACTTACTTAGATCAGCAATATTAAACTTTTACATAGTATTAAGCTAAGAAAACACCTCATTTTTCAATAGTTGCATTGTTTTATCATTCTAACTTAGAATCATGTCTTAGTTTGAAATTGCATTTTAGTTTAAATCATATTAATAGTCAATATTTGAGCATATGTAGAATCATTTTAACTTTTTATGTAGCATCATTATCCATTTGTCAATATCACCATTATCATCGCATCATGGCTTTTATCATATAGTTTCATGTAGGAACTTAGATTTCTTGCATTTTGAACATCTCATTTCTTAAGTTGTCATTCTAACAATCATAGTGCACATATAAAATCTGAGAGCCAAATGATTTAATGAATCCTTAAGAATAGAGAACAATGGAACATTTTTAGAGATTTGTTTGTTGCAAATAGAGTAGTTTTTTTATTCAAATCTTTAATATAATACGTCTCATTAATGTTTGTGTGCTTTAGTATTGATTTGCTAACTCTCCCACATTTCACACACACACCTAGTATATTATCACAATATGTTAATACCTTTGGTATGAACATAACACATGGCATAAAAACATTTACCAAAAAATATTTGTTCGTATCAAAGGCAAAAGTACACAACTCTACAAATATTGAAGCTATCATAGTCACAATACTACAACACACTCATGAACTTAATATCTGTAATATTTATGCAAGGCCTAATACTTCCATTCAAGAATTAATCACAATTCTTCAATCTATAATTGCATACACAGATACAAAAAACATATTGTACATTGTCAGCAACTTTAATGTCGACATGTGTTCAAAAAATAAAAGTGAAACAACACTTCAAAATTTCATGCAAACTAACAAAATTCATTTTTTGCTAAACAAATCGCATAGTCTACACAAGTCAATGATTGACCATATTTGGTCAAATTCAATCACAACTATATGCAATATTTATAGATCAAATGCATATTGGACTGATCACTTTCTTATTTTCCTAAAATTCTACTTCACTGGTTGAATCAATTCAACATGATAGCATACATAAGCATATATTGCTAATAAATTTTCCAATTAATTTTGCAATACTAAATCACTAGTTTGCAGGAAAATCATGGATCAAACAAAAAGACCACAACAACAAGAACAAGAAATGGAGGAAGACACAAGCAAATGGTAAGAAACCTATCCTATTTTCCTATGACATGCATTTTTGCATTGTCCAAATCTAACATTTACATTTTTGTTGTTGTTGGATTGAGGTACAGCTTTCACTCTCCCCCCTTTATATACCCCACCGATACACGTGGTTGGAATCATCTCTTGGGGTGATGAAATCCCCAAGCAAGTCCCACTAAGAAAAATAAAATGGGTAGACTCAAAGGACGTGGTAAGCTACGATTTCTCGTCACCTAGGATCGCCGAATGGTGCAAGGGGATTGGATACGTCAAATAGCTTACCTAAAAATACAACATACAAGATTGATTGACACCTTTTAATTAAACTATGTTCCTAATTAGGGGTTAAGAACCCTTAAAATAGACAAAAATTTGCTGAAATTTTGAAATTTCACCTTTTCAAAAAAGTTGTCTGGGGCAAATCCGCCTGTCTGTTAGGTCAGGTCCGCCTGTGTGTTAGGTCGAGTCCGCCCCTCTGTGAAAAAGTTCCAAAAAACAATTTTTGGAGTCTGGGGAGGGCAGGTCCACCCCTAGAGAGGGTCAAGTCTGCCTGTGGAGGGCGGGTCCACCTATCTGTTAGGTCGGGTCCACCCCTCTGTAACCTGTATCTGCAAAAAGTCAAAAAATAGAAAACATAAAAGCAAGAGACCCGTTTGTGGGTCCCACCGGGTGTGCCAGAAATGTGATAGGTCAAATCTAGGTGCTAGAAAATGAGCAACAAACAAAGTAATTCAAAATAACACTAAAACAACCTACACCTCAAGATTACCCTAGTTGGAATCAACACAAAACAAAAACAACAAATGAAACCTTTTACCTTGTGTTGAATAAATCCTTTGGTTGGCCCTTTGATCTTCGGTGTTGTGTGCTCCTTGGATGGCAAGAGATGCAAGCTAGATAATGATATGAAGGTGAATGCAAGTGAGTGCAAGCATGAAAATGGCTAAGTATGGATTCTAAGAAAAAATTGCAATAGTTTGGCTACAATGCATGATCTCCCCAAAATAAGAGAAAATAAGGGGTATTTATAGAGATTTTGGAAATCTCTAGGGAGATGGATGGTCAAGATTGAGCCACCAAGATCAAGATGTAGGGCTAAGGTGAGTTGAGAACTCACAAGCCCTCACATCTTGACATGTGGCATGTGATATGGCTTAAAAGGGATGATGTGTACATGAGGTGGAGAGACAGTACATGACATGGAGAGGGTACATAGTACCTTGGGATTGGGACAAGATCTCCTCATAAAGGAGGTACTTGTCCCCATGTGGGTGAGAGGACAAGTGGGGAATTAAAAATTCCTCAAATATTCTCACGGGGAATAGAGAAGGAATTTAAAATTCCCTTAAATGCATTGGGGGATTAAATGTGAATTAAAAATTCACATGGGGAATGGAGATGCCTTGTTCAAAAGAGAAAGCTTTTAATGAAGTTGTCTAAGGACACATTCCATAAATGATATGGGGATTAGAGATGACCTAATTGGATGATTAAGGTTCTGCAAGTACTTGATTAGACTAATTAAGGACTCATTAGAGGCAAGTGGGAAATTATGGAGGATGGGACCCTAATGATGATTAGGGGTGCACACATCTTAATCATAAATTAATTATGACTAAGAAAGAGGGTTAGACTGCTAAGAGGGATTAGAGGCCAACTTGCAAAAGTTGGAGGATGTGACAATGAGAGAAAAAATAGAGAATTTAAAAATAAATTTAAAATTCTAAAAGATAATATGACTAAATTAAATAAAATGATGCATTTATTTAATTTAAAGAGGAAATAGGGGAAAAATATTTATTAAATTAGATACCTTGGGAAACCTTATACAAAAAAAAAAATTAATTAAATGAATGATTTAATTAATACTGACAAAGAGGACGATTTTAAAAGAGCAAAGGGATGATTAAGAAGATGAATTTGACCATATGAGAGTGGTCAAATTTGGATGTCTACATTTTGCCCCTCTTCGAAACACTATTAGGATAATAGGGTTTCGAAGAAAAATAAAACATAGACGACTCTATAGAAGAAGTGACTGGAAAATAGATGCCCTAGCATGGGGGAGATTATGAGCTACCCGAACAAAGAAGAATTAAAGGGGATGCCCCAGTCTCGTGAGGGAAGGCTTATGACAGAAGATTGGGAGAGGATGGTAGGGTATGCCCCCTCGAGAAGGGGATGGGGACGAAAAAGGGGGCCCTAGGCAACTTCTCGAAAGGATAAATCGGTAGATGTCGATGGAAAGAACACGGAAAATCGAGAAGATTGCCGCTTGAATGGAGGAAAACGAGTCTATGGTGTGGAAATGGCAACCCCGGGAAGACAAGTGGGGGAGGGGATTAGTTGAGGCCCAAAAAAAGTCAAATAAAAGGAAATAATTCCTTTCATTTTAAAAAAGAAAAAAGGGGGGAAAGCTATAAAAGGGAATGTGGGGGTTATTTCTCCTCATTTGGACAACTGTCAAGTGAGGAGAAGAGGAAAAGGAGGAGAGAGCAAGATAAGGAGGAGACACGATGCTAGAATATGATTCAGACATCATTCACGGGGGGATGAGAGACGGCAATTTTTTGAGGAGTGTGTTGTGCCATTTAATTTGACATCAGGTTAGGCTGAAACCCCACTTTGTGTTTTCATTTAATTTGACTAATTTTTTAAAAAAACCAAGATATGGGTTTTGTGGATGGGGTCGGGATGAAAAATGGGTTAATGGGTTTTGTTTTTTTTTGTTTTTTGCATTTTTGAGGAGGGGGGCGAAGGGGTAACGGGGCAAGGGGGAGAGTCGGGTGCAGTCGAGGGCGAGTCTGCCTGCAAATTCGGGCGGGTCCGCTTGGGCTAGAGGGCGAGGCCGCCTTGGCTCAGGGCGGGTTCGCCCAAGGGGCTAGGGAAAAGCCGAGAAGATCAAATAAAAACAAAAAGAATGGAGAAGGGTGAAGGGAAATCTCAGGGTCGGGGAGGGAAGGTTTGAAAGATGACACGGGGGGAAAAAAAACATAACTGACAAGTTGTCATGGTGATGGATGCAGAAAGTGGAAAGTTTACGAACGTGAGAGAGACGGTCCCAGGTTTTAGCAAGATGTGTGGCACGGATGACAGGCGTGGAGCATGAGAGACTGTCAGAGGCAGGACTATTGCACATGCTGTCCTACCCGACGATGAAGGCCCACAGGGCCATGCTGACAGCACTGATAGAGTGCTGGGACTCGAAGACATCAACATTCCATCTACCGACGAGGGAGATGACAGTGACCTTGGAGGATGTTTGGCGGATTTTGAGGCTCCCTATAGCAGGGCTTTCGATTAGCGAGTACTGGTCAGAGGGTGAGGTGTTGGATGAGTCTGTGCGCGTTGTTTTCTGTAGTGATGATCTACCGATTCAGCGGGGTCAGTTAGATGTGGATAGGATGTTGTCGTGCAGGGGGATGTCAGTTTTGTCCTTATACTTAGCGGGACTGATTAGCGGGATCCTAGTGCTAGATCGGAGTGGTCGATTCCTGCATCTCAGATTAGTCGAGGTGATTCGACATATTATCAAGGGCCGAGAGGGGGAGTTTGCATGGGGGACATGCATGCTGGCGCAGTTGTACCGGGACATGCATCGAGTATGCTACCAAAAGGCGCTGAGCGTGGCCCATGTCACACTATTACAGGTTTGGGCATGGGAGCACATCGGGGTGACCAGACCGATCATGCACAGATTAGGAGTGCAGGATGAGAGAGAGGGCGTAGCCTGGGGTTGGGGGATAGAGGCAGGAGCGATACTGTGGTATCAAGATGTGAGAGATGTGGATGTGTGGAGGAGAGGATTGAATGATGTGCGGGAGGAGATGATAGTGTGGCATCCCTATATGCTGCAGTGCTTTAGGAGTTGGAGTGATGATGAGGTGGCACACAGCAGTTACTTCTTCATGTGCTGTTATATTATTAGGTAGATTCCAATTATAGTGGAACTACACAAACTCGATCAGGTGACACGGCAATTTGGAGTGAGATAGGATATTCCTGAAGAGCGGGTGAGATTCCGACGAGTGTCACGGGAGTAGCCATGGGGGGCTCAGCTGAGCCAGGATGCAGTGTGGGAGGATCTGGAGACATTACAGTTTATGCCATACCAAGATAGACGGGAGGGGCAGAGGGATGTGGGGGTGATAGATAGGTATTGGCAGTGGTTCAAGTGACATCTACCGCTACAGATTACCCCAGTAGTGCCGATTGAGGGAGCACTAGGGTTTGAGTCAGAGGATGAGAGAGGGTTGAGAGCAGTGGGACCAGCACATCGAGGGCGATAGAGAGGCAGTCAGGCGAGGGGAGGACAGCAGGTGGTGGGAGTGGCCGAGGAGCCAGCAAGGGGAACCAGGAGAGGGAGAGAAGAGGCTCTTGGAGCAGTCGAGGAGCCAGCGAGGGCTGCCAGGAGGAGGAGGGAGATGATGAGGTCAGGGTTGTAGTACAGTAGGATAGGGGGTAGAGATCCAGGGAGAGAGGAGCCAGGAGACATGTGCATCCCCAGGAGGTCAGCAGCAGGAGAGAGGGGAGGAGGCTAAGACTAGCAGAGCACGGGAGGGACAGGGGATAGACACAGCAATAGGAGGGTATCAGCGACAGAGACAGGAGGAGGGGGAGGCCAGTAGAGCACAGGAGGAGGGTGAGGCCAGCAAAGCACAGGAGAGAATGACCGGGAGAGAGATCCCCTTCAGTGATAGACGTGGATGTGATGGAGGCATCATTGGAGAGCGAGGGATATGAGCCACAAGAGATGGATATTGACATGGATATGTACGACCTCCGACCACTGTTGACAGTGCCACCCATAAGAGAGGACCCTGCAGTGGTGCTAAGAGGGACTGTAGAGAGACTGTGCCTCAGTGAGCAGCAGCTACGATAGACAGAGGCATAGCGGGTCAGGTTAGAGGCAGTGCTGAGTGAGCTACAGATACTGTTCTCCCAGGGTGAGAGAGACTATTCGGCCCTGGCCATACTGGCGTCAGATGCAGAGCAGAGACTGGCCAGAGATAAGGATGAGGCACTGGATGAGGCAGTTGATTTTTGAGGAGAGATTGAGGTTTTGTGAGTGGAGGTGGCCATAGAGCATGAGGAGGGAGATGTCGCAAGATGGGAGCGAGATCGTTTGGTGGTAGAGGCGGCGATACGATAGGCTGTCAGAGGCGGGACAGGGCAGGAGCTATTAGAGACTAGGACAGGGACTGCCAGGGATATAGAGGATCTACAAAGATAGCTACATCGATTATGGAGGGAGAGAGTAGATTGGCACCGAGAGCAGGGTGAGCTCAGAGATAGAGTAGACTGTCTACAACAAACAGCCAGGGATATGGGACTGATGTAGCAGAGGGAGGAGGAGATGAAGAGAGAGATGTGTATGCTGCGGTCAGAGATAGATGTGGTACAGGTACAGGTGCAGGTCTTGGAGGGTGACAGGGATTTGGCATAGGCACGTGCTCAGGCAGCTGAGAGTGATAGGCTAGTGGAAAAGTCAGAGGTTCAGTCTCTCCAGAGAGAGAGGGATGCAGCGGTGTCACAGGCGTCAGGTCTATGCCGGGAGCGAGATTCAGCTGAGTTGAGACTGCAGGCACTTTAGAGGGATAGGGACATAGTAGAGGATCAGGTACAGGCCGTGCAGAGAGAGATGCTACAGAGGCACGGATACAGACGTTGCAGGGGGAGCGGGACGTCGTAGTGGCGCAGTGGCAGTCAGTGTCGGGCAGTGTTGTGATGGGGACAGATACACAGGGATTACAAGGGGAGAGGGATGCTGCCGTGGCTAGGGTAGTGGCTACTGAGGGGATGAGAGATCGGGTTCAGGTCGAGATGGAACAGTTACAACTATCCCAGGAGACCTGGGAGCTAGAGAGGAGGTTGATCTCGAGAGATCGGGATAGATATCGTCAGGAGTGGAATTTTGCTTGGATTCAGGTTGTTGAGTGGGAGGAGAATGCGAGGGAGGAAGGATTTTGGATGGCCGCTTACTACCATGCAGTTCCAGACCCAGCCCAATGGTTGTTCCAGTACACTCGACAGGCACCACAGATGCCAGTGCCATCCCAGTCACTGGGGACACAGACCAGAGGTTACAGTGATTCACCAGGTGGCACTCCAAGCAGGAGATCAGTACTTGACTCACTGCAGAGATCAGACGTGGGTAGCTCATTCGGGAGGTGACAGGATACCAGTTTTTGACAGGTGTAGGATGAAGTGTGTAGTGCTTATTGATAGAGATCAGAGATGGTATACATCTCTAGATTTTGTACCTTATTCGATGATGTATGAGGGCTATGTGATGGATATATGAGAGATTTTGATGTATGATGGACATATTACATACGTTGTATTATTTTGATTATGATATGGGATAGTCCTTATTGAGACTATGTCGTATGTTTCCTTCTGTGATGTATGCACATGTATATGATATTGCCTACTTATGTGGATGGATACTTTGGTTTATTTATGCACGTGTTTATGGATGATCTTATTAATGCAGATATTCTCATAGCGATATGATGTATGCATATGTTATATCTATGATGACTTATTTGGATGGATGCCTAGTTGATTTATTGACATATATGTATGTGATGGATTTTTGTATGAATATTTTATAACAAAGATTTTATAAGATGCTTAGAATAACAAATCTATATTATCCTAAACAACTTTAAATGATGATATGATGTATGAGATGGGTGAGGTGGATGATGTGAGATGCTATTATTATGCAATGGATGATTTACGTAGATGTGTGATGTATTATGAGTCTAACATTTTGTGATGCAGATGGTGATATATGTGTGGTTCTAACGCGTTGTGATGCAAGTGGCGATATATGTGTGGTTAATAGAATGAACCTAATATGCAATAATGCTCTTATAATTTATAGTGAATTAATGATGAAAGGAAATAACACATGGTCATAAGTGTCAATAAGAACTGACATGATAATGGGAGATGGGTATGTAGTGGTTTGTGAAAATGGGTGCAATGTGTCATCTGTAAAAACTTTTAGTATCTTGAGAAGAATGGGAGAGGGCTGGATAAAGTATTTGCACAACCAAAATCATAGGGCGAATGCAATGCAACAGACGGTGAAATGAAATCCTAATAGGAGTTGCCATCTTTGGAGCACTAATATTTGCTATAGCATAAGATACCGGATACCCTGATATATAAGACCAAGGTGAGTTGGCATCCAATGCATGAAACAAACACAACAAACAAAAAGGGCTATCCCAACACCCCAAGGTCACGATGACCTTGGTCGGGCCAGGTATTGGGATAACCACAAACAGACAAGGATGCCCCAGCGTAACACAAGATCTCAGAGATCTTGGTGGGTACTACGTGGGACAGCCGAGAAGACAGCAATAAAGAAAAGACCAAGATAAACCCTTATGTTGACTAGTCAAAGCATACCATGATATGATGGATCAAGGCGACTGTGACAAGTGTTGATAGTGAGCTCAAATGACAAATAAATTCCAAAACATCAAAAGATCACAATCAATATCAAAACGTCCTTTGCCATAGGATCAAGGTGATGGATGAGGTTGATGAGGTCTACTAGGAAGGATGCATCCTGTTGAGACCGACGATGGATACTAAATTAGAATGACCCGGTTTGATGCCATATGTTTTTCATTAACCAAATCTCTTGATAATAGGGGAGTTTAACCGAGAATAACGAGCCAGACAAGGACACAGACTGACATATCCTACAGACCTAGGGGCTCAGGGGCCAATCAGAGATTAGCCTTGCCTACGTGAAAGTGCAAAGCCCTCATAGTTCATGAAAAGACCATGGATAAAGTGAAAAGAGGGTGATGAAGGCGAATAGTAGATGACCAAGATGTGATGGTCAGAATACCTCGGGGGTAGATCAAATGATCAGCCCTGCCTACGTGACAATGCAGGGGCAACGTAGTTCGACAGGTGTGCGACAGGATGAGATCTAGATGAAGATTGATGCAACGGATGAACCTATGTGATAAGATAGACTGACTACCGATGAGATGAATGACATAAGCTCAAAGTGGGATATTGAAAAGCTCAGGATAGGGGGATAGGTTGGACGAGTCATCCAATGCTCAAACAAAATATACCAAGTGGTCAAGGATGGGATGGATGAGGACGATAGTGCGGATGAAAGCATAGGATAACTAGGGTGTCAGGTAGATAATGATTAAGCCCTTTACGGATGACACCTATTACCAAGTTTTCACCACCCGTACTTATCCAAGGTGCCACCAAAAAGTGGTTTTCACCATAGGACGAATTTATTTCTCTTTACTATTTTTTTATTTTTATTTTGATTTTTTTGATTTTTTTGTTTTGATTTTTTTTGATTTTTTGATTTTTTCTGACTTTTTGATTTTTTGATTTTTTGATTTTTTGATAGGTGGAGTTACCAAGTGGACTTAGGCGTAGAACTTCTTGAGATGCATTATGTTGATGGGTTCGTCAAGGGGATCTCCTTCAAGAGTAGTCAACCTGTATACCCAAGATCCATATTTAGCAGCTATGATAAAGGGCCCCAACCAATTCACCTCAAATTTTTCCTTCTTGTCTTAGTCTTACTGAGTACGCTGATTCTCTTTGAGGATGAGATCACCTACTTGAAATTGTCGAGGGTGAACCTTCTCGTTGTAATGACGCTTAAGGCGATTCTGGTATGCTTGCAGGTGATTGTAGGCTTTGTTTCTCCTTTCATCAAATAACTCCAGGTGTGCAAGCCGTGCAACACGAGCGTCCTCCTCACTAATAAGATTTTTTAGGGAAATTCTCAATGATGGGATCTCAACTTCAATTGGCAAGATGGCTTCGGCACCGTAGACCAAAGAATAGGGAGTGGCCCCTGTAGGAGTACGGATGGAGGTGCGATATGCCTAGAGGGTGGGATGAATATGGAGATGCCAATTTTGACCAGTGTTATTGACAACCTTTTTAAGAATGCGGATGAGGGTCTTGTTGGTTGCTTCTACCTGACCATTACCCTGGGGGTAATAAGGCATTGACCAACGATGCTGGATGTGAAAGGTGTCATAGAGGTGTTTCATGGCTTGGTTTTTGAAGGGTTTTCCATTATCAGAAAGGATGGTGGATGGGATACCATATCTGCAGAGAATATGGTATAGGATAAACTTCGAGATCTGAATACCAGTTATCTGTGAAAGCGGCATGGCTTCCACCCACTTAATGAAGTATTCAGTGGCAGTGATTATGAATGTATGTCTGTCGGATGATGGTAGGTAAATCTTGCCAATCAAGTCGAAATCCCATTGAGAGAAGGGCCACAATGCTAGGAGGGGCTAAAGATCTTGTGCTGGAGTGTGAATCAAATCTGCATGTTGTTGGCATGGAAGACACTTCTTCACAAATTCACAAGCATCATGTTCTAGTGTAGGCCAGTAATATCCTGCTCAGAGAATTATTTTGGCCAAAGCCATACCATTTGAGTGAGCCCCACAAACACCACCATGTACTTTCGTTAGTGTCATGCAGGCTTTGGTCTCATTTAGACACCTGAGGAGGATTCCATCATACCCGCGACGATAAAGCATATCACCGATAATGTTGTATCGAGAAGAGCGATGAACGAAGGATTTGCATTGATTGTGTGTAAGTTCTAGGGGTATGATATTATAATGGAGATAGGTATATATGTCCTGATACTAGGGGGAGGTGGGACCTACGATATCGCACACCATATCAGTCTCAAGAAAATCATATGCTGGGATTAAGAGTTTTTCGACAAGGAACTCACACTCTGTCTAGTCCTTAGGCATGTCAATCAGGGAACCAATAGTGGCCAGTGCATCTGCTACTTCATTCTGTAGCCGAGGAATTTGGTCAAATTGTATGAAGGTGAAATATTTCTTGAAATCATCCACCATGTGCTTGTAGGGTAACAACTTATCATCCTTTGTGAGGAATTGATCATTAACCTGCTTGATGACTAATAATGAATCTCCAAAGACTTGCAAATGAGTTATATGCCACTGTTTTGCAATTCGGAGGCCAGTCAGGAGGGCCTCGTACTCTGCAATGTTGTTGGTACATGGAAACGCTATCCTGAATGATTTTGGAATGTAGTCACCTTAAGGGGTAATTAACAAAATCCCTATGCCTGATCCATTATGAGTGTATGAGCCATCAAAATATAGCATCCAAGTTGGTGCTTCTGTAACTATATAGACTTCTTCGTCTGGGAATTCAATGTCCATAGGGTAAGCATCTACTAATGGTGCCTCGGCCAACTGATTAGCTATGACTTGTCCCTTTATGGCTTTCCGTTCCACATACTCTATGTAAAATTCACTTAGGAGCATGACCCACTTGGCCATGCGGCCAGTCAGAGTGGTTCTAGATAACAAATACTTTAGTGGATCAATTTTAGCGATTAATTTGACTGGATGGTTGAGCATGTAATGTCAAAATTTTTGTGTGCTAAAGAATAGCACGAGGTAGGTCTTTTCCATGGGAGAGTAGTTTAATTCATAGCCGACCAGTGTCCGACTGATGTAATAGATTGCTCTCTCTTTAGATGACTCATCATGTTGTGCCAACAATGCCCCCAGCACAACTGAAGTGGCAGAGATGTAAAGCAGGAGGGGTTTCCCTAGAATAGGTGGCATCAAGATCAGTGGATGAGCTAAGTATTCCTTGATTTTATCGAAACCTATCTGACACTGTTGGTTCCATCAGAAGGTGGAGTCTTTCTTCAGAAGATGAGTGAATGGCTGACACTTGTCCGCGAGCTGGGCTATGAACCGATGGATGGATTGCATCTTCCCCTAGAGGCTTCTTAACTGCTTCAGATTACGTGGAGGTGGCATGTCCAAAATAGCCTTCACCTTGGTGGGATCAACTTCAATACCCCTTCGGGAGACTATGAAACCCAACAGCTTTCCCGAGGTAACCCCAAAGACACTTTTTTGGATTTAGTCACAACTTGTAATGCTCTAACCGTTCAAAGATATTTTTTAGGACAGTAGGATGTTCAGCTCGTGTTCTGGATTTCCCTAACAAGTCGTCGACATAATCCTCCATGATGATATGGATGAGGTCATGGAAGATGACCGTCATTGCCCTCAGATAGGTTGCCCCTGCATTTTTGAGACCAAAGGGCATAACATTGTAACAAAAAGTACCCCAAGGTGTCGTGAAGGTGGTCTTGTGTTGGTCCTTAGGTGCAATTTGAATCTGATTATAACTAGAAGCCATCCATAAGGGATAGCATCTCATGTCCTATCGTGAGGTCGACCAACATGTCAATGTTAGGTAGAGGGAAATCATCTTTTGGGCAGGCCTTGTTAAGATCCCTGAAGTCTGTGCAAATCCGAATGTCTCCATTTGGTTTGGCAACTGGTACTATATTGGAGATCCACTCAGAATAGTCAATTGGTCTGATAAAACCTGCATCTAGTAACTTCTCCAACTCCTTCTTGACTAATAATGCCACTTGTGGATGCATTTTGCAGAGCTTCTGTTTGACAGGTTTGGCATCTGGGTGAATGTCTAGATGATGAACCACTAAGGCGGGGTCTAAGCCGGGCATCTCTGAATATGACCAAGCAAAGTTAATGATTCCCTCTTGGAGTAGCTGCACGATGACTGGATACTCTTGCTTTGAGAGTGATTTAGCTACATAAGTGATCTTAGGATTTTCAGCAGTACCCAGATTAACTTCTCGAGTCTCCTCAATTAGAATGGATGATCGGGCAGATAACTGAGTTCCCACAAGGAGAAGATGAACATCTCCATCTTCTAGCGCCTCCTCAAGGTTTTTTCCGTCAGATGTGTCCTTTATTTTTACTTTTTCAAGGTCAGGAAGTGCCTCAGGGAGGTTTTCACTAGATGACCGCTTTTTATTTTTTTTATTCTTATTTTTGCGACTGGAGTGTTCATCCTCCCCCGATCCCATGAGGTTGACATATGTATCCGTAGACATATTGATAGGTGTGCTATTACGTAGGTCTCAATCAATAAGCTCAGGGTGACAAAGGGATAGGCTAATGGTACAAACTGATAGGCATTCGAACATGGATGATAGGTCAGTGTGATCGACGTCATCGTATGCACGTATGATGGATTCCTCCTTGGGTATGTCTTCCAATAAGCCATTGTCCATGGTGATGCTATTGGAGGTATTAGACGATGTTGCAGGGCCTTTCTACTTTTTATTATATCCGATGCCTATGTTCTTCGATAGCTTTGATGTATCAATAGGTTGCAACCGCCCCTGTTCTTCTTTACCTAGACCCCTACCTTGGTAGTTATACTTTTCTGCAAACTTAGCTGACCAAGGGTATGCTTCTTGAAAATATTCCTTTAGAGGGGGATCTGGTTGGGGTTCTTCTTGGTATATCCATTGACTTATATCCTCTTCCGGTGCATCTATCTTGATACTAGGGGACATGAAAGTGGTGGTAAGGATGTTTTTACCACTGAAAGTGACAGTCTTGTCTTCCTTTGGAGTAGTGTGTGAGGGTTGACCATACTCGTGTGGTGACGGTGGCATGGTTGCTACATTGAGAGCATTATGCATTTTGTATTCACCACACCCTTTGTCAATGATCTGAACTTTTGTGACTGTAGGATCAGTGATGGAAGATGGAGTGGTTATCACAATGGAGGGTGGATTAGCGGATGATGACTAGGATGCCCCCATTTCAATCCCAGGATAGTAATGTAAATTGGGAAATGACACTTCTAAAGCGTGGCAATATTCAAATGGTTGGGGGTCAGTGTAGATGGTGACTTCCTATCCGTTGATCAGAAATTTCAGGCACTAATGGTACGTAGAAGGGATGACTTGCATAGCATGGAGCCATGGGCAGCCAAGGAGGAGATTATATGGCAAGTCCAGATCAAGGACATGACAGGTAATGTTCATAGGTCCCACTTGGATAGGAAGACTGATAATTCCCTTTGAATTCCTTTCTACATTATCATAGGCCTTGATGGTGATGATCTGATTACTTAGATCTGCTTGAGTATACCCCACCTATTTTATGAATTTTAGAGTACATAAATTGAGGGTAGAGCCATTATCTACCAAGACCCTTTTTATTTTATAGCGGGAAACAACGACTTCAATATGCAAAGGGCGATTATGATTGACATTGATATTTGGCATGTCATTTTGGCTGAAGTGCAGTTGATAAGATAAAGCCATGTGTCTGACCAAAGCTTGGAATCGTGTAGGATCAATGTCATTAGGTACATGGGTTTCCTATAGGGCTCTATTGAGAATTTCTTGATGTACAGGAGAAGACTTAAGAAAATCCAAAATGGAGATATGAGCAGGGGTCTTCCCTAAGTGATCAAGGGTGTTGTACTGGGAGCTTACATGAGATGATTGGGCGGGTGCAGAGGCCGCAGGGACAGTGATGTGGGCTTGTCTTGTAGTAACAGCACACTGAGAGTCTTTGGCTTTGACATGTATCATGGATACCCGTGGCTCTACTTGCTTAATGTAATGAATAATACCCTCATAATTGAGGGGTACATTCTTATAGCTCACATTATTTGTGCTGTTGTTTTGGGGATTACTGTTGGAGGTGCTTGGGCCTTCATTATGGTTTGGAAAGGCGTTTTGATATATCTACAACTGAGCATTGGACGACGAAGCTTGACTGGCATCAACCTTGATATCTCCTCGATCAATGAGGTCTTGGACATAGTTTTTCAGACCCTAGCACTTATTCAAAGAGTGTCCTTTGATTTTATGGAACTCACAATATTCATTTTCCCTAAACCATGCAGGCTTGGGTTTGGATTCGTCAAGTGGCTTAGTGACAGGATACGTGATTGGATAATTGATCTATAGCAATTTATTGAAGACAACACTCAAGGGTTCTCCCAATTGAGCATACTGATGTTTAGTGTTCCCCTGGGTGTTTTGATTTGACTGTTGAGGAGGACAAGGTGCCCCCTATGGTACAGATATGGCGTTAGGTACGGATGGTTGTTGTCTCTGGGATGTATTAGCCACTTGCACATGTTTAGCATCAGTGATGCCATCATTTACTGCGTTCTTGTTCTTGTTCCAAAAAGTGTGGCTTGTCATTGAATGACCTTTCTTTATCTTGGTTATATATTTTGATGTGTCCTTTGGCAATAAGGGCACATTCAAGGATAGGTCCCTTTTCTACTAGCTTCGCGAAAGTGGTGACACAATGTAACCTAAAGTTATGAGCCACGTCGGAATGAGAGTTCTCCACGAAGAGGGTGACCATGTCCTCTCTTAGAGGGGTTTTCATTCAGCTTGCTAATGCATGCCACCTTTGAAGATAGCTAGCAAAGGTTTCTCCCTTCCATTGTTTCTCTTTGAGGAGATCTAAGGTGTAAGTGTCCTCCAAATTGAAGGAGAAGTAGGAGACAAACTTTTTCGACAGGTCCACAAAAGATTTTATGGACCCTCTTTCGAGGGTCATGAACCAGTCTAGGGCAATGCCTGTTAGACTCTGCAGGAATAGGCGCAAGAGATAATTGTCATTGTGCATAACTTCTTGACACTGGGAGTAAAACTCCTGTAAGTGGGCCTTGGGATCCTTGTTCCCCCTGTATCTGTTGAATTTTGGTATTTCAAAATGTTTAGGAAAGGGGATCATTGAGATGGAGGGATCGAACGGATATGGGAATATGTCCTCGAATTTGAATGATTGTTTGCCAGTCCCTGCCTGAAGATCTCTCAAAGCAGGTTTAATTTCTAGCAAATCTGAGTTGACTGGTGGTTGGTTGGATGGATATGGATGGTAGGATGATAGAGGATCTTGCTGAGAGGATGTTGGATCGTTGAGGTATGGGTTCAGATGGTGGAGTGATGACATCCCTTGTTGGTATGCAGGGGGATTTTGTTGATACGTGGGTTGTTGTTGCGAGGTATAATAGGGATTTGTTTGATAAAGATGTGAGGTGGGTTGCTGAGGTGCTTGGATGTGATGTTGCGGATTGACCCATTGATATTGGGGGAGTTGTGATTGTTGGGAGGCCACATAAGGTGGTTTCTGCTGGGACTGTTGTTGGTAATAGGGATACTGTGGTGGTTGCTGATGTGATGTGAGGTGTTGCGTGGGCCGAGACGACATGTTGTACTATGCTTGAGCTCACAGTCATAGGATGGATGCAAGGAAAGGAGATATGGTCTGAGTGGGAGGTCGGGATGGATTGCTTTGTGGCTGATATGGTGGATGTTGTGAAGCAATTGGTGGATTATATTGTTGTTGTTGGGACGGTTGGAATAACGTAGGGGGGTTTTGCAAGGGAGGTTGTTGGGTAGCGAATGGATCCTGTGGAGGTGGTAAATTGGATTGTGGTGGCTGCGGGGATACATACGAAGGCGATGGTTGGTTTAAGGCCCCAGAAGGTGGAGGCAATGTAGTGAAAGAACTGCCCCCAATGTTGACGGGAGGCAGATTTGAAGGGGGTGGTGCTGGTAGCATTAGTGGTTGTGGTTGTGGGAAGTTTTGTGGCATGCCGAAAGTGAAAAGATCATTGGGATCGGTGATTTGGGGAGCCCCTACAACTGATATTGCGGGATGCAAGGGATTTCTAATGGGATATAGAACGGCGTTACCGAATTCAGGTTGATGCCAACCTTCTACGAGGGGAGTGTTGAGGACGTGTGAGCCACCTGGTACATTGGGTGAACCTTGGGGTACGTTAGATGTGGAGCTGCCATACTTGGATAGGTCGACACCTGATGGCAGTTTGACACCCTTGTCAATCAGGTGAGCCAAGATCTCTTCGCCATGTTTTTCAAGAAGGCAATCCGTCATTTGCACATTAAATGGGTTACTAAAGTGTTCCTCAAACGTAACCTTGGGTTGGATGACCATGTTTTCATCCCCGGGAGGTGATGTGTTTTGACCATCGATATTGGATTGTGATGAGGTGCCATTGTGAAGATCCCGAGGGATGTTTGCACTATTATTGGGGTCTTGTGAGGCATTAGTTGCATTGTTTGGATCTTGAAGGATGTTTGGTTGGGATTGTTGTTCAGCCATTTTCCTTGTTTGTGACCGGGTGTGAACGGGCATGCAATATGATGGATTAGGATGACTTTGGTGATGAAAGAATTGATTTGATTTGATGATTGATTAGCCGAAAAGGATGTGGCTCGACAAGGTTGGTTTGATTGGATGATTGACTAGCCGCTGAGGTTAGGGCTCGATGAGGTTGACTCGATTTGACCAATGTGGACTAGGTTGATCGGAAGATTATGAGTCGATCTGGATTGGATGATATAATGATTTGATTTGGTATGATGACTGATTAGGGTGGATGATAGTGAATGGAATCTGAAGCCAAGTTCAAGAGTGATCCTTGATAACGCTAGGTATTGATTGATGATAATGGTGTTGAATCCAACTTGAGATAGAAGTGGATTGATTGGGCCGACAAGGACGATCGACTTAGGATGGATAACGATCCGAAGTTGGTTTTGATGGATGACAATTAGAGATGAACACCTAGGTCAATTTAGATAACCACTCTAAAATGTGAATTCCGAATGGATGTACAAATGCACGAGCCAAGGGGATGAATGTTTAGGATGATGAATGGATTCTCAAAACGAGTGGACAGAAGTCTGAAATGAGAAGATGAGTGATCGAGATGGTGGAATGATGGTTCTGGTAGGCGAAGACGATATAAAAGTTGATCGATCAAGGGTCAGGTCCGCCCAAGGAGCAAAACTGATCAAAATAGGTCACAACAGGCCTAAAACAGGTTAGTCAAAAGGTCAAATCTGCCCCTGCATGAGGGCAAGTCCGCCCAAGGAGAAAAATTGATGAAACTGGGTCAAAAACAGTCTCCAAAGGACCATTTTTTAGGGCAAGTCTGCCCTTGGATGAGGGAAAGTCCACCCAAAGAGCAAAAACTGATGAAACTGGGTCAAAATCAGGCTCCAAAGAGTCAGTTTCTAGGGCAAGTCTGCCCCTGGATGAGGGAAAGTCCACCCAAGGAGCAAAAACTGATGAAACTAGGTCAAAAACAGGTTCCAAAGGACCAATTTTTAGGGAAAGTCTGCCTCTGGATGAGGGAAAGTCCGCCCAAGGAGCAAAAACTGATGAAATTGGGTTAAAAACAACCTTTAAAAGACCAGTTTTTAGGGCAATTCCACCCCTGGATGAGGGAAATTCCACCCAAGGAGGGTTTAACTTTACTTTTGACAAAAAAGGCCAAGGCAAAGGACTGAAAATGCAATGGTCATCAATCAAAAGGCTATGGAAAAATGAAGGAAATCGGACAATCACTAGTTTCGCACAAAGAAGACAAATCAGACAATCACAAGCCTAAGTCTAGCAGAGAGGAAATGGTCAACAAAGTCCTCTAATCTAGGATGAACATGGCTACTAGGGAGTCCTCGATATACACTCGGTACGTGAGGCCCAAACCGTGAACACCAACCCGTTACAAGCGTGAGTCGGGAACCTAAAAGGCTCGGACCAACTCTTCACATCATCCTAATGCTTCACCAATTACAACATTGTTAGATTGAGGTACAACTTTCGCTCTCCCCCCTTTATATACCCTGCTGATACGCGTGGTTGGAATCATCCCTTGGGGTGAGGAAATCCCCAAGTAGGTCCCACTAAGAAAAATAAAATGGGTAGACTCAAAGGACATGGTAAGCTACGATTTCTCGTCACCCAAGATCGCCGAATGGCACAAGGGGATTGGATACATCAAATAGCTTACCTAAAAACACAACATACAAGGTTGATTGACACCTTTTAATTAAACTATGTTCCTAATTAGGGGTTAAGAACCCTTAAAATAGCCAAAAAAATGCTGAAAAACTAAAATTTCACCTTTTCAAAAAAGTTGTCTGGGGCAAATCCGCCTGTCTGTTAGGTCGGGTCCACTTGTGTGTTAGGTCGGGTCTACCTGTCTATTAGGTCGGGTCTGCCCCTCTATAACCTGTACCTACAAAAAGTCAAAAAATAGAAAACATAAAAGCAAGAGACCCGTTTGTGGGTCCCACCGGGTGTGCCAGAAATGTGATAGGTCGAATCTAGGTGCTAGAAAATGAGTAGCAAACAAAGTAATGCAAAATAACACTAAAACAACCTACACCTCAAGATTACCCTAGTTGGAATCAACACAAAACAAAAACAACAAATGAAACCTTTTACCTTGTGTTGAATCGATCCTTTGGTTGGCCCTTCGATCTTCGGTGTTGTGTGCTCCTTGGATGGCAAGAGATGCAAGCTAGATGATGATATGAAGGTGAATGCAAGTGAATGCAAGCATGAAAATGGCTAAGTATGGATTCTAAGAAAAATTTGCAAGAGTTTGGCTACAATGCATGATCTCCCCAAAATAAGAGAAAACAGGGGGTATTTATAGAGATTTTGGAAATCTCTAGGGAGATGGACAGTCAAGATTGAGCCACCAAGATCAAGATGTAGGGATAAGGTGAGTTGAGAACTCACAAGCCCTCACATCTTGATATGTGGCATGTGATATGGCTTAAAAGGGATGATGTGTACATGAGGTGGAGAGACAGTACATGACATGGAGAGGGTACATAGTACCTTGGAATTGGGACAAGATCTCCTCATAAAGGAGGTACTTGTCCCCATGTGGGTGAGAGGACAAGTGGGGAATTAAAAATTCCTCAAATATTCTCACGGGGAATAGAGAAGGAATTTAAAATTCCCTTAAATGCATTGGGGGATTAAATGTGAATTGAAAATTCACATGGGGAATGGAGATGCCTTGTTCAAAAAGAGAAAGCTTTTAATGAAGTTGACTAAGGACACATTCCATAAATGATATGGGGATTAGAGATGACCTAATTGGATGATTAAGGTTGTGCAAGTACTTGATTAGACTAATTAAGGACTCATTAGAGGCAAGTGGGAAATTATGGAGGATGGGACCCTAATGATGATTAGGGGTGCACACATCTTAATCATAAATTAATTATGACTAAGAAAGAGGGTTAGACTGCTAAGAGGGATTAGAAGCCAACTTGCAAAAGTTGGAGGATGTGACAATGAGAGAGAAAATAGAGAATTTAAAAATAAATTTAAAATTCCAAAAGATAATATGACTAAATTAAATAAAGTGATGCATTTATTTAACTTAGAGAGGAAATAGGGGAAAAATATTTATTAAATTAGATACCTTGGGAAACCTTATGCAAAAAAATATAATATTAATTAAATGAATGATTTAATTAATACCGACAAAGAGGACGATTTTAAAAGAGCAAAGGGATGATTAAGAAGAAGACTTTGACCATATGAGAGTGGTCAAATTTGGATGTCTACAAGAGGAATTGCTACATAGGAACAAAACCCCAACCTTTCTTTTCAAAAATATCTTAAAAAGCATTGATCAAAAAAACATGTTCCACATGGGTCGATCAACATTTATTTGCAAGTTGAATAACAAGAGAACATTGGACAAGTTAGTTGCTTTGCTACAATCAACATTTAAGGTGACTCTTTTGAAATCTTTATGCACTTTCATTTCAAATTTATAAAACTACTTCTTCTAACTATCTATGTTCAAATTTTTCAGGTGTTAGGGACATTAAAAGCAGCAAATGCACTGTCCAATCCATTTGAAGCTTTTTGACCAAGTTGCAAATATAAATTCAATGCTTACGGTGCGCTACAGTAGGAAACTGCTCCTTGCAATCATTGTGACAAGGAGGTGAGCTATGTATATGTACTTCATCCTAAAGCAATCATCACAACAAATGACAAGAAAATAGTTCATTGCTCAATCTAAAGCAATGTTGTGTGACAACTCTTGCCCATTCTTCAAGACATTAAATATGAGAACTACATCAAGGACAAATCGACAGTTATATTTGCACTACGGGACTTTGTCGCCAAAGGGCATTTCACCCTGAATCAAAACAATGTTATCATAGAGGCCATATGCCTAACTGAGTAAATAGTATATGCCACAGCAAGGTATAAAGCAATACTGATTCAAATAGCCTTCTTGCTTTTCAAACTTCTTAAATTGTTTAGAATTATATAAAAAAAAACTAGCTTTCATACTAACCATAACAATGATATTGCAAGTGACAAAGAATCATAAGCAAGTGAAAGACTTCCTACCATTGCACGATCTTGCATTCCTCCTTTTTGTTATGTTTTTCTTCTTGGCTCTTTTGTCTATATTCCTATATTTCATGTTCTATCACTCAAAACTTCATCCTACTTTTATTTTAAAGCTGACATGTCTCTCTATTATATGCTAGACAATACTTTACTTTCTTATATTATCATTTAAATAGATTAAACTCTATTGTTACATGTTTTCACTATACAATACATTGCATGCTAGACAATACTTTACCTTCTTATGTTACCGTTTAAATAGATTAAACTCTACTGTTAGATCTTTTCACTATGCAACATATTAGTAATATAAAACATAGATATTTTTAAAGGAAAATTCGTTGCAGCAAAAATTGCATTTCAGTTTGACATACTTGATTGGCCACTCAAATTTATTTGAAATTTTTTATAATTTCTTTCTAGTTTGCTTATTTGCCTACTGAAAGAAGAGTAGCAAACAATGCATAGTTAATTCATGAAATATGAAGCATGTTGGTTTGTGCTTATTGTTTATTGATTGTTTGTTAAGAAGCTTACGTGTTTTTGGCTCTGGGTTTCCCTTTTCAACATCTTGTAAATTAATTGTTATATGGCTCAGTATCTAGTTTGTTACCTATTAACTATTTGTCAAAATACATAGAGTTCTATCTTGCTAATTTACTTAAACAAAAAAGAGTAGTAGACTTGCTGGCATTTAATGCATTAGTTGTAGATTGATTGAAAAGCCTGCCATTTCCAATGTGCATTATACAATTGCAATACTGAATTGCTTTGATCACAGCAGTCACTTGCCTTTGAGCAAAATGCCATGCAGATGAAGTGCATGATGGTAGAAAAGTTGATACAATTTCCATTCAATTATTAATTTTAGCATTTTCATTTGTAATACTTGGTTGGCCAATGAAATTTGATTCTTTTGTAGTAGGTCTACTATTGATTTTTGTTTCAGAAAATTAGAAAAATATGCAAACATTATATACTTGGCATTTATGAACATATTTTTCATGTTTGAAAAGCATTATTTATCTGTTTTGCTAGTGGTATGGAGCAATCCCAATAGCTTGTAGTATGCGAATTCTGAACAATTGTAAATGATAATGCTTTTCTATGCTTTGATGTCCTGTACAAGTTCTCAATGTCAAATGAGTGCACCAATGGTGACAATAGCAAGAGTGTTATGTGTGAACATGTGAGAATATAGACTTCAACCAAATTTGTCTATTGATTAATGCATTAGAATAGTAATATGTTGTTATATACAACAATATTGTTTTAGATCTACTCCACTGTACAAACTTACAATGCATTAACTATTGCTTGATTGCTTTCATAGGCACGAGCCTAATAACAAAGCTTGTAAAATTTGGATTTAATGACTAGATGTTTGCAAAAATCTATTGTCTTCTTCTACTTCACTTCAGTATATATTATTTTATGTGACTTTAAACTTTCTGCTCCTTTTGTTTTACATTTGACATCTTCTTCCTTTATATGCTAGACAATAGTTTACTTTATTATGTGTGCTTTCAGCAAGCTCTTGTGGACTGTGGGGGCAGTGAATGCGTTAATTATATGTTTTTTGCTTGAGTGGCTAGTACGCTATTAGCAAAGCTCAAAAAGAAAAATGTGAGAGATGTGTTGGAGTGTTGGTGGGTACAAAAGTAGTGAATGCATAGTTAATTCATGAAATGTGAGGCGAGAGTTGAGTTTTGTTTGTGCTTAATCTCATTTGTTAAAAGCATTATGGGTTCTTTAGCTCTTGCTTGCACCTTTGCATATTCGTTATTCTGAAAAAGTGTAGTGTTGGTGATTAGCTTGACTGTGTGTTTGTCAAACTTGATATCTCCTTGGCTACACATTCAATGAACGCATAGCTAGTTCATGAAATCTTAGGCAAGTACTGGGTTTTTTTTGTGCTTATTCTCGTTTCATTATAGTTTGTTGAAAATCTTGTGGGTTTTTTAGCTATTTCTTGCGTTTTTGCATCTGGTCAAACAATTTGCACAATTTTACTATGCATTTCAACAATCAAACTTCCTTGCAAACAAATATGCAAAAACATTTTATACTCTGACCTTCCACTTTGTGCCTAAAGAACCAAATGTCTTTGTAGCTCTATAGATCTTTGTCTCCACTCCAATCCCAAAAAATGGTTCTTGTTACAAGGAAAATATTAACAAAATGCAGTCAATGGATTCACACTTAACAGGACCTTTCCCAAGCCAATTAGTTTTTTACATCTTCTTTGTTTCCATATGCTTATGAATTAGGTTTTACGAAATAATCTAAGTTCTTCTAGATTGAATCTCTAAAACTTTACAAACCAATAACAACTCACCTTTATCGCATCCTCCAAAACTTAGTTCTTCAACAAATATCCTCTACCTTTTAAGCAATAAAACATTTATTTTTGCCTCAAGGTTCATCACAAAACTTGGAGACCATAATCTTATGCATTTATCAAAGGACAAAATCCTCCTCGTTGTATATTCTTACACGTATACATCTAAGACCTTTGCCATTTTCACTATCTATGCACACAATGGATGCCTAGAAGTTATCCACCGCACCAAGGCATAGAAAATGATTCCTATTTGTAGTTGTTCATCATTTACACATTGTGAGGTATTGGAAATGCTTTAAGCCACTAGCCTCAACATATTGTTTTTGGCGTGACTTCTCAGGTCGTCTATTTTTTTTGCATACTTAATAAGTACAAGTGTTACAAGGGAAACTCAATAGTTTCAGCAAGGTCTTTTGAACCGTGCATGCGACGTGAGTTGGAGGGCTGATGGGTACACACACACTAACTACACACTTAATACATGAAATCATTGTCGACTGCTGGGTTTTGTTTCTGCTTAAAGTCAATTAATATTTGCATAAAGTTGATTTTTAAGGCCTATTTGTCATTGATTAATATTTACCAAATTCTAAGTTACAAAAAAATACAATTTGCAAACGAAATTTAGTTTTCAATATTTTCAATTAATTTAACTTATTAATGTTAGTCAAATCACAAGATACTTGATCGGTTACAAGAATGCCTTCAGAGGTATTGGGTCCCTACTAGGGCAGTGATGCCCTAGCTTCGCTTTGCTTTCCTTGGCTGCGTCTGTGTTCTTTGCTCTTGCTCTTTTGCATTGGTGTGTGGTCTTTCTCTTTCTCTATTGCGTTGGTTTTTTCTGCGACCTGCTTCCTACGTTTGAGTGTGGTGGGGGTGTTCAGGGTGCGTTTTGGTGCCTCAGGAGTTTGTGGAGGAGTTTTCCAGGGTGGTTTCTTAGGTGCGTGGGGTCTACTACATGTGGATTGTGGTGTGGGGTTTGCTGCGAGGATTTTGAGGAGTGGGGTCCTTCTGGTGGGGTGTGGAGGTTAGTGGGCTAGATTTCTTGTTGGCTTGGGGTGCCAAGTGTGGAAAGATGGCGGAAGTCTCCACGAGCTTGGTGATTGCAGGTGTGACGCCACCTCCGGGCTTCGCTAAGGACATGCATGCTCCGATGATGAATAACTCTTTTGTGGGTGAGAGCTCTAAGCTCAAGAAAGTGAATGGTTGTTTTCCGCAGAGTCACGCTCTTCCAGTTTTGGTTATCTCTCCAGAATCGGTGCATGAGGACTTTTCTTATTGGACTCAACACGTTCTGATTTGTAAGTTTTTGGGTATTCGTGTCCCCCTCTCAGCTTTGGAGTCCTGGATGCGTCGTTCCTGGCAGGTTGAAGGTGACTTTGATATTTTGGTGGCGGGGAACGGGTTCTTTATGGTTTATTTTTCTTGAATTTCATATCGTAATCATATTTTTGAGGGGGGCCCGTATTTTTACAATCATGTGGGTTTATTCATGAAACCCTAGCATGGGGGTTTCAATGCAGCTGAGGATCTGCCTTCTTGGGTGCTTGTATGGGTTCGCCTGCCATGGCTACCTTTGGAGTTCTAGAGAGAAGATATTCTGTAATGGATAGTGGCCTTGTTGGGGAAGTCGGCAGCCATTGCTCAGAATACTTTGGATAAAAAGGTATTTCTTTCGCTCACATTTGTGTTGAAATTGATTTAAATAATCCATTGCCAGATTCTTTGGAGATTTGTATTGGCTCTGCCTCATGGATTCAACAGATAGATTATGAGTCCCTTCCTTTCCGTTGTCGCTTTTGTCATGAGTATGGATACCTTCAATGTCAGTGTCCTCAGGCATCTAGAACAGCTAGGGTCTCTTCTTCTCCATCATCGAGGCCTTCGGTGGAGAAGGTAGATAAAAGAAAGGTGTCTTTGGCTGAAGGGGGAAAGGCTGAGAGAGGGCCTGATAAGGATGGCTTCATTCCCGCTAAACCGAAAGCTAAGGGGAGAGGTCAAAAGCGACCCTATAAGGATAAGCAGAGTGATCAGGGATTTAATCACTTTGAGGTTTTGGATAATCAGGCCTTGGAGGAGGGGATTCCTGTTGAGATCTTGTTTGGGGCTACTGGTATGGATACAGGGCTGGAACAGGCAATTGTTGTTAGGGACACTTCTCTTCCTTTGGAACAGGGAGGGTCTGGGCCTGCTGACACTCCTATTGGTTTACATGATGATATTATATTAGCGGACTTAGCTAAGGAGGTGTTGTCTTCAGGCAAAGGTCGGGGATCAGCTTCTTATCTGGGAGTGCTCCAACGCCCTCTTAAGAAGGGGAATTTTGATAAGTCTCCTAAAGTTGGTCGCAAGAAGGATGTGGACAAGATTAAATCTACTGGGGATTTGTTGGTGGAATCGGGCTCTGTTAAGACCTTGGACGCCCACTTTGCTCAACCTTCCCCATGATTATTCTTTCTTGGAATGCAAGGGGGCTGAATAGCGCCTCCCATCAGAAAGCTATTCAAGATTTGATTGGGGTTCATTCTCTAGATATTTTTTGTGTGTAGGAGACTAAGCTTCAAGTGGACTGCATGCTTCAATATGCTCCTCGTATTTGGTTTTCTGGTCAGTGTCAGTGTATTGGCTCTTGGGGAAGTTCTGGAGGTTTGGCACTTTTTTGGGATCCTCATAAGGTTGTTCCTCGCTGGTGGATTTCTAGCCATTCCTCTATCTCATTGGTGGCCTCGGTTTTGGACTCTAGTGAGACTATTTTGGTTAGCAATATTTATGCTCCAGTTGACATCTGTGGTAAAAGCCAGCTTTGGGCGCATATCACATTTGTTAGGTCTTGTGCTCCTTGTTTTCCTTGGATCTTAGCTGGTGATTTCAATTCTATCTTGTGTCTGGAGCAGAAAAGAGGAGGGTTGACGAGACTGAGTCTTGCTTCAGATTTGTTTCGGGCTAGTGTGGCTTCTCTTGCTCTTGTTGATGTCAAACCTTCTAATGGCTTATTTACTTGGAATAATAGGCGGAGTGGGCCAGAGGTGATTTTTGAGCAGTTGGACAGGTTTCTTGTTCATATTTTTTGGGTTAGGGGCAGCATGGTTATTTGCTCTAAAATTCTTGATTGGTGCGGCTCTGATCATTGGCCAGTTAAGTTTTCAGCTTCTCTTTTCCCTAATCCAAAGAATCCTCCTTTTAAGTTTCAGCTTATGTGGCTTTGTGATTCTTCTTTGTATAATCTTGTTGCTCAGTGGTGGCGAGATGGAGCCCCTGCGTATGGTATAGCTATGTATTCTTTTGTTAAGAAGCTGCAATGTGTTAAGTTTCATCTTAAGAGATGGAATAGGCTATGTTTTGGCAATTTTCGCGCCAAGAAAAGGGAAGCGTAGGAGCGTCTTGCTATTATTACTCGCCAGATTAGGGATCTAGTTTTTTCATAAGCTCTTGGGCATGCTGAGTCCCAAGCTCTTAAATCTGTGGAAGAGTGGAAGCTTCGTGAGGAGATATTCTGGAAATAGAAGGCTCGGATTGACTAGCTTCAAGAGGGTGACAAGAATACTACCTTCTTTCATCACTCTGTGTAGGCTCGTTGGAATAAGTGTTATATCTCTTCTCTCATTAACTCTGAAGGCTTAGTTTTATCCTCGCAACTAGCTTTATCCAGAGAAGCTCGCCTGTTCTTCTCTGCTTTGTTTACTGAGGATTCTCTTCCTGCTAAGGTTGATGAGAATATGATTCTTGCTTGTATTCCTTCTTTGATCTCTAATGAGCTGAATGCTTCTCTCATAAGCCCAATTACTCTGTCTGAAGTGGAGGAGGTTGTGTTTGGGATGAATAAGGGGAAGGCTCCTGGCCTTGATGGGTTCCCAGTTGAATTTTTCCAGGAGTTTTGGGAAATTGTGAAGCTGGATTTGTTGGAGGTTGTCTGTGAATCTTTTCATAACAAGCAAATGCTTTGGGCCCTAAATGCTACTTTTTTAGTCCTCATTCCTAAGAAGGAGGGTGCTGATAGGTTTGAGTTTTTTCGACCTATTGCACTCTGCAATGTGGTGTATAAGATTATTACGAAGCTAATTGTTGAGCAGCTTAAATCTTGCTTGCTCGTTGTTATTTCTGAGGAGCAAGGAGGTTTTGTGGTGGGTCGTCAAATTTTGGATGGGGTGGTGATTGCCTCTGAGGTCATTCATTCCATGGCGACCTCTAAGGATAAGTCTATGTTCATCAAGTTGGATATGGCAAAAGTGTATGATAGAGTTAAATGGGGTTTCCTTCAAAAGATTTTTTTAGCCTTTGGGTTTTCTTCTGAATGGGTGAGTTGGACTATGAGTTGTGTGACTTCCTCCTCATTTTCTGTTATTGTGAATGGTGAACCTTCAGAGCTGTTTGGTGCTACCAGGGGCCTTCGTTAGGGGGACCTACTCTCTCCCTATTTGTTTATTATTATGGCTGAGGGGCTGGGGCGCTTTCTTAAATCTCAGGTCTCTCTAGGTGTGATTCATGGTTGGCAGTGGGGTATGGGTCTGCCTACTCTTTCTCACCTCTAGTTTGTGGATGACACCTCTCTTATGGGGTTGGCTCGTATTCATGAAGTTGAATCCTTTAGGCAAGCTTTGGAGATCTACTTTGCTGCTTCGGGTTAGAAATTTAATGAGCAAAAGTCTTCTATTTTTTTCTTTAATACTCCTTTGGCCATCCAGAGGAGGATTGCTACTATTTGGAGGTTTCAAATTGGATCTCTCCCCTTTGTCTATCTGGGGATTCCTCTTGCCGTTGGTTGTCAACCCAGATCCTCTTGGCAGATGTTGCTTGATAAGTTGAGGAAGAAGGTAACTCATTGGACTCATCAGTGGTTGTCGACAACTGCTAGAGTTACCCTCCTTCAGTCTGTTATCTAGGCCTTCCCCATCTACAGGTGTTTTGTTCAATCGGCCCCTATGTATTTCCTTCAAGAATTTGATGTTCTCTCTCGACAATTCCTTTGGAGTGGTAACTTGATGACTTCTAAGTGGAGCCTTGTTAAATGGGATTCTGTGTGTAGACCAAAGCAGGAGGGTGATCTCAGTTTATGCTCTTCTATTTTGATTGGACAAGTTCTTGCGGCGAAGCTTTACTAGCACCGGTGTACTAATCAACACCAATTGTGGGCCTGTGTTCTTAACTATAAGTATCTTCATGGTGTTGCTTCTCATGAGGTTCCTCGCTATCCTCTGGAGGGGAGTGGTTCTATGATTTGGTCTACTTTGAAAGTGGGAGCTCAATTGATTAAGCATGCGCTTTTTTAGATCTGTCATTCAGGATCACAGGCTCTTTTTTGATGGGATTCTTGGGATGGTCACCCACCTATTCTTTCTGATTTTCCTCATCTTCAACCCCTCTATGATTTTTTTACTGCTGCTGGTTGGGACACCATTGAGCATTACAAGATTGTTGAGCATTGTGGCTCTGTTGTTTCTTTTAGCTGGAAGCACCCTTCTGAGTGGCCACCTGGGGGCTCTGAGGGGGATAGGCAGGAGCTTGCTCAACTTTTGGCTTCCTAGGCTTGTAATTCATTGAGGGGACCTGATATTTTAGCTTGGGATGGTTCTGATATGTCTGGGAAGTACTCTGTGTCCACTGGCTATAAGCAATTGGGTCGACAGTTGTTTGGGGATATTGAGGTCCCTTGGTGGAAGTATGTTTGGCATAAGTTGTCTTGGCCCAAGTGCAATTTCTTCATGTGGTTGGTGGCTCAAAACCGGTGTCTTACTTGGGATACTTTATGCAAGCATGGTTTCCAGGGTCCCTCTTTTTGTGTGTTGTGTCGTGAGGCTGAGGAGTGTGCTTCTCATCTCTTCTTCCAATGTTCCTATGCTCGGGAGATTTGGCATCTTTGGTGGTGGGTGTGGAATATTCCCTATAGGCATGTTTCCTCTTTGGCTGAGTTTGTGGATCGGGGGAGTAGGGCCCCTGTTTCAACTTCCTTTCTTCAAGCTGCTTGGGCAATTGGCCCATCCTTCATTATTTGGAATCTTTGGTTGGAGAGGAATCGTCAGATTTTTCAGGATGTGATGATGGGGGCCCCTCGCTTGTGGTGGAAAATTTTGCATTATTTGGGAGAAACGATCGTGGCCAAGTGTGATTTGACTGATTCGATTGCTCCTTCTGATGTTGGTTGTTTCAACCGCCTTCATCTTCCTCCTTCGCAACGACAGCTCATGCATAAAAGGTGTAGGCATCCAACACCGAAGGTGAATAGGGAGGGAAGATGGTCTCCTCCTCCTCAAGGCATCCTAAAAATTAACACAGATGGCTCTTCTTGTGGAAACCCTAGTCATGCTGGAATTGGTGGTGTTGGATGAGATAGTTCTGGGGATGTTCAATTTATTTTCTCTATTTATAAGGGTCTTCATACTAATAATCTTATGGAGGCTCAGGCAATTTTACTGGTTGTGGAGTGTGGCAGTCAGTTGGGGTGGCGCAAGATTATATGTGAATCTGATTCCCAGGTTGTGGTGAACTTGTTGAACAAGTAGAGGTTAGATGATGTTAGTTGGCACCTGGCTTTGATTATTGAACAAATTCTCAATCTTTGTGTTTCTCTTGAGTTTGTTAATTTCACTCATATTCCTAGGGAGTGGAATGGTGTTGTTGATTGTTTGGCTAAATGGGCTTCTGATCATATTCATGATTGGAATTTGGTTGATTGGGGTCAATTACCCCCAGATTTGTCTCAATAGTTGGACCATTTGGTGGAGCTTGATAAGGCTATGTAATGACTTTGCTTTGTAATTTTCTCTTGTTTTAATAAATTTTTACCCCTCTTTTATGTTAAAAATCACAAGATACTTTGTGATTACTACTAAATAATTTATCTCATTGGAAAAATCTTTCACAAGAGTAGTTCAATTTGTAATTATAAAAAATAATTAATATCATTTATTCATGTAAACTAAAATTTGTACACATTTACAAAAATTATCAACTTGTAACTTTTTTCCCTAAATAATTACTAATCATTTAGTCTATATTCAAAAGAAAATTTGTATTATTATTTAAAACATTTATGCAAACTAACAAGCACTTATTTACTACTACTTACTATATTGTGAAACAATTAGTTGATTTTATTTAATGTAAGTAAAATTAGTTTTCTACAACTACTTAACTAATTTTCTAATTTCAAAAGACATTTAATTTCTCGCAAAATTCATTTCAATTAACATATTATACCAAAGTAATGAGCACTTAATTTTCTAAATTATTCAGTCCTAGTTACTATATTTGGAAACAATAAGTTGATAGACTTTCCTACTGCTAGTTAATTAATTTTCTAATTTGGAAATGCATATAATATAATCAGTATTCCCTTACGAATCATATTTGGTCAACTTTATTGCACAATTCTTCCAACAACTTCTACTAATCAGGACCAAATTCAACCCTTTATATTTCACTTCCCAAATCAAATACTTTTCCATTCCATCTGTTCTTGTTTCCACATATTTCCATTGAATATGAATTCGATCACAATATTTACAGAACCACATATTAATTTGCTATGTTAAATCATTGCTCCAATGCAATATTTCTATGGGTTTTAAGTAATCTTATATCATATTATAACAACATTCACATTGATGATCAATTAGTTTTTGCATGCCTAATCTGAAGAACCAAAAAAAATAAAAACAACTCATTACTCAACAAAATAAAATAAAATGAAAAAAAAACTAAAATATAATAATTAACATAAATTACTCGAACCTAAAAGCTCTCTACACGGCGGGAACACGACGCACTATGTCCCTTGTTAGATTTCTAACTGTGCAAGTTTGTTATATATATAATATCTACACTCATAATTAGACATAATAAAGATTTAATATGTCATGACCATCCAATTTATGTTAACAACATTTAATTACCCACTCATTCCATTACAACCTCTCCTTGTTATCATTACAATAATACGTAAAACCACTTAATTAAATATAATCGTGGTCAAATCTATATAAAATAGATTTTATTATCCCCTCATTGTCCTAAAGCTTGTCCTTTCTACCATTATAATTAAATAGATTGATAACTTTGAGTGTCTTTTAGATAGATGTATTTAAAATATATTTGTTAGTTTATTAGATTTCTAAGTTTTCAAGTTTGTTAATATAACATCAACTCTTATAATTAGACATAATAAAGATTTAATATGTCATGACCATTTAATTTATGTTAACAATATTTTGTTACCAACTCATTCCATTACAACCTCATTATAATAATTAGTGAAACCACTTAATTAAATATAGTCCTGATCAAATCTATATTAAATAGATTTTATTATCCCCTCATTGTATGGGTTGTTGGGAACACCACGTTAAGGCATGTGCCATTTTTTCTCACGTTTATTTAAAATTACTTACGGGAGAATCGCCTAAACTGTCGGTATAATTGGTGAATGGTCGGATTAGAAAAAGGAAGAATAAGCGTTGACCACATTTATTAACCACCGCTTACACAAGAAAATCAGTAAATATTGAGAGTTGGAAAGAAGGTTCCAAGAAGCGGAAAAGACGGAGTTTATTTGCTAAGCAAATGCAACTCGCAAATGGGGACAATTTTATTACGATTATTTAGTTTGAAATTATGTAGTGATATTATAGAGGTGGGGGCCACCCTTACCCATCAAAATCGGTCAGGGGACACAAAATTCAAATTGCTGCTCCCAGAATTTGTGTCATCGTAAATTTTGTGTTGAATGCCACTGCCACGCTTCCAAGTACTTTTTTGGTCTGAGTTGGGACATATCGTGACTGATAAATTCATTTATTTTTTCAATCAATTCGCAGTCCAAGTTGGAATATAAATTAAGAAAAATAATAGCAGTCCAAAAACAAAAAAGGAGCGGCAAAGAAAGGAGAGTTAAAAGAAACAATGATCAGTTCTAAAGACATAGAACAACAAAAGCAGCAGATTATAAGATCGAAGGAAAGGAAAGAAAAGGAAAGGTCCTTCTATAGTATAAGGTATCAGGCGATCTGTTTTTGGGTCTACAGATGGCTTATAGTATATGGGACTCCTCGTACTCCTAAGATGAGGGAGACACCTAACTTGTGCTCCACAATACGACTCTTAATATTTTTCAAGCCAACATTTGTACATTAACCTCCGCTTTGAACTTCCAAATTTGAGCGCTTAGGTTATTGAATTTATGGTTTGTCATCCAACCATAAATGACTCACCTAAAAGGTAATAAATTTTCCCTAAGGCTAATTAGGTAATTTAAACAATTAAATCTGAATAATTTAGATTAATTAGTAATTATAGTTAGGATTTGATAATTTAACAATTTGTAATATTATTTTATGAGAGTAAATATGATAAGTAGAAGTATTTGGTTATGTGATGAAAGAATGTATAAAGTCTAATATGGTGTTGAAATCTAATGCTTTGAAACTATGAATGAAGTATGATAGTCTATGATTTTCTTGGAGATTAGAACATTATGTTTGTGTGGTGGAAGGTCAAATTTAAGACTCAAGGTCTAATCTATTGTTTTAGAAATGGCTTGCACCTACAAACTTGATTTAGTAATCTACACAGCTCTACAAGATCCCCAAACTGATGTATGCAAATTTGCTACTCCTTTTCATTGCACCAAATCTAAATGTTTCACTATTGATTACTCCTTTACTCGTCTAGAATGTGTAGTGGGGGTAAGGGGACTTGTAGATTCCAAATGTGTAAAATGAATGCTAATGGATGCCTTTAAATACTAGCACATACAATCAAATTTTACAAAACATGTACTTGATTGGCTTCAAATGGGAAAATAAAGGATATTAGTTGGCTAAAAGTTGAATTTAGAATTTAGAAAGGTAAGGGTAGTTGAATTTAGAATTTAGAAAGGTAAGGGTCAAGTCCATGATTGCAAGGACAACCCCACAACCATGAAAATGATTCTAGGTGGGCAAACAATCATATCCAAGTATATAATGGCTATACTTAGGTAGGTGTATCTATGCAAAAAATGTGGAAAAATGCAAATATATTGGAGTATGTGTCTATAAGAATAGTGTGGGCTAAATATATGGGAATATGTGTATATATGGATGAGTAGAGGTTAGGAGAATGAGCCCAAATTTACACAAGATTGTGTCATTTTTCAATATATACCAAGAAATTTCCTCAAAATGAACACAAAACCAAATAAATTTTTCATCATTACAATGTGAAATAGTGATTTCATCAAAAATTTGATCAAATACTTATCTTTTTATTTATTTATTTTTAAATTATAAATATAAAATATTGTATATCTAATCATATTTTTTATAAAATATGCGATGCTAAAATAAATAAATAATATTATATTTTATTTTATTTAAGTTTTAAAAAAAAATTAGGATGAAAGTAACGGTTTTTAAAGGATCCCGCAATCTTTTACACTCGTTAAGATAGATCCCAAAAAATATAAAATAGCTACAAATAAAAAAATTAGGTCAAAAATAACCTAGGTTGTGCACTACTAGAGAAACAATCACCTATTATTTAGTCAAAGGTCAATCTAAACAAAAAGTACAAGATTTGATATTCTAAACTTACTCGACTACAAGATCGTTAAAACTCCACCTACCTCCCAATATTTAATCTTATCAAAAATTAAAATCTCACTCCTATCTATTTAAAAAAAAAAAAAAGCTTGTTCATCAATAATGGATAATTTAAACGTAAAACTTTTTAATCTCATAAATGTGAAACTTCTTATTTAATACTCTACTCTATTATTCAACACTCCTAAGAGGTTTGAATGCTAGTAAAGTGGTGCATGGTCTTCCCTCTAGCCAAAAAAAAAAAAAAAATCCACTATTTTTAATATAACTATTTGTTGAGAAATAGGTATAGAAGGCAAAAGTGTAATGCAAAAGATTACATTGATAGAAGACAAAATCACAACAAAATACTAGAATAGAATTCATTGTAGGGATTCAATCCCAAATCTAGAATACCTCACTCTAATTTATAATAATAACTAGTTAAATAAATTTGAACATTTATTAATTTTTAGACATGAAAAATTAGAATATATAACTATAATAAAATTATTAAATAATGTTTTTTTATTAAATATCTAGATAAATAAATATAATTGTTTTTCAAATTTTACTGTCACTAAAATGTAAGAAAATTCATGGTAAGTAAGGTTAGATTTCATATAGTTTAATTTTTGAAATAAATGGCTTATGTACGATAAGAATGAATAAGTATTGTATTTTAGAATAGGAGTAATAAATCATCATTGTAGTATGTAGAGTTTAAAAGTTAATGATGAATACCATTTGATGTTAAAAGAAAAATAATATTGAAATGTTAGAACGAGATATTTAATAATTATTTTCTTGATTAAATAAAACCTAGTAAGTTTATGTTATGTTACGAAATATCATTATCAACATCTTAATAATAGAATTATATATTAATGGTAGAGGATACATAAGATGGTATTCGCATGATCATCAAAAAACCTCTTAGAATTAAAGTACTACATTTATTTATAAAGTATGGTTGATTTATGTTAGATTGAAATCTCTTATTGATTATTAAATAAAAGGAGAAAAATTAGTATCCACTAAGTTGAACATGCATATATATTGATCCTCTACATGTCCGATAATGATGGATAAGTGTAAATTAACATATTTAAAGTTAATTACAACTAGGCAACTCAAGTAATTTTTAGTCACATAGGCGTGACAACACTTTAGTGTGTCCCAATTTTTTGTAATTTAGGCTACTAATATTACATTTTTTGATATTCATCACATTATGTCAATTATAATGAAAAATTATAAATAAATTAAGAATGATGTAAAATAATTAGTTGAGACATTTTCTATGCAATTTCAATTTATATTTTTCTAAATAAAAAATATTTCTATCATATTTGCCTGGGTTTTAATAAAGCATTTATTATATTTTTACTATTTGTTTTTTATTAGATAAGCAAGGAAGGGTCGTGATCCCATGGTTACAACAGTAGACAAAAAGGAAACAAAAAAAGGTGGTAAACAACACCACCAACAAACCAAAAAACAACAACAGTATTAGCTTGCAGGCCAACATTTATCATGGTAACCATAGTCCAACCAGTACTAATAAAAAATAGTAAGTTTCTAGTAGCATACTTAGATCTACATAAACCATTAATTAATTCAACAGTGTCCTAGGTGGTATTCCACCATATCATAGACATATAATAAAATATTAGTCTGAGAGATTAAAACAAAAGGACAAAAAACTCATCATAAACGACATAGTAGCAACAAAAAGCCATTAATTGGCTTTCTTCAACAGGTCCCCATACTCTCCCATGAGAGCAATGTATTCTCTCTAGTCAAGTCCCTCGGTCTCGTCCAACATCTTCAAGACATTTGGTTTCCCCTATTTCCTCAGCTTCCTAGTGATATTGGATTCTCTAGAAGTAGCTCCCAGCATCACCCTCCTCATCAGTTTGTTAGTTACCTTCATGAGTGTAACTAAAGCCTTCTCCATATCTTCAAAATGAACCTACAAAAATGTTAGTCTACTCTTTAAAAATTCATTGCTTGAGTCATCTGTTTTGTTATCCAAACCCAAATCCCCAACTTCCTACACATTTTCAACCTCTTTCTTTTCATCCTCAAATTGCTCAATTTGTTCTTCCTCTTCCTCCTCCTTATCCTCCTTTGATCCTTCTTCCCCCATCTTATAAGCTAAGTCCTCAAAGTCCATATCCTCTAAATCTTCTTCCTCTTGGGCTTCAAACTCTTCATACCCCAAGTCCTCCTCATCACACATAGTCATTTTCTATATACCTTTTTTGTCCTTCGGGGTTGCTTTTGCAAGGCGGGTCGACCTTCTCCCTCCACTCCCTCCACTCCCTTGCCCCTGTAGAGGCTCCTTATCCTCCTCATTTTGAATCCCTTCCTCAGTAATATTGATGACATCCCTAGGGTTTAAGTCTTTTTTGGGTTTCTTCGCCTTGGGAAGTTCTAGCAGCAAAGGCAAATGCTTTTTTTTTGGCGTTATTGAGTAACATTTTCCCATAATATGAATAGCTTAAAATATAAATGAAACATTTTCACAATTTCTTGGAAATGGATCTTTAACTCCAATATCTAGTGCATGGATTCTTTTAGTGATTTTTATTTTTTATTTTTTGTCATTAAGTTTTTAATTTTTAATAAATGATATTCAGACCTATATTTTTCTATAAGACATTTTTGTTTACATAAATGTCCACATAATTTTTTATTTTATTAAAATAAGGACATTGATGTGGAGTACAATATAATTATTTGAGATTTTTTTGACATATTTTGTTACTTTTCCTAGTGTCAAGAATGGAGGTTATTATTTTTGTAACATGCCTATGTTTTTTGGTACGTGAATTATGGACTTGAAGTCCACATTATTAATAAAAATCATGAAAAATAAATGATTATTTTGGCATATACTCTAAAAATAGGGGTGTTGAAAGAAAAACTAAACCCAAAATAATGGAATATTTAAGTAAAACTTGACTAAGACTATTAATTTGTACCCTTCTTGATTGATCTTAAGGTCATTTGGTGCTTTACCTTATTCTAAGAGGGTATGTTTCTCTTTTTACCTTGATCTAGTCTTAGATTGATGAAGATGAAACATGTAGAGTAGTATCAACAACCTTCAAATGCTCCATATCTCCTTTTAGCTTCATTGTCAATAGAAATCACCTAGTTTCTAAACTTGTTTGAACCTCCAATTCTAATGCATAACTTTGAGATACATACTTGGATATGGCCATAGGCTTAGAATATTCCATGACCTAAATATCAATTGGATCATTTGTAACAAAAGAAGGGGATATAGTAACATAAAGAGACCTATTTGATACCACATTATTATAGGTCATAACATAGTGATGAAGCTCTACGTCTATCTACCAAATGGGTTTCACAAATGTTGATTATTTATACTAATCCAATCCATATTTTTTATGGAAATGGAAGGTATGATGTCTAGTAGAGAAGTATTTTCTACATTCTAAGGTATTTTTTAATAATTTACTATTTATCTACATCTCTTGCTACTCACCTTGAGATAACTTATAGTTTTAAGATGCTTGGTTAGATATGTTTGAACAAGGATACACACATAAGTGAAATAGTGGAAGTTAAAATTTTGATAAAATGCTATATGATACTTCTCAATCATATTACAAATGACTTTAAGACTCTCTATCTCACAAAAATATAGAGGCAAACAAGGTAGTTCCCCATAGGAGAGCAAAAGATAATGAGTTAGTTTGGGGATCAAATTTTGGATACCATGTTTTGTTGCAAATAAAATCATCCTTAAAGATCAAAGTTATTGATTTTAACACAAGTTCCATGTTCTAGACACATTCAAATTCAAGATTAAAGAAAACCTAGGTAACACAAGGGTAGCCATATATTTCATCTTCCATTATTTTTTCTATTGCTTTGTCATCCATTCATGTAAACCACATAGATTGGGCTATAGTTTAGAAAATTTTCGCATGAGTACATATTCTAGTAAATACATTTCTCAAATCAAAATCACCTTGTCCATACAAATTTTAGGAATATGTATAGAGAATAAAAAATCAAGTCGAAATGACTTGAAGTGTGGACCTTATGTTTACTTGAGCCTTAATCAAGAAACCCATATCCATGTTAGATTAAAAACCATGTGCATAAATTTTTTTGGGAGGCGAGGGTGGGCATCTGTTAGATGAAATTTGGGAGGTTCCCTATCTAATTGATAGTATTTACATCATGAACTACACATAAACATTAGTTGAATCCATTGCTAATGCTAGGAAATTCTCCCATTCGGTGGTAAGAACCTCTTTATAGTTGTATGCATGGAATAGGAGTAAACCTTATCACATAGTTCTTCATCAATTTTCTAGCAAAAAAATTGTGGCTTTATAGAATTGCAAGCAAAGGGATCAAAGTGAGTAGAAGATGTTAAATAATAACATACTTATGTTGATTATATAATTAAAATTATATTTAAATAAATATAATATAAATTATATTTTTCAGAAATATAATAATAAGGGATGCTTATCTATAAAAACAAATGTATTATATGACTTTCTATGACCACTAAAAAAGTTATGTAAAGTGGTAAATTTTAGCTATTAATAACTTGATGCATGTGGCTTGGAGGTAAAATACATCTACCACATAGAATGTTTAAGGAATGCACATGCACATGTTGAGAATGTCATCTATAATTAATTTAATCTATTTTTCCTCATTTCCCAAATAGGAACACACTTTTTTTTATAAATTGATTAATCAATAAATGACCTAGGAGTGAGACAAATTATTATGTTTTAGCCCTTAAGAGAGTTTTTCACATTTACAACGTATTTGGATAGATTGAGCACAACCCAAAATATTTGAAGGGCATCCTACCATGATGCTTGTGGACTTGGGCTTGTTGCAATTAGAGGGGATCCTATGAGGATTCTTATTAACCTAACCCATAGTAGTTAGAGATATTACTATGGGGGATTTATGGAGAGGACCCATGGCAATTAGATTGAATCTACTAGAGTATTAGGAATTTTTAACATAGAAGATCATATATAATTTTGATCCTAAGATAACATCTTGGGTTATCACGTGATATGACACCATCTCATCATCACAATAGTTTAAAATATAAATTAATAAGAATATTATAAAGAAATCTATATATTTTGATAATTATCATACACCTTAAATGAAGGTATATTCACCTATCACAATATAATAGATAAATAGAATGTTTCTTATTACACACACTTCCTTTATATGTTATTATATAAATGATGAAATTTAGAAATGCACTTGGTTATTTTATGGAACTCAATATGCAAGATATGGGATGTTGTTTATTAAAAAATATATATTTTTTTAAGAAAATTTATGCTTAAGTTAATGACTAGAGGAAGGGTCATTAACCACATGACATATAACCTAGTCCTATATCATTTTAGTGTTATTAAACACAAATTTTTCATTGGCTCCAAATCCTAGACCTAGAATCAAATTTCTAGTATTAATCATATATTATAGTATTGAAACATTAAACCATCACATATCAACACATTAAATTAAAGAAGCTATGCACATTCTACTCTTTTCTCTATTTAAAATATTAAACACGATTAATATATATTTTATTACTTGTATTACTTTATCATTTAATTTGAACTATATCATATTAGTAGAGTGGGGGATATTTTATTTTGGCATCATGATTTATGTAGATTATGCACACCAAAATGGAGATACAATATAAGGGAATGCACACCCTACACTTTTACACATTTATTTTATACTTTAAGAATGCTATTGTAAATAAATTTCATAGTGTTCAATTTGACTTGTTTGGTGCATAAAATTACCCTATTCCTAATTGCATCAATATAACCTCTTTATCCACTCCTTTAGTCATGATCAATATAATCCTATAAGTCTTATACTCAGATGGATCACACCACATCTATATCCCCATCCATGGACTAGGCTACACCATGTGATCTATTCCATCAAATTAAAATTTAAAAATCTCTTTTGAATTTGAATTTCCTAGAATTTTGTTCTTAATAGTTGGGTTGTGCACTAAACACATCAAGTTAAGGGACTAGGATCATTTATTTATAAACCATCTTCTAAGGTTATTAGTTCTCATTAGATACTTGTTTAATAGCATACACAAAATAAAAATTGCTAGAATTGTGATAAAACATGAGCCACATGATCAAACAATGAACAAAGACACCTTCCATGTAAGAGATTTGCAAACAATATGTGCAATATTCCTCAACAAGAAAAAGCTACAAAAGAACTTCAAGAAACTTCAAGGAAAACAAATGTCCTCAAAGGTTGAGAGTTTTAGAGATCAAAAGAGTAAATCTCAGAGTGATAATATAATGAGGACTGAGTGTTATATAAGAGCAACCCTAAATGGTAAAGGGATTAGATTAGGACAAATGTGAACATTACATGCGATGAGACTGAATAATCTAATAATAGCTCACTTTAGTTAACATAGAAAAATATTTTGTTAACTAAATAAAGAACTCCTAAGTTTATCTTAAGTGCATGAGAATAAATTATACTAATAATTAATTAAAGAGTAATTAATTATTAGCTAATGCATGACTACTCTAACACCCCCCTTAAGATGAACTTAGGGAGTAGCTAAAAACCCTAAAAAGAATGCATGATGGGTCTTGAAAAATAAGGCCTGCTAAGGTACCCATGTACAAACAAAAGATCTCTCACAACTAGAGAAAAGGAGAAAACCATAGTGGGAGAAAACTCCTCTCCAAAAGAGAGAAAGGTGACTGAAGCATTGAAAAGCCTCCAAATCAAGGTGTGAAGGATTAAGAAGCCTCCAATCAAAATAATGTCTTGAAAAAGAGGAACATGTAGAACATTGTAGAAGCACAAAAAAACTGTAGATTGTTGTTGAAAGATGACTGATATAGTGCTGAAATGAAGAGCCTAAAAAAAAAATGATGAATAGGATCAAGATAACAAGAATCTACATGAGATCCTACAACAACACTACTTGAGTCAGGTGGCAAATAAAGACAAAAATCTAGAAATCAAAGATGCAAATGTCAAGATCAAGGAGATAGTAATTTGCATGAGTGCCCCCAATGACACTACTTGAATCAGATGGAAAACAAGGAAAACATCTAGAAGTCGAAGATATAGGTGGTGCATGAATCTGCATGAGTGACCCCAACGACACTACTCAATATGCAAGATGCAAGTCAATAATATAGGTACCAACTAGTCTGAATAACACTGATCAAGAGAGAGACAATAATCTACATGAGTGTCCCCAATGACACTACTTGGATTGAATGACAAAAAGAGGCAAAAATCTAGAACTCAAATATAGAAATGGCACATGAATCTGTATGAGTGACCAAAAATGACACTACTCAACATGCATGAAAATTACAAGTCAAAAATACAGGTACCAACAGTCTCTAAGGAAATGAAATTGGAATGTCACCTCTAGAAAATAGGAATGCAAGAGTGTCCATATGGTAAGTACTCCAACTCACTGAAATGCATGTAACTAGTCATTGATGTACGTTGCATCTAAAAGTACATAGGAAGAAGAACTAGATACATAGATCACTCAAAACACGAAACCAAAGAGCATTAGCACCAATAGTAGAAACTCCCCCATAATACTAAAAAAGGAGAGCCATGATACGAACACTAAAACTGTGTGAAACCAAGAAGTGCATGTAAGAGAAATAACCTACAAATAAAAGGGTGGGAAAACCAAGGCACACACACATGAGGCAAGAATCACCAAGATTCACTATTGTCATGGAAGGGACACTCACTTGACAAAGGTGTGATGGAAAGCCAAACGAAAACATCAACCCCCCATGACACTTTATATCATAGTGCAAATATAGAAGGCACAACAGGATGTGTAAAGTCCCCAAAAATATACACTAGAATGACACTTTATTTTAATGCGTCTACATAAAAAGTACATACAGTGGAAGCCCATAATGTCAAAAAAGGGACTACATGTTGAAAATACAATTCTCTAACAAAAAAATGAGGAAATTGGTAGGACCATGATGAAGTACACGAAAAAAACTGCACTTTCATAACAAATGACACCCCAAAAGGAGTTTGGATGCAAAAGATATGGCTCATTGAATTCATGAGAACTAAACAACAACAAAAAGAAAACTAAATTTTGGAAAAAAATCAAAAGTCAAAACTATAAATTACCTCCACCACTATAAAGAGCTCAAAATTCTACCCCATTTAAAAAAAAATTACAATGGAAAAGACCACCGTATGGTCGAGATATGGCCTTTGGAATATTAGGTGCAAAATTGAAAAGCCCAATGGAGAGGGGGCTAAGTAGGGAAAGAAAACTCTTCCAAAAAATTTGTAAAAAATACCTCCAAGAATAGAGGTCCACCAAATTTAGTGTGTTGATAAAAAAAATTTCTCCAAGTAGGTAGTATGTGATTTATTTTGCAAAAATATTGCATTTTTTTACTTTTAAAGAAGAAAACAACAAAAAAACATATATTTTTTGACCAACTGCTTTTGTAGTTTTCACAATTCTGACAAACATTACCTCAACATTACATCATCAGGCATTGCATCATTTTCTTGGTGTGTTGACAAATCTTGTTCAACACTCCTAAGGGAATTGACTATCAACAAGAAAGTCATGATCTTCCCTCTAGTCAAACATCGGACTCCATGTATTTTTCATCATAATTCTCTATTTAGCACCATATAAAAATTGGGTGTACATGAAGGAAATACCCAAAAAAGTGACAAAAAATAGATTGCATTGTAGGTCTTTAGTCCTAGACCAAGCCACATGACATGACCTAGTCTTGTTTCATTTTAGTATCAAATAAAAGTTAGTCACAAGTTCTAGATTTTTTCTCTATAAGTAAATTTCTAATTTTGATTATGTTCAAATTAGAATAATAATTCATCACATATTAATGTATTAAATTAAATAAGTTATTTATATATTCTGTGTTTTGTTCTATTTATTAGATTAAATTACTAGTATTAGTTTGTCATTTAATTAGAACTATATCTCATCAGTAAGGTAAGTAATATAAAGAAAATTAGTACACCAAGAGATGTTCTAATGACATCAAAGAGTCTCCTGTTGTGATCATATAAATGTAAATAAAAAATTCTTAATTAAATTTGGTAGCTATTTACATGCCAAATAATTAATATTTAATAATAAGCATCATTTAAATACATTTCTAAATATACAATGAGAACTACATTTAAATTTTTTAAAATACCACCTCATCAAAAAATTAGGACAATTTTTTTGATTCTTTGATTGGAAATTCCCTCATTAGTTGCTTCCAGAATGATAAATTCACAACTAAACTACCATGATTCAAAGCCATTCATATAGAAAACAATCTACAATAAAAAAAATCCAAAAAGGCTTGCAATAAAAGGATTTTTAAAAATATAATATGGTAGCAAGAAAAGACAAATGAAACAACAAAAAAATAGCCAAGCCAACCTTGAAAGAAAATATTAGAATCCATGATATTCTTCATAATTACCCAAATAGAAAGAGTAGTGTCCTTCGTAACTAGATAGCTCTAATTTTTCATAATAGCATTGGGCAGAAATCACATTGTGTCAACATCCATTGGGCCCATCACAATGCTTTATTTTAATTAAGCAGTTGGATTCTTTTTTTTTGTATTGAATCAATGCAAAGAATTTACAAAAAGAATGCAGTTGGATTCTTTAGTCAAAAGGTCTGCACAAGTCTTTATGGCAGTTGTACAACTATACAAATCCATATGCCTATATAAAGTCCATACGATTGTATTAATTTTTGACCTCAAGATTTGTGCAACCCTAGAAATTTTTTACATAAATTTTAGATGCTCTAAATTTAGAGTTTGGACAATCAATATTTAGATTTTTGGGCATTTCAGATGTAACGGTTCAAGGTTTGATTGGCTTCACTATGCACCAAAAAATTGTCCAAGACCAGATCTCTCAAAAAATGAACAAGGAATTATAAATCTAAAGATTTGATACCATGATGGAGTTGATCCCTCAACCCTACAATTCTTAAGGATCACTTTCAATCAAACACCTGTCACAAAAAGATAAAAACAAAGACTATGGAGGGCAAGAGCTGATTAATCCAAAAATGTAATGAATTATATTGAATGCACAAACCTCACAATATGTTAGTGAATTTAATACAATGAATAATCCTTATAAAAGAAAAAATCTAAAAACTAAAAAAATAACCCTAGAGAAATGTTAGGTGAGGATAAAACTAGATCATGACACGTGTCCTCATCCTATGACTTGTGACACAAAACAAATACATGACCTAAGTAAGCTTAAGTACTAGAGTGAGAATGAATCTCTTAGGTAAAGAACCTTTTACTCTTGCATAGATAAAGGCCAATGTTTAGGATTCCACCACTCTTATCTGATGAAAAGACTTGCTAATTTTTTAATAGGATCCCCTTGTTAAATGATGTGGGAGAGGATGTTGCTTGCATTTCCAAAATTTGTAAGGAGAAGATGTGTGTATATGCTTCTATAAACAGTCCTCTCATAAATAAATTCAATTTTTTTTTAGAGTTGCATGATGTTGTATTATCTTCTCTTATTATACCAAATTTAAATTCATATATATTATAGAGACATTTTTACAAAGAATCAACATCTACTAGCAAATTTGAGTAGGTCTAAAGTAAAAAACAGAAAGATATCTCTCAATGTTTTTTAGATAAACATCTTTAAGATATCTATACTAGTTTTCCTACAAATAAATACAATCTACATGTATTTAAAATTATGAAAGAAGTTAAATGTTAGTCAAAATTTTATAAGAAAACTATGATTTTATTTATAATTTATTATTGGTCAATAGGCTTTTTCTATGAGCTTTCAAGCCAAAAAAATGGTCTCAAGTTTGACTTTGCTCCTGGGTGTAAGAGGTGGGACTTCTTGCAGGCAGGAGATCTCACTCGTAGGGGACTAGTCTCACCCTAGCTCGCCTCAGGTGCCCAAGATAAGGGCTGATGGGCCGTTGGGCTAGGTCGTGGGGACACCTCCATAGTATATATAAAAAAAGTTATTCAATCACTATAATTAAATATATAATTCAATTTCACTATAATTAAATATATAATTCAATTTCACTATAATTAAATATATATAATTTAATTTCAATGCCACTCGCTTTGCGCTGAAGATCATGCACAGGTTCGCCACCACTCTATCTGCTACAGAAGGACAAGTCCATAGACAATGCTCAAGAGGAAGCTGTTAGTAAGGAACTTCTTAAGTTCCTCACTAAGGATTAGGCTACCATAACTTTGATCAAGCCATGTAGTGGAAAGAAAGACTAAGGTTGTGGATGGTTTTGCTTTTTGATTGGCCATGGCCTCACTGGGCTTCGTTTCCTTTTGATTTCATTAAAAATACTGATATTATTTTTATGTTTTATTATGACTGGTATGACCCCTAGTGGTCCTCGGTTAAGACTGTTTTCAATCATGGTTTCATGATGGACTTTAATGTTGGTAGACTCTATGGTCTTGCGAGATACACTTTTAGCTATACTGACACTAGGCATAGGAAGGTTAGATTGCTCTAGTTGTCTGATACTCTGGTTACTCTGCTCATGATTTTGATGTGGTTTTTGATATGAAATGTTTAGGGTGTTTGGTTAGGTTTTCTTGACCTTGGTGTTAATGTGTTGTTAATGCTATTCTATTGATGATGGCTTGTGAAGCCTTGTACTAAAGGGACACCACCCTAGTTTTGCTACTTTTTATATAAAAAACAAACACCACTTGTATTTTAATATATTAATTACGTCAAGAGGTTCTACAATGACACTAAGGGGTGGAATGTAATGATGTGAGTGTGTTAACACAAACTCTTACCTTTTATTTTAAATTTGACAACCATTTACCTATCAAAATATTAATATTTAATATTAAATATAAATATTAAAATACAAATGAGTTTTTTCTTTAGGGTTCATATTGTATTTTTTCCTTAAACACAAATTTAAAATTAAAAACAAAAGCTTTTATAATTTATTAAAGTTGTAGATAAAAAATATCTTAAATATTTTTATTTAAAAATTATTAAAGAAAAAAAAGGTAAGATGAGTAAATAATTTATTAAAATTGTAAAGAAAAATATCTTTAAAATATCTTCTAAATATCACTCAGCATGGTAAATATCTCTCAAACATATTTTAGATATTTATACTAATTTTAATTTATAAGATATTGATGGGATGGTAAGTCAATGCTTTTTTTTTAATGATTAAGTGTCCACTTTATCATTTATAAAAAAAATAATAAACATTTCAAAAAAAAAAGACGGGTAGATAAGAAATCACATCTTAAAATCACCATACTTTAGTAAAATATCCTATCATAAAATAAACTACAACTCATAAATGTTAAAAATTATCCTCTATACAAAAATATTAATTTCAACTTTTTCAAAAAAATGACAAGCACAGAAAATATCAATATTTTTATTACTCAATAAATTTGGGTTAAAAAAACTAAACAGTTAAATACTCATTGAAAAACATTATAATCTCGTTTGAATGTTACAATTCTTCCCCCACCTGCATCTTGAATGTTTAGTTGACTGGTCATCCATCTAAAATGTGCTTTTATTGACGTTCTGTACATGATTAGGTCACTTGTTTTGCTCACTGATTAGGCGGAGGTTACAGTACTGGTTAAAGCGCGTCAACAGTTACCTATGTTTGCAACTCAGCACGTAAACGGGGAACAAAGAAGCCATAGAATGAGCTGTCATACAAAAACAAAAGAACACATTTCGACGCGTTAGATGACAAAGACGTTTAATATTTTAAGTGTTTCAAATGATAAATACGCGGCTGGAAAGGGAAAGATCGTGGCAGGGCAGATGTTCAAATGATTTCAGCTTCCCCATAGCATCTTCTTGCCTTGCGGGCTAGTATTTGTACTGCCCTACCAGTTGCAGTTGCAGAATACAGAGAAGATCACAAATTAGAGGCCGAAGTCCAGAAAACAGAGAAGATGATCAAAAATTTTCAAATGGGTGTAATTCAAAGCATTTGGCGGGCACTCCTGTGCTTTTTGGTAGCGGCTTTGTTGATTTCGTCTGTAAAATGTGAAGATCCATACAAGTTCTTTACATGGAATGTTACATACGGCACCATTTACCCCATGGGTGTACCTCAACAGGTAACCATTTTCATGATTCATAGGTAATGCATTTACACATTTCAAAACATTATCATTAAATTTTGCTGAAATGCTATTCTTGGTTTTGTATTGGGCAGGGGATTCTTATCAATGGTCAGTTTCCAGGGCCTCAAATTGATTCTGTGACGAATGACAACTTGGTGATAAATGTCTACAATAGCTTGGACGAACCTTTCTTGTTGTCATGGTAATTTTCTGTTCCGTACTCTTTTTAAGCAGTGGTTTTTTGTTGGTATTTCTTTTGAAGCGGGCATATTCTGTCATGGTGCAGGGATGGTGTGCAACAGAGAAGAAACTCATGGCAAGATGGTTTGTTGGGAACCACCTGTCCAATCCCACCGGGCAGGAACTTCACTTATCAGTTTCAGGTGAAGGATCAGATAGGGAGCTATTTCTACTTCCCTTCTATGTATATGCACAAAGCAGCAGGTGCGTTTGGCGGTTTGAAAGTTGTAAGCCGACCCAGGATTCCAGTTCCATTCCCAGATCCTGCAGGGGACTATACAGTTCTAATAGGAGATTGGTACAAGACAAATCACTCGGTAAAAATCCTCTGTCATTCAATTTCAAGTTTCCAAGTCTTTAAAAAAAAAGTTTCTTAGTCTTTAAGCTGTACCCATTTTTAACTCTCATTGGTTCTTGGTAATTGATTTGCTGCAATGTCTAATATGCAGATCCTTAGGCAAACACTTGATATGGGTTCAACTCTTGGGATGCCTGATGGGGTTCTGATTAATGGTCGAGGCTCGAATAGTACATCATTTACAGTAGATCAAGGTAATCCAAACTCTAAAGCTATAGGGAAACATAACATTTGTAATCCTTCCATTGATTGAAAAGTTTACAATAGTTGATGTTATATGTTTTTTTGCAGGGAAAACGTATCGCTTCCGCATTTCTAATGTGGGTTTGGCAAGTTCTCTCAACTTCAGGATTCAGGGGCATAAAATGAAGCTTGTGGAAGTAGAAGGCTCCCACACAGTTCAAAACACATATGAATCTTTAGATATTCATTTGGGTCAATCCTACTCTGTTTTGGTGACTGCAGATCAGCCTCCTCAGGGCTACTACATTGTTGTATCCACAAGATTTACATCACCTATACTAACCACCATTGGCTTTCTTAGCTACAGTAATTCGCAAACACCTCCATCCGGACCCCTTCCCTATGGCCCAACTAATGAAGTTGATTGGTCCTTGAACCAGGCCAGATCCATCAGGTATGCAATGCTTATTAAACCGTCCTCTAGGGATGAACATCAAGTTCAGCTTCCTAATCTTTTGTTCTCTTAAAACTTCCTTTCCTAGGGTAGTTAAGATGAATACTGTTAGAGTTTAGGTTAATCTGTTCTCATGTCTTTAATAGTATACATTCTTCTGGGATTTATGATTGTTATAAATCTTGTGCAGATGGAACCTTACTGCAAGTGGCCCTCGGCCAAATCCACAGGGATCTTACCACTATGGAAATATAACTACCTCAAGGACCATCAGACTTGCAAATTCTGCTCCTATGATCAATGGGAAGCAGAGATATGCTGTAAATAGTGTTTCATTCAACCCACCTGATACTCCATTGAAGTTGGCTGACCATTTCAAAATACAGGGTGTCTTCAGCTTGGGTTCCATTTCAGATAATCCCACAGGCGGAGGTGGTTACCTGCAGGCAGGTGTTATGGCTGCTGATTTCAGGGCTTTCGTTGAAATTGTGTTTCAGAACAATGAAGACACAATGCAATCATGGCATTTAGATGGCTATTCCTTCTTTGTTGTTGGGTGAGAAAAAAATTCAATATTACTCACAATGCAATACTTCTTTTCAATAATGTAGTTGCAGAAATACAACACCATCGGCTTGCTTTTAGAAGCACTGATGAACTTAAGAAAAACCCAAAAGAGTACTGAATATTGAGGCATATGATGTTATATGTAACCTTTATGATTTCAGTTAGTTTTTTATTAGACTATAATGATCGGATTTGCTTGCAGAATGGATGGTGGGGAGTGGTCACAAGCAAGCAGGAAAGAATACAATTTGTTTGATACTGTTGCCCGATGCACTGTACAAGTAAGCATTAGTCTTCTGTACTCATTCAACATAATGTCTGTACCAGATCTTTTACCTTTGCCTGTGTTTGAACCTTTTTTCATCATTCATACTGCAGCCATATCCATCTAAAGACTTACTACTAGTGGTAGATTCTGGCAAGCTGAATGTATGACAGGTTTGTGCAATACTTACTCTGTTTCTCAATTTACAGGTTTACCCCAACTCATGGTCAGCTATTCTTGTGGCTCTGGACAATGTGGGAATGTGGAATGTACGATCCCAGAATTGGGCACGCCAATACCTTGGGCAACAATTCTACCTGCGAGTTTATTCTCCAGCAGAGTCATGGAGAGATGAATATCCGATCCCTAGGAATGCTCTTATGTGCGGGCAGGCTCAGGGCCGTCGTACCCGCCCATAGATTCAACTCTCTGAATTCTTTTGGCTACTGTAGTCACAATAGGGTGACTAAAGCCCATGATTTTAATTGATCTATATTTTTTCAGCATCTCCCATGCCGAGCCTTGGTCTTTTTGTCTGGTTAAAATGTAGTCAAATCATGATAAGAGGGATTTCATTATTTTGACCTCCTAAATTTTAATTAGTTGCAGAACATTGCAGGAGCTTATCTCAAGCTGTATTTTTATTTATCTATTAATTTAATCCAAGCTTATTCGAAAAAAGGTGTATCTGTCCCTTCCTTACAGTGGAAGTAATGTAATGGGAGTGAGAATGATTCTGGATTAAATGATAAGATTGCACATTCATCTAATTTCATTGTTTTTATGGATTGCCTTAAACTTTGTTGATTTTGATCATAGAAATTGTAAAACTGCCTTTTAAATGTACGCAAAACTAATATTTCAAAGTGCTATCATCAACATTACAAAGTCTCTGTCATAGGGAATCTCGGGCGCCCCCCCCCAAAAAAACATGTTTGTTCTGGCCATTTGTAATTATAAAAGCTTTTATTGGGTTGTGCAAAAAAATCTGGGCAATGACTTACAATTAAGAAAACGAAAACAGGAAAGTTATCAATCTAATGAAAACGCTAATTATATTTAACAAATATACTAATGTAAGGGAAGGATGGGAAGCTTAATCATTTAATGTAGTAGAGATTGAGAATTTAATGTAAAAATCTTATATTATATATTTTTTTAAATTTTTGATGATGGATTATGAAATGTATGTAAACTGTTGAAAAAAATTAAACATGGCTGAATCTTGATAGCAATATCATAATTTGACACGTGGAAAATACTTCCTTGTTGATTGATGAGCTAAAGGGGTTTTATAATGAATGGTTCATAAGGCACAACACTTGTTGAAGGTTTTGCAAATGGGATTGCAAGCTAAGTGGGTTTAACCTTGGAGAAAACTCTATGGTTAAGTGTGCTTGAGTTGGAGTAGTACTGAGATGGGTGACTCTGAGGAAGGCCTATTGCTTCACCTCTGTGAGCATCACCTAGATGCAATGAGTGTTAAGTGGACCATTCATTATTATGAAAGATGGGTTCTTGTGGACCACTACTCATGAATCATGGGTCAATGAGTTTGACTTGTAAACTACATGATCGAATCCTGATAGCAATATAAAAAATTATACAATTTACTTGGGAAAAATATCTATTTTAATATCTTAATTTATGGAGTAGATTTTTTGAAGTTTAAGGTCAAAGGGAAAAATGCATTATAAGATGTAGAACATTAAAACATTGGCCAAGGATGATGCATTATTTAAACTCTTGCTCATACTTGTGTTAAAATATAGTCAAAAGACTACATCAATAATTCAATGAGAAAGAGTGAGAGGGCAAGCTCCCAAGTGAAATGGTACACAAATTGATTTTACTCATGATGCCCATGAATGGGTTTGCATCATGGCACTTTTCCAAAGTATCACAAGAAGTGGTTTTCATTGTTGGACAAATTATTTCTCTTATTTATTTTTTTGATATTTTTTTTACTTCTATTTTTTTGGATTTTTGGGATTGCTTTGGATGTTTGTAGTTTCAAGTGTTAAGCTCATGATTATTTTGTCATTGATTTGGATGCATTTGTCATGACGTACCAATAATATCTTGCCTTGTGGAGTTGCTTTACTAGGATTGTAACATTGATCTACAATTTGAAATGTGTGACACCCTTGGATAGTTAGGTTGGTTTCATCTGTGATAGGTGCGAATATATGCGTTAGAAAACGAGCAACAAACTAAAGAGTGCAAATAAACACCAAAACAACCTACACCTCAAGATTAGCCTAAGTTGGAATCAACACAAGATAAAAACAACAAATGGAATTTTATACCTTATGTCGAATTGATCCTTTGGTTGGCCCTTCGATCTTTGATGTGTATGCTCCTTGGATGGCAAGATATGCAAACTAGATGATGATGTGAGGATGGATGGAAATGGATGGAAGCATGAAAATGGCTAAGTGTAGATTGAGAAATAAAATTGCAAGAGTTTGGCTAGCAAAATGATCTCCCCCCCAAAATGAGAGAAAAAAGGGGGTATTTATAGGAATTTTGAGAATTCCTAGAAGAGATGGATGGCCAAGATTGAGCCACCAATAATCAAGATGCAGGGCCAAGGTGAATTGAGAACTCACAAGCCCTCACATATTGACATGTGGCATGTGATATAGCTTTAAAAGGTGAAGTGGACATGAGGTGGAAGGACAGTACATGACATGGAGGGGGGTACAAAGTACCTTGGGATTGGACAAGATCTCCTCATAAAGGAGGTGCTTGTCCCCATGTGGGTGAGAGGACATGTGAAGAATTAAAAATTCCTCAAATATCCTCATGGGGAAAGAATAAAGAATAAATAGAGGACATGTGGGAAGAAGTGAAGGAATTAAAAATTCTTTTTGAGTGCATTGGGGGATTAAAAAGTGAATTAAAAATTCACATGGGGAAGTGGAGTGCCTTGCCCAAAAGGAGAAAGCCTTTAATAGGGTTGACTCAATTAAGTGATTAGGATTGTGCAAGTATTTGATTAGACTAATTAATGACAAATTAGAAGAGGGTTAGATTTCACATGTGACTTGATGTGACAAGTCAAAGATCACACGGGGAAGAGAAAAATGAAGTTAATATTCCTTGGAAGGATAAAAGAAATTAATTTTTTTTTGAGAGGTTCATTAGACTAGTTAATGAAGGATTAGAGGAGGGTTAGGTGGCTAAGAGAGATTAGAGGCCAACTTGCAAAAGTTGGAGGATGTGACACCTCCTAATCAAGGATTAGGCATGTGCACATCCTAATGATGAGATTAGAAGAAGGATTAAGATTAGATAAAAATGATGGAGGATGTGACATATGAAGAATTAAATAAATGTGATATTTATTTAATTTATTTGATGAAAAGGGGAAGGTATTTAATTATTTAACTAGATACCTTAGGGATTGGAAGAGCTTTAGAGGGATTAATTAAATAATAGTGATATTACTTAATTAATGCGGATAAAGGGATGTTTAGATGAAAGAGGATAAATTTGGATAAATTAAGTGTCCGAATTTAGGTGTCTACATTTTGCCCCTTTTTGAGATGGTGTTACAAAGTAGCATCATTTCAAAGAATATTAAAACATAGAATCTAGAAGAAGATGGTTAGATTGAGAAAGATGCCCCAGTCATTCAAAGGAGTGACTAGGAAGAGAAAAAGAAAATGATGAAAATTAGGGATGAAGGATGCCCCCTCGAGAGGACATGCGGGTTCAGGAGAACACGAGTGTGCTCTTGAAATGGATGAGATGATGCAAGGGGAGTTGAAGAAGATGATGCAAAGACAACAAGAGATTGGGAGGGGAGAGTGATGAAGGATGAATGGATGGGGGGAATTTGATAGACGAGAGGATGAAGATGAAATGAAATCCAAATGCAACTTTGCCATCGTTGGAGCACTGATTTTTGCTATAGCATAAGACACAAGATGCCAAGCTATGAAGAACCAAGGCGGATTAGTGTCTAATGCATAAAACAAACATAACAAACAAGAAGGCTATCCCAACACCCCAAAGTCATGGTGACCTTGGTCGGGCCAGGTATTGGGATAACCACAAGCACACAAGGATGCCCCAACGTAACACAAGACCTCAGGGATCTTGGTGGGTACTATGTGGGACAACTGAGAAGACAAAGAAAAGATCAAGATACACCCCTATGTTGACTAGTCAAAACACACCATGATATGATAGATCAAGGTGACCATGACAAGTGGTGATAGGGAGCTCAAATGATAAACAAAAGCCAAAAAAATCAAAAAATCACAATCAATTTCAAATGTCCTTTGCCATAGAATGGATGGGATTGATGAGGTCTGTTAGGAAGGATGCATTCTGTTGAGACCGATGATGGTTACTAGATTAAAAGATCGATATGACACAGGGTATTAGGAACCGATTGGATCTGATGATACAAGTGGATCTTGTTGGTTAAGAACCAGCTAGATAAGGGCATAGCTTGATGACATGACACAAGAGACATGACACAAGGTAAGAGACTTCGATGGATGGTAAAGACGGGACAGACAATAGGAACAAGAGTTGAAGACTGATGATAGATGATAAAGGATCAGATGGACAAAGTAGAAAGACTAATGATGGAACCCCGGGGGCGGATCAAATGATCAACCTTGCCTACGTGAAAGTGCAGGGGCAACATAGTTCGACAAAATATCAATGATAGACAATGGATGAAGGATGATGAGATAACCCCAGATAAGGGGACAAAATGATTGGATCGACACGATGGGACACAATAGACCTGTTGGATTGAATTGGAGGATGGTGGTGATCACAAAGCTCAAGGATGGGATAGTTATTCAAATCATCAAAAGATGAATTGGGAGGATGATATGATGGAGAGATGAATGGTGAGAAAGGATAGGAGATGGAAAAGATGTACAAAAAAAAGCAGAAGTGATGACGATAAGATAAATGACATTGGATTGCGTGGGGAAAAGCCTATAGCTAGATACCAATGACAAGGGATTATGAGATGGGATGAGGGTAGAGGATGGGGGGGAGGAAGATGATTGTTGGGATGGACGATGAGGAAAAGGTGGCCAGATGGATTGATGACAAAGGATTCTATGAGGGAAGGATAAGAAAATAAGGATGGGGAGATGGAGGGACATAAGAACCCAAGATGGATGGAGTGGATGAAGGATGGGGAAAAGGCTACCAAATGAATGGATGAAAAGGGATGCCAGGATGGAAAGAATGATGTTTCCAAGGACTGTATCACAAAGGGAGATAGATGCCCCCACTCTAGATATGTCATGTGCGAGGAGGCATGAAGGATGCAATAGAGAAGGATAGGAAAATAAAGGAGTGAGATGGATGAAGATAGGATGCATGGATAAGGAAGGGTGATTGAGGGTAGCACGACAGGTGGATAAGGAAGGTAGACGAGTGCGAATGACAGTTGGGATAGTGTGCAGATGAGGGAGATGTATGCTAAGAGGTGCCCAAAGCATGCTTATATGTTTGCCCCATTGTTATCAAGATCACAAGGAGGATGGAAGGATTGGGATAAATGAGATATGCCAAGAAGGATGTGTAAGATCGATAGGATGGAGGGGATGAATGGAGAGGACGTATAGCAAGAAGACAGGTGCATAGCAGGAAGCATAGTGGATGGAGGGAATGCATAGTAGGAAACTACCCCCAAGTGTAGATGGGGAATTACGCATGATGCCTGTTTGCTAGGTTTTCATCATGGTACTTATCCAAGGTGCTTGTTTTCCAAGTTTTCACCATTGGACGGATTGTTTCTCTTTACTATTTTATTTTATTTGACTTTTATTTGACTTTTTTGGATTTTTGGATAACACACGGAAGGAGATGGATAAAGATAGGGAGGCGAATAAGTGGTTTTAGAAGACATGCAATAAGGATATGGATGAAGGACTCAAGCATCAAGTTCTATACGAGGTATTAAGAGTTCATGTTCAAACTGACTGTTGGATGTTGGTACAACCTTATTAGGAGAAATGGATTATGCAAAAGGATGAATTAGAGGGATTTGATGGGGGAGATATGTGGGGCACTGGATGGGATGCTGGAAAGGGTATAGATGGAACGATGGGGTGGATATGTGATGGGGAGATGTGTTTAGGACCAACATTGGCACATGTGGTGGTGGATGTGAAAAGATAAAATGATTAATGGATGGAGAATGCGGGGATAATGGAGGAGAAAAAATAGTGTATTTTGGGACATAGGGACCCAAAATAGATGTAGGAGAGGGTGGATGAAAAAGATTAGCTTTTGGATGAGCAACTTTGGATGTTCTTACAGATTTTTCATTTAATGGCATTGCGTCTTTTTCCTTTGGGATCCACATAGTTTTGATCTTTTCTTTGGTGGCTCTTTGCGAGCTATAGATTTGATTTTGATTTTGGATTTTGTTTTTCTTTTCTTTACCATGTCTTTTAGAGGGAACATGGGAAGCTTTAGATTCATGTGGGTGTTTAGATTGATGTATTTTTCCTCTGGCATCCAAAGTGCTCGTACTAGCAATGGGATGGGTGTGAGAAGATGGATGATGTGGAGTGATGGAGGTAGGATTATGAGGATTACGTGTAGATAGAGAATGTGTAGGTATGTGCCTTTGTTGATCCTGATTAGGATGTTTATGATGGATGACATGGATAGGCATTGGATGGATAAAAGGATGAGATGGAGGAGGTGATTTTGGGATATACGGACCCAAAGTAAATGGAGTGGGTGGAGGGGCATAAGAACCCAAGATGGATGGAGCAGATGAAGGAGGAATATGGATGGTTGTTTTGAGGCGATACGATAGAGGAGGAGGGATTGCAGCATATGATTTGGTGGAGCGATGGGAAGAGCTGACATTTCTTTTGGAAAAGGCTCGTTGAGGATGTCTAGAGGTTGTACCGTGTTTAGATTGTGAGTCTTGGGGAATAGATCCAAGACCTTGCATGCAGATTTGTTCTTTGACTTGGATGGGCTCTAAAATACCTTGCTCGTGAAGGGGTGCTGTCATAATAGTGGTTTACAATTCTTGAGAGGAACGAATTTTAGCTGAAATCACATATTTTTAGAAAATATAATGATTTAAGCCTTAAAAAGTTCCATTTTAAGGATTCCAATTGAAGAGGGTTTGATCAAATCACATTAGATCAAACCCCCTTGGATAGAACCTCGCTAGTTTTAAACCATACCTATAAATGCGTCTCCTTTACACCTATCAAAATGCTGATAAAAAATCACTTTTGATTTAGATTTTGGGGATCAAATGAATTCATTTAAAATTTATTTCAAATGATTTTAATTCCTCGTAAGCTATCCAATGAATATAATTTTAATATGTTTTGGTTTTGTTATGTATTTGTTTTTAAGTTTTATTAAACATAGGTTTTCTATCGAAAATGAATTTCTTGTTCTTCACATGTGGAAAAATAGAATATTAATAAAAAAAAATGAAAAATAGAGTGCACCAGATAAAGTCCTTGATCCAACAAAAATAAAATTGAATTTTGACATATACCAAAAGCTATGCATTATATATCACATTGGTTTGAATTGTAATTTGTTTGACTTTAAAACTTGATTAAGGAAAAATATTCAATAAAAACTATCTAACAAAGTGGAAGCACTAGATATCAGAGTTAAATTAAATTTGAAAGAATTAGAATTTATCCTTCATGGAAAAAAGTTATACCTGTGTGTCACTTTTTAAAATGTTGTTTTCCTCGAAAAAATCTATTTTTGTGGGAGATGGAAAGAAGTGCAATTTGATTCCAAAAATTTTGAAAAATATTTTTAGAATCTATGTATAAAATGAGACTCTAGTTTGCACTCACATCTTCAAAATCCTCACACCTAGCCGCCTATAGGTGCCCGAATGAAGATTTAGTTGCACACAATTTCATAGTACAAATGGCCAAAATTGTAAACTACTATTATGGGATCACCAAGGTCAATTTTTCCTTGATAGTTCATGTTCTGAGCATTCGATCCATGATAGGATTTTGCTATTCTGAAAACATGATGCGAGTCCATTAGGTGGGGGATGATGGGTGGTATATACACTGTGTTTTTCTTCTGCAAGGAGGCCACCATGGAAGAATGTGAGAGTACCAAGGGGATATGCAAGCGATGTGGGGATAGTATTTTTAGGCGATGATGGGGGATCCTGAGAAGGAGATGATGGACAGGCATTTGGATGGGTGGTATCCGGAGAGGGGAGTAGGGGATAGGATTCTAATTTTGTGGTAGCAGGCTCATGCAATGGAGACGGAGATGGAGCGGTAGAATCTTGAATGTCAAGAGGATCATGGGATGGAATGGATGGGGGACTGTGATCTTGCGGTAAACTAGATGGGATGGTAGGAGCTTGATTTGGAGGAGGGGATATGTTGGCATGCTTTGGATCAGGCTCTTGGCATGACTCATCGTGTGTGGGAGGCATGATAATGGAGTCATGGGGGGACTCTTCAAGTGGGGAAGACGAAAGGATGGAGGATTCAAAATATTCCTAGAAATGGATACTAGGAGTGGAAGAAGTGGATTGGATTTGGGTGTCGTCGATAGGTTCGACGGCTCTCGGAGTAGGGGGTGGGTGTTCAATGGATTTGGTAGATGTGATGGTAGGAGATGGGGACTCAGTGGATTTAGAGGATGTGATGGTAGGAGATGGGGACTCAGTGGATTGAGAAGGATGTGATGGCATCATCAATGATAGGTGTTGATGAGAGGTCTGCATCACTAACGACCATGGATGATGGGTTGGGATGGCATGGTTCCACGACTGCAATGTGTGGAGTGGGGGATGTTTCCTTTGTTATAAGTCCTTGGAGAAACTTGAATACGCTAGGCTGAGATGGCGAGGTGGGAGTGGATGAAGGTTTATGGATTAGTGGACTAGGATTATATGGAAGATTAAGACTGGATGGAGGATTAAGGTAAGGATATGGGCATGCGAAATTAGGATAGGATGACATGGACGGTGGATCGTTGGTAGAAGATATGGGTGGTGTGTTGTAATAAAGGTATTGGGATGGTGGATTAGGATGGGAAGATGCAGGTGTTGGATTAATATAGGGAGATGCGGATGTTGGATTAGGGTAAGTTGATGTGTGTGTTTGAGTAGGATAGGAAGGTGTGAATGTAGGATTAGGCTGAGCGGATTGGTATGGAAGATTATGGTAGTGGGTACATGTGGATAGGTCAAATATAGTCGTTAGAAGATGAGCAACAAACTAAAGAGTGCAAATAAACACCAAAACAACCTACACCTCAAGATTAGCCTAAGTTGGAATCAACACAAGATAAAAACAACAAATGGAACTTTATACCTTGTGTCGAATCGATCCTTTGGTTGGCCCTTCGATTTTTGATGTGTATGCTCCTTAGATGGCAAGATATGCAAACTAGATGATGATGTGAGGATGAATGGAGATGGATAAACACATGAAAATGGCTAAGTGTAGATTGAGAAATAAAATTGCAAGAGTTTGGCTAGCAAAATAATCTCCCCCCCAAAATGAGAGAAAAGAGGGGGTATTTATAGGAATTCTGAGAATTCCTAGAAGAGATGGATGGCCAAGATTGAGCCACCAATGATCAAGATGTAGGGCCAAGGTGAGTTGAGAACTCACAAGCCCTCACATCTTGACATGTGGCATGTGATATAGCTTTAAAAGGTGAAGTGGACATGAGGTGGAAGGATAGTACATGACATGGAGGGGGGTACAAAGTACCTTGGGATTGGACAAGATATCCTCATAAAGGAGGTGCTTGTCCCTATGTGGGTGAGAGGACATGTGAGGAATTAAAAATTCCTCAAATATCCTCATGGGGAGAAAGGAAATAATAAATAATTCCTTTGAGTGCATTGGGGAATAAAAAGTGAATTAAAAATTCACATGGGGAAGTGGAGTGCCTTGTCCAAAAGGGGAAGACCTTTAATAAGGTTGACCAAGGACACATGTCATAAAGGACATGGGGAAGAGAAAAGGAATTTAATATTCCTTGAAAGATGAAAGTGGAATTAAAAATTCCTCAAAGGACTTTGGGAAGACAAAAGGAATTAAAAATTCCTTGGGGGATGGGAAGAGTTGACTAAGGGGGTGATTAGACAAGTTGATGAGGGGTTAGAGGAAGGTTAGGTGGGTAAGAAAGATTAGAGGCCAACTTGCAAAAGTTGGAGGATGTGACACCTCCTAATCAAGGATTAGGCATATGCACATCCTAATGATGAGATTAGAAGAAGGATTAAGATTAGATAAAAATGATGGAGGATGTGACATAAAGGGAATTAAATAAATGGAATATTTATTTAATTTATTTGATGAAAGGGGAAGGTATTTAATTATTTAACTAGATACTTTAGGGATTAGAAGAACTTTAGAGTGATTAATTAAATAATAGTGATATTACTTAATTAATGCGGATAAGGGGATGCTTAGATGAAAGGGGATAAATTTGGATAAATTAAGTGTCCAAATTTTAGGTGTCTACAACATCCAAATGTGAATATCTTGACAGAGTACCATCATAGCTCATATGGTAAAGCATGGTTGCAAGGATATGTCAAATTCAGGGTTTTTGGGATTGGAGGGTTGGGATTTGGATTTTAAGATTAGATGTTTGGATTCAAGGATTTTTGGTTTGAGTTTGGTTGGAATTTGGATTGATGGACTTTGAGATATGCTAATTTAGATTTGGAGTTGCATGTGAACTCCCAACACCCTAGGATTAGCCTTCAAACCAAAATATCTTTTGCAAGAGAGAAATGGCAAGAATAGCTTGCTATGATTAAAGATGCAAGATTGATTGATTGAATATGAAACGCACATGAGATGCCTTGCTTTTAAAGGGAAGGTTTTGGATTGTCACTTTCTTCAATTATGCTTAAGACTCCTAGTTTAATTGTGGCTCCTTTTAACATTGATATGGTGACACTTGAGCAAATTTTAGAGACTTCATACATTTTGAGTTTTCTTTTTCCCTCATATTCCTTATAGGAATGGAAAGACATCCTTCACATATATTTGGAGCCTTTATTTCTCCCTAAGAGGAGAAATGTTGTTTAGTGGTTTTGGATCACTTTCAACATTCATTGTCAAGCATCCACCATCAATGCATGTGATTACACATTAAGAAGGCTACATGGTATCTCTTCTTCTCTCTTATGGGGGGAATTTTTCAACACAAGGGGATTTATTTTCTCATACTTTAGAGAGCAACACGTGTTTTCTCTTTCAAATAGTTTTTCTTTCATGTTTTTTATTTTATTTTATTTGTGAGATGATTTTGTACATGGATACCACATCAGGCCTTGTTGTTGGGACCCATATTTATTTTCTTATTCTCCCTAAGTTATACTTAAGGGGGGTATTATTGTGAATGTGTAATAAATCTAACCAATTTTCCTCTTAGATATTTTTCATACCTTGTTACTTAAGCTTACTTAGGGCATTTTTTTTGTCTCAAGTCATAAGACTAAGACACATGTCATAATTATGTTGTCCCATGTCTCACCCTTGTCTATATATACAAAGGTTTCTCATTGTAATTCAATAAAATCGTATTATTGTATATTTGCATCCTTTGATAGAATATAATTACTCTCATTGTAGGTCTCTCTTGTGCTTTCATTGAAGCTCCTTGATCTTGGGTGGATATCTCCATGACTATTTATCATACATGATAGTAGAGTATTTTATACCAACTCTTACATGACCAATTATGAATGCTTCTTAAATGCAGATTATTTCCAATTCAACTCTAGATATGAGTTGATGATAAATGAATGCACATAATTGACTACCTTTTTTTTTTTTTTTTTTTAGACTACAGGAATCGGGTAGCACGACCCCCTATAAACTGCAGGTGCGCCTGGTAAACTTTTTAACGTGACCGGCGGCGCTGGTGCGACACGCCCTCCGGTACCACGGGGGTGGGGGAGACTAGAACTTGTGACCAACCTCCTGCTACAGGAAAGATTTAGCCAACCAAGCTAGGGCCCCAACCCCCATAATTGACTACCTTTAAATACCACCAAATATTAATAATTCATGCAAAATATGTACCAAACTAGTTCATGACAAGAATACAATATATGGGAGTTGGAAAATGTTTAATTTTTGATTTAAAATCTTAGGGGAAAGTTTCACATGGTGTGGGATTAATTTAACAGAATGAAAACTTAATGTTGAGGTGAAGATTTAATGTTTGGACATATGTGATGTAATGAATGTTAAGTGTGTGAGAATATAATGTAGAAATGGATGAAATAATGTAAAAAATATGAGAATGTGTAGAGGTAGGGATCTGTGAAGGATTGAGGAATGAATCTGACTTAGTACAATATTGTGCCATTTATAATGTAATTGCATTAAGCCACTCCATTGAAGTGAGCCCAAAACTAAACGAGAATTGACATGGTATACAAATTTCACCTTTACAATTATATGTCTATATTATATTCTTTTCCTTGTCTACTATTACAATCTTTATCAAACCTTTATAAAATTCATTTTAAAATGCCATATCTATAGAAGACATAACTTACATAGCTAAATCACAAAAAAATGCTTAAGGGCTCACACTAGGCCTTTTGATCGTCAACCTTGCTTGTCAAGCAATTTTTGTATGTGGTGGCAATCCATTCAAATTTTTCCTTTGAACACTAAGTCATGTTATTTAAAAAATATATATCATAGACTATATAAATATAATCTTATAGAATTTTTGACGATTAGTCCAAAATCTTAGCATTCACATGGTATAATATTCTTATAAATTTGATAATATTTTCTAATAAAACTATTTAAATTAAATAATCAAATCTAATCCCTTGTAAATTTAAATGTTAAGCCAAAAATTAAATTTAATAGTTAACCTTTCCTATCAAATAAATTTTGATGAGAGTTATACACTTAGTATTTCCCATCAATTTTTTTAATTCAAACAAAACAAAGTACAAATAATTGAGCAACAATAACGCTACAAAAATATGAAGTTTAAATGTCAAAAACCAACCAAAAAACTTATATACAAAATAAAATGCTTATTTCATCCATGCCATCCTTTCCGTAAATCTTGAACAACTCAATTACCTCCTACTAGCTCTCACCTTGTCAATACTGCTCATGTTGAAGAAACTACTAATGCCACTATATCCATATCACTTTCCTTCAAAATAACCCATCCTCCTCAAATCTACCCCTTGCACCCTCCATCCTTTCCTCCTCTTGCAGCCAACCTCCCCCTCGAGATCCAAATCTTTCAAAGAAGCTATGGTTGATTTTGGGACTAGAGAATTTAAAAGGAATAAGGAGGGTTCTATCCTTGGTAAAAACCAACCCCAAGTGTCATATGCAGCTTCCCAACCTAATAGTCCCATTAAATCTTAGACTCGATTCTCTTCTCAAGATTGCCTTGACCAAGACCAATTTATATGCTTAAAAATTTTTATTGTGGAAAATTATTTCAATGTGTTGCTTATGGATGAGGAAACCCTTCTTGACTCATTTGAATAAGTTTCATTTTCAATATTGGAACGCGCAAGTCTTGATGATCCATTTAGATGCTACCCTTGCAAGGAGTTCTCATAATCAAATTGATGTTCTCATGCTTCAAGTCAAACAATCTATCCAACATAATCAAACTGATCTTCTCATGCTTCAAGAAGTGAAATCCAACATCATCCATTTAGATTCTACCCTTGTTTTTATTTGTCAAGGAAGCAATTTTTACATTCATACCAATCACAATGATGGTGGGGAAGGTGCTATTTTGGGCCTTGCCCCTTGGTTAGATAAAAAGGTTGTGGTTACTGGATTTAATCCCAACAATTGTTGTGTTTGGGCCATTGTTATCATTAACAATAATCTTGTTGGATTTTGTTCCATTTATGCTCCTAATTCTCCCATTGAGAGAACTTAATTGTGGGAATGAACTCATTTACACCTCCCTAATGCTCAATGGATCCTGGGGAAACTTTAACATGGTTGAACACCCATCTAATTGTGGTTGGAACAATTTTTCACACTTATCTCAATATTAATTTGAAGCTTGTACCTTGACTTGTAACACCCTTGGAGTTCGTGATCCCCTTATGATAAAAGACAATATCCATATGCCTCATTGCTACACTTGGAGCAACTATCGTGAAGGATTCTTGAAAAAAATGAGTCAACTAGACCATTCTTTATCTCTCCCAATTGTCCAATTTTACCCTTTGATGATCGCCTTGTTTGCCTAGACCTCTCAACCACTCTTTTTTATCAACTTCACATTTTTAATACAATTTATCTCTCGAACTACACTCCCCTCTCCAATAATCTACCTTTTAAATTGAATGTCTCTCATCTCAACAACTAGGATTGAATTGATGGTTTAATTGCTACTTTGAATTCCAAGCCAAAACCTTAATAGGATAGGTGGATCAGTTGGTGAGAGAGAACCATAGCAAGATGTATTTCATTTCTTTGTGAGTATGGGAGATGGGATACTGCTAGATGTCATCGACTTGAAAAATCCCTCACATGATAGCTAGAACATGGATGCTCTCTCATACCTGTAAACCCAATTTAAACATTTATGTGCAACAATTAGTTGTTAATGTTGAAACTGTTGTTCAAAAAATGTCTACCTACAAAGGAAAAGGTGCGCAAGTGCAAGCTCAACTCTAGTAGATCAAAGAGGGAGATTATAGGATAAAGTTTTTATTTCAATATCTGTAGCACAAATAAAATAAACAAATCTTTGCCATTAAATTTGTTGATGGCTCCTTACAAACTAGCCATGATGCCATTTTGCAAACTTTCTATGAACACTTCATTTTTTTTGTATAGATGCTTATGTTGGTGATTATCTTCTTCCCATCCTTGAGGATAGTGTGGTTGGCTATATCCCCCATAAAATAGACCTAGAATGTATTAAATTCCTTTACCACCTTCTCTTCATTGAAGAGGTTGACAAAGCCCTTCAATGCATGGCAGTGAAAAAAGGTCTTGGAATTGATGATCTTCTAGTGGAGTTCTATATGGCTCTTTGGACTCATATTCAAGAAGAATTTTATAATGTATATCTTGAAGGAATTGAAACTAGATCTCTAGGTCCTATTATTAATTAGGGCTTGATTAAACTCATTCCCAAAGGAAAGGATAACAACACTATTAATGGAGGTGACCTATTATCCTCCTCAACATTGCTTACAAAATCATTACTAAAGTGCTTGCTAGTAGAATTAAAAAAATTACTCAAGACATTATTTGACTTGAGAAAACTGACTTCCTAGGAGAGAGATTCATCCTTGACAATTTAGTTCTTGCTTAGGAAATAGCTGAATGGGCACAACAAAATGCCCAATATGCACTAATTATTAAACTTGATTTTGATAAGGCCTATGATCAAATTCATTGACCATTCATCCTTAAAATGTTAAAGTGGCTTAGCTTTTGCCCCAAACTCTACAAGAAAATTAATATGTTATTTGTTGATGTGAATGCCAAAATTGTTATTAATGGAGCCCTCTCTCCCTAATTTCCTCTTCAAAAAACCATCTGCCAAGGCTGCCTTCTTGCTCCATCTTTGTTTATTCTTGTAGTTGATGCCCTTGGATATCTTTTTTAGCATGTGTTTTCCACCAAACTTATCCATGGTATCTCACTGCCAGGAAATATTAAAGCCCTCAACTCTCACTTTGTTGATGATAGTTGCTTTTCATATAAAATTCAATTGAGGAAGTGACACACACATTAGATATTTTGGATCTCTTTTGTACTATCTTTGGTTTTAAATTAGCCATGCATAAAACCAAATTTATCATGACCCACCCTAGCCCTTAACTTCCTTGGATTCCTAGTGATTGGCATGAAGTAAAGCATGGGCCTGTCACTAGATCCCCAAGGATTCCTTGTAACAACATATTCTCTCTTAAAGATATGTGGGAATGGTTCATGAATAAACTCAAGAAAAAGCTCATGAACTAGATTGACCAATTCCTATCCATCACTAGATGAATACATGTGGTAAAAAAATTTCTCCTAGCTAGCCATATGTACACCTCTTCATGTTGGCTTCCCTCTAAAGATGCTAAAATCAATTAACCTTGTTGATAAGGAGTTTCCTTTGGGATAAGTGGGCTTATAAGAAAGGCCTTCCTACAACTTTGTGGGACCATAGAATCCAACCAAAGGATAGAAGGGGTTTAGGAATTATCAACCCATATACCCAAGGCATATGTCTTACTTCTAAGTGGATTGTTAGAGCTTTGAATGGAGAGGCCCCTTGGAGGTTTTTGGTTCAACATTGCATCCAATTTTCTACTACTAGGAGATCTTGGACTTTGGCCAACTAGAAAGATAAACTTCTTCTTGCACTACTTTTAAAAACTCATGGGTTTTCCCCTTTTAACTCCATTTGGTCAGATTGGCAGATAAATTTTAGCTATCTATCTTCGTTTGATCAAACCTTGAGTCATGGCCTAAGCTTTGCTACTATTCCATTTGGTCCAATCACTTAATCCAACAAGATGAAAATCCTCTATCAAAAGGCTCAAGGGAGAACACTTTAAAAAATGAATTGGAGTTTTTTTGTGACCTATGGGAACCTATAATAATTTTAATTGGATGTCATGGCAATAGCTCAAATCCTAATTCAACTTGTCCTCTTTTTACAAGTATCCTCTTCTAAGAATACAACAATTGTTGAACCTTGACCTTTCTTGTTTACTATCCACCCCCTATGATAATAACTTCCCAAAGGATTAGAAATGACTGAACATGCAAAATATCCAAATATTTCCTCTTAAAATTATTTATAGATCACTCCTCAAGTGATAATCTCCTTGGTGCCCAAACTTAATTATAAATGAAGGTGCAATCCCAATCGAACATAGTGGAACAAGCTAAGATTCCAAATTTGGAAATGAAAAACTAATGCACTCCTAATGAATAGCCTGGAAAGTGCTCCACATCAAATTACCAATTGATGATAACCTCTCCTTCATCTTATCGCCTATGGTTTGTCCATTCTACAACAAAAAGAAGTCTATCAAACATGATTCTTGGCTCTATGCCCATGCCTACCAATTGTGGTGCTCCCTCTTCTTCACTCTCCTAGCTCTTTACCCTTAGCCTGGTCTTGGAAAATTGTTCTTCTCGGGCTTTCCTTTTATCACAATATCATCACCTAGACTTTGATACAAGTAATTATCAACTTCATCTAGGGAGATTTCGATGCCTAGTTGTTTTCTCTCATTCATTTCTTTACTTGCAAGTTGAAACTCAAATGGTCTATTCAAACTTATCCTTCCACATTCACATTATGCAAACCGTTCCATAATATTATACCATATTCAAGTTCACATTAAGAGGTTTGAAGATGTAAGTTGTGGGATTTCAAAGGCATTTCATCTTGATGGACATGTTCTGCATACTTTGGAAGATTTCACCTATGATTGACCAACTAAAGGATTGTGTGCCTTTGCCTATAGATAAAGATAGCTCTCGATTAATGATGATGGTATTTTTGAGGAAGAAGTTCAACATACTTGTAAAAGGTTGATTATGTTGGGTTTGTGATTAAGATCTCATTAGAATTACACTTATTAGTAATGTTATTGATCGATACACTATCTTGCAAAACGACTGTATCTTTAGGGGGTGTTAGGCACTCCTTGGTGAATGATATCCCATTCAGTGCACATTCATGTTATGGCTCAAAAGTCTATTCTTCTTTTTATGAGCAATTCTGCTATTTTCCAATTGTTCCCATGCAATGCAAATGTTATCCAAATCAACTGTCTTTTGATTTTCAATAATCACTTGTCTTATGTATTTAAAATTGTATGATCTATGAGATAATTGACCCCCTTTGGAAGATGGCTTATTTTTTTATTAGACCATGTCTTGTAACTTTTTTTATATTTGATATTTGTTATAGCAACTTTTTAATTGCATTTCATAATAATTTTTATTCCATTAAAAAACATCTCTAAAAATATATAGACATAAAATTCATGACCACATAAACCATAAAAAACATAAAATCATCACAATGATTTCCAAATTAAGAAATAGGCTACACACATAATAATGCAATTATATGAGAAACCCACCCCATAAAATGTTAGGGTGGTCTATGATCATAGAACAAAACATCAAATTTAATTCTTTTGGAGGGCCAAGGGTGTGCGTCCCTTAGATCTGACAGCCGATCCCAAAAGATCCATCAATTTTATAAATACTTGATTTGGAACGTGCATTTTGGTTCCCCATCCGAGGATGAATTATTTTCTCCTAATTCACGGGATTCGGGGCCGACACCAATTACATCAAGTAGCCGCTGTTTACCAATTTCCACTACAGACGCACATGCCCCTCTGTCATGTTATGTAGGTAGTTGTACTGACCAAACTTAATACCTCCATTCGGGACTTTGGAATGGTGTGCAAAGTCTCGGTTTTCACAGTGCACATTAACGGCATGCTCTGTCACACAAGATGTGCTGATGCATCATTTATGGCTGACAAAACAAGTCATTACCTACTTTCAATGGATCATTTTCCACATCAATGATGGATGGAACAACTTTCTCTCCTCCCATCTTCCTCTGGACACTGGCAGTTTGCAGCATTAAGTATACCGAAATCTGGAGATATCTAGCCTTTTAAGTACTACGCATAATACCCAAAAGTATGATTTGAAATAGTCCCGTGAGTACTTTTTTTGATTTTTATACTTGAAGGAGCCAAAAGTGTGGTCTGAAATAGCCATCGTAGCAGTAATACGGATTAGTACCTACTTATATGGGGAGTTGTGCCATGGTAAGAAGTCTGTCCACTCCACTACCCTTTTTTTCAATGTCGGTGCCTCTGATTTGTTGGGTTACTCCATGTTCGATATGTCGGGGCAAGGCCATCAGATTTGTGGACTAAAATATACCAAGAAATTGAGGCTCTCTGATTGGTACGAAGCTGCCAACAAACAGTGGCAATAGCACCAGAGAAACTGAAAAACATGTCTTAACCAGCATACCAACGTGTGGGCCTAAATTTGACGGTCGATCCTCTTGTCAAGCACTTTTTCGTTAGGTTATTCAGTAGATTTTTGGTGAAGTTAATTGGTTGTGAATGAACCTATCAAAGATCAAGTTTTGTTGAATGTGGGATCTTCGTATCATAAGAGACAAGGGAAAGATTATACCTTGGACAATTTTGACAAAATGAATATTATTGTTGCAAGCTTTTGGATTCAACTCTGTATGTTTTTGCATCAACTTTTCAAATCACACTCAGTGATCCATCATAAAATCTCTCAACTTTTGATTCTTCTCCCACAAAATTTCAACCTAATAATACAAAGTCCTCACAAAAAACATGTTTTTGAAATATTACATCTTTACTTATTTCAAAAATATAATATGTAAATAATCTTATAATATTTTTAACATGGCCTTCTACTATAGTAGTTGTCAACATCGACTTTATAACAAGTTTGACACAAAAACCAACCATTGGCGAAATCTTGGAAGATATGCATGAAGCATGAACAAAACTATTGCCACACAATTAAAGGGGTCTAAATATTATTTTCCATCGACCAATAATGATTCAAAAGAAATGCTGGTGTGCCAGTTAGTGTACCATAAATATTATTTTCTATATATTTTATGGACCAATAAGATTTTTAACCTAGCATCTCTCAAGTAGTTGAACAACCCACCCTATTTGCACTTTTGACTATTAAATAAGTTTTCTTAATTTTTGTAGAGGGAGAATATCTTTACAATAAAATTATTTTATTAAATAAATGCAAGAAAGAGTTAATCTAAATAAAATAAGTTGGGATTTATAATTTAAATATTTAAATATAAATGTGAAATTAAAATAATTAAATGTAATATTTAATTTTAAATTTGACAACGAAGACATACTTGGTAGATATTAAAAGTTAATTCATTAATATTTGTGAACTTTAGGATTGTTTTAGATGATGATCTTAGATTTTGTGAATTTAATGTTTTTCAGTCTCGATTATTCATGTAAGTGCATAATTGATTTTTGCAAGTGTGGATCTAAATCTACAACTAAAACTTGTAGATGTGATTTGACAAAATATGGACTCTTGAGATTTAATCGCCTTGATTTTCATTATTTGAATGTGCATAAGGATATATAGTGTTGTTGACTCATTTTAATCTTTTGACTAAATAAGTCTTATAAGAGTATCTTGAAAGGATTGACATAATGTTATCTCACATTTATTTTTGGTTTGCAATCATCAACACAACCTTATTCTTCAAAATCGCACTCACTAAAAGAGATAGAAGTTTTGCTTCAAAGAAGGTCGAATATCCCAAGACTTTTAGGGTTTCATTGAAGGCATTGAAGAAGTCTCTCATACATGAATTCTATGTTATTGCTTTGTTAGGGCACGTTGTAGTAATTTACTAGGAGAACATGGGATGTTGAGACCAGAGTTTTTCAAAGCTTGTGACACATGGAAGGAAAGATAGAACTTGATGTCCCTGCTGAGACCACGTTGTAGAATAAGGAAGAAGCTCTAGTGTACTACATGGGAAATGAAAGACTTTTAGGTGTTATAATAGATCATTTCCATGTAATAGGAACCTCTAGGGAGAAAGCTCCATGTGGCCAACATCAATACTTTTCCATGCATGTTTCTTGTGTAGAGATGAAAGGAGCTTGCTTGTAATGTATTCTGATCAATGTATTCAAAACCTAGGATAAGTGTTTCCACTGTCTCCATGATGGTTGTTGATAAGCCTTGTCAAGGATTGCTATCCTTATCTAAAGGTGCCTTAATATTATTAAAACCTAGACAATGATAGATAGCACTAGAAAGCAATGAAAAGTATTATCTAATGGCTCAAAGTATGGAAGAGAGTATCTACAAGCAACCATGTTCATTGGAAGGGGGAAAACTAATGGAATACAAGATGAATGGGTTGAGAACTTGAGATACAATAATCATCTCAATGGTATATTGACAGATGAAGTGGGTCTTAGAAAAATAGTCAAGTAATTGCATTAATATGCTATCTAATAGAAACAATGAAGGACAGTCAATGGCCTATATTCTCTAGAAGCTTACATGATAATCTTGAAGTAAAGGATGATGGCCATGTATTGTTAAAGGGAAAGTCATATTCCCTTTAACAATCATAGAGACTGTCAAATATAGCATGAGAGACAATAAGAAACAAATGACAGTCCTACATATGGGTATCATGGCAAGTTGACAGTGTGTAGATGAAGAGCTACAGTTGACAGTAGACAACTTAGTATGCATGAATGATGACAGTGGAAAATTATGATCGTGTGCTATCAAGTAAAAAGTAATGATTGTGTTGAAGAGTAAAATCAAATGGAACCTTCTTGATAGTGAGTTGTTAATGATAGTGATCTAGATTAAGAGAGTACAGTGCCAAAGGGTCAAGATGCCATGAAGAGGAGGTGAGTATGCATATTCCAGTCACAAAGAGTACAAGGGCACAATACAATCACCTAAAATTCCATGGGAGTCATAAAGACTATCACAAGATAGCCACAAAAGATGAATGAAGGACAGTGCCAAGAGGTAATGAAAGACAAGCCTATGGTGATAGGACTTTAAAGAGGACAATCATATGGCACTAGAAAGTCATGAACATAGGAAATTCCTTTGGAGGACACCCTGTAGCCATGAAAAGATAGTCACAAAGACTTTAATAGGAGTCATAGAGGCACAATCCTATGAAAAAGGGATAGTCCTCTCTAAGTGAGAAATAAGCTACAAGTCTGTTAGGACAAAGGGCAACAATTACAATTAACAATGACAATTTCATAGGGAGCAATGATCAAATTTTCCTATAACAATGAGTATGATAGTTCTCTTATGAAGGTAGTCATCAATATGCCAGTGAGAACAAGGATGACAAAAATGTGACCTGTTGAGATAGTGTTGACCTGGATTCATAATGAGTGAAAGACATGGTGATATGATAGTTGATAGGTGGAAATGAAAAGCTTTCTTCCATGACACTAGTATCAAAGTTACAATAGAAAGGCTACCAAAACAATGTATGACTATAGAATGTGGAGACTTGTATTGTCTAAAAGGGTACCATGGATAGCTAAGGGCTTTTCACTTAGCCTATTAAAAGTATGGACTATTATGAAGAAATATTTTTAGTAGTGTTAAATATTTTTGTAAGAGCACATGCTTCTACAAAAGTGTTAATAGGTATATCCATCCATTTATTGTTGGTTTCCTTTTGTAGAAGAAACTTGACTGTCTGGTTAGTGTAGTATTTGAACCTAAGAGACCATTTTTCTGCCATTATGAGAGGATCCAAGGTCTCTTCCAAAATTGGAATTATTGAGTCTTTGCTTGAGAAGTGTGATATTATTTGATAGGGAGGTTGGATGAATCGATCACTGATTTAGGCTCTAGGTCTTGTTTGGAAGACCTCTAAGGTGTCTCACTTCACCACTTCAACCTATAGGATCTTCTAGTATTTAGGATCCCCTGGTCTAACTTTGCCAACCCCAACTACCAACACATTTTCTTGCTACCAAGTCAAGACTTGGTGCAATATTGCAACTCCAACCTTAGCCTTAATTCACCCCAAAGGCTACAACCCTCCAAATTATTGAATTTAACTTTGCAGGGGTGTGGAGGTACTTCAAAAGACTGCAATCCATCCTATTGTGGTACTTGAAGGTCCACCTGACTCCATTTCTTGGTCGCTTCCACCAAACCCTCATTTAGGTCTTGAAAGGCTACTAGCCCTAGGAGCCCCAATTAGGTCTCCTCTGAGAAATCAGGTTAGTTCTCAAAAATTTCCAAAGAATACCCCAATCTTTTCTTGGGATTCTTGGTTCATATGCCCACTTCTCAAAGATTTTTGGGGTCTTGGGCCTTGGTTGTCCGTACAACGCCCTAACCTAAAAATGGCCAAAATTAGGTCTTTTAAGCCCTTTCCTGGCTTCTTCCAAACTATTAAACTTTCCTCACATCATATGGATTGATGGAGCTTCCTCCTCCATGCTATGCCATAGAAAGACACACATCTATCTTCTCCAAGCAGTGATTTGTCAAAAAGTTGACACCCCTACAATTTAAGTGCTCTGCACTAAGGTCTTCCCTAGCTGGACTCTTTCCTGGCTTGCCTAGGGCAAGACTTTTCCAACAGCTCCTGTGCTTTCAAAGAAACTAAACCCTACTATATTTACAACCATGGAGTCTAGTCACTGTTCCCAAAGGGCCGTACAATTTGTACAGTGGGAAAGTGAACTAACACTCCATTTTCTCAAAACTGCCTGGTTCAAACCAGCAACAGTATAAAAACAAACTAATTACAAAACAATGTTTGAAATTGAGTAAAGAATGTAACTAATGCCACACAAAGCTCAAAGAAAAACCATACGAAATCCTACACAAACTACAAAGCCATGATCAATCCATTATAACCTCACTTCAATGCAAAAAAATCAGAAAACTCGCTCTTAAATACAATTGCTCTCCTTGAATTCACAAAACTTCAAACATCACAAGTACTTCCAATCCTACTCCAATGCCGAGGCATCTCATAAATAGGGTCTCCAATTCAGTTATCTCTCCCATGGGCTCTCCTTGGCCGCTTGTAGCTCCAAATGAGCATTATTTGCAAAAATTGAAAAGAAACTCCTAAAAGGCATAAAAGGTCAAAACCTTATTTGAGCAAAAACCTTAGGCCTAACCAATGGTCAACATGACCTTCATCAGATGATCAACACTCAATCAAAAATTCCATTTAAGGCTTACATCCAAATGAACTAAGTTTTATTGCTTAGTTGTCCTAGACAAAACTGTCCTATACAACCTAAGATAACCTATGGGTGCTCCTGCACCATTATTCTTCTTGGAGGAGGCATGATTTTCACCTTTTACAAGGTTCAAGAACTTAAAGTTGGATCCTCTCTTGTTGAAGAAGACAAGCTTGAACTTGCCACATGCCTTGTGATTGAGCACTAAATAATGACAACACAATACAATAACCATGGAAAAGGAGGTCATTTTCATGAAAGAGATTTTTCAAATCCATTGAAAAACCCTACCAAGAGTGTAGCCACCCTTTCAAAATTCTAAGCACTTGTAACAAGACATAGGAACCAAGCATACATAGTTCAAAGGAAGAATAAGTGAAAGTGTAAGGGAGAGGGCCAATTTTGACAAATTACAAGGAGTAATAAGATAGCGTCATACCAAAGAATGAACACAGTAGACCAAGATGAAACATAGGTAAAAGATAACATTGACCTTTCATCATAGAGGACAATGATATTAAAGATCACAGGACAATGTGCTATAGGCACAAGGGAGGATAGGGACTTCCCTACTTTCATGACATAGATATTCCTATAGAGTAACAAGGTAATAAAAATCCAAGACATGACAATATAGTGACTCTATAAGATCGTAATAGGATAGTCATAAAGACACAATCCTATGAAAAGGGACAATTAATATAGCGAGATGAGGTTCAAAGGAGAAATGGAATCAATAGTATCAACCAAAAACTAAACTAGCACTTGAACCCCAGCGAGGTGCAATGGTTAGGCCGATAGAAGGATATACTCTCGCAATATATTGAAAGGTAGGGGGGGAAATTGCAAGGAAATAGAAAGTGCTGCTGGTTAATGATACACTTTGTGACCAAATGTAACATAAATGAGAACTGTATGTTGTGGGGATTTTTTTTTACAATACAGAAACTATTTTATAACACATCAAAATCACAATATGAAGAGATTGGTTATGTACAATACAATTGTTGGTGGTTGACGATGAGGTTCTATGATATATTCCTTTCGTCTTCAAGACCTATAGAACAAAAGCAACATAATGGTTAGATGTGGTGATTTTTTTTTGACTTGTATAATGATTTCTACGTATTCAATTTATACTACAACTACTATTAGAAAATATTTTTGCCAATGTATGAACATAATTACTATAAGAAGTTGAATATGCTGAAGTCGTTGATGACATCGATGCCTATGATTGATATGTATGCTTGAGTCATGATTTGTCATGGTCTATAGCAGATATCTACAAAAGAGAACTTTGTAAAAGTGGAATTGATGATACGACAATAACTGGGAGAGATGTTAGGGAGAAAGGGATAAGAGTTGCGCACCTTCAATTCTTAGAGACAGTAGTTGTAATCGAGCTTCCCCTTCTATCCTCATAATTATGTATGGATTGTTTTGCATTTTGGAGTATCTCTCAAAGGAGAACATTTTTAGAATGCGAAGGTCATTCAACAATTTGACTCTAGATATAGCTGTAAATGTTAGTCCTTGCCTTTCTACTTTCCCAATGTCGATTGTATCAATGGGTTAATTTTTAGGATTAAGGTTAGCGGATTAGATGAATAACCAAAAACCCAAAGAACTATGAAGTACAATGAAAGCTAAAACAAATAAAATGATTATACCATATTACCTACGAAGCCTCCATGATTCACCTCCATAACACCTTCTAACTTGCTGATTGTTGCCTTCAGATCGAGTGTGTGAGCAATTTGATAACAAAGACAATGTCCTAAACAAGCTTTGAAGGATTTGAAGTGACTAAATGAAGTGTAAATGTCTAGGCCTATGACAAAATGACTATAATGCTTAAGACTAGAATTAAGTATGCCAAAATCATGAATTATTAAGAAAATGCGAGTATATGTGGGAGTCGTGTGTGTAGTCGAAAATGTGAGGAAAATTGTCATTTTATAGAAAATACAATTTTGGACGGACAAACGAGATTGAAAGTTGACGAAAGCCTAAAATTAGAGGTCAAGATTGCGTGTGACAACCCCTAATTAGGGTTAGGGAAAAATTATTAAATGAGTGGCCAAGATGCCATTTGATAAAATCAAATCGGCGGTCGAGAATAAATGTGACAATTAGCCAAAAAGATAAAGATTTTCAAAAATCAAGAAGATAAAGACTGCTTGATTTATGAGATTCGAAAAAGCAAGAAGATAAGAGTTGGACTGAAAAGTAGATTTGGAAAATCAAGAATTTGCTCAATTACTTGATTTTTGGAAGAAGATTACCTTTTTGAATTAAATTAATTCAAAATAAGGATTTTGTGTGACAATAAATAATCTTTTTCAAATTATTTACCAAAATGAATTGACAGTTAAGAATGTGATATCACTTTCAATAATTTAATTTATTTAAAATGAGGGAAATGTTAAATTTAGCAATTAAATAATTAAAGATAATTAATTAATTTAGAGGATTATGACTGATAATTAAATAAATTAATAAATTAATTTAATTATGATAATTAGTGACATATTAAATAAATAAATAAAATTCATTTATTTAATAATCGAGAAGACATAAATGAATGAAGGTAATTAAATAAATTAAGAAATTTATTTAATTGTGGGAAGATTTAGACGAAGACGTATTAAATAAATAAATAAAATTTATTTATTTAATAATCATGAAGAATAAAATAGATATGAATTAATTAAAAAATTATAAATTATTTAATTAATAGTATGAAGTGTACCAAGGACATAATTAAATGCCATAATTATGCTAGGACGAACGTTGTAAAATAGAGCTTGCAGGCCTAGGTCATTTTTAAGTGTCTACATTTTGCCCCTCTTTGTCATAATGTAGCCTGTCACATTGTGACAAAGAAACAAATTAAAGTCATGCCTCAGCGAAGGTACAAAGTGTTGATGCCCCCTTGGGAAATTTTTTGAATTTTGGCCAGGTGACAAAAAAATTTGGAAAGTGTCCCGATAAGTCAATTTAATTATCAGAAAGACAATGGCGTAGTCGACTTCGAATTCTATTGTGTTTAGAGCAGCCAAAAGGGTGGTCAAAGTTGGTCAAAAGGGGCCTCTAGTAATAAAAGAGTTGACAAATGTCATTTTGACTTTATAAATAGGTTGACAAAGGGGTAAAAGTCAATTCATTTTCACTATTCACCTTAGCAAATTTGAGAGCGACGAGCGAAGAGGACTTCTGCGCGAATGGTGATTCTAATGACCGAGCATCGCGGTGAGATCGTGTGGACATTTAGGAGACCAGAGCTAGCGGTATGTACCTCTAATCCACCTTTTTATTTTATCTTTTTGCGTGCAAAATTTAGGTTTTTAGGGCCAACAACAAATGCGTTGCGACGCATATGCGTGCGCGTAAGTCACATTCGACTTCACGTTCGACGCATTTGATGCATCATGATGCAAGTGACAGGGATAAATAGGTCAGGCCAAGGATGTGCAACACATTTGCTAAAATGTGTGACGCATTCGCAATATTGTACTGCATTCGAGAGCTATTACGTTGCATATGTCATTTTGTGACACATTCGTTAATTTGAGCGACGCATTCGAATGAAGTGACGCATGTGCCATAGAGTGTGACGCAAATGCTCTGATGTGATGCAATTGAGGGAAAGAATGACGCAATCGATGTGTCGTGACGAAAGTGAAGTACAAAACGATGTAATCACTTTTTTGCGACACAAATGAAGTCAACACGACACAAATTTTACTTTGACTTTGACTAAGGCCGATTCTAATGCTTTTCAAATTTTAAATGGTTTTGAGTTATAATGATGATAATGACGATTTCCCATAAGGTGCTGACGTGTTGTTTGATCATGTGCAGAGACAACTAGCACCTATCTATACTCGAGAGAGTAGGCCATCGACCTTCCGGTTCCAAGACCAACTGAGTCCACAAGAGCAACGATAGTTGATGTAGCTAGGTCTGTATTATGTTGCCTATATGCCCATTATTCGGGCGAATAGGGGACTACTGACTGCATTGTGCGAGAGGTGGCACTCCGAGACATGTTCTTTCCATTTGCCGACAGGAGAGGCTACCGTGACGTTGGAGGATGTCTACCGTATTCTCCATTTATCGATTCGAGGAGAGAGGATCATCTATGACCCTCAACATGGCTATCAGACCTTTACGACCTACTATCACGAACAGGGTGCAGGATTCAACATCGAGAGATATGAGATCCGCTAGGAGTTTATGGTGGAGCATTATGCCCGGTTTGATGCACTGCTAGCGACATTGATCAGCGGGATACTAATTCCTGACTGCCGTGGACATGGGTTTCCCATTGGTTGGGGTGATGTGCTAGTGGGCATGAGGCGAGACAAGATAGTTTATGCCTAGGGGCCCTGTTTATTAGGCATGCTTTACCATTGGCTTCACGAGGTGGCGTATAGGAGGGCACATAGCATTAGGTGTGGCACAACACTGCTGATGATATGGGCCCAGGAGCATGTGGCGATATTTTGACCTCCTATCCAGAGACCACAACTAGCCAAGGGTATGCCATATGCGCATTACTATGTCGGTGCTCTACAACAGACGAGGGTTGGAGAGACAGGTTGGTGGCGCCATCGTATTGATACCATGATTACATTCATTTGGAGGCCCTATAGAGACTATGAGCAGTGGGATCACGAGGATGACCACCTCAGTTTTTGTAGACAGTATCGTTATCACAGTGTGTCCTGAGACAGTTTAGAGAGCAGCAGGGTATACCGGTAGGTAGAGCCGAGTATGCTAGATCATTGAGGGAGGGAGCCTGGGGTCCGCCTATTCCTATACCGTTTGCCGAGCAATAGATTGATGGTCTAGTGGTGCAGCAGTGGGGATGGAGGGGTGGGATCGTAGATCCGTGGATGATTGCTAATTATGAATTGTGGTGGTAGGGGCGTCGACTAGTGCCATTGACAAATCCAGATGGGCCAGCGTCGATTGACAGGAGATCAGTGATACCCCATGTGGCACAAGCTAGACGAGGGGAAAAGATGGTGACAGAGGCAGAGGCAGAGATGGTGACAGAGGTAGAGGCAGAGGCAAAGATGGAGGTAGGGATGGAGGAAGGGGTGGAGATGACGGGGATGACAGGGATGATGGAGGGGATGGCCAGAGATAGATGAGAGATGGCAGGAGGCAGGGTAGGAGGGTGAGGCAGCGTGCAACGAGAGGGGCATTAGATCCCATCCCAAAAGTAGGTGAGGAGGAGAGAGAGGAGGAGGGGCCTAGGCAGGAGCTGGAGGATATAGGTCACCAGCATGTGGCCAAGGAGGAGCATGTGGTCGAGGAGGAGGCCAGGCAGGATCAGGAGGTTGGGGATGAGGAGATTCGACCAGAGGCCGAGATGGATGCCGATATGCTGCGAGAGGAGGGAGTTGGAGGAGAGGAGGATACTGGGGAGGATGATGAGGATGAGGCCATTAGCAAGGCCGAGAGACTATTGAGACGAAGCATGGTGGAGGGAGAGGAGGAGATACCATCCAGCTCGACATTACCCCATGACGCCACGATAGACCAGAGGGTGGAAGACTTATAGAGGAGACTGGATGAGAGTGTTGCACAGGTCAGAGTAGTGCGGTCAGAGCTAGAGGTGGCTCGGGTAGAGCAGGATCAGGCAGTCATCCGCCAGCAGGAGGCAACATGGTGGTGTATAGGGTTAGCACAACTATGTACAAGACCATCTACAGATCTAGCTCGGGAGTTTGGCAGGATTAGCGTACGACTTGGGAAATACAGGCAGTTGTATGAGTAGGCTGTGCCAGCCGAGATGAGAGATCCCACTTTGACTAGGACACAGACAGGTAGTGGCAGCAGGTCGGGTAGTGGCAGTGGTAGCCGGAGTAGTGCAGGGGGCTCGACCTCTTCAGGGCATACTTCGAGTCACAGGTCCCATCACAGACACTCCTCCAGTCATAGGTCAGGGAATTCACATGGGTTATTAGGTTTAGGCCATAGATCAGTACCTGGTCCACCTCTAGTGACAGATCCTTCAGCTTCACATAGTCAGGCTGTAGTTTCGTCACAAATGCATGTTACCATGGAGATTATGCCATCAGTGTCAGTTCCACTGGTTTCACAGACAAAGGTTGCTACAGGTCCACCTGTTACCTCAGTGTCAGGCACAGGTCCTCAGTCACCACACTCTTCACCACGAGGGGATGAGGAGAGCATTTCATAGGGCCATCCTTACTACATTCATGTTTCAGTCTTTATGTTATGGCACTTTATGTATTGACTATCGAGCCTGCATGCTCTATTTTTGGGATATCTCTTGACTTTATCCTGTGACATTATATTTTTTGAGATGATGTTATATGATGTGGTTTTGATGCGGCCTACATGTGTGTTATGTGATGTTATTTGATTTATGCACTATGATGTATGATGGATGATTTATTTATTTATATGTCCTGTCATGTATATCCTATGATGGTTACTTATGATGTGATGCCATGATAATGCAATGCTTATTTATATGTTGTGTCAATGTTGTGCCATGGATGATGATGATATGATGTATTTATTTGAATGGATGCCATGTTTATGCTTATGTTAATTCATGTCTATGTATAATGCAATATGTATATGATTTAATGCTATGGATGATGTATGATGGATCTAATGCAATGTCTATATGATTATGTATGCACTTATGTTTTTGTATGTCATAGGATATCATCGAGAGACGAATGAGAGAAGATGATAAGACAAAAGGAGATGCATGTTAGTTCCTAGACCAAATCCTTCAAAACTTTACCATAGGACTTTAATATTTATTGCTCTTAATCATCATTGGGCAGATTATTGTAATGGTCAACAAACACCATGATATGACATAAATCAAGGTTTGCAAGGTCGTACCATCACATAAGACAAGCAGTCACAAACAAGGATGATCATGACTCATACTAAGAGTGCAATTGCCCCAGTCTTTTTGTCATAACCAAACACAAGCATAAAAAGATAAATAAAGACAACAAAGACAAGTCATGAAACATAGTTGCTTCTCTAAATCTTGTTTCTAGGACATCCTCAAGAAACTAGCAGCATGATTGCCAAAAGGAAAAAATAAATCCATTATCATGATACGTCATTGTTTTCTAAATCCCATAGTCAGGACATCACTGAAAAACTAGTAACATGAGTATCAAAAGACAAGACAAATGTCACGATACATCGCTACTTCTCTAAATCCTGTTGTCGGGATCTCGCTGAAAAACTAGTAACATGATGAAAAAAAAAGCCAAAGACAAGTGCCAAGTGTTTGCCAAGTGTGTCTGGATGCCAAGTGTTTTTATTGTCAAGATGTCAGGTTTGATGATGTTAAGATGTCGGGGTGTCAAGGTTTTGATAATGCCATGATGATGAAATGCCGAAGATTTCCAAATTTAGGAAGGACACATCCTGAATAATGTTGATGTCAAGAGGATTGATCCCTAAATGTTAAAAGGGATCCCTCGAAATTCCAAGTGACAGTGACGATTCCTAGGAAGGACACATCCTAAGGCATAAATGACAGAGGTTGTTCTTCAAAAGGACACATCTGAAGGATACTGATGTCGAGAGGGGAGATCCTTGAATGCCAAGAGGATCCCTCAAAAATGTCAGATAACAGTGACGATGCCTAGGAAGTACACATCCTAAGGCATAAATGATAGAGGTTGTTCTTTAGAAGGACATATCTGAAAGGTAACCAAGAGTTGACAGTTTTGACTAGTTATGATAATTTGATTTGTTTTGACCAAATTTGACTGAAGTTGACTGAATTGACCTGTGTCGACTATATATCGATATTGACATGCTGATGTAATTGTCACATTGAGTAAATGGTTGCCAAAATTTGGTTGCAGTAATTGGCGTATTTTGAGATGACTTGTTTGACTTGAAGACTTTTTTGTCATGTGTGCTAGTTTAATGTCATAAACCCTAATGGATTGACCTAGTGCGGCCTCGGGGGCTCATCGACAGATGGCCTTGCCTACGTCATACACTCAGAGACCTCATAGTTTGACACGACCAATGACTTTGTCTTGATGACCAAAGATTGCATCATGATTTTATTTTGAAAAACCTAAAAGGATTGACCTAATGTCTTGGGGACTTGAAAATGAGTCTAGCCTACGTAGCAAACACGCAGAGACAATGTAGTTCGAACAAATGACAAAGACTGATTGATTGACACAACAGACTTTCAATGGGAAATGACTTCGTTTTGCGTTCTTGAGATAATTTGATGTTTGTTGGGGTTTCTTCAGGACACTTTTCAATTTTTAGGTCTTTTTTCAAGATGTTTTACAATGTTTTTGGTCTTTCTTTAGGACATTTTGCGATGTTTTTGTCCTTTTTTTAGGACTTTTTGCGATGTTTTTGTCTTTTTTTTTTTCAAGACTTTTTATGATATTTTTTGTCTTTTTTTAGGACTTTTACAATTGCCCAGACCATGTGTGATACCCACTGCAGTCATATGATAATTTTTTCTCCCCTAGTTAGGTCCAAGACCTAGCCAATTTTAAAGGACATGAAAGGGATATGCATGCGATGCCGGATGGACAGTATGCAGGACTTGATGTCAATCGTTTGTCAACCATGAGAGGCAGGGTATGATGTCATAGCAAAGGTCGTGGTGGTGATGGAAGGCGTGTTCCATCATAGGCCTAAGATAGATAAAGTGACAATAGATGGTCAAGCAATGATTGACTATGCATGGTGCTTGTTTGCCAAGTTTTCACCATGGTACTTATTCAAAGCACTTGTTTGCTAGGTTCTCACTGTTGGATGAATTATTTATGTTTACTATTTTTGTCATTTTTTCATTTTTTTGGTGCCACCAAGAAGCCTGTTTGCCAGGTTTTCATCAAGGCAACAATTTTTTTATAAATTTTCAATTTTTTTATATTTTTAAAGTTTTCAGCTCGACTTTCTGATACTATGCAAATAACTTCCAGAGATGTAGACTATTGATAGGTTATGTTAGTTGTTCTCCATCTGGAGTCGCCAGTTGATAAGCTCCAAAACCAAAGGAGGATATGATGACATAGGGACCTAGCCAATTTGGTTCGAATTTGCCAGGTTTTTCTTTGTCAGCCTGATTCTTAGGGTTTTGCATGAGGATTAGGTCACCAATATCAAACTTCTTGACCATGACTCTCTTATTGTGATTGTGACAGACAGTTTTGATATGCCTACAAATGGTTTAGGGAATTATGCCTTCTTTCCTCTAACATCTCCAGCTCGTCTAGACGTGACTGTCTATACTCCTCATCATCGGTTAGACCCTTCAGGAAGAATCGTAAGGAAGGAATTTCAACCTCAATGGGAAAGATGGCCTCAACTCCAAAGACCAGGGTGAATGGAGTGGCTCCCATAGGTGTACGAATGTTGGTGCCAGTCACGGCTAGCGTCATTGACAGTCTTTTTAAGGATTTTAACAATGGTTTTATTTGACGCCTCGGCTTGATCGTTTCCTTGCGGGTAATACAGAGAGGAAAAATCATGTTGGATATGAAATTGCTCACATAACTCACAAACGTCTTGGTTTTTAAACATACATCAATTTTTAGTGATGATGGATTGCGGAAGGCCATATCGGCAAATGATATAGTTAAGAATGAATTTGGAGATTTGTTTGCCAGTTATGTAAGTCAGGGGGATGGCTTTGATCCACTTCATAAAGTACTCAGTGGCGGTTATGATGAATTTGTGGCCATTGGACGAGGTAGGATGGATCTTTCCCACGAGGTCGAGTCCCCATTGTGCGAAGGGCCAAGGAGACGTGATCAACCGAAGTTCTTGTGTTGGAGTGTGAATCAAATCACTGTGAATCTGGCATTGGCGACAAGTCTTGAAATATTCTAGTGCATCTTTCTCAATGGTCAGCCAATAGTACCCAAGTCTCATTATCTTCCTGGCCAAAGTAGGACCACTCGAATGAGACCCGCATATACCCTCATATACTTCTCGTAAGGTTGTGCGTGCTTTGTTGGTTTTGAGACATCTAAGGAGGGTGTCGTCAAAGCTACAACGGTAAAGGGTGTCACTGATGATGGCATATCTTGCAGATTTTTGGATAAAAGACTTCCTCTGGTTATTGGATAGATTAGGGGGGAGGGTTTGAGACTTAAGGTAGTCATGGATGTCTTGGTACCAGGGAGAATCAGGACCAACAAGCTCACAGACCATCTTTGATTCTGGAATATCATAGGAAGGGACTAACAGTTGTTCTATTAGGAATTCTAGCTGAGGCATATTGCTTGGAATGTCGAGGAGAGAGCCTATTGTAGCCATGGCATCTACCGACTTGTTTTGTGTTCTCAGAACTTGCTCAAAAGTCACCATGTGAAAGTATGTCTGGAAGCTATCAACCATTCATTTGTAGGGCATTGGCTTCTCATCTTTTGTGTCATAGTCATCATTAACTTGGTTGATGACTAACTAAGAATCCCCATAGACATGTAGTGCTCTGATTTTCCATTTTATTGCCATTCTAAGTCCCGTAACTAGTGCCTCATATTCCCCCACGTTATTTGTGCATGGGAAAGCTATGCGGAAAGACTTGGGAATGGAATCTCCTTGAGGGGTGATAAACAATATCCCTGCCCCCGAGCCATGATTAGTATGCGATCCGTCAAAGTATAGCCTTCAGGGTGACTTTGGTTCTGTATGGAATATTGACTCATCTGAGAAATCTGCCACTAAGGGGTGATCACTTTGTAGAGGCGTGTCTACCAATTGGTCTACAATCACTTGTCCTTTGATCGCTTTTCTTTCTACATACTGAATGTCGCATTCGCTTAGAATCATGACCCATTTTGCCAGACATCCTGTCAATGCTGCACGACTCAAGAGATATTTGAGGGGGTCAATCTTTGTAACCAAATGCATCTGATGGCTCAACATATAATGTCTTAGCTTTTGAGCTGCAAAGACAACTGCTAGACAAATGCGTTTAATTGATGTGTAATTCAGTTCATACCCAACCAGTGTCCGACTCATATAATATATGGCCCTTTCTTTTTCTTCTTGGTCATTTTGTGCTAGTAATGCCCTTAGTGCTAAAGTAGTGGCTGAGATGTATAAGATCAAAGGTTTTTCATGAATGGGCAGCATGAGGACTGGCGGTGATAGTAAGTAGTCTTTTATTTGTTGAAAGGCTTCTTGGAATTTATATGTCCACACAAAGGGGATGCCTTTGCACATAAGATATTGGAATGGTTGACACTTGTCAGCCAATTGTGCTATAAAGCGTCGGATAGATTGTACCCTACCCTATAATGTCTTGAGTTCGCTTATTCCTCTAGGAGGAGGCATGTCCATGATGGCTTTGAATTTTGTTGGATCAACTTCAATGCCTCTTCAAGAAACTATGTATCCCAAGATTTTTCCAGATGTTACGCCAAATACATATTTCTTAGGATTCTGTCGGACTTTGTATTCTTCTAGTCTCTTAAAAAATTGTGTCTAACACCTTCAGATGATCTTTTCTTATTACTGATTTATCCAAAAGGTCGTCTACGCAATCTTCCATTATTTTATGCATCATGTCATGAAAGATTGTGGTCATAGCCCTCTGATATGTGGTGCCTGCATTTTTAAGACCAAACGACATGACATTCCAGCAGTATGTACCCCAAGGGCAAGTGAATGCTGTTTTATGTTGATCTTCAGGGGCAATACGAATTTGATTATAGCTTGAGAAACTGTCCATGAGGGACAACATATTGTATCTTTCCATGAGGTCGACTATGATATCAATATTCGGCAAAGGAAAGTCATCTTTTGGGCATGCCTTGTTTAAGTCTCTAAAATCTATGTAGACTCAGATCATTCCATTTGGCTTTGTTACTGGCACAAGGTTAGATATCCATTCAACATAATCAATAGACCATATGAACCCAACGTCTAGAAGTTTCTTCAACTCAACCTTGAACAATAGAGTTACCTGAGGATGTATTTTGCATAACTTCTATTTAATTGGTTTTGCATTTGGCAATAGTGGCAGATGGTGCAGAACCAATTCTGGGTCTAGTCCCAGCATGTCAACGTAGGACCATGCGAAGTTGACTTTACGTTCTATAAAGAATTTGTGAAATTTCGGTCTCTCTTCTTCAGTCAAGGATGTAGCAAAGAGAACCATTTTGGGATCTTATGTTGTTGATATGTTGTCTTCTATGGTGTCCTCTATGAGCATAGCTGATTTCTCTTGAGTTACGGGAAGAAAGTCCATTCCTCCATTTTTGGGTGCCTCAGAGAGGTTTTCACCCACAGATACATCCTTTGTTTTTACTTTTTTGTCGTCAGAAGGTGCCTTTCGGTTTTCACCTAAAGACGTTTCATTTTTTGCTTTATTCTTATTTTTAATTTTGCGACTGGAGGACGGAGCAGTCTCGCCGAAGTATGCTACACAATCTAGTTCAATGGCGAATCCTACCTTGTGATCACCACTGGGTATGCCCTCACATAATCCCATAAATTCTTCGATATCCTCATCATTCTGAAAGGTGTCTAGGATTGGCGGGCCTTGTCGGTCCCAATCGATTAATTGTGGATAGACTAGGGAAATTCCATTGTCAGCGTTGGTGAATATAGGGGAGGATGCAGAAAGCATGTAGATGGATTTAGAGATATTGTAGATAAAATTATCATCATCCAATTCCACATCGGACTCTATCCAATATTCCCCTTCACTTGTTTCATATTCATTGTCAAAGTAGGGGGTAAATAACTTGGAGTCGTGGTTGTCAGTGTCATCTGGCAATTCAGATGGATTCGACTGCTGGTTATGGGGTTCAAATGGTGGGGCTTGTACATCTTGGGGAAGGTAAATGAGACTGACTATTTGGTGCCTAATCAATTTTAAATGTTTTCCAAAATTTTTGTTCAAAGGTAAGCTCCCCCGTTTCAATGAACAAATCATCGAGGCAACAATCACTTAAGGATCGTTGGGAGCCAAATTCCCACTCTTGGGAGTCAGTTTCAGTAAAGGATTCCTTAATAGTCTAGACACTTTCTGAAGCATGCATGCGCTCACTCGAAAGTCCATTAGTACGTCGGTCGTCATTGTCGGGCAATCCATACCCTAATCCAAGATACTTTAGTATTTTGAAAGATTCTATGGGCTCTCTTCGTCCAATTTTATTTCTGCCTAAGCCACTAGTTCCATCATAGCCCTTAGCCTTCATCATGTCATATCCCTTGCCATATTTCTTAATTGATAATGGGGGTAGGTCAGCCATTTCTTGATAGAGACATCCTGTAATATCGACAAGGTCCTCATTACTCATGTCTCCCCATTTTGTGAAAACCGTTGTTGGTGGAACTTTGAAAATTTCTTTGGGTTCCATTATGAAACATGGTCAACCATAGACCTTCAGAGACTTGGGTATTGTTGTGATGATGTATGCCGTATTCAGTTTGAATTCTCCATAGCCTAGGTCCTGGATCTTGACGTGGTGGAAGACGTGGATGGAGTGGTTGTGGAAGATGATGCGAGTGTGGATGGGTCAATGTATTTAGAAGAAGAGGAGTTAGGAGCTTCTCGGTTGATGGGCACTTAGTTTTCAGAAATATCCCTTAGGTTGGTATAATATTGAAAAGGGTCGGGGTCTCCATATATAGTGATTTTTGTGCTGTCAAATGGGAATTTTAAGCATTGGTGATATGTGGAGGGAACGACTTTTAGGGCATGAATCCATGGGCGGCCGACCAAGATGTTGTAAGGTAATTCTAGATCCAGGACCTGGAAAGTTGTATCCACAATGACTGGTCCCACTCTGATAGGAAGAGAAATAATGCCTCGTGAAGAACGTTCTTGTCATCATATGCTTTTATGACTATACTCTTTGTAGGGTCCACACATGCATCAAAAAATCCTAGATCCTTAACCAATTTCAAGGAGCATATGTTCAATCCTACTCTGCCATCTACTAAAACTCTTCTGACCTTGTGCTTATGGATGAAAGTTTTGATATGTAATGCGTCATTATGGTTGGTCTTGGGTGACGAGTAATCTTGATCAAAAAAAGTGACATGATGAGGTGTAGTGAGGTATCCCACCATGGTCTCAAATTGGTTGAAATCAATATCCTTAGGGACTGACGACTCTTGCAGGGTTTTACCCAGTATAGCCTTATGCGTGGGAGAGATGCGAAGTAGCTCAAGTATGGAAATCTATGCGGGAGTTTTTCCAAGCTGGTCGATAAGGTTAAATTGACTCTTAGGTTGCCACTGCTTTGTGGTCGAGGTGGGTTGTGACTGCCTAGGAGATGGACCAGGTATGGTGATCTTAGGTTTCCTAGCAGGAGGTGGACCAGCTATGGTGATCTTGCCACTTCGAGTAGTGGCATTGCATTGAGGTGCTCGTTTGATTGTGATGGTGTTGATGTATTCATCGTCAGTTCAGACATTGTTTATAGTAGGTCCACTGGAATAGTCATACTTGGCGCAGGCGTAATTGGCTTGATTAATGTTTGTCTTAGGACCTGACGTGGAAGCGTTATTAGAACCATGGTCTTGTAATGGGTTCTTATGGATGGTATGGTCAACATTTGATGGAAATTGTGGCCCACCCAATTCGATTATTCGACTCTCAATAAGGTCTTGCACAATATTTTTGATTTGTCGACATGACGATGTCTTATGTCCTTTAGCCCGGTGGTAATTACAGAAAGCATTATCATCCCACCATGACGGTTTAAATTGTCCTGGGTCATACGGCTTTGGTTCTTCAAGTGTGATGAGACCGTTTTGAAGGAATTTCTTGAGGACTTCCTCCATGGGCTCACCCAAGGGAGTGTATGTGCGACCCCAGGGGAATTGTCTTATTTGACAGTATTGTCCTTGATTTTGACTATTTTGACCATTTTGGTTGTTTGGGGTGGCATTGGTGGGGGGTGTTAGGATTGTTGTTGGCTTGTTTTGTGGTTGAAATCCCTTTTAGAGCCAGTACAAGACCCATAGTGTTTACAGCCTTGGCATCAACAACACCGTCATTGGTAACATTTTTATTTTTGACCCAGTACTTATTTTTGTCAGTGGGCGGATTTGTGTTTGTGTTTTTAGGACCGTATTTTAGCTCTCCCTTTGCAATAAGGGATTTCTCAATCTGGACACCTTTTTTGACTAGGTCGTGAAGGTTGTGCAACAATGCACTTGCAATCCATATTTTAAGGGTCCTAGAAGTGTTGGAACGAACATGTCCACCTTTTCCTTTTCGGGTATGTCGATGTGACAATGACTAGCTAGACTTCTCCATTTTTGGGAGAATGGGATGAATGTTTCACCAGCGTCCTCTTGTGTGAGATTACATAAGCTAGTAATAGAGGTGTCCATGTCAATGCTGTATGAGTAATCTTTTATGAATTTGCGTTTAAGTTCATCCCATGTTTGGATATCCTTTTGAGTCGAGAACCATTCAAGGGTAGGACCTGCAAGACTTTTAGAAAAGAGTCTCATCAAGTATGTTGGTTCATATGTGACGTCCATACAGTTGGTTGCGAATTCTCGGACATGTTCGATAGGGTTTGTCTTTCCTCTATATTTGGTAAAATTTGGTGACACATATCTCAGAGGAAATGGTGGCATGTATAAGTTCATGTCAAAGGGATATACAGATAAATCATATGACACTTCTGATTTCTTGCCGGATATTTGTATGTTTTCTATGGTATTCTCTAGACCCATCAGCTTTGCTTGCAAGGCATCAATTATAGGATCATTTGCAGCCCCATACATTGGATTGATTGGTACACCATGGGTCCCCATTTGTTGTGAGTGGATGTTGGTGTGTTGTTGGGGGACGTGTTGTTGTGACATGTATGATGTGTTCTGATTTGTGTGTTGTTGGTATTGAAAGTTTGGATTGGGGACATGTTGGTGGGTATGAATATGGGATGAGTATGTTGGAAAGTGTCCCCCAACCATTTAGGTCAATATTTGGGGAGTATGGCGACCATGAATATTTTGATGTGCGAATGATGCCATAGGTTGTGTGTTTTGATTTCCTTGTCCAAATTGTTGGGTTTGTACAAGGGGAATGGTCGTATTTTGTCCTTGGGAGGTGATGGCATTAGACCGTGTTGATGCGTTAACATTTTTTTGTGGTCCTTGAACAAAGATACGTGTTTACTTCCTCCCAAAAGATTAAGTGAGGTACCAATGGGAGGATTTGATGAAGATGCACTCATGGTACTAGATGTGGTTGTCAATGGAGGATTTGTATGGCTTGATGATTCCCCCATGACATTTACCGTAGTGGTAAAGAGAGGATTGGAATAACTTTCCCACATTGTGAGGACCCAAAGGTGGCTCCAACCGATTGTGATGATATTGTGGATATTGTGGGCAGTGTGACAGACTGTGTTCCTCCAATGGATGTTACATTGATGGAATTGGAATTGTTTGGAATGTTGGAGGTAGTACTCATGGTAGTTGTAACATTTTGTGAGGTAGCGTCAAAAAATGTATTGCTTGTGGTGTTTGGAGGTTGACCACTATTGGACATGTTATGTGTATTGTTGATGTTATGGTTAGGAGATGTTGATCTCAAAGTATTAATGTTGAACCCATGGGGTAATTTAGCTCCTTGACTTAAAAGTATGGCCAAATATCTGTCCCTGTCATATAAGACCATTTTTTCTATAAAAAGGCCGCTTCTGGATCTTGTGCTGCTACCTCTAGGTTTTCCTCAAGTATTTGTCCATATTCATCCTTACGTAAGAATGGTTCAAATGGGCTGTTTGATGAGGATGGTATAGTCGTGAGAGGTTGAGTATGCGTGTTGCTAAATGGGTCGCCAAAAGTCCAATTTGGGTCATAAGTGTGATTGGTGACACTAGAATTAGAATCTTGTCCAAAGTTTTCCATTTGTCTTTTCTTTCTTTGGAGTCTAGTTTCCACCATAAAAGGGGATTTCTCAAATGAGGGTAATGAAAATGATGACTAAATGCAAGGATGATACTAGCCTATGTTTTTTGTATTTTTGTGATAAATGATGACAATGCAAGACTATGTTTTGGACTTTTGATAATAAGGGATGATAGTGCAAGACTATGTTTTCTAAAAAAAAATGGCTAATGTAAAATGACGACTAGGATGACAAGTTATGATTTTTTTTTTGTATTTTGGAATAAAGGATGAAAATGCAAGGTGATGACTAAGGAAATAATTGATGCAAAATGAAAAGATTGTTAAAGCCAAAGTGTCAAATGAGGACTAAGATGATTAATACAAATTGTAGGTTCAAAATGAGGACTAGAGGTGGACAATGCAAAGTCTAAGTTTAAAATGATGACTAAGTTTGGACAATATTTGGAGAAAGGTTTTGCTTAACCACTCTAAGCTTGACTTATGTCTCAATCTAGGTTATCAAAAGGACTTTCTAAAGGGACTAAATGACAAGGTCGAAATGACGAGTGAGCCTGCCTAACTAGACTGTTGAGTTGGAGGTTCTCACAAAAATGACAATGACCGAAAAGAGGAATAATGACTAAGTCCCAAGATAACCTAATTTTGAAAACAATGGTTTTTGAAAAGTGTGGAGATTTGGCCTAATCCAAAGTTTTCCAATATGAAACCTAAGGATAGATTTATGCGAGAAAAAAATGATGATTATGACGCCTAAGGAATGCAACAATTTTTTTAAAATTTTAAACCTATGGTTAAAGTGCAAGCTAATGAATGCAAATGATGGATGTTTTGAGTAATATCAATTCTGGTTTCTGACAAAAACTTTTGAAAAAAGATGTTTTGACAGTAGGCTAAGCTGTGTGGACTTGAATTCTGGTCTAAAACTGGGTTTATTTTTCTGTCAGGAAAATGCGTCGTTACAGACAGCAAATGCGTTTTAGTTATCAAATGTGGCGTTGGAAATGTCAAATGCGGTTCAATTTTTCAAATGCAGCTTTACAAATGTCAAATGCGATTCAATTTTGTAGATGCGACTTTAAATATGGAAAATGCGTCTCAAGACAGTAAAATGTGATATTTGGATTAGCAAATGCATTTGAATAGATCAGATGCATTGCAAAATATGGAAAATGCAGCACGACAGAGCAATTGCATTTTAACAAATGCATTGCAAAATGTAAAAAGGTCAAATTTTTTATGTTTGTGGTAAAAAATACAAATTGCTTAAAGTTTGATAGTTTGTTTCCAGATGTTTGGGTGTTGTTTTTTTCATTTCAGTAACTAGCAAACACTTGGCAAGCACAATATTCTGAAAAGTAAACAAACACAAGAGAACAAGTACAATCCTATGGTTAAGCTAGGACAGTATTTGCTAGACTCCACATGGGTTTCCCCAGCCGCATATCAGTAGCGTGTGAATCCAGAAGCTTGGCTGCACGGGCTCCCCCTTATAGTGCACTCTCTTCTCAAGCCAACCAAGCTTCCAACCCCCATGAAAATCCCATGGCAGATTGACCACCTCTACTAAAGACTGCGAAGACGTGGAAGGCTTCACACCGATCAGTGCTGTACCTACAAATAGAAGGTTTTGGGCTTACTACACAAGCGTTTTTAATTCACGACCCTTGTTCAAGTGGCCATACATGGGGCGCAAGATTAATCTCCGTTTAGGAGGCACTCCAACCTGAAGAGGTTAAGCTCAATAGGGTTTTGGGGAGTACTACTTGGTCTGTATTACACATCCGCACTCGTAATCTTAAGTTTTCCCTTAAGATTCACATTTATATACCGGTTGGGGGTAGCTTGGCTTTAGCTCCATTGCCGGTTTGAGTCACGTTGGGGTGATGAAGTCCCCAGGAAGACCCAATTTCTAGAGGCAATAATCATTTCTCTTACACCCAAGATCGCATGACTGCGCAAGGGGAGAGGATACTTCGGTTATTGCATCAGGGTTACACAAAAATAAAGTGGGTCTGGCTTTCTGATCACCTAGTTTGCACAGGGTGAGAGCATATTCTCCTACCACTTTCAAACACAATCAGACAATATGGAAGACATGTTAATTTTAAATGCACCAAAAATAAATGTGTTTTAATCTAAAAATAGCAAGCACAATGTTTTTGGAATGAATTTTGGACACTCGAACCTGCAAAATCACACGTTAGGAGTCTTAGAAAAATTCTTGGGCCCACGAAATGTAACCGCCACATGCTACAAACAAAGATCAGTAACACGAAAAACCTATGCTAGGCAAAATGTAGAAAAGAAAACCAGAATAAAAACAAAAAAAAATAGAAAACAAAAAAATAAACCGAATGCCAAAAAGAAGAAAAAGTTACCAGGCAAATGCGTCACAGTAGAGAAAATCAGTCTCTCTGTGCAACAAATGCGTCACGGTCCCACGTTCTGGTTTGACAGGAAAATGCGTCTCGAATATCAAATGCGTCATTTGAAGAATCAGATGCAGCTCAGTCTGTCAAATGCATCTTTTAAGACATCGTATGTGACACCTCATAGTGATTGTGGCATTTTAACCTTCGAATGCGTCACGACACAGGAAATGCGACTCGATAAAAATCAAATGCGGTGTTCTGTACCTATACCTGCAAAAATGACAGAAAATTAAAAAAACTGTATGAAAAATAAAAAAATAAAGGAGTCAGGTTCACCAATGTATCAATGGGTTAATTTTTAGGATTAAGGTTAGCGGATTAGATCAATAAACAAAAACCCAAAGAACTATGAAGTACAATGAAAGCTAAAACAAATAAAACGATTATACCATATTGCCTATGAAGCCTCCATGATTCACCTACATAACACCTTCTAACTTGCTGTTTGTTGCCCCCAGATCGAGTGTGTGAGCAATTTGATAACAAAGACAATGTCCTAAACAAGCTTTGAAGGATTTGAAGTGACTAAATGAAGTGTAAATGTCTAGCCCTAGGACAAAATGACTATAATGCTTAAGACTAGAATTAAGTATGCCAAAATCATGAATTATTAAGAAAATGTGAGTATATGCGGGAGTCATGTGTGTAGTCGAAAATGTGAGGAAAATTGTCATTTTATAGAAAATACAATTTTGGACGAACGGACAAGATTGAAAGTTGATGGAAGCCTAAAATCAGAGGTCAAGATTTGCGTGTGACAACCCCTAATTAGGGTTAGGGAAAATTTATTAAATGAGTGGCCAAGATGCCATTTGATAAAATCAAATCGGCGGTCGAGAATAAATGTGACAATTAGCCAAAAAGATAAAGATTTTCAAAAATCAAGAAGATAAAGACTGCTTGATTTATGAGATTTGAAAAATCAAGAAGATAAGAGCTGGACTGAAAAACAGATTTGGAAAATCAAGAATTTGCTCAATTACTTGATTTTTGGAAGAAGATTACCTTTTTGAATTAGATTAATTCAAAATAAGGATTTTGTGTGACAATAAATAATCTTTTTTAGATTATTTACCAAAATGAATTGACAGTTAAGAATGTGATATCATTTTAAATAATTTAATTTATTTAAAATGAGGGAAATGTTAAATTTAGCAATTAAATAATTAAAGATAATTAATTAATTTAGAGGATTATGACCGATAATTAAATAAATTAATAAATTATTTAATTATGATAATTAGTGACATATTAAATAAATAAATAAAATTCATTTATTTAATAATCGAGAAGACATAAATGAATGAAGGTAATTCAATAAATTAAGAAATTTATTTAATTGTGGGAAGATTTAGACGATTAAAGACGTATTAAATAAATAAATAAAATTTATTTATTTAATAATCATGAAGAATAAAAGAGATATGAATTAATTAAACAATTATAAATTATTTAATTAATAGTAGGAAGTGTACCAAGGACATAATTAAATGTCATAATTATGCCTAGGACGAACGTTGTAAAATAGAGCTTGCAGGCCTAGGTCATTTTTAAGTGTCTACATCGATTGTTGCTTTTTGTAGCATTAGGCCCTGGGACTTGTGTATGGTGATAGCCCATTCCATTGTGAGCGGAATCTGCCTTCGGCTGCCCAACGATACAGGTATTATCGGTATACTTTTGGGGTCATCTTCATTCCGTGGTGGGCCACTATAATTATCGAACTTTGCTACCATGTACATTGGAACATCTAGCGGTTTCAAACTAGGGTTGTAAACGATCTCAACAACTTCACCTAGAGCTCCATTTACAAGTCCTGCTTGTGTCCATATGTTGGTTGTGAGCATGATGTGTTGCCCTCTACAAAGCAATACTTGTTTTTCAAGTTGTTCATCAGTAGTTGCATTACCTGCTCCAGTCCTAGTGCTTGTTGCGGTACTTATTGCAATTGGATGGTTCAACAATTTTAACATTCTTCTATTGTGTAGTCTAACCAAATCATTGGTAATGAACAAGTGCATTGAGTTGTCAAATTCTTCTTTTTTACTCGAGGTGAGTTGCTTGTCTGTGTGTGTCATTAGAAGTTGCCAATCCTCTTGTGTTGCTTTTTCATTTCATATGTTTTACAACATTTGACGAAATTGTCTTTGTGTTGGAGTCTCACCTTGTTGGCGGAATACTATTTCTAAGGTGACAACGGTTGTGAATTGGTGCCACAGTGCTTTTTCCTTTGAGTGTGATGTGTAAATAGGTTTGTCCATCGCAAGTGGCAACTGCGCAAGGTCACCAATCAATATTATTGACAGCCCACCGAAGTATAGATGTTGTCGGTGTGGGAAGGCCTCACGCAGCCTCACATCTATTTTCAATAGTAACTTTGGACCTATGAAGCTCATCTCATCAATCAACACATATCTTATTTTAATATATTTGAATTACGATTTAAAATTTAAAGCAATGCAAGTGGAAAAAGAAATTTGCCATCAAGTTAAGATTTAAAACATATTATCTGATTTTAAAATGTTTGAATTAATATTTAAACATATTACCTGATTTTAAAATATTTGAATAAAAATATAAAATTTAAATCAATGCAAGTGGTCGGTATTGGCATAGTGTGATGGTTTAATGGTGGCATTGTTACCAAGGTTCAAACCCTGTTGGGGTGGTATTGTTGAATAGTTGTATTCCGGTTCATAGCTCCGGTCAAAAGCATTTACCCCTTGAATAAAACAAAAAAATCAATGCAAGTGGGAAAAGAATGTTGCCCTTCAAATTGACAAAAGACATTGCAATCCATGAAGATTTAAAAAATAAAGTAATGCAAGTGAAAAAAGAAAGTTGTCATCAAGTTAAAGATTTAAAACATATCATCTGATTTTAAAATATTTGCATCAAAACTAAAACTTACTAAATGATTTTAAAATATTTGAATTAAAATTAAAACATATTATTTGATTTTAATATATTTGAATTAAGATTTAAAATTTAAAACAATGCAAGCGGAAAAAGAAAGTTGCCATAGAATTAAGATTTAAAATATATTATTTGATTTTAAAATATTTGAATTAAGATTTAAACATGTTATCTTATTTTAAAATATTTGTGTAGACACCTAAATTTGGACACTTCATTTGTCCAAATTTACCCCTTTTTCATCTAAATATCCCCTTATCCACATTAATTAAGTAATATCACTATTATTTAATTAATACCTCTAAAGTTCTTCTCCCTAAGGTATCTAGTTAAATAATTAAATACCTTACCTTTTTAATTCCCCTTTCATCAAATTTATTTAATTCCTCACATGTCACATCCTTTTCCTTAACCCTAATCAACTTTCTAATATCTTCATTAGGGATGTGCACATGCCTAAGCCTTGATTAGGATGTGTCACATCCTCCAACATTTGCAAGTTGGCCTCTAATCCTCTTTAACCACTAATTATCTTCTAATCACTAATTAGCTAATCCAATCAGCATCTTGGTCAACTCTCCCCATCCCCCAAGGAATTTTTAATTCCTTTTTATTCATCCAAGGCTTCTCTCTTCCCCATGTGAATTTTTAATTCACATTTATTCCTCCAAGGAATCTTCTCTTCCCCATGCAAGTCTTCTAGAATCTTTGACTTGTCACATCAAGTCACATGTGGGTAAGTACTTACTTTGTTTTATCCAAGGTACTTTCCACCTCTATTTTTAGAACCTTGTCTTATCCACAAGATTCCCCAATCATGTGAATTTTTAATTCACTTTTATTCACCCAAGATTCTCCTCTTCCCCATGTGATCATTGAGTGGTCACATCAAGGTACTTGCAAGTACCTCCATCACATGTCCTTCTTCCACCACACTTATACCTTATGACATCCTTGGCCACTTTACTCTCCACATGTCAAGATGTGAGGGCTTGTCAGTCCTCAACTCACCATAGCCCTTCATCTTGGCCTTGGTGGCTTAATCTCAACCGTTGAATTATCTAGATAATTCAAATTCTTCTATAAATACCCACCCTCTTCTAATGCATTGGAGAACACTTAGCCATTTGCACTCTTATGCTATCAATTTGATTACTCAATTTGCAAGCATTATCTTAGCCACTTAGTCAAGCCACTTAGTCATTAGCATTTGCATTAGCATTTATCACATTGTTCATCTTGAATACACCATTTTCATAGCCATCAAATGAGCATACAAGCATTCAAATATCAAGGGCCAACCAAGGGATTGCGGCATAAAGAAGGTATAATCAAGTTTATCTTCATTTCATTTTCATCTTCTTTTTTTGTGTTGTCATTCCTTAGGCTAATCTTTGAAGCGTTCCTTGTGTTTTCCTTGCATAATAGTTATTTTGCACCCTTAGGATAGGTAAAACACTGGGCTTCACAATTTGAATAAAGATTAAAAACTTAAAACAATGCAAGTGGGAAAAGAAAGTTTCCCTTCAAATTGACAAATGAATATTTATTTATCTTTTACCATTTAATGACAGATAAAGCCAACTGATTTACCATTTAACGATAGATGAAAGTTGTTTTCCAATGAATCATGAATATTTATTTATCTTTTACCATTTAATGATAGATGAAGCCAATTGATTTACCATTTAACGACAGATGAAGGTTGTTTTCAGATGATGACTCAAGAGTGGTTTGCAAGTGTGAGACTTGTTTCAAGCTGAAATCTCACACTATATGTAGCCTATCACACTATATGTAGCCTATGGGCTAATAAGTTCTAAATAATGGAATAAAATAAAGTTAAACAAATTTAGATTTTTTCCTTAAAGAAATTAAGTATTATCTAATTATGCATACATATTTAAAACATAAAGCAATGCAAATGAAAAAAAAAAGTTGTCATGAGATTTTGGATGCTTTTACTAATATATGTAAATTATGGACTAATAAGAACAATAATTTTTTTTATCTTTCTTGAAGGTAAAAATAATGATAAAGATAATTTAAACATCTTTGAATATATATTTATATTTTACAATTCTTTTATTTATTTTTTATAAAAATGATTTACTTCAATCAAATTTTCATTGTTATAATTAACGTGTAAATGACATGTTATAACCCCCCAAAAATAATTTAACTTGATTTTAATTTGATCGCACTTTCACACATCTTACTGGACTGATGTTGATTTATCAAGTAAAAATCTGCAAGACCAAAAATGGTCTGACAACTTTCAAATTTCAATTTGAGCCTCAGAATTGATCCCATAATTTTCAAGGTCAAATGAACAAAATGTGTTAATTTGTGTGTAGTATTACACAAAAGCACATCCTAATTAACTTTTGTCAATCTTAGATCTATTAGAGCCTTACATAGCAAAATTTGAGCATCATAGCACTTATTCAGTAGACATATTCCGATTATGCAGAAGATCTTTTTATTAAAGAATTGAATCCCAAGCATGGGTGGAGATTATACAAGGAGAAATGCTGATGGATGACCTGACTCAATAAACAAGGGAAAGAAGAGACACATAGCAACAATCATCTACCCAATTCCCAAACTCCAACGACTATTCTCTACATGCTATGTCTCTGAACAAATGGATGAATGAACGTCTTGCAAGAAAGAAGTTGTGAATCTAGGAAATACCAACATAAAGAATCACAATGCAACCGTCTAATTATAGAAGGAACCGTCTAATTACAGAAGGAAAGCGGAGCCTCTGAGCAAAGTAACTCCAAAGATGGACACTTTTTGTATGAAGGTAGCAGAAGCAACAGAGGGAGTGGTACCATCTGAAGCTGAGCCTGGGGATTGGACAAAAGGGGCAGGGGAAGAATTAGTTGTGGGAGCTCCGACTGGGGATGGTGGTGTAGGAACTTCTAAAGAAGGTGCACGTGAGGTGGCGGGGGATGAAGCAGGCGTAGGGGAGGAGGCCACAGGTGAGGGCGAGGATGTTGGTGGTGGCGATGGCGATATCGTGGGTGTTTTCGCTGGGGATGGAACTTGAGATGTTGTGGGTGTTGCTGCTAGTGACTTCATCGGAGAACTTGCAGGAGCCTGCGCAACAAAAAGCCCCATCATCCCCAAAACCAAAATGAGGGCCACCACTACACCTAGTTTTCCCATATTTTCTTCTTGTCTGGCCCAAAAACAATCAAAAGCTTGGGGCTTCTTTTTCTTTTGCAAAGAAATAAGCTAAATTAAGAAACAACATGAATCAAGAGGAATTAATTGTAATTGGGATGATTGAGGGTGTGAAGAGAAATGGGTATATATAAATTTGAGTGGGGAATAGCGTAAAGATGTCATGATTGGATTGTAGGTGTCCTAACTGCTTCTGAGAATTTGTCAGAAACTCCTCTACAATATTCACTTCTACTCCCTTCAAAGAACCCATAGTTACTCTTCTCGCAATATTATCTTCCTCCGTTTTAATGGCTGCGCTCAAGTGTATTCTGGCACTTCCAGTTCACTTAGAGACAAACACCATCCTCTCCTCTTCCTCACTAAGCTCTAACTCAGACTTTGCAAAATTGTGTTTTTGGTATCGAAGGAAGAGCTTAACATCTTCAACGCCCAAAAATTGAGCTTCACTCACTCGCTTGTAGAAGAGGCGTCTAGGGTTCTGTCAAGGAAAAACACCTTCAAATTCTAAGTATTTAGCTCCAAAATGTGTCTCCCAGAAGAAACAAAAACCTCAAAACCCAAACCCATGAAAATATGGTTATAGCATATGTTCTCCTTCCATGAATCTTCGCTTGTAGAATGCATAAATCACAATGCAGAAAGTAGAAGTCGAAACCAGAGAAGTTGGGTAAAAAATGCCACAGGTGGATCCCATCTTAAACCTGGTTGAAATTTATTACCTCCAGCGAATTTGGTCACTTCTTAAATGCCTGGCTATGCACAGAGAGCCCAGGAATGTGTAAAACGACGCTAGCGGCTTCAGACCCATACCTGCTGACGCGGAGGACGAATGGCCATGCCTAGTGACTTCGTAGTGGACTATACATCGTACGCTGGGGATTTCCCACCAGAATAGTCCACCGAACATTAGACAGTCAGACGATTCTGATGGGATTTCCCACCTATAATAGCTATCGACTAAATATACATGAGACTAACAGTCATTCTTGGCATGTACATACAACCTGAGAAGGCTTGTATTCTTTAACAAATGATGCTTGAAGAATATTGTCATCTAGCTATTGAAACTTCTATTATGCTCTCCTTATTGCATAAGAAAGAAATGGTCATCTTGACAAGGCATTTTTTGTTCTGAAAGAAATGAAAGCTATTTTGTATTTTCAACCTGATAACTATACTTATACTGTATTTATGAAGTCATGTATTGAACTTGGCCATTTTGAACATGATGATAGATTACATTTCGAAAAGTCAAGAGCTGGAGTCAAGCCTAAAATTGTTTCCTATAATATTATTGTTGGTGGATTTGTAGAATTCATGGTAGTGAGAAGACAATTCATAGGTGAATAATCTAAGAGTGTAGGTAACACTCATAACTTGTCAACAACCTATGCATGTTAAGAGTGGTGATCAGTGCTTTATCACTCTATAGTGATAATGGCAAATAACAGATCATGACAATATTAAAATAATATGATATTTAATGACAATGCTATAAGGATTTTGATGACAATTGGTGTAGAAACACATTTCTCCTTCCGCTGTCACAAAAATTTCTTGCACAAAATCAATTACTTTCAAACACAAATTTCACAGTCCATTTTCACATTTAATAGCATTTTCCAATTTACATTGATTTAGTTTTACACCAGAACTAAGTAAACTAATTAACTTTTCATTTCCAAAATCACAATTTAATTAACTCATAGACTGAACTCTATTTTCTGATTTCTCAGTTTTCAATACACAACTTGAAAAATTTAAATCTTCAATTTGAATTCAATTACTAGCTTCTTCTTTCATAATGGTGTTGCCTTCCCTTCTTGCTGTTAACTGCACATAGACTTTAATTCTTGCAGTATCTTATTTTTTATTTTTTAATCTTGGCTGATTGGTCTCCTACTCACTCAACTTCTTGGTGCCTTTTTCTTGGCTGCTTATGCCTCTTACCACTTTGGTCTGCTGTGCAACCTATCTCCTCTCTACTGTGCACCCCTATTCTTTTAATCTACATACAATTTATTTGTTTTCATTCAATATCTTTGTTGTCCTTCCGCTCATTCCCCTCTCAATATCTCAGCGCCCCCTCCAAATTGCTTGCGTGGACTCCTACCACACGATTTTGCATTTTCTTTTCCTCACATTTCTTTTAGAATTGCGTGCCTTCACATTTTTGGCTGCATTTATGTGCATCTTGGTTTTTTTTAGTTTAAAATTTTAAAACAAATTCCATCTGGAAATGGCATCACCCCTCTTCTACAGGCACTAGTTTAATCTTCAAAAATGATTTAAAAAAAAATCTTTGCGCCCCTGCCTCTTTATCTTCAACTGAAAAAGACTCTTGGCTTTATTTTATTGAATTATATATTATCCTTTAAAACATGTAGAAAATATGTATTCCATGCCTCCCTTCAATGCACATAGGCAGTTCACAAGGACAGTCATAATCTTCCCAATTTTTTTGGAGATGTTGTTCTTCAAGATTACATATTTCAATAGTTCAATTTTAGAGATAAAAAAATTGATCGAGAAATTCATTTGATCTATCTCAACCGTTCACAATCCAAATTATATGGAACTCCGGAAATGAAAACCAAAACCAAAACAATAAAATAAAACGAAAAATATTTTTGGTTGATGAAGATCGCCAGTTCATTCGGGAGCTCCTACATTAGATACATTGGGTAAGTAAAATTCTCCATGAGTTGGAAACTTAGGAACACTTGGATGAGCTTGGGATGGTGATCCCATGCTGGTTCTTGATCCAAATTTTCTCCTTGTCTATGGGAGTGTTTCCTCTTCCACTCTTCGGTTTTTCATTAACCTCAACACTCAAGCCACCTTTCCGACCACCACTTTCTTTTGGGCTACTACTTTCTTTTCCTTTATTGTGTTGTTGCAATGAACTTAAATCCAATATGCCTCCTGCTCTTGAAATCTATTCTTTAAAGCTTTACAAATCAACCTAGTCATTATTTTCCCTTCTTCTATATGTTGTTTTCCAATACCACAACAAACAATGGAGTTTGATTTCTTTACTTGCTTCTCCTTCTCCTTCATAGAATTCAACATATACTTTTATCCAACTTTCCAAATGGTGTACATGTTCTTTACACCATCATAAATGGTCTGCCTGTCAAATATCCATGGCCTTCCCAACAACACATGACAAGAAATCATAGGCATTACATCATATAACACTTGTCCTTATAAAACCCAATTTGAAAATTAATCAAGTAGTGCTCACTCAAGTTATCTCATATTCCTTTTGTAACCAAGAAAATTTATATGAACTAGGGTTCTTACACCTTTTCAAACCTAGCTTTTCTATCATCTCTTCTGAAACTATGTTATCCGTACTACCACTATCTACTATAACTTTGTAACACTTACTTCTACTCTTGCACACACTTTGAAAAAGACACCTTCTTTGGGATGGTTCCTCCTTAGCCACCTTTGGATTTACAAGTACTCTCCTCATCATGAGAGATTCACCTTCTTCAGTTTCTTCACCTTTCGAGGTTGCATCACTTTCCTCATCTTCTTGTGCCAAGTGGTTTCTTGTTGCAATCTTCTTGTGTCCTTGTATTTACAGAAACTCATAAGCATGATGACCAACTTTTCCACATTGGAAACATTTACCCAGGAACTCTCTATTGCTGCTACCACATCCTCTTGTTGGAAACTTTTTTTCTTTGGTGCTTTTCCCCACTTCCTTACTCCATTTGGGCTTTGATTCCTCTTCAATCTGCTTACCTTTGCTACTGCTCGCTTGTCCTTTCTTTGCTGCAATTCTTCCACAAATTCTAGAATTATTCATTTTCCTTCTCATTAGCTTTTTCTCAGCCTCCAATGCATATTGGTATGCTTCTTCCATTGAGTTAATCTTCAACATACTCATTTCATCTTAAATATTAAATCGTAAACCATTCACATACTGGGCAGTCTTTTCCCTATCAATTTCACTCCTCTCCAATTGAATGGTCAGCTTGTAGAACTCCCCTATGTAATCCTTTACACTCATCTTTCTCTGTTTTAGATTCTACAACCTTTTGAATAAATCCATTTCGTAATCCCCGGGAATAAATTTTTTCTTCAACTTGGTCACCATTTGATTCCACCTTGTTATTCTGGGGTTTCCGTTCATTACCCGTTCTCTTTGCAATTCTCTCCATCATAAAGGAACATGTCCTTTTAATTTTGTTTTGGCTAGCCTTACCCTCTGTAGGTCTCTAACTTCCTCCAATTCAAAATACTCTTCCATCTTTCTTATCTAATCAATTAATTATTCTAAATTTAATGTTCCAAAAAAAATTCACACATCCATTTTATTGTTCTTCACAATTCTCGAAAGAGCCCTAAAAAATATTTCATGTCTAGCATCCTCTTGTTGTTCATCCTCTCTTCCCTACTCTTCCAACACACTTTATTCTTCACTCGCAGGATCTCTTACATTTCTAGTAGCTATTCCCACCTCATTTCTTTTATCATTTATGATATTATCATCCCTTATCATTTCACGAAATTGTTTCTTCCCTACTCTTCTAACACACTTTCTTCATTCGCAAGATCTCTTGTGTTTCCAGTAGCTATTCTCACCTCATTTCTTATATCATTTCTGATATCATCCCTTATCATTTCACGAAATCATTCCAATACCTCCTCTATTCGGGACATTCCTCTTTGAGGTGGAATCTTGGAAACTTTCTTCAACAAACCTCACATTTCACTCTGCTCTCCACAACAATTCTCTCAAGCCTTCACCCACAAGTCTTGATGTAGACTGCCTCACATTCGACGGTCTATCTACACATATTAGAACAACTAGCTCTGATACCATTTGGTGCAGAAACACATTTCCTCTTTTGCTGTCACAAAAATTTCTTGCACAAAATTAAATACTTTCAAACACAAATTTCATAGTCCATTTTTGCATTTAATAGCATTTTTCCAATTAAAATTGATTTAGTTTTACACCAAAACTAAGTAAGCTAATTAACTTTTCATTTCCATAATCACAATTTAATTAACTCACAAATGGAACTCTAGTTTCTAATTTCTTAGTTTTCAATACAACTTGACAAATTTAGCACTAAAAGAGGGGTACAAATTTATTCAAACCAAAAAAGAGCAATACAAAGCAAGGGAATTACACGTCCCTATCAATCTCTACTAATTGGTCCAATTTTTGAGACAAATCTAGGGGTAATTGTCCCCTTTCCAGAATATTCCAATCTTGCAAGTGATCAAAAGCCCATTTAGCCAAACAATCTGCAACCTCATTCCATTCTCGAGGAATATGACAGAAATAAACAAAATCCAAGGAAGCACATAGATTAAGAATCTATTTTATAATAATAGTCAAATTCCAACTGACATCCTTTAACTGCTGCCTCTTCAACAAAGTCACAACCACCTAAGAAGTAGATACACAAATGATCCGTCTCCACCCAAGAGAACAACCATGCTCCACAATGCATAAAATGGCAAGAGCCTCCATCATATAATCAGTATACCAACCCTTATAAACATAAAAGATAAACTCAATAGTCCTAGAACTAGTTCACCCAACACCTCCAATACTAGCATTATCAGGATTTCCATGACAAGAACCATCTGTGTTGATTTTTAAAACATCCTAAGGAGGAGGACACCAATTTCCCTCCCTATTTATCTTCCAAAGAGGATGTCTACATCTGTTTCTCATGATCTGACCAACACTCTGAGCAGCCCCCCTCTAAAGAGGAAGATTGAGGCGAGTGCAACAAGCAACCTTTCCAGGATCCACAACCTCAACCAAGTCACACTTAGATGCAAAAATTTCTCCCAAAGAATGAAGAATCTTCCACCACAAATGTCAGACAACCAACTTCACATCTTGAAAAATCTTGTGATTCCTCTCTAGCTAGATATGCCAGATAATAAAAGTTGGTCCAAGAGCCCAAGTAACTTGAAGGAAAGAGGTCTTAACTTGGGCCTTCCCCCACTGGGCAAAGAACTCCACCAAAGAAGAGACATGCTAGCAAGCCTGGTTCCACAGTGCCCACCAAAGGTGCTAAAGCCTCCTCGAAAAGGAACATTGGAAGAAGAGATGAGAGACACTCTTCACTTTTATAGTACAAAACACACATCAAGGGACCCTGGAACCCTCTCTTGTACAAGTTATCCCAAGTAAGACATTGGTTTTGGACCACTAGCCACATAAAAATATTGCACTTGGGCCAAGAAAATTTGTTCCACACTTGCTTCCACCAAGGAACCTCAAAGTCCCAAAACACCTGCCTAACCAACTCACCATAACCTACTACAATAGAGTACTTACTAGATAAATCAATATTACTCCAAGCCAAGACATCCTGCTCGACCATGGAATTGCATTCACGTGATGCAAGAATTTGAGCCAACTCTTTCCTATCCTCCTCTGACCCTCCTGGTGGCCAATCTGAGGAGTGCTTCCATCTAAGGCTACTAGCCAGTCCAATATTCCGAACAAACTTATAATGCTCAATCGTATTCCAACCTACAATAGTAAAATGATCACGAAGAGATTGGAGGTGAGGGTAAGCAAAAAGAATTGGAGGATGACCATCCTAAGAATCTCACCAAAAAAGAGTCTGAGAACCCGAATGACATACTCAGAAAAGCCCCTTCTTAACCAACTGAGTCCCTGATTTGAGGGTATTCCAAATCATAGATCTCCTTCCTTCTAAAGGGAAACAATAAACATCAAAAGAGTTAGCATCCTTAAGATACTTGTGGGTAAAAATACGGGCCCAAGGCTAATGTTGACTAGTACACCAATGCCAATATAACTTGGCTGCAATAGCTTTCCCAACAACAGAACACAATCCAATACCCCCCTCTTTTTGTGGCCTGCACAATGTATCCCACTTAACAACACTCCACTTAGCCGACTGCAAGTTACCACTCCAAAGAAATTTTCATGAGAGAGCATAAAATTCCCTTAGGAATTACAAAGGAGCTACCTAAACAAAACACCTATAAATAGCGAGAGCCTGAATAACAGACTTCAGAAGAGTCACTCTTGCAGCAGTAGAAAGCCAACGATGAGTCCAATGATTGAATTTACTGTACAACTTATCAAGAAAAAATTGCCAAGAAGACCTGGGCTGCCTACCAACAACAAGAGGTATTCCTAGATAGACAAAGCGAAGAGACCCAATCTAAGACCTCAAAATATTAGCAATCCGCCATTGAATAGATTAAGGAGTATTAAAAAAGAAGATAAAAGACTTGTGCTCATTGAATTTCTAACTTGAAGCAACAAGGTAAATATCTAAAGCCCACCTAAAATAAATAACCTCCTAAAGGTGAGCCCTCCCCATAAGAGAAGTGTTGTCCACAAACTGAAGATGAGAGAGCTACGGTAGCCCATTGCCCCAACACCAACCTTGAATCCTACCTTGGGAAACCCATGACTTAAGAAATCTTCCCAAATCCCCAGCCATAATAATAAATAGATAAGGGGAGAGAGGATCTCCTTGATGAAGGCCCTTGGAAGCCTAAAAAAGCTTAGAAGGTTCCCCATTCATAAGAACAGAAAAAGAGGAACAGGTAACACAACTCATAGTCCAACTAAACCAATCCAGACTAAAACCAAATCCTAAGAGAATTCTCTGCAAAAAACACCACTTAACTCTATCATAAGCCTTGGCCATATCCAACTTGATGAATATAGACTTCTCCTTGGAATTCGCTATAGAGTGAATGACCTGAGAGGCAACCACCACACCATCAATGATCTATCTACTAGCCACAAAACCTCCTTGCTTAGGTTAGAGATTACAAAAGGAAGACATACTTTGAGCCCCTCAACAATCAATTTAGTAATAATTTTGTACACCACATTACAAAGAGCAATAGGTCGAAAGAATTTGAGCTCATCTACACCTTCCTTTTTAGGAATGAGAACTAGAAAAGTAGAGTTCAAGGCATGAAACATCTGCTTACTATGAAGAGATTCCCGGGAAACCTCCAACAAATCCAAACTTATAATATCCCAAAATTATTGAAAAAAATCAATAGGAAAACCATCTAGTGTAGGGGATTTACCTTTATTCATCCTAAAAATAACCTCTTCCAATTCAGGCAAAGAAATCAGGCGGATGAGGAAATCATTCATCTCTTTGGAGATCAGGGAGGGGATACAAGCAAGGATCAAATTCTCCTCATCTTTTACAGGGGGCGAATCCTCAAAAAAAGAGGAGAATAAAACTGTCTAGCCTCACGAGATAAAGCCTGCAAAGAAGAAATACAAATCCCATCCACATTGACCAGAGAGGAGATACAACTTCTATTGTGATGAGCCTGCGCAAAATGATGGAAGAAACAATATTCCTATCCCCTTCTTGAAGCCAATCAATCTGAGCCTTTTGCTTCCAGAAAATCTCCTCCTGAAGCTCCCACTCCACAACTCTCACAACCTGGGATTCCACTTGACCCAAAGCATTCGAGAAACCAAAATCCTGAATTTGGTGAGTAATCACATCAAGGCGTGCCTGGGTATTCCTCTTCATAACCTTAAAATTTCCAAAACTCGCCCTATTCCATCTCTTAAGGTGAAATTTAACATACTAAAGTTTCTTAACAAAGGTGTATATAGTTGTACCATAAGCAAGGCTACCATCACGCCACCACTGGGCCATAATATCATGCAAAGGAGACACTCGAAGCCACATAAGCTGAAACTTAAAGGGAGGATTCTTGGGAGCAGTAAAATGGGTTACTAAAATATTAATTGGCTAATGATCAAAACCCCTCCAATCAAGAATCTCAAAACTAGTAACCAGTCTGCCTCCCACCCAAAAACAAGAAACAAGAAATCTATCCAACCTTTTCGAGATCACTTCCTCTCCACTCCATCTATTATTCCAAGTGAAAACCCCATTAGAAGGCTTAACATCAGTTAAAGCTAACAAATCCACATTCTCCCGAAAAAGATTAGAAGTAGGCCCCAGCTGAGGCAACCCACCTCTTTTCTCCTCCAAGCTCAACACAAAATTAAAATCACCAGCTAAGATCTAATTAAGATATGGGGCACATGATCTAACATATCTAATATGAGCCCAACACCGAATTTTTCCATGAATATCAATTGGGGCATAAACATTAGTATCCAGAATGGTCTCACTTGTTTCCAAAGAAGAGGTAGCCATGGAAATAGTAGAATGACTAAAAATACACCAAAGTGGAGCAATCTTTCATGGACCCCAAAAAAGAGTCAAACCCCCAGAACTCCCATGAGAACCAATGCACTAACACTAACCAAAAAACCAGATACGAGCACACTGAAGCATGAAGTCAACTGAAAGTTTAGTCTCCCAGACATAAAAAATGTTTGGAGAATGGACAACAACTAGATCATGAATAGACTTTTGATGGGAGGTGATATTTAAACCCCTTACATTCCATGAGAGATCAATCATGGGGGAGATGGAGAAAAGTGAGCATCAATGGGTTTAACAGACCCAAATTCCACCAACAAATCTCCAGTACACTTAATCTTCTCAAGATCCTTCTTGCAACCACTTTTAGAAGAGTGCTCAACCAATCCCTTTGTAAACGTGCATTGTTGCACCCCCAAGGCTAGAGAAGACTCCTTGCTCTTTCTAGAAACTAGCCCCTCTACCAAATCTACCAAAACAATATCATCATCATCCTGCATATGATCATTCAGAGTTACCAAATGATCCTGAATACCCTGTGATAAATGAGTATTCTGATTGGATCCCTGTCCTTGTCCCACAACACAACCCATACCAACAACATCAAAAGTCATATCTGATCGGATTCCTTCCTCCAAGGTTGAAGTGTCCAACACCTCAAACTGATTAAAGTCCTCTTCATTCTTCTTGTCCTTGAACGATCTCTTCTGATCATGACCCTTAGCTCGCTTAACTGACACAACTTGAAAAATTTAAATCTTTAATTTGAATTCAACTATTGACTTATTCTTTCATAATGGTGTTTCCTTCCCTTCTTCCTGTTAACTACACATAGACTTTAATTCCTACAGTGTCTTATTTTTTTAATCTTGGTTGATTGGTCTCCTACTCACTCAACTTCTTGGCGCCTCTTTCCTGGTTGCTCACACCTATTACCAATCTGGTCTTTTGTGCAACCTACCTCCTCTCTGCTATGTGCCCCTATTATTTTAATCTACATACAATTTATTTGTTTTCATTCAATATCTTTGTTGTCTTGCTGCTCATTCTACCACAACTCCTCTCAATATCTCAGCCCCCCTCCAAACTGCCTACATGGACGACTCCTACCACACAATTTTGCATTCTCTTTTCCTCACATTTCTTCCAGAATGGTGTCCCTTCACATTTCCTATTGCATTTATGTCCATCTTTTTTTTTTTAAGTTTTAAATTTTAAAACAAATGCCATCTGGAAATGGCATCACCCCTCTTCTACAGGCACTAGTTTTAATCTTTAAAAATGTTTTCTTTTTAAATCTTTGTGCCTTTCCTCTTTATCTTCAATTGGAAAAGACTCTTGGCTATATTCTATTGAATTATATATTATCCTTTAAAACATGTAGAAAATATGTATTCCATGCCCCCCTTCAATGCAATAGGTGGTTCACGAGGACAATTATAATCTTCCCAATTTTTTTGGAGATGTTGTTCTTCAAGATTACATATTTCAATAGTTTGTTTTCAAAGATAACAAAATTGATCCAAGAAATTCATTTGATCTATTTCAACCACTCACAATCCAAATTAAACTAAACTCCGCACAATCAAAACCAAAACCAAAACAACAAAATCAAATAGAAATATTTTTGGTTGATGAGGATCGCCATTTGCTCGGGTGCTCCTGCATCAACAATATTTTCAAAGTATAAGATAGTGTTTCATGCCATGATAGTCCAAAAATGGTTTGCTTAGCCTTAGTGAATACAAGATGAAAAAGGCCAGTGACAAAGATAATTTGTACGTGACAGAGGTTTAATGGAAGATTAAAGGATGTTTGAAGTAGCTACATGTTACAAGTAACTAATATTTGTAATGGTTGAAGATGTGAAGAAAAAGAGATTCTTAATGATTATCACATGTCATAGAATCTAGTCCTTAAGGATCTCCTACACCCTCTTAGGGATCCTAATCACCTTCAAGGAATGATGGAGAGTAGGGTTGAGGTTATCAACACAATCTCAACTAAACAAACTTTGCAACTTCGAAACCCTAACTTGGTGGTTTTCTAACAAATCCTTCAATTCCCCTAGTAGTACTCTAAACAGGGGTTTTTCATCATAACTTTCAAAGAAGACTTCAAACCTAGAAATTGAACACCATTCAAGATACCCTTTATACCCCTTAGAAACATATAAAATTTGTAGATATGGTTGTTTTGAAACAAAACCCTCCAATTTTGACTGCTACGCTGCAATTAGGCCCAATTAGGCTTGTTTTACAAAGCAACAATGTGATATCCTTTCTCCAAATTACCAAACTTCACTTCATGGCTTCCATCATGTCACATGGGGTCTGTATATATAAATTGTATCAACTGGAACAATCACCAAATCACCTCTCTACAAACCCCTATGTCTACCTAACCACCTAAGCCTAATACATGGTGATATTAGGCTAGGGTTGCATCAAACTTGCCCCTAACTCCATCCCCTGCTCCTGCAAACATAAAAACCACTAAAATCATCCTACCTACATCCATTCCATCAATTATTAGATTTTTCCACCAGTGGAATGGGCTCTAATTCATGTTTCTTCAATCAAACCCTCACTAGCTAGGGTTTCTAGGAAATTTACAACAAAATGGCTCAAACTCACTCCAAACTGAATGAAAACAGATGAAACCACTTTCAAATGAGAGTTAATTCAATCCATCATCAATTAAAATCCAATTAAAGCACATTTATAGGCCGTACGACGCCGTACTACCTTCTATAGCAGCAAAAATCAATAAAGAACGCAAAAAACATAGTATGTCTTATTGCTTGATCACCAAAAACAACACCAAAATTTTTCCTCGAGCTTCCCAAGCCATATTTAAACCATTACAAGCCAAAACTAACCATTTTCCAACTACCTTTTGAATTCCAATGGTTCAACTTCCCATACACACCAAAAATGCAAAGTTGCTTATGCAACTTTTGTAAAACTTGACATCTTTTTACAAAATTGACCCCACATGACAAAAAACATGAAACATAGTCTTGATGGACCTTATTACAAACAAAATTGACTCAACATCACAAAAAATAACATTTGACCCTTATTTACAAAAATACCCAGGTGCCCCTACACCAAGGCACCTACCACATGTACTATAAGCTAGGGAAGTGAACAATGGTAGTTTGAGGGTGTAATGGATAGTTGCACATATATAGGCATCAATTGGGAGTAGTTGAAGATGTATGGGGAGTATTTTGACTAGTCATCCTCCTTCCTAAGCATCTAGAGACATTAAATAAAGAGAAGTCAAAGAAATCAATGTTTAGGCCTTTATTCAACACCATCATGGAGCAGTTTCTAAGGAGATAAATTAGATGACAAGTTAGTTGGGCATGCAAGGAGAGGTTAAACCCAATCAAAATTTTCCATTTATTCCCAAAATCATGTACCAAAATGTTAGGAAAAGGTTGAGGCAACATAATAGATGTAGGTAGGTTCACTTTTTTGGACAATTCTTGCATCTTTTTTTACTAGACTGTAACTTGAGGAAGTTCTCTCTCCAATGTAACTTAGAAAACCAATCGCTTCATGACTAGAAGTAAATGTGAATTTTATATTTTCAAGCAATTTCAAGGTATTTATGGACTATGTTAGCTCCAAAGCATCATTTTATCAATAAAGTTCAAAGCTTGGCCTTCAAAAGTACGTTTTGTTGTGTGTAATTCAATGATTGATGTTTATTTATGTGACTTTATAATATGAATCCTCATACACATGTCCCATTTTTAACATCTTTGAATAAAAATGAATATCTAATGTAGGTTGTAGATTTTTTTATTGTGAATATGGTCATTAGTTATGAAAATCACTTGTTCTTTTCCTTCTAAAACTACAAACATTTAAACCTTTTTGCAAAACGCTCATACATAAGTCTGCAAAACACTGGAGTTGTGCCTTTCAATAGCTGAGTTTTGAATATTTGTATGTAAAAATAGGAACATAAGTCTTGGAAAATACTTGGTTCATCACCTTAATAAGAAGTAGATTCATTTTCAAGTTACCCCTTACTTTTTCCTCAACAAAGCATTTGTTTAGTTAGTTTAGGTGATTACAAGCAAGGGAACTAACCCTCTCTCCAGAGGTTGACTTCACCTCTCCAAAGCCAACACTTTAAGAAGTCATCCAATGTTTCACTAGATTATCGAGTAAAGCACGTGGAAATGGTGCAAATCCAAGTGACAACAAGTTTTTAAGAAAACCTTAGAGGAATTTTCCAGATTGTAATGTTCAAGTTCTCACTGGTCAAACCCATAATAAATTGACTATACAACTCTTAGTGAAAGATTGAAGACATCAAGCAAATCATGCAATGATATTAGATTGACATGCTCTAATAAATGCTATTAGATTCCTTTTATCCCTTTTTCAAATCAAATTCTAGATGCATTCAATAAATTACTAGGTAATTTAAAAATGAATTAATGAATTTCTTTAAATATAACCCAACCCAAAAATCAACAAAATGTATGCTAAGTTATCTATAATAGCTAGTGAAGTAGTCAACAAGGTGGTAATTTAAAAATTTGAATTTTTCATAGTTCAAGATTCATATTTGTCACTACAAAAGTGATTTGGGTCAAGTCCACACCCATGAATCAAATCCAAGGTGATAAATAATATATGTCTAGGGATCAAGATCATTTATTTAGGGATAATCAATAATAAGGATTAGGATGTGTGATGTCAAAAGCTAAATTGACACAAGAATATGCCACTTGTAAGTTGACTATTGCATTTAGGACAATCAAAGGGAATGGGTATGCAATTTCAACCATTTTCCCCCACTTTGATGTGCATATAAACTAATAATAAAATTCATATCAAAGTAAAACAAGTAGCTAATATCATTTTTTTTAAAACTCAAAAGACTATTGATCTATATAAACTAATGAGCTAGTCTTCAATTATTCTTTTAACAAGCACTCTATTAATATATAAATTAGATAAAAGTATGAAATGAGTAGTATTTGTCACACATTTCTAAAATAAAAATTAATCACAATTTGTTTAGAGGAATTATCTCTAAAAATAGTAAAAGTAAAAAGGATAAGGATGATAGATTTTGCTCATTATGAAAAGTGATAAAAGCTCGGACTAAGGAAATATAATGCTAAAGGACTCAAATAATGTAAAATAAATATTTGAATCAACATATAGTTTGATAAATACTCCTTTGAAGGTGGGAATGACTATGAGCCTATTACTATACAACATAACTCAAACAAAATGCTAGTGACATATACACCCTCTCTAATTGGTAGAATACAAAGGATGCAGAGATTTGGAGGAGAGGAGAAAAACTATACATAAACATGATAAAGCATGTAACATAGAAAAATATTTTATTGTACAATAATCATGTAAGCACATAAGTTGGAGATAATAGTGAAGGCACATGTAACAAGGTTTTTCCCAAATAGACAAATGATAAAATATTCATGATAAAGCATGAAATATAGTAAAAGGTGTCAATAGATGAAAATCATGTAAGAATATAATTAAGAGATAAGAATTAGGATATGTGTAATAACTAATATAGTAAAATGATAGGATAATGATGACCCTAAAGGATAGATAAAGAATGTTTAGGCACTAATAGGATGTAATAGACGTGGGTATGCCATGGGAAATATCATAGAAAATTATGTACGCATGCCAATGGTCATAACATGTTAGCATATTATCTAAGCATGAAAAATATCATAAGGTATGGAATCATAAGATATAAGCATGATAAGGGCTATACAACATAAAATTATCAACATGATAAATATCAAAAATGTATGATCCTACGATGTAGCTAAATAATAAGGATTGTTTGAATACAAGATGTAGACATGATAAGGGTCATTTACATAAGATCATGAAATACATAAATATAATAAGGATAATTATAATTATATATAGGAACACATAAATACCATGAATCATGTGACATATGATTATAAAATCATGTGGACAAGAAACAAGTAAAAACCAAAGTGGTAGACATGGAACATGAACAAACATAATAATAAAATAAAACATGTAGGAAAAATATGGCGGAATATAAGAAATTAGCATAAAAGATAAACATGACACATGCACAAGCTTATTTGCTAAAAAAATATTAATATAAAAAAGATACACCCAAGTGGGGAAACAAGCATAGTATAGAAGGTGAAATGCGAATAAGAAAAACACAAAAAAAAGTCATAAACAAAGGCCTCAAGTGTAAGGACACAAATAGATATAAGAGTGTTTGTGAAAGAACAATGTTAGAGGGGTCCTCATCCCAATATGTGACATCAAGTTTCCCATATTCAACTATATGACTCTCTTTTCAATTACATGGCTCTCCTCTTGATAATTATTTTCATTCTTAGTAAATAATTTTTTAGTAGACACAATTGGAATGACATCTTTTTATACTCATTTTTCTTATTTCCTTGAAGGTAGTTCCATAGAGATATTTTGTATTTGTTGAATCATAACATTTTTCTTTGGTATCCACGAATAATTAGTGTTTTAACATGAAATACATTCTTATTAATATCTTATCTCTTTCCTTTTGTTTCTTTCTTGGCACATGAATGATTTGTTTCAAAAGCATTGACAAAAGGTTACATGGTGGAGTATATTTGAAGTCACCATTGAATCTAGGACATTTGAGAAAGTTGGTTTAGGACCTTTGATTGAGAAAAATAATAATAAAATAAAGAATAAGAAGCAAATATCTCACACCTTCCAAGCTCTTTGATATTTTGAATATGATCAAGATGAGAGATATTTTTGATAAAATGTCGATTTCTTAAGAGTGAGATTTCTTCATTTGGCAACATGTATGTGTATGATGGGGGGCAAAAAGAGGCCAAAACCCATTTTGCAGAAAAATACAACATAATGTGAGCACGCTATAATGTGATCACATTATAACTTGTTATTATTATGGTTTAGAATGACTTATACATATTGAGCTATCATGTGAGTGTATTATAATGAAATCATAATATTTTTTCTTAAGATACACAAATCACTCTTTTTTTGAATTTATAGTGTGTGCACATTATTATGCACATGCATTTCATTTGAAGTTGCTTTGGAATCCAAATCTTAGGCTTGGATTTGGATTGTATATTTAGGCCAAAGTGTTGGGCTTGCATGTAAGGTGCCCAAATACATGTTTTGTATTAAACATGAGAAACTAAGTTTTAAGCACACTCTCCACTAGGTTTATAAATTTTAAGATATTATTTCAAAAGATGCCATAATAAGGTCAAGCTCTCTCTCACCTTTATAACCATTCATTTTTTTCTACATTTCAAAGACACTAAATTTTTGAACTTCAATTTCTTTTGTTAGTGTTTTCATTTTCTCTAAAAATATATCTATAGTTTTTTTGGTGTCATTTTTTATCTTCTTATTTAAAATTGTAACAAATTACATTTTAACATTCTAGACTCAACCTTAACATTCAAATTAGGAAGATGGAGCGAGCGGGAGAAGGAGCTGGGGTGGAGGTTTGAAAATTGTAGAAAATGGAGATGAAGACTCAAAAGATGATACAGATGGAAAATGGCTATCAGGGGCTCTAGTCTTGGGAGTTGTTGGTTGTACGACAATGTTTGAGGTGTTCGTGAGATTCAAATCTTGGTGGAGTTGCAGGTCTTTGATGACTCTTCCTTCCTAGATCATCTTTTGGAGTGGCTCTCAGTTCTTTTTGGATGTGGGTGCCTTTGTTGTTTTGAACCAGTTCATGCTGGTTTGTTTTTGCTTCTTTTTGGTGCTCCCATGCTTCTGGTTTGATGATTGGTTCTCTTTCTCTTGGGAGTGTCCTTTTTGGTTCAGATTGGGTTTTTTTCTTTTGCCTTTTGGTATATTTCCTTCACAACTCTCATGGCTATTGGTGGTTATGGGTTTTGAGAGCCCTGAGAGGGTTGTTCCTAAAGTCTATTTTTCTATGAAGGCTACTTTGGTGTGGGTTTTTTCCCTCCCTGTTGTTGTTGTTGGTGATTTCCCTGATGGTGAGGAAATTCCCCTTTGTATTTCTATGCTCTGGTTCCCCTTTTGGACTGTGATTCTTTTTTCTCTAAAGGGGTTTAGGTCTCTTGGGTTAGACCCCTTTTTTGGGTCTTGGATGTAGAATGGCTCTTGTGGGCATGTGAGAGTTTGGTGTTTTTTTCCTTTTCTCTTATTGTATTGCTTCATTTGTCGCTATAAAGGAATTTCTCTTGGCTCCCTTGGGTTTTTTCTTTGGGCCTTTTTTGGTTGGTTTTTAATGCTAGTTGGGAGGTATTCTATGTTTTCCTTAAAGCTTCTTTCTCTTGTGCAACCAAAGGATGTTGAGTTTACCCTTTCTTCTGGAGCGTTTCCTTTCTTCTGGGATCTACAACAAGTGTCTTCTATGGAGGTGAAGGAAAATTATATAGAGCTAGAGTCTCCTATTGAGGTGGAGTTGGTTTCCATGACTTTAGTGGGAAGCTCTCTTTTTTGGTACCCTCTTTTGAAGTTCCTATTGAGGTGGTTCTTGAGGTTGCTAGAGATTTGTGGCTTTGGAAGAAGGGGTTTTCTTGTCATCCTCTCCAATATAGGGGAGCTCTCTTTTTTAGAGGTGGAGTTTGAGTTGGTTTGGTGGGTTGGAAGGTGTTTCAAGGGGGATTTTGCTTCCCTGCTATTTTCCTAAGGGGTTCTTTGGGTGATGTGGTTGTTCCACATCATTTTCTTTGTTGTGTTATTTGGCTCAGTGGTGGTTATTTTGAGAAACTGGTTAGCTATGGCTTGGTTGTTTCAGGTGGTAGGTGGTTGGGTGATGGGGGTCTTTTCCATCACTAAAGTTGTTGTTTGTTTGAACTTAGCTATGTTCCTATTGCATGTCTGGTTAGCTGAGGCCTAGCTGTCTTAGGCTGTGTGTATGTTCTACCAGGGTTTAAGGTCCCTATAAAACCTAGTTGTAAAGGGTTCTAGGTTCCCTTCAAAACCTTTTCTACAACACGGGTTGTAATTTTTATCTTCTAGTGGTTGTTGTTTAGCTGTTGTTTGTCTGTGTTTCATCTATTGGCAACATGCTTAAGTATGACAGGGTTTTGGGTCCCTTCAAAACCTGTTTGTAAAGGGTTTCAAATCCCTTCAAAACCTATTTTTCCCTCTAATAAAGACATTCTAGACTCCATTCTATGCACATTAAAAAAATCAATTATTTTTCTCAAAATTAAGGGGGAGGATAAAAGTATAGAGTTGTACATCACACTTTTGACCAACAAAATTGTTTTGAGAAAAATCATTTCGGGAATTTTTTTTTTCTTAAAACCATGTGGTGCATGTAGTTTTGGGAAAAATATTTTCACTTGAAACAATCAAATAGATTTTTTTCAATTAAAAAATTGAAATCAGGTTCAATTTACATTTAAAGTTTTGGGTGAAACACTTTCAATCGAGAGGGTTTTGGTCAAAACCCTTTCACCTATAATTGTTTTGGATTGCAGAGTAATGTTCTGGTATCACTCTACATTTATTCTAGGTTGAAGATCTGCCTATGCACTTCAGATATGTTGATTAGAGGTGTTCGTAGGTGTTATATATCCAAAATTTGATGTGACAGATCATTGTACAGAAGAAGTTGTGTTCACCAGTGTGTGAACTTCGTATTACAGAGGTGTCTAGGAGAAATATTATTGCTCCATGTTTCTCCAAATTTTGGTTTCAAGTCTTGCATATTTGAAGGAGTGTTGATAGTGTTGGTATCTTTCTTCAATTGAAGTTGTTTTAGGTTTGGTGCTTCGAAAGTCAGTTTTAGTGTTGGTATCTTTCTTCAGTTGAAGTTGTTTCAGGTTTGGTGCTTTGGAAGTCAGTTTCTTAAGTTACAATGTATGTTAGAATTGACTAAGTGTACTGGATGTGTACATTCTTTAGGTGAAAGATGTTGTGAAGGAATTTATTGGTTTTTAGGGTATTTGTGGAATATTCCAAATTGTGAACTCAGGCAACATTTTTTGTTTGCGAGTTGTTATTGATCAAAGGAAGTGTGTACTTAAAATTTTAATGGTGTTTACATGGGTAATGACTGACCTTTGTGTTTACACTAATTTTGATGGATGTTTATCATTTTTAGAAGTGTGTTTTAGTGTGGTGCTATATATTTGGGTCTCAAATAAGGAGTGGTGTGGTCTGCCTTCACTTCTGTCTACCACGGAAGTGTTTTGGTACCGAAATACTTTGAATTTGCACGATTAAGGTGCATAGCTGACCTTGGAGAATGTTTTCAAGGTTGAAGATGATATAAATATGAGCTGAGTTGTTAAGGGCTGTGAAGATAGATAAGTATGATGCAAATGATGCAAATTTTAGAGTATAAAGTACGATTTTGAGAAGTGCAGTGCAAGCCTTCATGTGTTAGATTTCTGGATGCAATGAGAAGAAGGTGTCTACAATTCTTCAATTAAGATGCAAAGGTGTTGGTGATATTGTGGTGGATTTATCTATTGTATTGAGATGGATTTCTTTGTGTAAAAATTCTTCTTTTTTGCTCTAGCAGTGAGCCTTTCTTTCCTTGGGCAATGAGCCCTCTGGCAATGAGCCCTCTAGCAATGAGCCCCTATTGTATTTGATGTTGATATTACTTTATATGTGAGTTAATCCTTAATGTGGTTTTCCCATCTTGTATTTTCCACATAAATATGGTTTTATCTTGTGCATGGTGTTGATTTAATTTTGTTAATTTTTTTTCTTTTCATGCTAAATCATTATAATAGACTAAGGGTTAATTGAATGAATGTGGATCTAAATGTTTATAAGGGTTTTGAAGTTTTAAGGTACAATTGATTCACCCCCCTCTCAGTTGTCTTTTGCATTCAAAAATTGGTATTAGAACAAGGTTCCTTGGTAGGAAGCTTAACTGCTTGAGGTAGATCTGGGATGGTGCACAAGAAAGAGATCCTTGTGTTTGATGGAATGGATTATGCATTCTAGAAGACAAGGATGGAAGGTTTTCTGGTTTATCTTGTATTTGAAGTCTAGAAGTCTGTTAAGAATGGATGCACTGAACCTACAAATGGTCCAAGTACTGTTGATGAGATCAAAGCCTATGAAAGCAATGGTAAAGCAAGGTATGCTCTCTTTAAGTCTTACTAATTTTGAATTAGTGAAATTGATGAGTCTGAAAACTACTAGAGATATTTGGGTAAAGTTAGAAATCATTTATGAAGGAGATGACAAGGTCAAAGAAGCTAAGATGTAGAATCTGAAGATCATGTTTGAGAAACTGATGATGTATAAAGATGAAAATGTTACAAGCTATATGTAAAGGGTAGATGAAGTTTTCAACTACATCATAGGTCTTGGTGGTGAACTCAAAGAACTAGAAGTGGTAAAGAAAATTCTCAGAACTTTTCCTAAATCTTATAGTCATAAAGTTTATGCTATTGGGGAATTTGAAAATCTAAATCAATATACTAGAGATCAGTTGTATGGTTCTTTACCTACTTTTGAGATGAGAAAATTTGGGACAAATAGTGGTGCAAAAGTTGAGACTACATTTAAGGATGGAAAATTAGAGGAGATCAAGGAATCAGATCGGGAGGATCCTGATGATATAGAAGCTAACTTTGTAAGGAGAATGAAGAATGGTACTAGTAAGTACAATGGTAATTTTCCTTTTAAATGTTTCAGTTGTGGAAAGATAGGTCACTATGCTTCAAGATGTCCAAACAAATATTTGAGTAACAAAAATAAGGAGAACAAAGGTATGATGATTAAGAAAAGTTATTATGTTAGAGAAGATATAAGTATTTTTGATGATGAATCTAATTATGATGAAGATGATGAATTCTTGTTCATGGTTTTAAAAGATGAATCTGTTTCTACTAACTCTGAGAGGTGTGTGAAGGAAATTCCTTTGGAGACAAAGGATAAGATTGAAGGTACTTTGGTATCTGCTTTTCATGCTATACATGAGAAGAACTATAGGATCATTGACAGTGGATGCTCTAATCATATGACTGGTGACAAGAGTAAGTTTGTTAAACTTGAAAGATATGAAGGAGGATGTGTTAGATTTGGTGATGATACATCTGCTAAGATATGTGGAAAAGGTTCTATCAGTTTTGATGGCAAGCATAATACTGATGATGTCTACTATGTTAAGAGTTTAAGGAATAACCTCTTGAGTGTTGTAAAAATGTGTAGCAAAGGATACAATCTCATTTTTCAAGTTGATGGATGTGAGATCAGAAAAGGATTTGAAACTGTGATTGTTGTTGGAAGAAGGAAAGATGGAAAGGCTTATTAGCTTAAGGGTTTTGATGGTCATTTCTTTATGACTCAAATTAATGAAATTTGTTATGGCACAGGAAGATGTGTCACACCAATTTTGATAACCTATTAAGAATCAGTTTAGTTCAAGCTGTGAGAGATCTGCCAAAGATTACAAAGTCTATCAATGTTGTTTGTAACGAGTGTCAAATTGGAAAGAAAGAAAGAAGAAGCTTCAAAGTCAAAGAACAATATACTACTAGACTGTTGGAATTGGTACATAAAGATCTTTGTGGTCGTACAAGAGTAAGAAGTCTTCAAGGCGACAAATATTTCATGCTTGATGATTATTCTAGAATTACATGGGTTACTTTTCTCAAACAAAAATGAAAATCCCTAAACAAGTTTAAAGCATTTAAAGTTATGGTTGAGAATGAAATGGATATGAAAATCAAATTTTTGAGGTCTGATAGAGGTGAATAGTTCACCTCCAATGATTTTGGCATCTTCTATGATAATCATGACATAAAGAGGCACTTGTCTACCCCTAGGAATCCTCAACAGAATGGAGTGGTTGAAAGAAAGAATAGGATTTTTCAAGAAGCTGCAAAGACAATGATGAAATAGGAAAATCTAATTCACATTAATTTATATATACTTAACAGAGTTCAAACAATAGCAAACAATACAAAGACTCCCTATATGAGCTATGGTATGGAAGGATTCATACTTTCAAGTACTTCAGAGTGTTTGGAAGCAAATGTTATATCAGAAGAGATGAAGATAACTTAGGAAAGTTTGATGCAAGGTCTGATGAAGGTATATTCCTTGGATACTTTACTAGAAGCAAAGCTTACCGATGCTACAACAAGAGATTGAGAAAGATTGTTGAGAGTGAAAGTGTCAAAGTTGATGAAGATTTACAAAATAATTCAATGGCAATAGATAGATATGAATAAGATGAGTCTTCTTGCAGAGAAGAAGAAAAAGAAAGAGAAGTGTTGATTGAAGAGGAAGAAACTCTGGAAAAGACTCTTAAAACTCCTAAGTATGTATAGAAGAATCATCTGAAGATCATATCAGTGGATATAAGAGAAAAGGTGTACTAACAAGAAGGAAATTTGTTGAAGAACAGATAAATCTATGTTTACTTTCTGAAGTTGAACCTAAAATAGTGATTGAGGCATGCAAGGATGAATATTGGATCAAGGCTATGGAAGAAGAACTATTGCAGATTAAGAAGAATCAGACTTGGGAACTTGTCCCAAGACCAACAAACAAAAATGTGATTGAAACTAAGTGGGTATTCAAAAACAAACTAAATGAGAATGGATAAGTGGTAAGGAACAAGGCAAGGCTTGTGTGTAAAAGCTACTCACAAGTTGAAGGAATAGATTTTGAGGAGACATTTACTTTGGTGGCAAGAATGGAAGCTATTAGGATGTTTTTGGGTTTTGTAGCACATAAGGATTTCAAGGTTGATCAAATGGTTGTGAAGTCTACTTTCTTGAATGGAGAACTGGAAGAAGAGGTATAAATAGAAAAACCAAAATGATTTTAGTAATCAGACAAACCAAATATGGTATGTAGATTGAAGAAGGCATTGTATGGATTGAAGCAAGCTCCTAGAGCTTGGTATGCAAGGTTGGATAGGTATTTGATACAACAAGGATTCAATAAAGGTACCATAGATATTAATTTTTACTTTAAAGTTGAAAAAGATTAAATCTTGATTGTGGTTGTATATGTTGATGACATAATCTTTGGAGGCAATGAAGCTATTTGCAAGAAGTTTACAGAAGAAATGCATCTAAGGAATTTGAAATGTCTATGTTTTTGGGGAGATGAATTTCTTCCTTGGATTACAAATAAATTAGACAGATAAATGTATTTTCATTTCACAATCAAAGTATGTAAAAGAAATGTTGAAGAAGTTGGAATGGAAGATTCTAAACCATTGTGTACACCTATGGTTACTAGTTGCAAGTTGAGAAAGAATGATGAATCTCCTAAGGCTGATCAGAGCAAGTATAGATCAATGATTGGTGGATTGCTATATCTAGCTGCTACTAGACCAAATATCATGCATGTAGTTTTTCTTGTGGCTATATTTCAAGAAGATCCTAGAGAGTCACATGTTGCAGTGCAGTGAAGAGGATATTCAGATAATTGAAGGGCACTCCAGATTATGGTCTGTGGCATTGAAAGGATACTGATTTTACTCTGAGTTCTTATATAGATGTAGATTGGGATGGTTGTGTGGATGACAGAAAAAGTACAAGTGGTGATGCATTCTTTCTTAGATGTAGATTAGTGTCGTGGTTGAGTAAGAAACAAGATTCATTTTCTTTATCTATTGCTAAGGCAAAGTACATTGCAACAACATCTTGATACACACAAGTATTGTGGATGAGGAAAAAATTCAAGGATATTAGGGTAGTATATGATGAACCAATTTCTATATTATGTGACAATAAAAGTGCTAAATATTTCAAAGAATCTGGAAATGTATTCAAGGAAAAAACATATCTCAATCTGGTATCACTTTCTAAGAGAAAAGGTTGTAGAGAATGATGTAAAGCTTGAGTATGTGCCTACAAAGGATCAAGTTCTTGATATATTCACTAAAGCTCTTCCTAAGGATGCGTTTGAGTATCTCTAGGATAAGTTGGGGGTTATTTCTCCCCCTTCTTTGAACTAGATGTATAAGGAGATGCATCAATCCAGTGGATTTCAAGATTCATTCTTTGGTCTGGACTAATGTTGGTGGCTACCTCTTAAGGGGAGTAGGTAGTGACATTGTTGGTTGTTGCAGCCAGGAGGAGTGACTGTTGTCATTATGTAGTGGTTGTCGATTAGTGCAGTATGGTGTGTGCTCCTAAGGGGGAGTATACTGAGCAGTAAAGGAAAGTCAGTTGCAAAATAGTTGTGAGAAGGTTGATTGATGTCAAAGGAGAAACATACGTAATGTAAATATTTTTTCCTTTTCCATTAATGTCAAAGGGGGAGAGAGACTCATGTGAAAAAATTTTAGTCGAGAAAGGGAGAGAGAATAGTGATAGAGCTTCCAAAAATTTTGGAAAATCTTGAGCAGGTCCATGTTTTGATCATGATTTTTGAACCTTTTGTCCAAGGGTAGGTTAGGGTTTTGGTCTATAAACCCTCATTTTACAAATTTTCCATCATAAGCCCTTGGGCATTCTATTTTTGCATTGACTTGCTAGAACCGATTTTTGATTATTTAAGTCATGACTTGAGCCATTCAAAACATTATCTTTACCGAACCCTTTGTCTAGGACTTGTTGGACTCAAAGAACACTGAGAGGGGGGGTGAATCAATGTTCCACAATATTTAAATTTCAATTCAGATCATAAACCATCTACAACATTTAAACATAAGTAAAGATGTAAGCACATGAAAGAAACAATCAGAACACCATAACACCAAGATTTTTACGTAGAAACGCTGTTAGGGGAAAAACCACGGTGGAGATTAATCCACAATTTATTCTCTGTTAAAAGTATAAAGAAAAAGGGAATGCACATGCATTCAGGCACACTGCCTAGAGCTCACTACTCAAAATAAGGAAGGCTTACTACCTTAAAAAATGTTTGGATTACAACAAGAGGTTGAACTAAGAAAGTAGCATCTACAAATTCCTGGTATCAGTTTCGGTGAAGCTCATGTATCAAATTTTGGACCTTGTGTCTGATTATGCAATCAGCTCTGCTCTGGCTTTATTTACTTCACAAAAATCCTCTTCTGCACAAGTAAAATTCACTCAATTGATCTTTTGATATTTAGACATGCATCTACTCTGCTCTACACACACACTCATACATACATCAAAATGAATTACCTGAACTCGCATATATATCCGCTAGCAAGAATTCAATTGCTCAATGTCAACTTCAAATAAAATACAAAATGTTCTCCATATGTCGGTTCAAATCATGAGCAATCTTCAATGCGCATCCACATAAGTCGACCAAACTATAGAAAGGACCCAAAACAAAATGCTTTGAACACGAAAACACTTAAACAATTACTCCTTATACATCTATGACACACAACATTTGCTAGGTTAGCCACAATGAGCAAATAAACAGAAAATCATCCTGTCGGATCTCCTAACTCGTACACCAATTAATCCAACATCACAAAACTTATCAATAGGATAACATATATGCTTAACAATCTATCCCAGGGATCCACAACTCAAAAAGATGATCTGGTGAACCATACAAATCGACATACTAACCGGATACCTAGTTCTCCATCTTTCTGTCGGTAATACTTTGTTCTCTACTTTGTCTGCCGGTATGACCAAATTTTGATCCGTGGACTAGAATAATGACTTTAGTTGCCATCAATGACAACACTAGAATCCATGTGCCAACAATCTCCCCCTTTGGCATTGATGGCAACACTTAGTGAAAAATGACTAAGTGGCAGAACCAAAGATTACTCTGCCAAAGTGCAAAATTCCAAAACACAACTCCATTTCAAAACACTGCTCCCCCTTAGAATGAGAAGGAATTTTTCACTACACTCTCCCCCCCTTTGAAATAAATGAAAAACATATTTGGATCTCCCTTCTTGCTAATAAAAAAAATTGATCAAAATATTAAAGAATTATAGCTGCTGCATAAGTCAAAAAATTATCTTGTACTTGTCTTTCATTTCCGGAAGAAATTTCTTCCACGCTTCTACTATGATCCCAATAACTAAGATCAGGTTGTTGTTTTCTGATGTCCTATTGATGATCTGGATGAGAGATTCCAGAATTATAATCGCTTCTTCTAACTTTTCTCCTTTCCTCAGAACCTCAATTAGCTGCTCCAATCTGCATTCAATTAAATCCTTCACTTTCCAAAAAGTGTCCACAAGGGTGTTTCTAGAAAAATGAAATTTTGCATGCTCATATTGCAACTCATGAATCCTTTTCTTGACTGCACCATCTTGGTTTTGGAACATGTTGTAATTTTGACCAAGTTTGTTAAGCTCACTTTTTTTATGCTCCAGCTTATCTTTGTATTTCCCAACTACATGAGACCAACGAAGACAATAGTTGTAGATGTTGTTTGTTGAATTTATGCATTGCCTCAACACATTCATTTTCATTTTTAGCTTGGTAAGAGATAGCCTGAACTGCTCCTTCAAATGTAGAATTATTTCTTCCTCTTTCTTATCCTGAGACTCAGAAGCTATAACTTCCTTGATACATTCAATCATCTCTTCAGGCAACACATTCTACAAACTTTCCAATTCAATGTTACTATGCTCAAAATAACTGCCTAGAGTGCTCTCAATCAGGTCTTGCTCATATGAGGGTCTATCTAACCAAATGTCAACAATATTCTGCATCCCATCTTTCTCCTGAATAGGCTGCAATATCTTTGTTTTAGATAGAACACGTTCTTCTTCACTTCCTTCAACTATTACTACATTTGGTTCAACTGATTCTAGTTCATCCCTTGGAGTGTACTCATCAGAATATTCATCTTCTATATCCACAATTACTTGTTCTTTGCCCTTTCCTTCAAATTTTGGAGACTTGTGTGCCAGGGGAGTGTCATCAGCAAACTCTAGTGCTCTTTTCTGCTTCCTCTCCATCTCACTGAAAGATGATCCAACTTCAAGTTATTTTATCGGGATGGAGATGCTAATTTCTCCAAACATCCCTAGCAACTCTGTAAAGAAATTTGCATACTCTTGCTCATAATTTTCCAGAGTATTAGAATGTTCAAAAAATTTCTTACAAACCGGTTCATTCTCCTTCCATACCACATTATTTATCTGAGGCAAGCAATTTAGAAAATACATTATGATACATATGACCAAAGTACCAAAACTCAAGGGGTAATATGCATCCTTTGTTAGTTGCACATTTTCCATCAATTGATCTTTTAGCAAATTGCACAGGTCAAAGTCTTGATCCTCCATTATCATTTTATGAGAAATGAAAACTGCACCTGCCGAGGTTGCACCTTCCCTGTTTCTAAAGAAAATTTTGTATGAAATTCCATGCGCAATGTATCTTGTTATCAAATCTTTGATTGTCGAAATTACCAATGCCCTTTAATCTCCTGTTACTCTGGTTAGGGTTTTGACTTCCTTGTTCCAAATCGAATTCCTTTTCAAAATATCCCCAACATTTCATAATCCAGTTAAATTCTTAATCACTTCCTTCAAGATGAGATAGGGTTTATCCAAGGTTAGAATGTCCCTATTCAATCTATTCAAGATAAACCTAACAACTTTTGCGTTGACAAAATAAGGAAACTCATTCGAAATGTCCAAATTTCTATGTTTTGGACCTTCAAGCCACTTCAATTCATTGGCCAAAAACAAATTTCTCACATCCCTTATCTTTCTATTGCTATATTCATCCAAATTCACAATTCCTTTGATTTGCTTCAATTTACTTTCCGTATCGAACAAGTTTTTCTACCGAGCACAAAATTATAAATTCTACAAGCAACTGAAATACCTAATGAATTCGTCGCCAAATTGACTTGACTCCTTCGAAATTCTACTGCAAAGGCTCTCCTTTTGTTCTTCTTTAACACAAGATGACAAATGAGGGTTCCAGATACCCTTTTATAACTCACACACCTAACCTTTTTACTGCATTAAATTTTTTTCCCTAGGAGTTCCAGTTACTTTGTTTTATTAGACAACAAGAGAAGAATCCATCAGCGGACCTTCTAGATCACAAATTTCTACACAAGTGATCACAGACACATTTGCAGACTAATAGCACAACTGCTGATAATTTCCTACATTTCGGTGCCGACTATTGACAGGGGGACAAAGGATTTTTCTTGAAAAACTCCCCCTAGGCCAATGGCCTAAGATCAATTTCTGGAGGAATTACCAGAGCCTGCTTCTAGTGTGGGCTTATTTCCTTCATCATATTCACTCTTCTTCACCCATGTTTTCTTCATCTGATCTCTTATTTCTTCCATAGTCACTTTCCCTTTTCCTTTATCATCTTTCTATGAAATTCTTCCTTTGTATACCAGACCTATTCTATCCATGTTTTTGTTTCTGCAAAATCTTGCAATGTGACCAAATCTGTTATAGTTGTAGCACACAAGAGTTCTTTGTCTAGACCATTCATTCCATTGATTTCCCTTTGATCTGCATTGATTAGCAATATGCCCCAATCTTTCACAGGTATAGCATTTAACATTCCTTACACTGACAAACATACTTCTGCATTCAATTGACTTATGACCAAACTTATTGCAACTAAAACAATGACCGGGAAATGATGGACTGCTTGAATTTATTTTACTTCTACACTGAGAAGCCATATGACAAAATTTATTACAAGAAAATTAGTAACCATTAAATTTCTGAGCATTGGGTTGTCTTACCAGATACTTTATGCCTTTGTTCATCTAAATTTTTTGTCTAGAATCCTTATGTTCAGATCCAGAACTTTCTTCTTTCTCATAGCCAAGGCCTCGCTTATCATTTGCATCCTTTTTTCCTTTAGTCAGCTCATCAAGCTTAGCAGAACTGATTCTGAACTTCTCCTTGTATTCATTTGCAGTAGTGAGTTCATCTCTGAGAATAACTATCTATCTTTCAAGCTCTTGTTCATTATTTTTGGATTGTTGTAGTTCAATCTCCAGCTGAATGACTCCACTATTAACTCTATTGCATTCTTTAGATTTTTCTTTTAAGGACTGGGCCAAAATTTCCTCATTCTTCTTTCTTTCTTCAATCTCCTTAGTTAGCTTCATTACCACAAATTCCATCTCAAGCTTTAGAGTAGCATTGTTCCTAGCAAGTTTTTCACATTCTTCAATGATTTCTTTTAGCATCTGATTCTGGTGAACATCTTCCAAGCTTTTATTTTCTTTCTGCTTTAGCTAATCACATAGTTTCTTCCTCTTTTCTCTTGACCCACTGATTTATCCTTCAATGATTGAATGAATTTTTCAACATCCACAAGATTTTCTTTTAATTCCATGACTTCTGCTTTAGATTGATCAAGATCATCAAGTGCCACCATAAGCTGTTGCTGAAGACCACCAGAGTCCATTATAATCCAAGATCCACTTCAAGATATTAAACTTCTACAGAGGAACCTTGATTTGATACCAATTGTTGGAATCAAAGAATACTAAGAGGGGGGACTGAATTAGTGTTCTGCAATATTTAAATTTCAATTCAGATCATAAACCATCTACAACATTTAAATAGAAGTAACAATGTAAGCACATGAAAGAAACAATGAAAACACCATAACACCAAGATTTTTACCTGGAAACCCTGTTAGGGGAAAAACCACGGTGGAGATTAATCCACAATTTATACTCTGTTAAAAGTATGAAGAAAAAGGGAATGCACATGCATTCAGGCACACTGCGGATGATACATGGATTTTCATGTACCTCGGTAATTAGCAATGGTGATGTGGATGCTAGTGTTCAATCATCTACTCACTCGTGCGACTTTCATTGAGCATTGATGATCAAATTACTTGATAAATGGGAGGTTGATTGCTTTTGTTTTCACCATTGCAATCAAGAACTAAAATACTTTGAGCCTATGAGAAGAGTGTTCTACATTTGAGAAGTCTTATCCTTTGCAAAATGAGCAAGTCAATTTCTGCTGCATCACCAATGCAAAGGTCTCCGAGAATCAACTTACGGGGACCACACAATAACACACCAGGGAATGAGTAGAACACATTGGGAATTGTATCAACTCTAAAGGAAGAATTTAAGAAGGATGCTCTTGGAAAAAGGTCCATGCAAGTTGCTGTGAGAAGGAACTATAGGTTAAGGAATTGAGTTGTGACTACAGAGACAACAAAGGCTAAAGGAAAAGAGCCTACAGGGTTCATGAGAGGAATAAGGTATGGTCAAGCTTCTCTGAGATGGCACAATTCTTCTATTGGCATCACTGATAGCCCCTCAGATAGTGAAATGGAGACGGATTCTGGTTATCGCCGTACCTCATGGTTTTAAATGAATTGGCAAACTCAGAGGAGGAGGTGATAGCAGTCGCCCAAATTTTGGTGAAGACACCCAGTGGGCATACCTACTCTGCTACTGGTTTGGACACAAAGGAAGAATATGCGGTAGTCTCTCCCCCAATCTCTATAAATACATGAAGTGGGCGTGTGTACTATGGTTTTGGTTCTGGTGCTCATTCTGGTTCTGGTTGAAAGAGTTGGTATCTTGGTTCTAATTTTTGTGTTGGTATTATTTTTTTGTGGTGGTCGCTCTTGCACTCTCTGCGTATGTGGGTTGTTGTCTTTTGTGCTAACTCAGGATTCCTTTGGGCTGGTATTATGAAAAACTTTGGGCTCGACGCAGGTATGGAATGTAAAGGTTTGTTGACAACTAACGGTGATTTTGGTGACATCAGCTGGTTCTTCTTGTCCAAGTGGTGCAAATTTTTTCACCTACTTGGAAAATGCTTACAAGTAGTTGAATTTTTTTTTGAAATGCATTTGAAATGTAATTGTATTTGAGCTAGATTCTTGTTGCTCCCTTGATCTATAAAAGGGATTTCAAGGCTCATTGCAAGGGGTTTGATTTTTTAGTCATAGCATGGTTTAGGTAGAAGCTAAGTACGAGAATGAATATACTATAGAAAGCTTAATGAATAGAACAATAAATCATCTTGGGTATAGGCCCTGTATGTAATAGTCTTGAATTAGTTTTATATAAGCTACATATATTGAAACAAATCTTAGTTCTTAAATGCATACTCTCCTCTGTAACTTTTTGCAAGTTATAAATGAAAATATCAAAGGTATTTTCGTTTATCTTCAGTGGTTCAATTGAATGTGTGGCTCTATTTTTTGCTTTAACTCAAAGAGTTGATTAAATGCTTGAAGAGAGTTATAGATTTGTAAGAGATTGCATAGGATCCGATAAGAAGTTACATTTCAAACATTGTGAGTTTTCATATTGAAAAGCATTGTGATAATAGTCCACCAGTTTCTGAATTAAATAGCTTATGTATTACTGGTTATTGCATATTTGACTTTGTATGCCCGATTGATGAAGCACTGGCCTATTTGTTAAGAATTATTGCACTTAAATGAATTGGTGATACACCTAGATATGAATTTAAAATGATAACAAAATTCATTAAATAATCTTCAATATGAAATATCTCCTTATTCCTAGCAAATGGATAATCATTTACTCAAAGTTAGCCCAAATCTTTAGTGAATTACGTTTATTTGCAAATAATAGGAACTAATCTATGTATAGAAGTGTTCTCCATCAAGTAAATCAAAATGGACACAACAAGGAATACCCTCCTAGGTTCCACAGAGCCTAAAGTGTAGGAGTAAAGACCTCAAAATATTTTACTCATTGTGTTGGCCACTAGGCTATGAATTTCTTGAGCATAGAAGTTGGCTACCCTTTAGAGAATTTCAAGGCTCTGCTGGAAAAAAAACCGACATAATTGGTGACTCTGATGGGGACAAGATTTTCATTCTCCAATTGCAGATTGTTGTATCACAGATTCAAATATTTGGTGAATTTGAACGTTGGTTCAAATCTTGAGAAGTTCCTGGACCTTGAAATGTTTTGGTTGCAGTAAAGTTCAATGAATTTGAGTGTGACTTCGTTGATGGAGAAGACCCTGAACTAGATTTACTTTTGAGGGAACTTCTTATTGTTTGAAGTTTTGTCCTCTGTAAAAGAGGTGGCGACTCTGTCTAAAGAACCTGACAAAGAATACAAGAATGTACTAGATCTTGCAAATTTTTAGTCAGAGAAGGAAGTTTAGTAGCTACTACCAATTTCCAGGTATTCTCATAAATTTAAAGAAGTAATGTTATATTTGCAAGAAAATTATGAGAAACCTTTAGGTCTAAAGATGTAAATGATTCCCTATTAAGTGAAGTAGCATTAAATGAGGAAATAGTAGTGGTAATTTTGCATGCTTTTAAAGTGTAAATTGAAATTAGTGTGTTATCATGGAGAAGCATGTTATATTTGAAGATCTTAAGCAAAATAGATAGAAGGTTTGCATTTTCAAATGCTTAAGATCATAATTACGAAAGGAATTTGAATTACCTTTTGCAATTATAAGATAGATGTGGTAAGGTTTGTAAAGGTGCAAGAAAATGCATTTTCAATCTATGCATCCTGGTAGGGAACCAAATATAACAATGTATGATGGGAAACCTTTGTCATATCAAAGAAATTTCAATACCGAAAGGTACAGGGCTATAGATTTTAGTAACATTTTTGGTTATCCAAATGTTGTTCTACCTAAAATCAAAGAAAAGATACCCAAGTTCAGTGGTAGAAAGTTTGAATCGACAAGCAAACACTTGCAATAATTTATTGATGTGATGGGCGATTATGAATTATATTTTGAGGATGTTTTCATGAAATTGTTTGTTCAATCCTTAAAAGGAGATGCAAGAGATTGGTTCTCGTATCTACTAGAATCTTCTATACATTCATGGGAGGAATTTAAAGTAAAACTCATGGAACAGTTTGGTGAAAGGATTGATCCAATCCTAATTAGACAAAAATTCATGAGCATGGAGAAATAAGAGGATGAGCTAGTCCCTTCTTTGAATCTCAGATTCTCAAAGATTATAAGAGAGATCCCTAAAAGCATTAGAACAAATGATGCATAATGTTTGGTCGTGTACTTAGGTGCATTTGATAAAAGGATGAGTCATCTATTAAGAGATAAAGACCCTACAACATTGCATCAAGCATATAAAATTGCTATAGATATTGAGAATAACTTGAAATATTCAATGATGAAAGGATATTCAACCACCAGTATTGGTCATCATAGCACATTTCATGCAAATAAAATTTGTGGATTGACTAGCAAAGAGTTTTGTCAAGATGATAACTTCCCTAATGTTCCCATTTCTCCATCACCACATCATGATGATCATAGTGAACTCCAAGTTAAATGTCCACAAGATCGAAGCAAAGATGATCAAGTGTCTTCTATTAAAAGACTATGTGAAATGAAAAGGAACAAAGGAGAAACACCTTATGATTTGTTCTCCAGATTTGTGGATGTCTTGTTGGAGGTACCCAAATGGGCCAGAATAGAAGATTCAATATGCATTGATATGTTCTATGAAATGTATCAATTAGGATTGAGTACCCTACCAAGGGAATTGAAGCCTCACAGTTTGGGCCAAATAATTGATTGGATAAATATGATAGAGAGAACTTATAGTGATTATGCACTGTTGGACACTAGGAACACTGAGAGGGGGGGGTGAATCAGTGTTCCACAATATTTGAATTCAAACTATATCTTAAACTATCAACAACATTATTTAAACTTGAATAGCATCCACAACATATAAACAAAAGGATACATGCAAACACATTAAAGAACACTATAACACCAAGATTTTTATGTGGAAACCTTGTTAGGGGAAAAACCACGGTGGAGATTAATCCACAATTTATACTCTATTAAAAGTATGAACAAAAGGGAATGCACTTGCATTCAGGCACACTACTTAGAGCTCACTGCTCAAAATAAGGAAGGCTCACCACCTTAAAAAATATTTGAGAATACAAAAAAAAGGTTGAACTAAGAAAATAGCATCTCCAAATGCCTGGATTCAGTTCTAATGAGGCTCAGTTAAAATGATCTTCAACCCTTCTGATTGACTTTGTTTTTTGCTCTGCTCTGCTCTATTTTTTGCCCTTCTGAAACCCTTCTAATACTCCTACACACATTTACTCTGCTCTACACACATTTGCAAACTTTCACACTTCTTCACACTCTACAAAATGAATCAACTGATCTGATATATATATCCGCTAACAAAATTTCATTACTATATGTTGGCTTCAAACACAATATAATATTCTTCCACATGTCGGCTCAAATCACCAATTAGAATTAATGCGTACCCACACAAGTTGGCTAGACTATAGTAGGAACCCAAATCAAAATTACCAACACAAGAAATATTAAAACAACTACTCCTTATACATATGCGACATACTATATACGCCAGGTTGGGCATAATGAGAAAATAAACAATAAGTCATTCTACCGAATCTCCAAACTCATACATTGATTAATGCAACATTACAAAACTTACCAATCAGGTAACATACATGCTTGAAAAGATTCCTTGGGGATCCACACAACAAAATAATGATTCAGTGAAGTATTCAGACCAACTTACCAACCAAATACTCTGTTCTTCATGCTTTCTGTTGGTAGTATACTGTCTTGTACTTTTCCTGCTGATATGAGCTACTTCTAAATAGCGGACCACACTAATGACTCCAATTGCCATCAATGAAAACACTAGCAACCAAAAAAAATCTCCCAAAGCCATATGCCAACAATCTCCCCCTTTGGAATTGATGGCAACACTTAGTGAAAAATGACTAAGTGTTGGAACTAAAACTCAAAGATTCAAAACACAATAAAACTCTGCTCCCCCTTTGGATGTGTTACCAAATTTTCACTATATCTCAATTGGTGGAGCTGATTAAATACTATTATATCTTAAGTGAAGTTACAATTATTTTTGTGTTATGCTTAAGTGTTGTTTGCACTTTATTCATTATTCATCAAGTGACAGTTATGCATTGAAATGAGGAAACAAAATTTCAAAAGTTGCTTTTCAATGTTTCAGAATCAAATGAAGTACATAATTGAGCATACAATGATTAAGCAACAAAATGCTTTCATTTATTTCATAAAGTAATTCATATTTACAGAATTTCATTTGATTGCAAGAATTCAAATGATAGTACAAATTTTCATTGAGATGCATTTTTTCTTTTCAAAATGAAAAGCAGGAGAATGAATTAAATATCCACACAAGTCATGGTTTTAGCCGTTCCATTCATGACAAGAAAGGAAATATACAACTGAAAGAGTAAGTGACAAGTAACATGGGACATATCCGTCATTTCCTGAGTCGACCTTCAGTTGATGCTTCGTAGCTTGCTCCATCCTGCTTCCGCTCTTGAATGTGCCTGTAAAAGATTAAGAAGGTCGTCAATTAAGAGATCAGGATATGAACTATACTACATGCCATACTAATAGAGATATATTCCAATCCTTGCAATGCATAGAACTAGCTAAAGAAAAGTGCAGAAACATGAGCTAAAAGAGAAACATCAACATGATCATATATTGTTTTTAATGCTAACATCATTTGTTTCCTTGTGCAGGTATAGGGAAAATCATGAAGCGGATTACCATTTGAAGATCAAACATGTGGAGAAAAATGGGCTCCCACAAGGGTAGAGCTCGGCATGCTGCCCCGCATATGTTATAGGTGGGGCTAAGTATTAAAGTGTTATGTAACTGCAAGAGTAAAAGAGAGTTCATCTGTCAAGCCATCAAACCAACGGTCTGCTCATAACAAACAGAGGGTGCCTTCTAAAGGCTACAAGTGGACATTTAATTTAAATCAGCTCTCAATCAATTAAACTGAGTACATTCATCTCAAACACTGTTGTATGGTTATATTCTTCTGCTATAGTATTATTTGTTCATCATGTTCATGATATTATGCAAGGTTCAACAGTGTTCTTTCTCACAATCAAGGATAGTGAAAAGGCATACATAATGCCTCAACGAAGAGAATTGTTTCAGATTTTCATTTCAGGAGAGAGCAAGTGCATGTTACAATTTTATTAAATGGAGCATAAAAATGCATGAAGAGTGCCAGGTAGAAGAGCATACTTTTAAAAGGACAGTCAAGCATGGAGACATGTGAAGGAGTTTCATATTTCAATCAGAATAAGGAGACAAGATGAATACAGTGACCAATAGCCAACTGATTAGTAAAGTGAAAGTGAATGACTCAACAAGACAACTAGTTTCATTACGACTGAGAATGCAAAATGCCTCACTGTTTTGAAAAGAAGACAATCAGAATACATTGTTTTGGATATCTGTGTTGTCCTATCATTCAATTGTTTAGTCATTCAAGTATACCTTTCAAAGATAGATTACACAAGAATTGCCATGTGAAAGGTTACTTCCAGAATAAGCAGAGTTTGTAGAAAAAATGGTTTGAGTGAGGGTTTGGAATGCATTCCTGAAGATTGTGACTGAATAAGAAATTAGAGCAAGGGAATAATATTCAAATTTAAATCAAAGAGATTTATGTGTGTAAGGAGGGTGCAAAACAACACGATAATGGCATCCACAAGTGCAAAAAAGAGAAACATGAAATATTTTCAAACAAATACAGATATATGGAAGAGGTCTCTACTAAAATGCAGAATGTAAGTACCCAATCTCAGTCAAAATATCTATGTGCAAGCTTCATTTAAAATATTCAGTTTTTATTGTGTTACGATGTGCCCATGTTGAGAAATAATGCAAATTTCTTCAAGGTTCTGAATTCTCACATAGGTCTTCTACAGAAAGAGGCATGGTTTATGTTTTCTTTCTTTATTTTGAAAACCCACATATGAGGGTTTCAACCAAATACATAGATTTCTTATTATTGTCAAGGTCCCCACTTTGGTGTTTTTATAAACTACATAATTTCTTCATTTTTACAAGAACCCATGTGGGGTTTCTTACAAAATTTGAACAAAGAATGGATATAATGCAAGTTTTTATCAGTTAAGTCCATCAGAGAAGTATACAAAGCTCGCAGCTTGCCATAATTTTCTTGCATTTTTAAGCTTCACTTGAGTAAAAATAACATGAGAAGCAAGATTGATGTTTTCTACAATTTTCAGTGACACCATGTAAGGGTTTTTATGAGAAACGAAAAAGATTCCAAAAGAAAGCAGCACTCATAGTGGGTCAAGCGAGTTCCATAAGAGAAAATCACAAAATAACCAGGTTCTCTTCAAAACAGTAAGTACCCATATGGTAAAAATTGAGAAAATAGAAAAAAACATGTTGGGTCGAGCCCAATTTTTTTCATGAACAATCAAAATATATAGATTTTTTATTGTTTTCAGAATACCCATGTGGGTTTCTTGTCAAAACATAGAAATTTGTACATGTTCTCATGGGTTGAGCTCTAGTTCTGGAGAAATGCAGAATGAACATTTATTTTCTTCAAATACAATATACCCATATGGGGTTTGTGTCAGAAGTACAAAAAATCCAAGTAACATTATGGGTCGAGCTCGAGTTTTGGAAGAGTCAAGGATAAGCATTATTTCTTCAAAATACCATAGGAGAGTTTTCAGAAATTAAAATACATGTAATACATGGTGTTGGGTCGAGCCCAAAAGTCTCTAGAATGTCAGCTTCGAGCATGAATAGTCGCAGCCAAGAGGAAGGTTCCAGTCCCAGGTTCCATTTGAAAGCAAAACGACTTTTTGAGGTCGTTGTCTAAACCTCAAATCTGAAGGAAAACAATGGAGGTTATGCAAAGTTTCTGAACAATGTATTGAGAACATATGAGCATGGCATGACCAATGTGTGGTCTACATTTGTTTCAAAGCAGCGACCATAGCTCTTGTGCCTAGTTTTGTTAAAGCTTTTTCATTAATGAAAAGTGCAGATAGATAATGGAAGAGAGATTACCCTTGTCAACAGTGGAGGAGTGAGCATGGCACAACTAGCTCTCAAGGAGTTTCAATATGCAGAGGTCGAGCTTCCACATGGCGGCTAGTGAATGCATCAACAATGGTGCACACAAAAATACAAAGAGTGCATCAGAGATTACATAAGCAGTCACGGCCTCAAGGCCAAAACTATGACACAAAACAAACCAAGAGTTCCAGAAAAGCCATCGGAAGCTTAGAACGGGCTTACCTTCAAGAAACGAAGAAATCAACAGTAGCAACAATGGAGGAGGCTCAAGATTCCTTCAAAATCTTTGAAACCCTAGCATGGTGGTGGCGGTATCTCCTCCCAAGCAAAGCTCTCCAAAAGTTACAAGGATGAAATGATGTGCTTTTAGGGTTTTCATCTTGGTTTTGTTCTATTCCCCAACCCTAATTCGACTTAGGGGATATTTTCCTTATTGTTTTAATTTGATGCATACTTTAGGTCGAGTCTTATGGGAGAGCCTCTATATTTTGATTTTTGTCCAAGTTTTTAAGTTTGCTTGATGAAATATTTCTATGGCTTAGGTTTTAGGGTTCTAATCAATAATGCCTTAAGTAAAAATTGGAGATTGATAGATATCCTAGGTTTCAATTGTTTTGGAGAAAAAACATTAGAATTGTAAATGAGACTTAGGGTTTATTTTCAATTGATTTTAAAAGAAATCAATGAGAGTATGATGAGGAGTATGCCCTATAGTTTTATGATTTTTTGGAGAAAAATCGAGCATTGTAAATGGAGATATAAGTTGTAATTTTTTGCAAAAGATTTCAAAAAAATCTTTAATTGCAAAAATAAGTCAAATTGTGAAATCTTCATATCATATAAAGCAAAGATAAAGCAGATTGTTTTTATCTCTTTGCTATTTTTAGCAGTTTTTGAGAGGGACTGTCTTGGTCGGATTTGAGATGCTTGCTAGATGGATTAAGTGTTTTATTTGCTTTAAAAGTAGATTTAGCCTATTTTTAGGGGTTGGACAGTATGAACATGGAAACAGTGTGTTTTTTCTGCTTTTATGTAGACTTTTGAGACAGTTTGGTACCTTTTCCTTGAGCTTTCTTGGTGAGCTCGGATTAGGGTTTTTTGGAGAGATTTATCTTGAAGAAGACTTGGCTTTCTTCTTCTTCTCAGTTCAAATTCTATTTTCTTTCTCTTACATATTTTTGAGCTTGTAAACTTCTTTGTACTTAGGTTTTGAGAGTTTCACTCCTTCATCTAATAAAAATCAACATTCCTATCTCCAATTTCTGTCTCAACTTGCAGTTTTAGTATGATGTTTATATTGTGATTCTGTTTACAAATCCTCTTTATGTCCTATTATTGCAGATCATCAATGCAGAAATTTCATTTGTTGTAGGTTGAATGTTGTGTTTAAATATAAACCTTCATGCAAATCAATTTTGCACTAGTGTTCATGAGAGATTGTGAATTCATTGTTGTTTTTGTAAAGATAGTTGTGGGTGAAATATCAAAGTCATTATTAAGTCCGATGAATCATTTGTTAGTCATAGGTTTTAATTTCAGTCATCTTTCTAACTCTTTCCCTCAGAAAATCACTTAGAATAATATTCATCATTCAGAGAACCAACTCACTCTGGAGATTCTCTTTTTGCATAGATCACCCACATCTGAAAAGAGTTTCCATGTTTCAAAAGATAGTTTAATTTTTGAAAATTCTTAAAAAGGTGCATATTTGATTGATAACAGGTAGTTAAGGCATTTTTCACTGCATTCTCTCCCCCTTTGACATCAATGACAAACCTTCCACTACTTTATCTCCCCCTTAATATTTTTACTGCACTCTCTCTCACTGCATTCTCTCCCCCAATTGATAATTTTTTTTTGCAACTGTTGCTAAATTCATAAAGTTATTTTATACTTATCTTTCATCTCCAGAAGAAATTTCTTCCAAGAGTCCACTGCAATCCCAATAGCTATTATCAGGCTATTATTTTTTGATGTCCTGTTGTTGACTTGGACAAGGGATTCATGAATGGCAATGGCTTCTTCCAACTTCAATCAGCTTCTCTAGTTTGCATTCAGTATGATCCTTCACTTTCCTTAAGGTATCCATAAGATTTTTTTTGGAAAAGTGAACATTTCCATGCTCAACCTACAACTCATGAATTTTCTTCTTAACTGCTCCATCCTGGTTCTGAAACATACTGTAATCCTGACTGATTCTGATAAACTCATTCTCAATTTGCTCCAACTTTTCCTTGTATTTACCAACCACATGGGGCCACCTAAGACAATAATTGTAGATCTTATTTGTTGATTCAATGCATTGTCTTAGTACATTCATTTTCTTTTTCAGTTTGGTGAGAGATAGCCTAAACTACATCTTTAGATGTGAGATTATTTCCTCCTCTTTTATATCATGAGGCACAGAGGCCATAGCCTCCTTGATACATTCAATCAATTCTTCTAGAAATACATTCTGCAAACTTTCCAATTCAATTTTATTGTCCACAAAGTATCTTCCTAGAGTGTCCTCAATGAAGTCTTGTTCATATGATGGTCCATTTATCCATATGTCAGATATCTTTTGCATTCCATCTTCTTCCTAAACAATCTACAGTATCTTTGCTTTAAATAAAGCACCTTCTCCATCACTTTCTTCTGCTATTATCACATTCGGTTCAAATGGTTTCGGTTCATCTCTTGGTGTGTAATCCTCAGAATCTTCATCCATTATATCCACAACTATCTGCTGTTTACCTTTTCTCTCAACTTTTGTTGACTTAGGTGCTAGAGGAGTGTCACCAGCCAACTCTCTTTCTCTTTTCTGCTTTTTCTCCGCCTTACCGGAGGATGATCCAACTTCAACTACTTTTACCAGGAGAGGAATATCACTTACACCAAACTTTCCTAACAACTTTCTAAAGAATTTTTCATAAACGTGTTCACCATTTTCAAAAAGTGTTGAAATGTTCAAATTTTTTCTTACAAACCGGTATATTTTCCTTCCATAACACATTATCATTTTGAGGTCAGTAATTCAGGAAATACATCATAATGCATATAACTAGGGTACCAAACCTGAAAGAGTAATATATATCCTTCATCAATTGCACATTCTCCATCAATTGATCCTTCAACAATCCACACAGATCAAAGTGTTCATCTTCCATTATCATTTTGTGCGCAATGTAGACTATGCCTACAGAGGTTGCACCTTCCCTATTTCTAAAGAAATTTTTGTAAGAGATTCCACATGCAATATACCTTGATAATGGATTTTTTATCGTTGTAATCATTAGAGCCCTCAAATCTCCTTTTACACCGGTTAGGGCTTTGACTTCAACATTCTAATAGATTTCTTTTTTAGGACATCTCCAATATTGCATAATCCTATCAGATTTCTAATTACTTCTTTTGAAATTTGATAAGGTTTATCTAGAGTAAGGATATCATCATCCTATCTATTCAAGATAAACCAAACCACTTCCGCATTGACAAAATAAAGAAACTCATTCCAAATATCCAAACTCTTGTGTTTCGCAACTCCAAGCTTCTTCAATTCATCGGCAGACAACAAGTTTCTTACATCCATGACCTTTCGACTACTATATTCATCAAAAGTTATTGTTCCTTTGATTTACTTCATTTTCTATACCGAACAGGGTTCTACCAATCACCAAATAAGTACGAAATTGACAAGCAACAGAAATACCTAGAGAATTCGCCACTGAATTGACTTTCACTCCTTCAAAATTTTGCTAAAAAATCTCTCCAACTGTTCTCCTTCAATGCACGATGACAAATGAGGGTTCCAAATGCCCTTTTATAACTTCACACACTTAACTTCCTACCACATTAAATGTTTTTCCCTAGAAGTTCTGGTTACTATGTATTCTTAGACAACAAGAGTAGAATCCATCTACGAACCTTCAAGATTTCATCTTTTTGAACAAGCAATCATTGATACATTTGAGGATGAATAATACATCTACTGAAAACTTCCTATAATCTGGTACCAACTACACACAGGGGGACAAAATATTTTCATGAAAACTCCCCCTAGGCCAATGGCCTGAAATCAATTGTCAGATGAATTACGGGAGGGAGCTTCCAGTATAGCCTTATTACTTTCATTAGATTCACTCTTCTTTACCCACATTTTCTTCATCTGATCTGTTATCTCTTCCACAGATGCTTTTCCTTTTCCTTTATCATCTTTTTGTGAGTTTCTTCCTTGATACACTAGACTTCTCCTATCCATGTTTCTGTTCCTGTAGAATCTTCCAATGTGACCAAATTTGTTACAATTGTAGCATACTAGATTTTTCTGTCTATACCATTCATTCCACTGATTTCTTGTTGATCTGCATTGATTAGTAGCATGTCCACTGATTTCTTGTTGATAGACATACTTCTACATTCAATTGACTTACGACCTGTTGGTAGAACAAGGACAAACAACTGAGAGGGGGGGTGAATCAATTGTCACAGAAACTTAAACTTTTCATACTTAACTTAACTATAATCTCAAATTTGGTGAATGAGAAATTAACCATAAGCAATTAACACATCAAAGAGACAAAGAACACCAAGATTTTTTACATGGAAAGCCTATTAGGGGAAAAACCACGGTGGATGTTAGTCCACAAGATTATACTCTACTAAAAGTATAATGAAAAATAACAAGGGGAATGCACAAGAATTCAGGCACACTGCCTAGAGCTCATTGCTCAATTACAAAAGGGGCTCACTACCCAACATAGTTGGATTACAAATCTAGAGGGTATGAACTGAGAAAATAGCTTCTGCACAAGCCTGACTAAAATTCTAATTAAGCTCAAAACTTCTTCACACTTCACACAAATTTATTCACACTCTTCTCTTGAATCGAATTATATTCATACATACACACAGAGGAGCACACAAAGCATCATCTTCATCAATGAACTAGTCACCCTTATATATCCACTACATGAGATTCCATCACAACTTCGTCAGCCAATAAAATAAAATATATTTGCAATGTCGGCCCAGATTTATAAATAAAATTTTAATGCAAATCCACCAAGGTCGGCCACAACATAGTGGAGACCCAAATTAACATCTCCAATATGAAAAGACTTTAATTAATTTCACCTCGAAGATCCACAACACGCTACCACCAACATGTCGGCCAAAAACATGAAAAACCAAACATGCACAAGAAAAGATCTTCAACCACAAGCTCACTGATTAATGTGGATGTACCACAAAGATAGAGAATGATCTAGAGACATCTGAGAGCACCAAGAAATAACAAAGAAACATCCACACCATCCGAGATAACCAGAATCACACAATCTTCATTTAGGAACACTGACAGAGACCAGCAAAACACTATCAGACCACAACATACTCAAAACTTCACGCAGACCTTTGAAACTTTTTGTAGATGATCTAGATAAACTCAACAGTAAACCCCTTAATCCACATCAGCTAATATTCAACGTATAGAACAAAATGCTTTCGTGACCTGCACAGTTCCACAGTGAACCTAGAACACTTTCTTTTACAATTTTCTCAATATCCTCGACATATACAACCTCTAGTACACCAAATTATAATAGTGTTGACATCAATGACAACCACATATTAGCAACACATCCACAACATCCAACAATCTCCCAACAATCTCCCCCTTTGGCATTGATGGCAACACATGATGTGAAAAATACCATGAACCCAACAAACTGACCTCTTCTGCACTACTCTTCTTAACTGAACTTCTCTCCATAAGGATTTTTTACATTACACTTCTCCCCCTTTGACATCAATGGAAAAGGTAACAATGACCTTTCCATACAAACACTCTGAACCACATATCTGCACATCTGACTACTCCCCCTGAGTAGCAGCCACATAAAAATCAATCCAAATCAAAATATAGCAATGAAGTTCACAGATTGATGCAAGCAAATGCATCATTTAGTTCTTATCAAGAGGGGTAATTACCCCTTTCATTCCTTTGAGATACTCAAAAGTATCCTTCGGAAAAGGCTTAGTAAATATATCTGCAATTTGTTCTTTGGTAGGCACATACTCCAGTTTGACTTCTTTCTCATTCACTTTCTCCCTCAAGAAATTAAAATTGATTGATATATGTTTAGTCTTAGATTGTAGTACCGGATTCCTTGAGATATTTATTGCACTTGAGTTGTCACAGTATATGGAAATAGGCTCTTCATGTATCACCTTGATATCTCTCAGCATCTGCTTCATCCATATCACTTGAGTACAATTATTAGCAGCAACAATGTATTTTGCTTCAATAGTAGATAGAGAAATTAAGTTTTTATTTTTACTCAACCAAGATATTAGTTTCTTCTCTAGGAAGAAGGCACAACCACTAGTACTTTTCATGTCATCTACATCACCAGCCCAATCCACATCAGTGTGTGCACACAAAGTGAGATCATCATCCTTTGGTTACCAAAGTCCAAAGTCAATTGTTCCTTTTAGATATCTGAAAATTCTTTTGACAACAGTCACATGTGATTCCTTTGGATCAACCTAAAATCTAGCAACCATACACAAAACATTCATAATGTCTGGTCTATTCTGAGTCAAGTAGAGCAATCCACCGATCATTGATCTATATCTGGTTTGATTTGCCTTTGGAGAATCATCATTCTGTGTCAACCTACATCTAGTCACCATGGGAGTACCAATAGATTTGGAGTCATCCATTCCAAACTTCTTCAGTAGTTCTTTCACATATTTGGACTGAGATATGAAAATCCCCTTGTCCAACTGTGTAATTTGCAATCCCAGAAAGAACTTCATCTCACCAATCATGCTCATCTCAAATTCACTCTTCATCTCATCAGCAAACTTCATACATTAATTATCATCACCTCCAAAAATGATGTCATCAACAAAGACTTCTATAATCAACTCCTTATCATGATCTAACTTGAAGTATAAGTTGCTATCAGAAGTACCTTTAGTGAATCCAAGCTTTAGTAGATATTTGTCTAGTCTAGCGTACCAAGCTCTGGGGGCTTGCTTAATTCCATACAAAACTTTCTTCAATCTACAAACCATATCTCCCTTATCTGTTAGCTGAAATCCATCCAGCTATTCAATGTACACTTCTTCTAGTTCTCCATTCAAAAATGCATACTTCACGTCCATTTGATAGACTTTATAATTTTTGTGTGTAGCATAAGCAAGAAATAATCTCACAACTTCAATTCTAGCTACAGGGGAAAAAGTTTCTTCAAAATCAATACATTTCCATTTGAGAATAACCTTTACATACCAGTCTTGCTTTATTTTGGATCACTTCACCTTCTTCATTCAACTTGTTTCTGAATACCCACTTAGTACCAATCACATTTTTGTCTTTAGGCCTAGGAACCAGTAGCCATGTGTCATTCTTCTCAATCTGTGTCAACTCTTCCTTCATAGCTTCCAACCAGTGTTCATCTTGACAGGATTTAGTGACATTCTTAGGTTCAATCTTGGAAATCAGACAATATTCTTTTGCAATTTTTCTTCTAGTTTGCACTCCTTTAGTCTTATCTCCTATGATTTGACTTTCAGAATGATTCAACTTTACATATCTTGGACTTTTGGGACTTACTTGGAATTTTGACTCTTCTAATCTTTCTTCTACACTTGCACTTGTCTATGCATCTGTACTTGTCTGAGCTTCCTGACTGGTTTGATTTACTTGAACAAATTGCGGTTGTTTCACTAGAACATATGGAATAATCTGAAGTAGATTCAGTGTCTGAGTGTTCTTTCCTTGGCTTGATTTGTCTTCATCTAAATCATAGCTACATCATTAGGATGACTTGACAGAGTCCTCATCAACTTTGACATTTTCACTCTCAACCATCTTTCTCCGTCTTTTGTTATAGCATCGATAGGCCTTGCTCTTAGTGGACTAACCTAGAAAGATCCCTTCATTGCTTCTAGCATCAAATTTTTCTATATCATCATCTCTCTTGATATAACACTTGCTTCCAAAGATCTTAAAATACTTTATAGTAGGTTTGTGACCAAACCATAACTCATAAGAGGTCTTACCAGAATTGCCATTCACATTTACTCAGTTCAAGGTATACACAATAGTGCTTACCGCTTCACTCGAGTACATCTAAGATACATTTCCTTCCATCATCATGGTTCTGGCAACATCCATAATTGTTCTATTCTTTCTCTCTGCAATTCCATTCTGTTGAGGGCTTCGAGGAGCAGATAATTGTCTTTTAATTCCATGTTCTTCACAATAAGAGTTGAACTCCTTAGAAATGAACTCATCACCTCTGTCAAATCTTAGGCACTTGATTTTTAGACCTTTCTCATTTTCTGCCATAGCCTTGAAACTTTTGAACTTCTCCAATGCTTCACATTTTTCTTTTAAAAAGGAAACCCAAATCATTCTAGAGTAATCATCAATAACCAGCATAAAATACCTTTCTCCATGAATACTTCTGACTCTGGAGGGACCACAAAGGTCAGTGTGTAGCAGCTCCAATAGATTATTTGAATGAAACTATTTGCTCCAGAATGAGACTCTAGTTTGTTTCGCCATCTGACATTCCTTGCAGATTACATTAGCAGGCTTCACTAATCTAGGAAAATCTCTTACTGCTTGAGTAGAACTTATCTTGATAATGTTGTCAAAATTTACGTGACACAATCTCCTATACCACAACCAACTTTCATCTACTTGAGCAATTAATCAACTTCCACTAGCAATATCCAAGTGAAAAATATTACCTTTTGTTTGCTTTCCTGTTGCAATCATGTTCCCGGAACTTCCACGTATCTTGCATCTTCCATCTTTGAACTGAAGATCATATCCTTTGTGAACCATCTGTCCAACACTCAACATGTTGTGCTTCAAGCCTTCAACATAGAGGACATTATCAGTTTTATCCTTACCAAAAAGGCAAATAGATCCTCTACCACGAATCACACCAGCATTGTTATCTCCAAATTTACAACCCCGCCATCATACTTCTCTAGACTCCAAAATTTTCTTTTATCACCAGTCATATGATGTGAACATCCACTATCAATGACCCATTCATATTTTTCTTCAACTTGAGCTGCAAGAGATTTTTCATCATTAGTAGATTCAGTAGCCACAGGATTATCTTCAATGGTAGCAATGAAAGCCCAATCATCTTCTTTACCATTATCTTTATCAGACTCATCATCAGTCACTGCTTCTTCAACAAAGTAGCATCTCTTTGGGAATCTAGACTTCTTAGGCTTAGATAAAGAAACTCTTTCAGGACATCTTGATACAAAATGACCTATTTTACTGCATGCAAAACATTTAATAGGTAATACATCTTCATACTTACCTTTTCCTGTCCCTTCTTGCTTTGCAATTAGTGTTTCCATTTCTTCTACCTCTCTTTCTTTATCTTCAAGTTGTTTCAATTCTTCATCATACTTGGATATCTTTTTGGAACTCTCTCCCGGACTATATCTTTTCTTGTTACTTCCGGATATAGTAGCCTTGAATGCAGATTCAGTCTTCAGTGTAGATTCACCAAATTCACATATCTCAAAGGAAGCAAGCTTCCCAATCAGCGTATCTCTTGTCATCTTGTTTACTGATCTGACCTCTTCAATAGAATGAACCTTCATTTTGTAGGAGGGAGGAAATGATTTGAGTACTTTAACAACAATTTCATCCTCATCCATAGAACCACCGACACATTTAATACCCATCACTATCTCATTTACTCTCTGCATAAAAGAAGTGATATTTTCATCTTCACCCATCTTTAGATTTTCATACTTGCCTTTCAAGCTTTGTAGCTTAGCCATCTTCACCTATGCATCTCCTTCATACAAAGTTTCCAATTTTGTCCAAATATCATGAGCTGTCTGCAGACCTACGACATTAGCCATCTCCAAATCCGTCAGGGAACTCACCAAAGCTTGAATAGCCCTAATATTACTTTCAGCATCTTTGATCTCATTAGCAGTAGAGGGGCCATTCTAAGGAATAGTATATGAATCTCTTGTGATCTTCCAAAAGGCTTCACCAATACACCTTAGATGACATTGCATCCTAATCTTCCACAGTAAATAGTTAGTTCCATCAAATCAAGGACTGTCTTTCTTGAATGTTTCCATCTCGGATCACCTCAAGCTATTAGACTTCTTCAGAGGAACATGCTTTGATACCAATTGTTGGCAGAACAAGGAAAAACAACTGAGAGGGGGGGTGAATCAGTTGTCACAAAAACTTAAACTTTTCAAAATTAACTAAACTCTAATCTCAGATCTGGTGAATGAGAAATTAACCATAAGCAATTAACACATCAGAGAGACAAAGAACACTAAGATTTTTTTACGTGGAAACCCTGTTAGGGGAAAATCCACGATGGATGTTAGTCCACAAGATTATACTCTACTAAAAGTATAATGAAAAATAACAAGGGGAATGCACATGCATTCAGGAACACTTCCTAGAGCTCACTGCTCAATTACAAAAGGGGCTCACTGCCCAATAGAGTTGGATTACAAATCTAGAGGGTATGAACTGAGAAAATAGCTTATGCACAAGCCTGATTATAGTTCCAATTAAGCTCAACACTTCTTCACACTTAGCACAAATTTCTTCACACTCTTCTCTTGAATCAAATGATATTCACACATACACACATAGGAGCACACAAAGCATCATCTTCATCAATGAACAAGTTGCCCTTATATATCCACTACATGAGATTCCATCACAAATTCGTCGGCCAAGAAAATAAAATATATTTGCAATGTCGGCCTAGATTTACAAATAAAATTTTAATGCAAATCCACCAAGGTCGGCCACAACATAGTGGAGACGCAAATTAACATCTCCAATACGAAAATACTTTAATTAATTTCACCTTGAAGATCCACAACACGCTACCACCAACATGTTGGCTAGAAACATGAAAAACCGAACATGCGCAAGAAAAGATCTTCAACCACGAGCTCACCAATTAATGTGGATGTACCTCAAAGATAGAGAATGATCTAGAGGCATCTGAGAGCACCAAGAAACAATAGAGAACATCCACACCATCTGAGATAACCAGAATCACACAATCTTCATTCAGGAACATTGACAGAGACTAGCAAAACACTATTAGACCACAACATACTCAAAACTTCACGCGAACCTCTAAAACTTCTGGTAGATGATCTAGATAAACTCAACAATAAACCCTTTAATCCACATCAACTAATATTCAATGTATGGAACAAAACACCTTCATGACTTGCACAGTTCCACAGGGAACCTAGAACACTTTCTTTTACAATTTTCCCAATATCCTTGACGTATACAACCCCTAGTACACCAAATTCTAATAGTGTTGAAATCAACGACAACCACATATCAGAAACACATCCACAACATCCAACAATCTCCCAACATGAACAAACTTTTTGGAGTTAAAACACTGAACAAAAAATGATGGACTACCAGAATTTATCTTACTTCTACACTGATAGGCCATATGTCCAAATTTATTACAAACAAAGTAGTAACCATTAAACTTCTGAGCATTGGGTTGCCTTACCTGATATCTTCTGCCTTTGTTCTTCTGAGTTTTCTTTTCAAGGTCCTTTTGTTCAGATCCAAATCTCTCATCCTTCACATAGCCAAGACCTCACTTATCATTCACATCCTTTTGTCCTTTAGTCATCTCATCAAGCTTAGCAGAACTGATTCTGAACTTCTCCTTAAACTCATTTGCAGTAGCAAGCTCATCTCTGAGAATAACTATCTGTCTCTCAAGCTCTTGTTAATTGTTTCTGGATTTTTGCAGTTCAATCTCCAGTTGAATGAATCCAATATTAACTCTGTTGCATTCCTTAGACTTTTCTTTCAAGGACTGGGCCAGATTCTCCTCATTCTTCTTTCTTTCTTCAATCTCTTTAGTTAGCTTCATTGCCACAGATTCCATTTCAAGCTTTAGAGTAGCATTGTCCTTAGCAAGCTTTTCATAATCTTTTGTTATTTCTTTTATGGTTTGATTCAAATGAACATCTTCTGATCCTTTGCTTTCTTTTTGCTTCAATTGACCACATAGTTCCTTCCTCTTTTCCTTTGACTCATTTATTTTATCCTTCAATGATTGAATGAATTTTTTGGCAGCCACAAGATTTGATTTTAGTTCCATGACCTCTGCTTTAGACTTAGCAAGATCATCAAGTGCCACCATAAGTTGTTGTTTCAGACCACTAGTTTCCATTGTAATTCAAAATACAACTCAAGTTGTTAAACTTCAGAAGAGGAACTTGCTCTGATACCAATTGTTGGACACTAGGAACACTGAGAGGGGGGTGAATCAGTGTTCCACAATATTTGAATTTCAAACTAGATCTTAAACTATCAACAACAATACTTAAACTTTAATAGCATCCACAACATATAAATATAAGGATACATGCAAACACATTAAAGAACACCATAACACCAATATTTTTATGTGGAAACCCTATTAGGGGAAAAACCACGATGGATATTAATCCACAATTTATACTTTGTTAAAAGTATGAAAAAAAGGGAATGCACTTACATTCAGGCACACTGCCTAGAGCTCACTACTCAAAATAAAGAAGGCTTAGTGCCTTACAAAATATTTGAGAATACAACAAAAGGTTGAACTAAGAAAATAGCATCTCCAAATGTCTAGATTCAGTTCCAATGAGGCTTAGTTAAAATGATATTTAGCCCTTCTGATTGACTCTATTTTTTGCTCTGCTCTGCTTTGTTTTTTGCCCTTCTAAAACCCTTCTAATACTCGCACACACATCTACTCTTCTCTACACACATTTGTACACTTTCACACTTCTTCACACTACAAAATGAATCAATCGATCTCATATATATATCTACTAACAAAATTTCATTACTATATGTCAGCTTCAAACAAAATATAATATTCTTCCACATGTCGGCTCAAATCACCAATTAGAATTAATGTGTACCCACACAAGTCAGCTATACTATAGTAGGGACCCAAATCAAAATTCCCAACACAAGAAATATTAAAACAACTACTCCTTATACATTCACGACATACTATATACATCAGGTCGGCCATAATGAGAAAATAAACAATAAGTCATTCTATCAAATCTCCAAACTTGTACACCGATCAATGCAACATTACAAAACTTACCAATCAGGTAACATGCATGCTTGAAAAGCTTCCTTGGGGATCCACACAACAAAATAATGATCCGGTGAAGTATTCAGACCAACTTACCAGCCAAATACTTTGTTCTTCATGCTTTTTGTCGGTAGTATATTGTCTTCTACTTTTCCTGCCGGTATGAGCCACTTCTAAACTACGGACCACACTAATGACTCCAGTTTCCATGAATGACAACACTAGCAACCAAAAAAAATCTCCCAAAGCCATATGCCAACATGCACATGTAACTCCCCTAGAGGTTAATGGGTGTTATCCTATTGAGAATGATCATGAAACAATCCAAAGAAATGAAGATAGTACATCAGAACATGAACATCCATTCTGTTGTATGGGAGAATATAATGATTGTAATCAATTCACAAATGACATAATTGTAGATCATTATAGTAGTGATGAAGATCATGATGTACAAAATGATAACAGAGAGGGTGTACCCGACTTGCGTTGTTGGGATGTCTTGGATGGTGAAGAAATGGAAGAAATACAAAAGGTTACCCCATACCATGATTTGATCAATAGTAATGGTGCTAATGTTGATGATGCCTTGTCACAAACCAATCATCAAGGTATTGAAAATGAAATTTTACACATCTAGTCTGAGGAACTTGAACGTAGTCTCAGTATTGGTGAGTTTTCATGTTGTGGTAGTTGTGATGGAATTGAGCATATAATTCCTCTACTGATCAGGATTCTTTTCATGGAGTAAGAATTGGATCTTTTGCTTCAAGAAATTATGCTAATAACAATGAGAATGTTTGTTTGCTTGGGAGTGAACAATTTTCTTCATCTGGAGAGCTCGTAGAATGTGAGTCAATGGGTTCAACTAAAAATGAGGTGGAAAACTTTGAAGATGATTATATATGCTCTTCAAGTGATTACAATGATTTTGACTATGATGATGATTTGCAAGATATAGATTTTCAAGCTGAGGAGGCAAAAGATCCCATGACAACAATGAAAATAATGGACAATCCTTTATTTAGTGAGCTTCCATCCCCACCAGCTAATAGAAATGGTGATCCTTATTGGTGTAGAGATAATCCACTCTTTGAGGATTTTGATGAAGCATTTGATGCCTGGTCAAGATATGGCCGTGAGCAAATAGAGTGGTACATGGATAGATTTTTTCAAAGCAGTGCTTATGAGTCTTTCACATTTCAGACTAATGTTGTAGGTGGGATTAAAGATCATAATGAGGTGGAAGTTTCTGAATGTCTCCCTCAAGAATATGATTTCTCCTATGGGGATGATCTAGAGATACTTCAACTACTTGATGGATGCAATGATTCAAGCATCCATAGTATCAATTGCTCGCAAGCGGATGGACAGACTACATTGGAAAGATATTTGTAATGTGATTTGAGTTTGAAATCAATGGAGTATACTACTAGAGTGAGTGAGGAAGAACATGGAGGTAATAATGACATTGTTCCAAGTGTTTATCCCGAATACAGTGTTAGAAATGATGAAGGAACTAAAGAATATGTCAGTTCCTTAGCTGCTCATGGTTGTTTGTATGAATTGAAGATGGAAAGATTAACCACACAGGAAGAAAATGTTGTGCACACTGATGAAAGGAATGGTTCAATATGGAATGAATATATTATGCATCATGATACACATATGGATCATGCATTAGCAATGTTGTGTATTGATAATGAGAAATTATTTGATGAATTTTCATTGACATTACAATTTTTTTTGAGCTGCATGAAGAACAATCAAGTGATGCACGTGACATGGGAAATGATGTTGATCAATATGAATGTGCAATTGATTTTTTTGCTGATTCTCCTCATCTTCTTATCATGATTATGAACATGTTTTCATCCAATGAGGAGAACACTTATGTGAAGCAGAATAAAGATGCTCCTGAATATCAACCCTTTGTTTTTTATATAATTGGGGATGATTGTGGGCCTAGTATATAACAAAGTGTCTATGAAGGATTCCAATTTGATAGACAAACTGAATATGATGTCAAGGTTCATGATCAAATGGAACATGAATGTTTCGCCTTTCCATTTCAATCAGATAGGTATATATTGGAACAAGGTGATGAGCAAGATAGTTTTTTAGCATGTATGGTCGATTATGCTAATCACAATGGAGCTGAGGGTGTAAGATTGCTTGGTAAAAGTGTTGATCAATTACAACTATCTGAGGATAAAGTCTTTGATAGAGGTAAGAATTTCCTCTAAGTTTTGGGGGCATGGGGCCTCCAATTTGGGAATTAAAGCCTAGGGAACTGAAGAGGCTTCCAAGTTTTGAATGAAGACATGATTCTGTAAATTCTGTAAATAGGTTTGGTGTGTTTCCTTTCTCTTGTGTCTTCTTGCCTTGTCCGGGCATGCTCTTGGGTTTTTTTTCTTCTTTACTGGTTTGCTTCAACCTGAGATTTGAATTCTCACCATACCCATTAGGGGTATGCATCCCCAAGTGTGAGCCACTGATAGAGCTTCCAAATTGTTTGCAAAATATTGAGCAGGTCCATGTTTTGATCATGATTTTTGAACCTTTTGTCCAAGGGTAGGTTAGGGTTTTGGTCAATAAACCCTCATTTTAAAAATTTTCCATCATAAGCCCTTGGGAATTCTATTTTACGTTGAATTGATGGAGTTGGTTTTTGATTATTTAAGTCATGAATTGAGCCATTCAAAACTTTGTCTTTACTAGCCCCTTTTTCTAGGGTTATCGGTCGCATCGCACTCTTTGTCAACTTAAATATTGCCTAAGTCGAACCGAAATATTTTGTAAAAAAGACTTAAGTCCTAAGTCTTTAATCCTGAGGGTCAAGTCTCGTCAGCCTAGTCATGGCCCCATTTTAAAACTAATGTTATTTGCATGTGCAAAATGGACCATCATTTGATCACTAGATCAAATCCCAGCCGTTTCACGCCAGCCCCACGTGATTGAAATAATGGCTTAACAAAATCCACGGGGTTTGCGGGCTTTCAACACGTGTCCCTCCATTGGTGTGGGGCCTGGTCTTCAATGGTGAATTCAATGCTTCAGGGTTTTGATCCAATAGATATGATGCAACGGTGAGATTAAATCTTAACCGTCCCCCACAAACCCCATAGGACTTAAATAATAGTTAATTTGAAGCTGCGGGGTCAGTAGGTTGATGCCACATGGATTCCTTGGTATCTTGGAAAAGAGAATGGTGGAGCCCACAAGTGGATGCGTTGGTGCCTAATTGGATGAATTCCATTGGCCAGGAATTGGCGAGCAATGGTATCGGGAATTCAAACCCGATTGACTCAATCTGAGCTGTTCGATTCACCACCTCATCAAGAAATTGACGACCAACTTTTAAAACCAGAAATGTCAAGGTGTAGACATCAAAAAGTCCTGATTGGTACTATGCATCTGATTCTGATTAACTAACACCATTTCTTCCTAAATCATTTCAAATTCATCAATTAATTGAATAATCAACATTATTTAATTAAATTTATTGGATTAATTCACCCTTCTTCTAAATAATTCTCATCATATTTAATTAAATCAAATCATTTAATTAAATCCCCTTTTAATACTACCATTTCATTAAAATCAATCAAATCAAATGTCACAATCTCCTAATCCTCTCCAATTAATTAATTCTGGATTAATTAATCCTAAATCAGGTTTCTAATCATCATTATTAATTCCTCCAACTTTTAACTCCTCAAGAGTTAAATCAACCCATGATCAACTAACCACGTTGCACATGAAAATAATTTCAATTAATTATTTAATTCATCTATTTTCCTTCACCAAGGCATATTCCAAGGAATATTCCTCTCAATAACCTCTCATTCAATTTCCCTTCAAAGGTTTTCAAAAACCTATCACATCCTCTTACCTTTGCAATAAATTCTCTTATAACCTTTCAAATCTTCTTACATCCTCTCAAATCTCATTCAATTCCTCTTACACCATTTTCAAGTCCTCAACTATCAACATTTACTTCTCTTCCATCCTCCTCCACTCACACATTTCACAAAATGTGCTCCAATTTCCTCCAATAGAATTGTGACACTTGGCACATTCTCATTGGCTCTCAATTTATCCCACATTCATCAACCCTTGGATTCTATAAATAGAGACATCCTTTTCATAATATGCATCCACAACTAAGAGTATTATCACTATAGGCATTCTATTTCATAGCTATCATCACTGTTCATCATTTTCAAGCATTTTTAGCTAGATTATAGTATTTTTTACACTTGGATCATCAAAAAATCATCAAGCTTATCAAAGGGATTGAGAAAGGGCTTATTTCCACATCAATGGAGCACCACTCCCCTTATGGTATGGAGGTTTAGCTAGTTCTGTGTATATTACATGCTATATTATGTTGATTTCTTGTTGTTTTCATGTTTTCCATTGAATTTGTCTAGAGAATTTCATAGGGAACACTAGATTGATATTTCTAACATGTTTGACACTTGTTTGTTGATCTCTTCTTAGTTTGTGTAGGTTTGGTGTTCACATTTTGGCGCTAGAAGGAGGGATGACCATCCTAACATGTGAAATTTTACTTGATTTTTCTATTTTTTGTAGACACAGGAACTTGACACTACCTTCGTGCAATTGTCAGCCCACAGAGTGTAAATTTTTCCCTACAACGTCGCTATCGCCGCATCATGCCGCATATGCTTGCCTCTGTCATGTCTCTTTTGCTTCACCGTCACATTCGACCTCTTTGTTTTCTATCTAACTTTCTTCTGGCAGAGCGCCGCTTCTAAAACTTTGCCGCATTCATGCTCTCTGCCTACTACAAAGCACCGCTTTTAAATTTACCAAAGCGCCACTTTTGATTTTTAGCACTGCATTTAACAAGTGCAAAGCTTTTCCTTTGTAGTAAAGCATCACCTTTGCTAGAAACAGGGGAAAATCAAGTTGGAGACTCAAAAGCATTTTTTAATGCTCTCTGTAATAATCTAGGGCTTCACTTTTTGCATTTCATTTCCTGTTCTAGGACCAACTAAGATCAATTTGGGCTTAAAATTAACCTACAACTCAAGCTTTTTCAAGTTGGTTAAAATTGAACCTTAGATACTTACTAGAATTTGGGGTTTGGATTAAAATTGAACAATCAACTTCACACTCAAATTTGGTGCTCTAAAAAGAACTCATTATTAAACAATCAATCTTTTTTGCAACTTGTGTCATTTAAAATGTGTACACACTTATCTTCCACTTCACAGGGATCTTGAGAATCAAAATCATTTTGGTGACATTGGTTACCTAAAATATTACCTACACATTTCAAATTTGGTTTTTAAAATTGAACAAATCATGCTAGTGTGAGGAAAATACATTGTGTGTGTTCCCTCCTTGCGATTTACGCAAACTGGGTAGTCGAACTACAAGTGTCCTACCTCACTTTTGTTACCTTTAGAGGGGCTTGCCTAAGACTGATTTTAAGGTGACTCCAATCGGTTTTTCACTCGGGCCGGTATATAAATGGATAAGACTAAACTGTCATTTCCTCATGGTATGTAGGCCTTAGTTGTACAATGTCTTTCAGAATGGGGTACTACTGTAGAAAGTATAAGAGGCCCTAGTATGATTGATTAAAGCCTTTAGTGGCTTGCTAGATGCTCGCAAGGTGCCATGTCCCAGATTACCCTAACTAAGAACCAATTTGTATAGAAGCCCAAATCCTAAAATACTTGTTGGTGCAAGAATGGTCATTTTGAAGCCACTTCACATCTGTACTATTCAATTTTGGAAATAGAATAAATCTTTTAATCTCTGGATTTAAAGGATTTTGAGATTTGGTGGTTTCGAGAAGTGTGTGCTGTGGAGGGGAGCCAATGTCGCCAAATCTCTAGTTGTTCACATTGTCTAGTGTTTGGAGAAATCCGAGTGGAGACTCAACAAGTATGACCATTTCTATCCTAGGGTTGTGCAATCTGTGAGTTAGTTAAACACATTGCTTTAAATCTCAAAACTTGGAAACAAACATTCAACAAGGTCATCAAATTTCAAACTCTTTGGAAAGAGAAAATACCTTTGAAAAGTCCACATATTATTGCTTGTCCCTAGGGATTGTATCCTTAGAGGCTTCTAAATATTTGGACCTATATCTCAATTTTCTTTCTCCAAATTCAACATAGGAAAATTGTGCCTTTGATTCCTTGATTTTCACATAATGGACCTTGTGGAATAAAAATGGGTTAAGACATAGACATTTAATTTGAAAAGCTAAGCAAGAAAGTGTTGATATGGTAAAAATAATCCATTAAGAAAAGATAAAAGACAATTGAACCCCACACATGTGTTTGTTCAAATGATTTCCCGTAAGATCAAAATCCCAAAACCCAAGTCTATCAATCGTCACAAGCGTCTTAGTCCAAGAAATCTTAAGAAATGTCAGTTCATGCTTTCCCAAGTCAGAGATAGATTGCTCTATAACTTTTATAGACATGCGGCAAAGGATAACCCAAACTTGTACTCATTCTTTTATTGTCAAAATCCAGCTCTCTTCCAACATTTTGAGTATCTCAATTTGTAGGGTTGAAAAGTTCTTGGAAGTATAGCATGTTCTTCGATACCTAGGTCTTGTAAATGAAAGTCTCTCTAGGTTCATCTCGGATAAAATCAAACACTTTCATCCATCCCCAAACATCAATCAAATCCCATCTCACAAACAACTCTTAGAATCTTGGAAAAAATCATTCATGCTAGACTTTTGGTAATCCTTCAAATCAAAATAAAAAGTCATCTTGTTTGATTAAGTGTGTGTAGATGAATGCTTCTTCATACACTTAGTTAAATTAGCACCTTGTGGAAAATTTTATTCCAAGATAACATCCAACATCTTGGGGTTTATAATTTCATTATCCAAAATCCAAATCAAATCAAAATCACATCCAAAATCCTAAAGTCTAGTATTCCTCCAAGGTTTCTTAAGAGTTCAATCATTCACATCATCCATCTTTCATTTATCCCATCACCAACCATTTGATCCTTAAAACATCCTAGTTTTTCTTTTTTGTACCTAAAAGTTTAGACCAACCTAAGGAGTTAGAGGTTTACCTCCCATATTCCTAAAAGTTGATCCTTATTTTATGGTCCAAACTAGATCTCAACACAAGAAAAATATGGAGCAAAACAAAGAAACATCCACTTCAAGTGACTTAAGTCAAACTACACTTGAATTCAACCCCATTGGATCTAATAACCCCCCACTCAACCTTCATCAAATACCACAAGATCTTCAACAGGGAGATTTCCAAGTTGAGGATGTTACCAACAATGTCCTAGGAATGACTCAAGACAAAATCATGGAAATAGTCCAAAATCCTAAAAACCAAAAGATTGTCAACACAATGATGAGACTTAATCCTTCACAATACATGTTAGCATTAGCAAAGGAATGGGCTAAACTCCCCTTTGATTATGATGTGAGCACTATTGCAGAAAAACCTCTTGGGATTATGCCACCAATATCATTCACACCTTCTTTCCAAAACGTCAACCAACCTATCATACAACCAATAACATCTCATGCTCCAAGTCAACCTATGGTTACCAAGGGAAGTTCATTGCTTCACGCTCTTCAAACACATCCCCTTGTCAATAACCAAGACTTAGACGTAAACACCATCTTGGTTCTACCAAATACCATTCCTCAAGACCCAAAGCATCCATACATTTCACTCATTTTCCATGACACCAACAATCCTTCCACTTTCGCCGAATCACCAACATATTCTCTTGATACACAAGTCTCTCTCCCCATGGTATCACAAGGAAAAGTGGGTCTATTTGGACAAGGGAGAAACTTTGATGCCTCATCATCACTTCTTCAAGGAAACACACCACCCATCTTCCCACCATTTCCCCCTCTCTTCCCACCATTTCCCCCTCTACCATCGAAATCTACACCAATCCTTGGTTTAGGGAAACCTCCTTTACCAATCCTCAATCAACCAAACCAAAAAAATCCTCCGATCATGAATAAAATCGATATGCCAAATCCTCCAAGCATGCCACCAATATCAAAACACTAGGTGGAACCAATCCAAACAACACAATCAATCTCTACACCATCTACAACACCTCAAATATCTCAAAATGTGGTCTCCCAAGGACTTAGAATATCAACCGCGCCATCTACAACACAACCCCTTATCATCACTCAAACAACACCTTTGTAACCACCTCAACAAAATCTCATCACACCATCTCACACCATTCTGAAGCCTCCACCTCCACCATCGAATCCAAACATGGAAAATCAATACATCACACTGCAAGCTACCCAACAAGCCTATAAAAAAGCACTCCAACAATTTCAAGCTCAATAAGCTACGCAAGTTTCTCAACAAGCACAAGAAGATCAAGATGCATAAAAAGCTACCCAAGCACAAGCACATGCTCTATTGCAACAACAAGTCACCCAAGCTGCACAAGTAGCACAAGCTACACAAGCAGCACAAGCCACAGAGGTTGCCCAAGCTACACAAGTTTCCCAACAATCCCAAGCTTGAAGGCACAAGCTCAATATCAAGCGCAAGCCTTGCTATAGTAGCAAGCTTTATAGGAATACCAAGCACAACAACAAGAAGCTCAGTTACAAGCCCAACAACAAGCATTGTTGGCACAACAACAACAAGACCAACACCAAGAATTGTTGGCACAACAACAATTGCAGGCATACCAACAAGCATTGGTGGCACAACAAAACTTGCAGTAGCCTCTCACAAACACACAAAACAACCTACCTGTCACTCAAGCAATCAAACCACCCCAAAACAGATTCATACCACCACCCGATTCGCAAAATGATGTGTCTGCAAAAATCAAATTGCTCTCACAACAAGTACTAGACCTACAATCAGGAAAAACAACAAAAACACAAGGGAATTTGTGTCCTTATCTGATGCAAGCAAGGGGTTAGAATCACTCAACAAACTCAATTCAATGAGCCTCAAACAGATTTCAAAACATCAACTCTTGAACTCTTCAAATTTCACTTTTCAACTAGGTGTTTCCTAGTAGGTCTATAGACCCTATTTGGGGTTTTTTCTCACAAACTTCACAAAGGAATCACAAAAAAATTATAGATTTAGATACCTCTTAGTGAGTTACAAAACATACCTCAAAACCATCAGATGTTGTTTTGGAACATGTGCCTCAAAATGGGCCTTCACCGCTGTCCTAATTAGGCTAATGAGGCCTAATTTACAAATTAACTACCATTTAAAATCTTCATAACCCTCAATACTTGTTGGGGCAGCAATTTAAATGTGTCCAAACCCTCAAACACACAATTTGTTTTAGGAGAAACTCATCTCTACATACCAAACCACAAAGCCCTCATTTTAAGCCAATTTGAGGAGGGTTTATTGAAAGTAATGTTTTCACACCTTACCAGAACTTTCCACTGCCTCAAAACTTCATAAAAACATCTTCACAAACTCAAAAAATCATTACACATGCAAATTCATTCATATTTTGTCAAAACCTTACTTTAGTTCCTCAAATTCACATGGAAAATTAGGGAATCACCCTAAAACCATACAAACATATCCCTTGCATCCCAAACCATTTGCACACCTATATTACCATGAAACAAGACATTCCACCGATTTACAAGTCATGACAGTAGGTGGAATGTCTAAAACTTCATTTTTACACCAATCAAAACCCTTGATAGGCTATAAACATGCAGTTCCAGAAAAATGAAGATATCTCACTCCAAACTCAATATTAGAACCTCCAAATTGATTCAAATGAAATATAACACATGCCCTCAACACATTCCATCACCCTTGGGTGATGGTACTTCTGTATAGATAAGAAATTCAGCCTGTAGCAGCAGATTTCTTGAAAACACAGAATTTATGCAAAGAAACTAATATATTTTTTATTTCTTTCAAAATGCAACTTTCCAACCCCCATCACGAGGTGTACATTCCTTTTCAACGTTTTCCAACACAAAAATAACTCCCCAAACTGACCAACCACTTTTAAAACCCCAAATAATCGTTGGCCTTTACAAATTTTGCATGTTTGCAAGTTTATTGTTGACAACTTTTTTGCATATTTGCAATATTTTCACTTTTGACCCTCCTAGACTCCTAAAAAATTATAGATGGTCTAATTAGACCTTATTCAACTCCAAAACATGACCTCACATGATAAAATCAATATCCTACCTATCTTGACAACTTTTGTCAACCTTGACAATTCTTCAATCATGATTTACAAATTTTATATCATGGACTCAAAAGACATCAAAGTTCACCAATTACATGAAGAATGGTCTGATTAGACCTTATTTAGACTCAAAACTCCTAAAAAACTTAGACTCCATCACCATGACTCATTTTTCATAAAACATCTAGAGAAAAACCTTTGAAATGGATTTGGTGCTCCTACACCATTATCAATTCGACAGAAGCATTGCAATGGGTCCATTCCCACAAGGATTTGAGCTACCTAAATTTGACAAATATCGTGAGACTAGAAACCTTGAAGATCACATCAGGGAATTTCATGTTCATTGTATGGAATTTGCATATGACAAGTCTTATTTAATGTGAATATTCCCTCGGAGTTTGGCTAGTCCAACAATGGAATGGTTCTCTTGCCTTCCTCTAGGAATTAAGAAGTTCCAAGAAATTGTGAACTTATTCATACAGAACTATTCATTCAATATATGCATGGATGTAAGCTTGGAAGAACTATCGACTCTAAAGCAAGCTAAGGGGGAAACATTTTTAGCCTTCTTACAATGATGGTGATCCAAGGCCAACAAGAGCAAGTGGGCTATGCTAGAAGAACAACAAACTGAGACTATCATCACCAATCTTGAAGGGACCTTGTCCTTCCATTTGAAAATGCAATGCATCACCACATATTACCAGTTGATCCCCAAGGTGCTCAACATCGAAGGATCCCTTATTGTACAGGGGGTTACACCTACTTATCAAGACAACCATCCATCAACCATTTACAATGAAAAACATCGCACATGGGAAAAGAACAAGAATTTCATTAATGATGGTGTCATTGACGCAAAAGTTATTATTAGTGCCCCAAGGAAAAACACACAATCATATCAAAAACTACAAGTCAACAACCAAAACAACACAGAAGCCAACACATCATCACAACAACTCAATAATCAAGCAAACAATCTGAATACTCAAGGGGGACCACCCCCAAGAAAGAAGTATACCCCTCAAAGAAAATACACACCACTTGGGGAACTAATCAAATTTGTCGTGCAAGAGTTAGTACAAGAAAATCTCATCAAGATCCCTATTTATAAAAATTATCAAGAGCCTCAAATTAAACCACCATGGTATAACAAGAAACATCTCTACGATTTTCACAAAATAAAGGGACACACGACATCCAACTACATGCAACTTAAAAATATGATTCAAGACCTTATTGATGACAAAACCATAACCATTGAACAACCAGACACTTAACCAACTTTGGATTTCAAAATTTTTAACTTAGGGCAAGTCAGGGACAGACCTTTCATGAATTTTCTTTGCATTCTAGGTCAATTTTAAGACGAAATCACCTAATACGGCACTGCCCTAGGTTTGAAACCCTATTCATCCACCATTAGCACACAAGCAAGCTCATAATTTAGTTGTTTCCACTATTGAGTCATCACTAGGGTTTACTAATTACTCTCAGGCAGGACTCATTAAAATGCAGATGGACACATGTACTCAAAACTCGCCTGGGAGATGACAAAGGATGCAATATCGAAAAACCCTAGCACGAAATAAAAAAATACAAAGGAATTCAAATCCCGCAGGCCCTCACAATACCAATGTGCCATTCATAATTCAATTCAGTTCAGAACAATCAGACACATACCATTATAAAGCGGGAATTGATCTCAGAAGCAGCAAACGCGAAGCTCAATGGTGTCCACAATGAACATAGGCGATAATGCACAAGAAACCACCACCAAATCAATCAAGTCAAAGCCGAATGTCCCAAAATAAAGCCAAAAGCTCAAAGAACAAACTCTAAGGATGTGGCTCTCAACTCAGACAACATCAAATAGGAGCATAATGGTGCAAAATATTTCCGAATCAAGTTAAACACATTTCTCAGAACACGCACGGAGCCATTAATGTATTCGATAAGACAACTAGAGAAGGAATTTGGGAATCCGACGACAGGGCAAAATCCAGGAAAATTCGGCCCACACAGAAATCCGTGAAGATCGAAAATCCCCGAACAACAAGGGTCTAGTCGGAGTCCAAGCAGGATCCGAGAAAATCCAACCAAGGCAAAAAATCCCGAATTCGAGCAAAAGCCCGAAATTCATCCAGAACTCAAGATTTTCAATGAATAACCTGGGGAAAACACTTAGGCACTCAAAATAAATAGTTTAAACACATTCCTAGGCCAGACCAAACCTCAAAAAGAAAGGGCCAAAACCCCAAAACTGATGCGAAAGAGGGTCCCTGCTTACAGCGGGGCGTGTGTGCAAAAAATTGCACAACAAATGGCGACTTCCGCTGGGAGAATGCTCCAAATCATTTGATGATGAAAAGGAATCAAGAACCCAAAATCTCTAGTTTCAACCTCACCATCAAACAAACAAGTCAGAATGCAAGATTTAAAGAATCAGGACCAAAGGATAGATCAAACCTTCCATAAACTGAAAATCCAAGTGTGTGCACATGAGTTCATTTCCCTCCTTAAGTTACTACAGGGACCAAGTTCAGTCAAGTTAGGCTACGTAAGGATTCTAACTTCAAAAGCAACCTGGATAGGGCCTCGCTGCCAGTCATGCGTCCATAGCCTCGATGAGGTTATCACTGTGACTCTCCTGAACATAGCTCTACTGCCAGCCAGGCGTCCATGGCCCCGATAGAGATATTCAGGTATCCCTAATAAGTTGAATTCATTCTTTTGATATTCAATATTTCATTTTTCTTTCTTTTGATATTCTTTATATGTCATTTTCATTTCAACTTGTGAACAATGAAGTTCACACTCAGGGCTGAGAACCACAGTGGCGCTAAAGCAGAAATAGGATTTTTCACTTGACAAGACTTCATAAGGTTTCCTATAGTGACATCAGGGTTCTTAAGATATATGATGGATATAAGAGTTTCAGAGTACTTCAAATTCAAATCCACACCAGTGACCCAATCTTCTATAGATCTGACATTAAAACTATTGGCGATAGCAAAGATTTCAACCATCCTTTCAAGATGCAAGACTAAAGTTCACTCAGGAAATACTTAGAACAATTCCAGAGAAGATAGATTTTCCATGCAGGTGCAACACACCTAGGCGAAAATAGAGAAACCCCCAAAGCAAGAGCAGAGAAAAAACAAAACAAACCAAAAGAAAACCTACACTAACCAAAACAAACAAAAGCAACGCAGAAAGGAAAACCCTAATCTAACTATATAAAAGACCAGAGCTGAAAACAACTCAAGACCGAAAATAATGCTTCAAATATTGCCCATTGACAGGCAGTGGGATATCCTCTCCAGTGAGAGTTTTCAATCGGAAAACATTATCTCGCAAGATTTCTGAGATCTGGTAAGGACCGAGCCAAAGTTTATTAAATTTTCTGCGCTCTCCCTTATGGTCATGGGCTTTATCCCAGGAAAGAACCAAGTCAAGAATCCTAAAAGCTTTAACCTTGGCTCTCTTATCAAACCATCTCTTGACAACCCCTTGATGCTTAGCAAAGTTCTCTAGGGCTTCATCCCTCTTTTCTTCAAGGTGCAATAGTTCAGCAAGTCTTGCCTCATATCTATCTCCCTCATCATAATATTCATTGATGAACTGAAGGGTAGGAATTTTCAATTGTATGGGAAACACAATTTCTAATCCATAAACCAAGTGGAAGGGTGACATCCCTATGGAGGCTTTATGTCCTGTACAATCTTCCCAAAGAGAAAATCTGAGTTGGGTATGCCAGTCTCTAGGGTTCCTTCCTAATAACTTGCAGATGATAGTCAGAAGATTCTTATTAGAGGACTCAGCCAATCAATTACCATGCAGATAGTAATTGGATGCAAATTTTATAATGATCCCATGATCAAAAGCCCAGTTAGAAAATTTTAACGATGAAAATGCAGGACCATTGTCACAAACCAAAGACATAGGACATCCAAAATGATTAAGAATACCGGATTCAAGGAAGTTAATTACTACCTCAGAAGTACACTGTTTGCATGCAAAAGCCTCTGTCCATCGCATAAAATAATCAGTAATGGTGAGAATATACCTATGACCAGCGGAGGAGGGCGGATTGATAGGGCCAATGAAGTCCATTCCCCATTGAGCAAAAGGTTTTACCTCGATGACCGGTTGAAGTGGGAGCGCTGCATACTTCTCTTTGGTTGTCGTCATTTGACATACATGGCATGTCCTGACATGGCTGTGGGCGTCTTTGAACAATGTGGGCCAGTAGTAACCAGCTCTGAGAATTTGGTTTGTTGTAGATGGTGTTGACCCATGGCCTGTACCATACCTGTCATGGAATTCTGACATCATTCTTTCAGATTCTGCCCTTCCCAGGAACCTTAAGTACACCCCCTCGTGATTTTTCTTGTATAAAACAACCCCTTTTAACATGAAGTTGTCACTCTTCAAGCACAACGCCCTTCTTTGTACTAGATTGAGATGATTAGGGCACCTCTGGGTCAGGAGATAATGAGCAACATCATCATACCACTCGCCAGGAGAAACCTCCTCTAAAGTATAAGCCTGAGCTATAAGATCAGGGCCTGTCTCTACCATTGTCTTTGTGAGCCCCTACCTTCTTACCAGCTTCATGGGCTGAATCTCCATATCATACTCCTGTAGCATAGTTACCCACATGTCTCTTTGTTCTCCCAGTTCATTCTGTATCAAGAGCAGCTTGACTGCAGGATCGGGAACTATAGCAAAAATCTTATTTTTGAGGATGTAATGTCTAAACTTTTTGACTGCCTTGACTAAGGCATATGCCTGCTTCTCCACATTTGGGTACCTCAATTCTGCATCCTTTAATGGTGTGCTCATGAATGCTATGGGGTGTTCATTGCCTTGGTCAGATTTCTGAGTTAATATAGCAGCACAAGAGTGGTCAGAAGCAAATGAATATATGTAGAATGGTTTGGCATAATTGGGACCTACTAAAACTAGAGCTTCAACAATTGCCTTCTTTATCTCTCTGAATGCTTCTTTCACTTCTGCATTCCATTCCACCTTGGCCTCTTGCTTCAACATTGCATTCAGTGGCTTAACTATTTCTGCAAACCCAGTGATGAATTTCCTGACAAAATTGATTTTTCCAAAGAATGACTTCATTGCTTTTTTACTAGCAGGTGGTGGAATCTTGAGAATAGCCTCTATACATTTTGGATCAATTGCAATCCCCTTTTCAGAGATGATATTCCCTAGTAACTTACCTTCTGTTACTCCAAAGATGCATTTCTTGGGATTTAGTGATATGCCAAACTCTGCATTTCTGGAAAAGTTTGCACAAATTTGAGATATGGTCACCTCTATTCTTTGAAAATACCATTAGGTCATCTATATAGATGATTATGCACTTCCCAATTATATCTTTAAAGGCTATGTCCATTGCTCTTTGGAATGTAGCTCCAGCATTAATCAAGCCAAAAGGCATTCTTCTAGAAGCAAAAGTGCCCCACTTAGTAGTGAAAGCAGTCTTATGTCTATCCTCGTACTGCACCATGACCTAGTTGTATCCTGAATAACCATCCAGGAAGGACATCATCTGAGATCCATTGACAATTTGGAGCACTTCATCTAGTGAGGGCACTGGATAATTATCCTTTTCTGATGCTCTATTCAGGTTCCTGAAATCTACGCATAACCTAATTTCACCATTTTTCTTTCATACAGGAACTAGGTTTGCACCCCAAGTAGAGTGTCTGACTGGAAATATGATTCTCGTAGACAACAATTTCTATACTTCCTTTTGTATTATAGGTTCCAGTAGAGCATTAATAGGCCTCTGCCTCTGTTCGAAAGGTTTCACTCCTAGATTGAGAGGGATAGTATGAGTTATGACTGATGTATCATAAGTCTTCAAGTCTTCATAACTCCAGGCTATCACATCTGGATATTTGTGCAATGCATCAATGATTCCCCATCTTTCTTCTGGGGTGCATACTTTTCCAATAAGAACATTCCTTACATCCTCCTAGGATCCCATATTATACCTGTCACATTGTCCACTAATGGACTCTTTCCTAGTGTCTTGATCCTGGTCTCTGATCTTGTCCAGATCAAAGATCCTCTCCAGCTGCACCATTCCCCTGGGGATTGTGTTGGTCTTTAGGTTGATTACCCCTTCCAAGTCTATCTCTTCCTCTTGAGGCTCAATTTCATCAATGATCTGAGAAGCAAAAACATCTGTGTTTGTAATAAAGTCTAGAATATTCTTATCATCTTCAAACACCTGGAAGCTGGTAACATTATCAAGGACTGAGGGCACTGGGGTTAGTTCCACTGTAAACTTCTTCAACCCAGAAAGAGATAGAGGCTACAGAGTGTTGGCTGCCTGGGCCAATGAATCAGCTATCTGGTTTTTATTTCATGGAATCAGCTGAATGTTAAAGGAATCAAATCCTTCAATAAGGTCCCATACTCTGTGTCTGTAGTTACTCATTCTTTTGTCATGGTAGGAGTACTGCCTTCTAACTTGCTTGACTACTAATTTAGAATCTCCATACACTTGCAAGATCTTAACCTTCTTCTTCAAGGTCATTAACAATCCATGAACCAAAGCTTCGTATTCTACTATGTTATTTGTACAATGAAACTAAAGTCTATGAGCAGCAAAAAACGTCCTACCTTCTGGGCTGATTAGCTCAAATCCTGCCCCAGCTCCTTGTTTTCATTTGGAGCCATTGAATCTTAACATCCAACAGCTAGCACTTGTGGACTTCTTCGCTTCCTCACTTACATTTTTGTTGCTGGATGGCTTTTCATAAGGCAGCACTCCTTTTCCTTTGTGGTCTTCTTGGACATTGATTGGGATCACAGTTGTAGGATTAGTATACTTCTGTATTTGTTTTACTGGAGCTTGGCATAAGCAACAGTCCAATTCTGAATGTGAAGCATTATGTACCCTGCACCAATTGGGAAAAAGTAACTCTTCAAAGTTCATTCTTCTTCCTAACTGAATCTGACCTTCAATTCATTTTTGAAGGAACTCTTGAAAACTATCTAACAAAGCCAGCTGATTATCCTCTGGATGATCATTACTTTCAGCTGGTTCACCATTGTCCTTAACTGGGTCCACTAGGGCTTCAACACCACTAGACTTAGTTGTGAGGCCGTGAGACACTATATGCAACATGAGGACCTCCTCCAAATCTGGTTCTTCAAAGGGAGTGGAAAGCATGTAACTACCCATACTTACTTCTGACACCAGAATTTCAGCAGAGGTTTTCTGATACTCCGTAATCATGTACTTCAATCTGGGTTCTCGTGCAATTCTAATCTGATTTGGTACTCCTTTTCAGGGAAGCCACATATGGGAGTGATCAGTTGAAACATATCCATTCAGAGCTCTGGTAAAGGCCCTTCCCAAGATTAGGCCATAGGCATCAGGGATGTCATCCACTTGTATATTGACAACTTGTTGAATTCTAGGATCAAAAGCAATCTGCATGTGAATCATATTCAACTCTCCTACAACATTGACTTCAGTCCTATCCAACTGTGTGACTTTCTTTTGAGAATCAGCAGGGGTGATACCCATAGCTCTATAGACACCAAGAGGCATAACATTGGTTGAAGCACCCGAATCCAGCAGGCAATTATGTAAATTCTTGCCAAATACGCAGACAAAAATCAAGAATGGGGGTGTGTCTGTTTTCCCTTGAAACAGAGTTAAGGGAGTGTCTACTTGAACAACTTGAGATTTGTCCCTTTCCTTCCTAGTGTCTCCAGGGGGCATATGGACTTGATCATGAGACTGATCCTGTCCTCTTATTGGCTGAGAACTAGACACTTTATGGACATTCTTGCTAACTGATTTATCTTGCAGCATGGAATTTGCATCATAAGAACCTAAAACTGCATTCCTAATGGATGGAACTCTTAATAGCTCAAATTCAGATAGATTTACCTTTAATTTGCAGAGTTCTTCAGCAACATATGTGGCCAATTGCTCTTCATTTAAATCAGTGGGGTTCTCCCTCGGGTATTCCACCATCTTTTCTTTACTGGTATCTGCATTTCTTCCTTTCGGTACATCAACATATCCTCCTTGGGATAAATATAGCCTGGAAACCAAGGGCAATGAGGGATTGTTGCTAGCATTAGGGTCTGGAGGTGTGTTGAAATTATTTGGTGGAATGGAAGTAGTGAAGGGGCCTCTAGCCTGTGTGGCAACTCTCTCAAGTCATATTTCTTGACAAGTCTCCGGAAGGTCTGCACTTCTTCGATGTAAGCTTCCTCTTCATCTTTGGGGCCATTGTCATTCATTTGATTCTCATCAAATAACTGTTCCATCTCATCTCCATTGCACACCTGGTTTGCCTCATCCTTCAATTGGTCAGATTCTTCTTTAGGTACATTCTCCTCACTTTGCGGAAAATGAGCATGGTTTAATACCAACACTGGTGAATCATAAGGAATAGAAGGTACTATCTCTTGACAGGTTGCATTATTCTCCACCTCATACTGAAAGATTGAGGCTATTGTTTGAAACACTTGACAGTCCAGCTCAAAATGCTGACTAGTCTTGTGGAGCCTACACTATCCCGATAAAGCAATGTCAACTAGATATACACCACTAGGAGGCTTCTCTTGATTAGCCAGCTGACTGGCAAACTAATTGACAAGTTGACTACTTAGTTGATCCAATGGGGTGGGGACTCCTCCATTGTTGGGACCTGTGTTCCAAGTCCTATTCTATCCTAACTGTTGTCTTCTATCTAATCCTTGTCCACCACCTGGTCCTCTATCAAAGTTCTAACTTGATGATTGTCCTTTATCATAATTCTGCCTTCTTTCATTATTATATCCCCTGTCATTATTGTAACCTCTGTCCTAGTTGTATCCTCTATCATTGTTATACCCTTTGTCCTAACGTTGCCCTCTATCAAAGTGTTGTCCTTGTGAATTCTCTCTGTTCTGATTGGACTGCATATTCCTTTGAGCAGACTGCAACTAACTATTATGGTTTCTCAAGTAAGTCACCTCCATATTCAACTTCTTTATTTGTTCAGACAACTCATCCAGTTTTTCCTTGTCAAGATTACTATATGAAGGTTGACTCGCACTATTCTGGGAATACCCAACTACAGCATTTGGATTTAGTGACTGGTTCAGGACTTCAGAATTTTGCAGGTATGAAGAATAACTAGCCTGAGGCTAGATATGTAGAGGTTGATTCACCTTTTGCTGAGGATAACTAACTGTGGATGAAAATTTTCTGCTAAGAGGTCCTAGGTAAGGGACCAGAGGTAACTGAGGTACCTGGTTCATGATCGGGGTGTGGTTCGCAAAATCTTGATTGAGAGCTGGAACTTGTCCAGGGTGAGCAACGGGTCCTAATGAGGGTAAAGGCCCAGAAAGATGTTGCCTTAGATTCGTGCTAACTTTTACAGCCTTTGCATATGCATCTAGTGAACTCTCAGGGGGGTTATTACTCCATTTCATAAAAGTAGTTGTTAAACTATCAAGTCCTTCGTAGTAGATTTCTAGAGCAGTGGCTTCATCAACAACATACGGGGTCTGTAATCGGGTATAGGCACGATGAAACCTATTGTTGAAAGACCCTATGGGCTCATTAATCTCCCTCTTCACATTAGTAAATTGACAGTAAAGTTCATTAGAACTAATGGGGATTCGAAACTTCTGAAAAAAGGCAGCCTCTAGCTCAGTCCAATGTTGGATAGACCCGGCAGGTAAATGGTTATACCAATAAAATGCATCTTCTCCTAGTGAATAAGGAAATAACCTACAGGCTACATCTTCATGGTTTATCCCTCTATCCTTAAGGCCAGTCTGGAAGATTCTAATGTGCTCCTCAGCGGTTCTGTTGGGATCATTGACATGGAATTTTGAATAGAAGTGTTCAGGGTTTTTTGGCATAACATTGTAGATAGTGAAACTCAGGGGAGATGGGTTGGTTTCCAAGAAAGCCATTGGTGGAGGTGGAGGTGGTAATGGCTGATTTATGGCTGGATGAGGTTGTGGACTGGGAATGTCCTTAGACTCGGATGAACTTGATGAAGATGGGGATGATGGAGATGTGGGAGGTGGATGAGATGATGATGATTCTCCCCTTCTGTTGGTCCTTCTTGACCTAGTAGGGTCTGGTAATTCTTGGAATTCTTCCTCTCCTAGAGCGGATCTAGTCCTTCTTCAGAATCTCTCAGGAGAGATGGCGTTCAAAAATTGATCTAGCTTGCTTATTCGGGCCCTCCTTCTACCGCCAGTTCCTGTTGATCATGTTTTATGCACAATAATAGCCAGACATAATATGATATCCTATCTCTCTTGAAAGGTAAATCTCTATCGGTAAGCCTCAAGAGATAACCCCAAGGTCTCTAATGTCAGGTCTTGACAGTGCATGAACAACTCAGTAACGAAATATGAAAATGTTGGTAATCACAATGGGACCTTACTATGAGAAAAATGCTGAATCAATTTTATCAGATCTAACAATTTGATGATGCTCCAATCCTAGTTTTAACCCAATAATCAAAGAAATAGAAAAAGAATAATGGTTTCAAAGAGATTTCTAAGTCTAATACTACTCCTAGGATTAACAATGAAAGTAACCAATACTCGAAATGGACCAATCCTTCAAAACTAATTTCTACTTGACCAAGATAAATCTACAATCTCACAGAAAATAGTGCAATCTTCTGAGGTGTTAAGATTTTCAAATTGTAAATATTCATTCAAATAACCCTATTGCAGTTAAAATGAACAAATCCTCACAATCGAACTTAAGCATACGGAATATAAAGTCCAGGCTAACTTTGCAAAGCAACTAACAATCAGTTGGTTGTGAAAAGTATGGACTGAAGGATTGCTGCAACATTCGGGTATCAAATCACAAACATTATTAAATCAAATCTAATCTAAATGTTAACTTCCTCAAAGAAATTTTAAAGATAGAACAACAAGAACCATGCAAGACAAAAGAACACAAGTATGGCACCAAATCACAATGTCATTATCTGCATTCAAATTATCCACGGTAGCAACAATTCTAGCTTTCTGTTACAATATTTGCTTGAGAATTCCTACTTGCTAACTTGCTTCTAACTACTTCTGCTCTATTCTACTTCTATCTCTTAATTGCAGATTCTTAACTATCTAGCTATTCAACCCTTTACAAAGAGACGAAATGCCCAATATTTAGAATTCCCCAGGAAACCGTCGGCCAGGCAAGGGTTTCGCAGTAATAACTCGGCACAAAAACCCAGCCAAGAGAGTCTCACGGCCGGTCAAATAAGCACTGAATGCACGTCCCGTCCAAGTCGATATGAGATCCGCAATGCAGTTCGGATTGATGCACGGAAAGATAATGGGGAAGCACAAATCACGCCGCAGCCTATCATTAGCTCCCTTCCCTATTATCCTTGCTACGATCTGGCTCTTCATGTACTTTCAAGAACGCCCCATCCAAGTTGGCCACTGGTGGCAGGGGTAGAACCCTCAGTTGATTCTCAATGGATGCAATCTCTTCTCTTGAGTGTTTGACTGAATTATCCCAATCTACCTTATATGCCAAATACTTATCAATAACTGCAAGGTAGGTGGCCGCATCATCCAACTGGTGCTCAGAAATAGACCCATCATCAAGTGGGGCATAGACATCATGCCACCACTTCCTGAACTATTCCAAGTTCAGATACTTGGGCGTGATCTTCCTTCTTCCCGTCATTATCTCAAAAAAAGCAATGCAGCCATCATAGACACCAGCTAGGTCATCATCAATCTGCTTTCTCTGTTTGTAAATCTTTTTCAATACTTTCTGCTTGATTTGCAATGCCTCGAACCATTCCCATGGTTCAGCAGCTGTAGAAGAAGGAAGGATCTCATCACTAACCAATCTGTCCCATGTGTATTTCATTATAGTTCTGGTTTTCTGTAGAAGAAGGTCTGAATCCTCCTTATCTTGTGCCAACACCTATTTTAACCATTTAGTCACCATGAAAACATCCTTTCCAGTTGACATGAACTCCTTGATAGCTTCATCACCTTTTACCTGCACCCCTTTCAACCAATTCATAGTGGCAAGGGTAGAAGCTTTCATCTTTTCTAGCTTAGTTATGGTCTCCTGAGGCAGAGGATTAGTAGCAGAGGAAGGAGGATTAATGGACTGTAGTGGCTTCATTAATTCCTCCAAACACTTCCTGAGATTCTCATTTTCTTTCTTTAGTTCCTACTTGGTCTCCATTTCTTCCCTTAATCTACCCACAATAACTACACTAGAACCCTCATAATCCTTAATATCCTGCTCCACAGATGTAGGTCCTAGATTGAAAGTATGAACGTGGTAATCCTTTCCAACCACATCATCTCTATTTTTGTCTGGAGGAGGGGTAGCAATATGAATAACTCGATCATGAGTTTCATCTCTTTCAATTCTCGAGATCACTCTAGCCTTCTTCTTACCTTTATCTTTTCCAATTTTGGCTAGCAGTGAATCCCAATTTGGTGGACTATCTTCCATAACCACTTGTTTTCTCTTTATCTCTCTATTCAGCCACTTCGGAATCATGGGCTCCAATTGCACTTGCCTCCGTACCATTTCTTCTTGTTGATCTTCATGTGCCTCTTCACCCAAATTCTATTTCTCAGGAGTCTCATCTTTATTCCTTTCTTCCTCGATGTGTTCCTCCTCATGTTTAGGTGACAGGACCCTTTCTGCTCCCTCCTCCCTTGGAGGAGATTCGACTACTTCATTTGTGACTGGTGACTCTGCATATGTAACAAAGGGAGATTGCATTTCTTTTTCAATTTCTTTCTCTGCATTGTAGAGTTCCCCCTCATGGAATTCCTCCCCTTCAGTGTCTAGACGTTCATCAACTTCTTTAGCTTCACCAGGTTCACTTTGAACTTCATGAGCGCGAGGGATGTCATCCTGCTGCCCCTCGTGAAGAGTGGCAGGAGGAAAATCTGCCTTAGGCACACCGTTCTTTGGAGAAGGAGTCCTAGACCTACTTGTATATACCTTTGCTTTCTCCTCTGAACTTTCAACATTCACCACTGGCGGGGAAGTTGCCTCTTTTGCAACCTTGGAGCTTGCCTTCTCTGATAATTTTACAATTCTTCTTCTCTTCAGCACAAGAGCATCAGTCTTGGGATTCTGTTCTCTGAATTCCTTTTGTTCAGACCTTTTAGTCCTTGTTCTCTTTTTGGCCTTTGGCCTTCTCTATTTTTCTATCTCTTGGACCTTTGTTTCTTCAACATCTTTAATCTTGACCTTGGAAGGAGAGTCCAGCTTACCCTCTCTGCATCAGACAATGAAGACACAGCTGCTACCTTGCTTGATTCGGCCTGCAATCAACATGAAAAACATATTAAAAATCAGGAAAGAGCCATGTTAGCTCATCAAAACACCGTTAGAATGCATCTCATATAGTCAAGGTGTTATTAAAATTCATATAAAATGACCACAACAGATTTCGGGTTTCAAGAACATCTGCGGAATCTGAGCCAAAGAGGAATTTCGGGAAATTTCAGACCGATCGGATTCCAACAGAAAAACCAAGAAACACCTGCTTAACCATCAAACATGATCATTTTCATCAATAAATCACATGAGAGATCCAAATATGACGTGAAATAATCATCAAATTGATAGGGAAGGGGGTTGGAGGAATCAATCACAGATTCCTGCTCTAGGTCTTGCTTGCAAGACCTCCTTGGTGTTTTGCTTCACCACCTTAACCTATAGGATCCTTCTCATGTTTAGGTACCCCTGGTTCTTCAGGCCAACCCCACTACTATCACAAATTAACCAACCAAGTCAATCTTGGTGCAATAACTCTAACTCTTCCTTAGCCTTTAATCTGCCCTAAAGACTAACTATCTCTCCAAAGTTTGAACTTTGATCTACAGGGATGTGGAGGTGTTTCAATTAATTTCAATCCATCCAATTTTGATTCTTGAGTATCCTCCTAGCTCCATTTCTTGGTCGCTTTCATCAAACCCTCATTTAGGGTTAAAAAGGCTACTAGCCTAAGAGCCCCAATTAGGTCTCCTTCTCTGAGAAAACTAGTTGACTCTCTCAATTTCTCCAAAGAACCCCCAATATTTCTTTGAGGTTCTTGCTTAAAATGGACACCTCTCAAGGATTTTCGAGGTCTTGGGTCTTAACTGCCCATACAATGCCTCCACTTGAAAATGGACAAAAACTAGGGTTTTTAAGCCCTTTCTTGCTGCTTTCAATCTACTAAGTGTTTCTCACACTAGATGGACTGATTGAGTTTCCTCTTGAATACCAAGTCTTGGCAAGACTCGCATCTAACTTCTCAAAAAGGAAATTCAACAAAATTCCATCACCCCTGCAAGTTATGTGCTCTGCACTCCTTGTCTTCCCTAGCCGGACTCTTCCTGGCTCGCCTAGGGCAAGACTTTTCCAACAGCTCCTATGCTCACACAAACCCTAAAACCTACCATATTTACACACATGGAGTCTAGTCACTATTCCCAAAGGTTCGTACAATTTGTACGGTGGGAAAGTGAGCTAAATCTCCATTTGCTCAAAACTGTCAAGATCAGACCAGCAACATGATGAAATCAAAACTATTTACAAACAGAGATTGTAATTGAATAAAGAAGCTAATTAATGTCACACAAAGCTTGGAAAACTACCACACTACATTCTACCCAAGTTACAGTGCCAGGATTAATCCATTAAAGCTCACTACAAAGCAAAAATCAGAAAATTCACTCTAAAACACACCGTCTTTTATTGAATTCAAAACTCCAATGAAAGTAAAATGCTTCTGACCCTGCTCTCAGGTCGAGGCACACCTTATATAAGGTTCCTCAATTAGTTATCCTCCCTTGGTCGGACATGTAAGTTACTTTGTGGCAAAGTTGCAAAATGCAACATTTTGCAACTTTTGCCAATTCCTAGTAAACCAAGTAAAATGAGTTTCTAGACTCATCCACTCTTCCTCAATTTCTATCCTAGAGATTGAACACGTCCATTAAAGCTCACTACAAAGCAAAATTCAGAAAATTTACTCTAAAACACATTGTCTTTTATTGAATTCAAAACTCCAATCAAAGTAAAATGCTTCTGACCCTGCTCTCAGGCCGAGGCACACCTTATATAAGGTTCCTCAATCAGTTATCCTCCCTTGGTCGGACATGTAAGTTACTTTGTGGCAAAGTTGAAAAATGCAACATTTTGCAACTTTTGCCAATTCCTAGTAAACCAAGTAAAATTATTTTCTAAACTCATCCACCCTTCCTCAATTTCTATCCTAGAGATCAAACACATCCTTAAACTAACTTCTCAATTCAATGGTCAACATGACCTTCAAAGTAACACATCAAAACAAAAATTCATTCTAGACTTCCTAAATGCCTGGTGTTATGTAGGTTCTCCTGCACCATTCTCCCCCTCTTTGCACAAACACTAAGGAATGTGAGGAGAGATCAGTGACACATCAATGCCATGCTTCTTAAACTGAGCTTCCTCTACCCATGTAGCCTCAGATTCATGTTTGTTCTTCTATTTGATAAGATTCTCCATGTACACCTTATGCCTTGTAGATTTCTTCACTCTTGACTCCAAGATCCTCTCTGCTTGTAGCTTGTCTAGAGTAGGTAAGGCTATGTTGCTTACATCCTTGAAGATCTCCCTACTGTTCTGATCTAAGTCATTGACTGATCCCTTATATCTGATCAGATCAGCTACATTGAACACTGGTGAAATCCCTAAATCTGCAGGTAGTTCCACCTTGTAGGAATTCTTCCCATATTTGGCTATTACCTTGCATGGTCCCACTCTTTTCATCTGCAACTTGGTTGATATCCCCTTCCGCAACCTAGATTTGTTGAGGTGTACCATAACATAGTCTCCTACTGCAAATTGTAGATCCTTTCTAGATAAATCCACCTTCTCTTTCAACTTTTGAGTAGCCTCGGTGACTGTCTTCTTCACCTACTCCTGAATCTCCTTCATGGTCTGAGAGAAATCCTCTGCATGTCCACTCCTATGCTTCATAGCTCCTAGATCTCTGAGCTCACACACACCTCTTGGGTGCATCCCATACACTATTTCAAAAGGACTCTTCCTTGTGGTCCGGTTCACACTGTAATTGTATGCATACTTAGCCTGTGATATGACCAAGTCCCATGTCTGTCCATATTCCTTGGTTAGGCATATGAGAAGGTTACCTAACACACTATTAACCACCTTTGTTCTCCCATCGATTTGAGGATGGTAAGCTGATCCAAAAGATAGGTTGGTACCTAATCTGCTCCATAGAGTCTTCCAAAAATGACTCATGAACTTCACATCCCTGTCTGATACAATGCTCAAAGGCAATCCATGGATCCTTACAATTTCCTTGAAGAAAAGGTGAGCAATGTAGCTAGCATCATGTGTGATCTTGCAAGGGATAAAGTGATTGATCTTGCTAAATCTATCTACCACCACATAGACACTATCAAACCCTATCTTAGTCTTAGGGAGTCCTACAACAAAATTCATGCTACCACACTCCCATGGTCTTTTGGGAATAGGTAGAGGTTGATACAAACCTGCATTACTAGCTCCCCCTTTGGCTTTCATAAAAACTACACACTGCTCCACATACCTCTTGACATCCCTTGGTAACTTGGGCCAATAGTAGAACCTTTGCACTAGTCCCATTGTTTTGTTGATACCAAAATGACCACTAAGACTACCATTGTGCTTCTCCTGGATAAGATTCTCTCTCATTGATCCTCTTGGAACACATAACTGATTCCCTTTGAATAGCAATCCACTTTGCAATGTATACTCCGAATATTGACTATGAAAGTGATTCCCAAAATCAGAACATACCTTGTATGCTTCCGAGAAGTCTTCATCTTCCCCATAGAGATCCTTGAAACTCTCTATCCCAATGCTCTTGATCTGTATCTCTTGCACTGTCAACAATCTCCTGCTTAGTGCATCTGCCACCTTGTTCAACTGCCCCTTCTTGTGCTTGATGGTGAAGGTAAAAGCTTGGATGTATTCCATCCATTTCAAATGCCTATTACTCAACTTCTCTTGAGTGTTGATATAGCTAAGTGCCTGATTGTTAGTAAAGACTACAAACTCTTTGGGTAGAAGGTAATGCCTCCACTTCCTAAGTGACTGAACTAAAGCATACAGTTCTAGGTAATAGGCAGAGTACTTTGTCTTAGCTTCATTGATATTTTCACTAAAGAATGATATAGGCCTGCCTTCTTGGCTTAGCACTCCTCCTACTGCAACTCCACTAGCATCACATTCCACAGTAAACAACTTGTCAAAACTAGGTAACAAAAGTATAGGTTGAGTTGCCACTTCTTGTTTCAGTTTCTCAAAACCTTTCTCAACTTCTTGAGTCCACTTAAACTTAGTCTTTAAACCACCTTTGATTGTATCTAGGACTGGTGCACATATGCCACTAAAGTTCCTTATGAGTTTTCTATAAAATTGAGCCAATCCATGAAAACTTCTTACCTCTGTCCCTGTGGTTGGTGTAGGAGTTTAGGATAGCTTCCACCTTGCTTGGATCCATCTTCAATGATCCTTGGGATACTACAAACCCCAAATACACAAGCTCCTGTTTGAAGAACTCACATTTCTCTAGGTTGATGGTGTAATCAAGGGAAAAATAGATTGTTAGATGGTTAGATCAAATAACATTAAAATCCATTGAATATAACAAAGCACAAAGGAATACAATGAAAGTAAAAGGCAATTATATCACCTGCATTCTCCATCTTCCATGATTGACCTTCGTTACACCTCCTAGCTTGCAATAAATGAAGATTCCCTTAGATTTGTATGAGCAACTTTGACAAGAGACAAGACTAAAACAAGTTTTGAAGGATTTACTTGAAGTCTAAATGCCTATGTCTAAAAGCCAATGTCTATGCCTAAAATAATACCAAAATTGAAATACTAAGATTGCCTATGACCATGAACATGTGAGAGTAAGTAAATGCCTATAGTAATTATGTGAAATGTGTGTCCCCAAAAATGAGAAGAAGATTGCATTTTATAGAAAAGGCCATTTCGAATGGACAGACAAGATAAATCAATGAAATGAACGATCCAGATTTAACCTGAGAATCCCTAATTAGGGTTAGGGAAAAATCTTTAATCGAATGGTCAGAATAAAATCGGATCGACGGTGGAGAATAAATGAGACAAATTAATTAGAAAATGAAGATTTTTGAAAAATCAAGAAGATAAGATTGCCTGATTTGCAAGATTCGAAAAATCAAAGAGATAAGATGTGGACTGAAGATAAGATTTGGAAAATCAAGAATCTGCCCGATTGCTTGATTTTTAGAAGATTAATTACTAATTTGAATTAAAAAAATAATCAAATTATGGATTTTGAGAGATAATAAATAATCTTTTTCAGATTATTTATCAAAAAGGACTGACAGTTAAGATTGACATGACATTTTAAATAATTTAATTTATTTAAAATGAGAAGAATATTAATTGGAAATTAAATAATTAAATTTAATTATTTAATTTAGCAGATAAGATTAATTAATTAAATAAATAAATCCATTTATTTAATTAAGACAGCTAGTGACGTATTAAATAAATCAATAAAACTTATTTATTTAATAATCAAGAAGAAATATATGACAAAGGAGAATTAAATAAATTAAGAAATTTATTTAATAAAAGAAAGACTTAGACAATTAATGATGTATTTAATAAATAAATAAAATTTATTTATTTAATAATCATGAAGAATCAAATGACATGAATTAATTAAATAATTGTGAATTATTTAATTAATAGTCGAATGTGGACCAAGGACATATTAAATGTCTTAATTATGCTAGGACAAAAGTGGTAAAAATGAAGCTTGCAGGCCTAGGTCATTTTCAGGTGTCTACAGATGGCTAACTTCTCTTCTTGCAATCTTCGAAGAACCAACTCCACATGCTTTAGGTGTTCTTTTGTTGTCTTACTAAAGGTGAGTATATCATCAAGATATACCACTACAAATATACCTATGAAATCCTTAAGCACCTCATTCATGAGCCTCATGAATGTGCCAGGGGCATTAGAGAGGCCAAATGGCATAACTCTCCACTCATACAACCCATCATTTGTCTTAAAAGTTGTCTTCCACTCATCTCCATCCTTGATTTTGATCTGATGGTATCCATTTTTGAGATCCAACTTGGTGAAGTACTGAGCTCCTCCAAGATAATCCATCAAATCCTCAATCCTAGGAATAGGAAACCTATACCTAATTGTGATTCTATTTATAGCTCTAGAATCAGTGCATAATCTCCACTTACCACCTTTCTTGGTTGCTAAGACCACTGGTACTGCACATGGGATGATGCTCTTCCTAATCAATCCTTGATCTAACAACTCCTGCACTTGTCTAGCTACCTCTAGATTCTGATCCGGTGTAAGCTTGTAAGCAGATTTGTTTGGTAATGAAGCTCCTAGTATGAAGTCAATTTGATGGCTAATGGCTCTCTTTGGAGGTAAGGTTGCTGGTGTCCCATCACTCACTATGTCTTTGAACTGTTCTAACAACTTTTGGACTACTCCGGGTATGACTGTTTTCTCAGTCTTGTCCTCTTCCTTGGGTTGCACCATGGCCACATATCCTTCACCTCCTTGATGTAGGTTTTTAATGAACTCTTTGCCACTACTTAATAAGACACTAGGGGTCTTTGACTGTCCTTCTTCCTCATATGACAGTGACTGCAACTTAAATGTCTTCTCATCCTTCTTGAAAGAAATGGTGTTCTCTTTCCCATCATACATGGCACTTTTGTCATACTGCATAGATCTGCCCAATAGTAGATGGCATGAATCCATGGGCAACGCATCACAAATAAACTTATCCTTGTACCCTCCAATGGAAAACTCCACCATTACTTGCTCATTAACAAGAACACTCTACCCTTTGTTCAACCATGTTACTTTGTAGGGGTTAGTGTGGGGTACCTTCTCCAATTTCAACTTCCTTCCTGCCTCTTCTGAGATGATGTTATCTGTTGAACCTGAATCCACAATAACCTTACACACCTTACCAAGTATTTTGCATCTCACTCTAAATAAAGCTCTTCTTTGTTTTGGCTCTTCCTTGTCCGGTTGTCTGATCAAAACTCTCCTAAACATCAGATTCTCCCCCATTTATGATTCTATGTGACTGACCTCTGGTGATTTAGTACTCATGGTGTCCTCTTTTGCATATGCCACTCTCTTCTCAGTATTCGATGAAGATGCTTTCTCCAGGAACCTATAAGCTGGATGACCTACTTGACCACAGTTGTAACACTTCATACTAGCAAAGTATGAGTTACGTATGCCTGCTCCTCTTCCTCTATTTGAACCTCCTTGAGGTCCTCTACCTCTTCCATAGCCTCCTCTAGAATTTGTTTCACCTCTATGCTCTGTGACTGTAGACTCTCCCTGATTTCTTTGTTCAGTCCCTCTACCTTGATATCCACCTCTATGTCCTCTTTGATCTCTGCCTTTGCCTCTACTCTTAGAAGCCTGATCTTGTTTCCTCTTGCTTCTCTCCTCAATCTTTATAGCCAATTGGTAACATTGGTGTACTGTCTTGGGACTTAGAAGAGTCATCTCCTCTTGAATGTTCCACTTCAAGCCGTTAAGGTACCTAGCCACCTTAAGACTTTCATCCTCTGTAACATTAGACCTCATGCAAAGTTTTTGAAAATCCTCAGTATAAGAGTTCACATCTTGGTCTCTTTGTCTAAAGCTCTGTCTTTTCTTGTGTAACTGAATCTCATAATCATCTGGCATGTATGCTTCTCTCACTTTGGCAACCATTCCCTTCCAAGTAGAGATAGGCTACTTTCCTTCCTTTTCCCTCTCTGTTTGAATGAACTTCCACCATGTCAAGGCAGAACCTCTTAATCTTGACTTTGCCACCTTCACCTTCTGTGCTTCAGTGACCACATCACACTCAAAATGGTTTTCCATTCCCTCTATCCAATCCATGACTAGTTCAGCTTCCATTTTCCCACTAAACAGTGGTATGCCTTCAATTCCTTCAAGAAAGGCTCTTCTTTCAAAATAGGGTCAGGTTTAGAGATCTTGTCTTCCTCTGCAACCTCTTCTTTCTTTGGTACCCTTCCTTCAAACTGCACATCATTCAATGCTTGCTTCAGTTGGTCTATTCTTTCCCTCAATAGCCTATTGTCTTCCTCTTGTCCTTCAACCATCTTGGCCAATTATGCATTCGTCACCATGATGGTAGAATCACTAGACTCAACCTCTGACATATATTATTCTATCCCAAATATTTTGCTTGCTCTGATACCAATCTGATAGGAAAGGGGGTTGGAGGAATCAATCACAGATTCCTGCTCTAGGTCTTGCTTGCAAGACCTCCTTGGTGTTTTGCTTCACCACCTTAACCTATAGGACCCTTCTCATGTTTAGGTACCCCTGGTTCTCCTGGCCAACCCCACTACTATCACAAATTAACCAACCAAGTCAATCTTGGTGCAATAACTCTAACTCTTCCTTAGCCTTTAATCTTCCCTAAAGACTAACTATATCTCCAAAGTTTGAAATTTGATTTGTAGGGGTGTGGAGGTGTTACAATTCATTGCAATCCATCCAATTTTGATTCTTGAGTATCCTCCTAGCTCCATTTCTTGGTCGCTTTCGTCAAACCCTCATTTAGGGTTAAAAAGGCTACTAGCCTAAGAGCCCCAATTAGGTCTCCTTCTCCAAGAAAACTGGTTGACTCTCTCAATTTCTCCAAAGAACCCCCAATATTTCTTTGATTTTCTTGCTTAAAATGGACACCTCTCAAGGATTTTCAAGGTCTTGGGTCTTAACTGCCCGTACAACGCCTCCACTTGAAAATGGACAAAAAATAGGGTTTTTAAGCCCTTTCTTGCTGCTTTCAATCTGCTAAGTGTTTCTCACACCAGATGGACTGATGGAGTTTCCTATTGAATACTAAGTCTTGGCAAGACTCACATCTAACTTCTCAAAAAGGAAATTCACCAAAATTCCATCACCCCTGCAAGTTATGTGCTCTGCACTCCTTGTCTTCCCTAGCCGGACTCTTCCTGGCTCGCCTAGGACAAGACTTTGCCAATAGCTCTTGTGCTCACACAAACCCTAAAACCTACCATATTTACACACATGGAGTCTAGTAACTATTCCCAAAGGGTCATACAATTTGTATGGTGGAAAAGTGAGCTAAATCTCCATTTGCTCAAAACTGTCTAGATCAGACCAGCAACATGATGAAATCAAAACTATTTACAAAAAGAGATTGTAATTGAATAAAGAAGTTAAATTAATGTCACACAAAGCTTGGAAAACTACCACACTACATTCTACCCAAGTTATAATGCCAAGATTAATCCATTAAAGCTCACTACAAAGCAAAAATCAGAAAATTCACTCTAAAACACACTGTCTTTTATTGAATTCAAAACTCCAATCAAAGTAAAATGCTTTTGACCCTGCTCTCAGGTTGAGGAAAACCTTATATAAGGTTCCTCAATCAGTTATCCTCCCTTGGTCGGACATGTAAGTTACTTTGTGGCAAAGTTGCAAAATGCAACATTTTGCAACTTTTGCCAATTCCTAGTATACCAAGTAAAATGAGTTTCAAAACTCATCCACCCTTCCTCAATTTCTATCCTAGAGATCAAACACATCCTTAAACTAACTTCTCAATTCAATGGTCAACATGACCTTCAAAGTAACACATCAAAACAAAAAATCATTCTAGACTTCCTAAATGTCTGGTGTTACCTAGGTGCTCCTACACCACAAATGCATCACAAATTATAAATGAATTCTATTATTTCATGTTCCTTTATATTTCACCAAATTTTAGGGAAATCTGTGAGGGACGGATTTCCACGAAGAATGGGCCAAAGAGGATTTTTGGGAAATCTGGGAGACAGCGGATTTCGGAGAAATCCGGACCTGGCGGACATCCGCGATTAAGGCAAAGTTCAGAACCAATGGGGATTCCCGAAATGAAGGTTTCGTTAAGAGTTGTGAGCTTGCCGAGAAGTCTTGGCAAAGCTGAGATATCCTGCCGACTAGGGCTTGGTTTGAATTCGGTCAGAGGTCTCAGTGAAAAGATCTGGGCTCGCTAAGAAAAGAACTGTAGCCACAAGGTCTTAGCGACAACCGGTAGTTATGCCGAATGGGAAGGTCTCGGCAAGAGTTGGGATCTCGCTGAAAGGTCTCAGCGAAGCATGAAGGTCTTAGCGAAGCACAAATGGATATCGGTGAAGCCACGGGAGCCCGCTATGAGCTCCTGCCGACCCGGGCTTTTCTTGCCGAAGGTCAATGAGGAACAAGCATGTCAATGAGACATCTTCTCACGGGGTAAGGTCTCGGCGAAAGCAAAGGTCTCGCTGACTGATATGCATACAAGATTTCATCGGTGTAAAAATGATAGTGTCATGGCGATTCAACATGAACCTAGGAAGACCACTTCGGTGAACCTCAAGGTGGTCGATATGATATCTCAGTGATCTCAAATGGTCACAGCGAAGGGAATCTGGAAGGGATGGAGAGTCCCGATTTCATCCAGACACTGAACCAACTTTGGATTTTGAAAAGTTTAACTTAGGGCAAGTCGGGGACGAACCTTTCATGAATTTTCTTTGCATTCTAGGTCAATTTTAAGATGAATTCACTTGATACGGCACTGCCCTAGGTTTGAAACCCTATTCATCCGCCATTAGCACACAAGCAAGCTCAGAATTTAGTTGTTTCCACTATTGAGTCATCACTGGGGTTTACTAATTACTCTCAGGCAGGACTCATTAAAATGCAGATGGACACATGAACTCAAAACACTCTTGGGAGATGACAAAGGATGCAATACCGAACAACCCTAGTATGAAATACACAAATACATAGGAATTCAAATCCCACAGCCCCTCACAATACCAACGTGCCATTCATAATTCAATTCAATTCAGAGCAATTAGACACATACCATTATAAAGCGAGAATTGAACTCAGAAGCAGCAAACGCGAAGCTCAATGGTGTCCACAATGAACACAGGCGATAATGCACAAGAAACCACCACCAAATCAATCAAGTCAAAGCTGAATGTCCCAAAACAAAGCCAAAAGCTCAAAGAACAAACTCTAAGGATGTGGCTCTCAACTTAGACAACAACAAATAGTGAGCATAATGGCACAAAAGATCTCCGAATCAAGTTAAATACATTTCTCAGAACACGCACAGAGCCATTAATGCAGTCGATAAGATAGCCAGAGAAGGAATTTGAGAATCCAATGACAGGGCAGAATCCGAGAAAATACGGCCCACACGAAAATCCGTGAAGATTGAAAATCCCCGAACAACAAGGGTCCAGCCAGAGTCCAAGTAGGATCCGAGAAAATCTGACCAGGGCGAAAAATCTCGAATCTGAGCAAAAGCTCGAAATTCATCAAGAACTCAAGATTTTCAATGAATAACCTAGGGAAAACACTTAGGTACTCAAAATAAACAGTTTAAACACATTCCTAGGCAAGACCAAACCTCAAAAAGAAAGGGCCAAAACCCCAAAACCGAAGCAAAAGAGGGTCCCTGCTTATAGCAGGGCGTGTGTGCGAAACATTGCACAACATGTTTTTCTCCTGTAAGGGTTTTCCCATGTAAATCTGGTGTTGATCTATGTATGTTAATTTCTCTATTTCTGTTATTTCTTTCATGAGTATCTAAATTGAACTGTAATTGTAAAATTTGAAGTCACCTCTACATTCTTCCCTAAGGTTTTGACGTTAGGAGAGTTTGTTCTGTACCTAAGCTTTCCTTACACCCTATGGGCTTACCGAACGAGTATCCACACACCAATAGGTGCAACCCCATTCTCCCTAGTCTATAGATTTGAAGCCATCCTCCCCATTGAGATCAAGCTCCCATCCTTAAGGATATCATTGCAGAATCTCATTACTGATGATGAATATCAGATATCATGATTGAACGTGCTGGAATTACTGGATGAGCGGCACATGGATGCTTTGAACCACCTACAAGTCTACCAGAATCACCTAAAGAGGAGCTACAACAAGAAGATCAAGAGTCAATCATTTTAAGTTAGAGAGCTTGTGTTGAAAGAAAATAAAAAAAATGTGCCAAATCTAGATAGTAAGGGAAAATTTGAACCAAATTGGTTGGGACCCTTTGTTGTCACTGCAATTTGTAAATCAGGAGCATACCAGCTATCTACACCCAAAGGTGAGCCTCTGTAGGATCCTATCAATAGCTCCCATCTCAAAACATTTTTTTCCTAAACTTCCAAGGTGTAAATCCAAAAAAATATAAAAATCCAAAAAAATTAGAAAAAAGGATTGAAAATAGTAAAGAAAAAAAATCGTCCAACTAGTGAAAATCACTTCAATGGCGCTTTGGGAAGTACCTTGGTGAAAACCTGAAAAATAGGCACCTCATGTAAATAAACACTTTCCATCCACCATGATCTCTACAGCTTGTTCTACATCATTCATCCATCACATTTGATTGATCCTTCTGCACCCATCCGCGTCTGCATAATAGCTTGATCTTGTGTTTGTATCATGTCCCACCCTAGAATTACTCAACACATTCCTATGGCCAGTTTTTCTTGCCTATATCGGATTAGTCTATCGCATCACACTGGGGGCATGTCCCTATACCTGCATTGGATCAGATTTGTGTATATTCTTGAAGTCTGCCTTAAAATCAGAAAATCCAAAAAACATTCAGAAAATCAAAAACTCCAAAAACATTCATAAAATAGAAAACCAAAAACATCCAAAACATATCAAAAATCCAAAAATAGGTCAAAGAGTCAGAAAAAGTCAAATAGGGTTGTCATGTCGAACTACGGGTCTCTAAGCTCTGAATGTAACCAAGGCCATCATTTATGTGCGCCCGAGACACATTAAGTCAGTCCTTTAGGAGTCTGTCACAATAAACTGGCAATCTATTTGTTCATATCTCATCAATAAATGAGTTTTTGTCAGTTGAACTATGTGGTCTCTGCATGTATAACGTAGGAAAGGATAATCTTTGATCAGCCCCTGAGGCCCCTAGGATAGATCTTTAGGTTAGGTTCTTGGTCGAAATCTCAGAAAACAAAAAAACATTGGAAAATTAGAAAATAAAAACATTTGTAAAACATCTTGAAAATACCAAAACAACCTCAAAACATTTCAAAAATTCCAAAAACATTCAAAAAACCCAAATTCATCCATCCTGTTTCACATTCATCCGTAATAATGATCGTCATCCTCAACTTTTGGTGAAACAATTGGAAAAAAGTTTAGAAAATTGAAAGTAAAACTTAGATGTCAAGGTCTCAAGTCTAGGTCAGTAGGTAAACAAGTTGGTTAACTCTTGGCATCAATAGCCCATCATCCAATTAGCCTCAAAATCATATAGTAACATCATGTCCTAGGATGCATACTTCCTACAATGGACATCAACATTAGGCATCACCGTAGTTTAGTCTTGGCTAGAGGTATGAAGAATGTTGGCTTGTTTTGTTTACTTGATCTTTGTCTTGTTGATTTATCTTATTGTGCTCATTCCAATGACCTCTCGATGATGTAAAATCAAAATTATTTAGAGAGAAAGGAATGAGGAATTGATCATTATCTTTTTTTTCTATGCTTGTTGGATACTCTTGTAATATAACCTTGGTCATGCTTACTTTGTTTGGTTGTAGGGAGGATATTCTGGATTTTTTGTTGACTATTACATTATTAGGTTTTACCTTTCTGTGTTTTGGTCTAAGATGTTTGAAATGTTTGAAGTACACTCTAACATGGTTTCATATACTAGGTGTGAACAAGGATACTCCTATCTAATTGTTAAGTCAAATTTCATCGCACTAGGTACAACATCATCCTAGTTTTCTATACCTTGATGCATCGTATCTATGTGTGTTATCAAAATAAGGAAAGTAAGCTCTTTATGTCCCCAATCTATGATAAGCAATCATCATCATTATCATCATCATGTTTCTGCATCATCTCGAATTCAAGGATTGATTTCTCTTTCTTCTATCTTTTCCATATACTAATACTAACATGGTATCATGACATTCAAAAACAAAAATATTTATATGCATCCATCCCGCATCCACAAAACCATCAACATACTATGCATATCATCATAATAGGAAATATCATTCATTATCATAATAATATAGATTGGTTATTCTAAGCATCTCATAAACCATACATTTGCATAAGCATAAACCATGTAAACATTATCATAATCATCATATTTTGCATACATACATCACATATAGAAAAAAAAATTGAAATAAAAGATAAAAACATTACATACATCACATACCATCGCATAGACATAGATTTACATAAAAATACATCCATATAGATCCATGTGCATTCATAACATACGTCCATCACATCATAAAAACATCATCACATAAAGCATCATAATATAAGCATTATGTGCATCCATCCATTCATATATATATATATATATATATATATATATATATATATATATATATATATATATATATATATATATATATATATATCCATCATATAAACACATTGCAAGTCATCTCATATATATATATATATCAAAAAAGTTGAATGTCATGATACATTAGAATCAGATATATAGTATCATCATCATCGAATATACACGAGGCTAATCAAAACTCAGCCAATGAATGTATACACATCATAAAATCAGGCTGTACAAAACAAAAATGTGCCTAGTGCACTATCAGAACCCTGAGCTACCCTCGCTTTGTCGATCCCCATGGTGATTTCCTCAGCTCTGATGGTGAGACCCTGATGGTCTCCCTGATTTCCCTACATGATGGGTCCTAGTGGGTGCAACTTGGATGATGTGGGAGAAATCTAGCTCCCGTCAATCCTGTGCCACTGCCCTGTAATACAAATTCATGTAATAAGAGGCCTCCTGCATGGCTCAGCCATACATCTCGGCTAGGACTGTGGCCTATCCTTGTGCATGGCACGTTGTTGTCTCCATCCTTGCTCTAAAGCCAATCTGAGGTTAGCATCATGTCTCATTTGGCACTCCTGCACCACCTCCTGTCGTGTTTGATCCCTCTCCTGGATCAGGGTCTAAATATGTGCCTGAGCCTACTGCAATTGTCTTGTCAGTGCCTATACCTATGCATGTAGTGCCACTATCTATCTGTCTCGAGGACCGGGACTTGGTGGTGGTGGTCGTGGTGCATGCTCGTGTGGTTGTATTGGTGGCCTCTGTCCAATGGGTGGCACTAGTGGCGGGATCTCTCCGTCGTACCCATCATTCCCTACAACCCCATCCTGAACATCATGTGGCTGGTGTCCTAGCTACTGGGGGGACCTGACCAATCTGAGGTCCTCTAACACGTCCTCTGCCCGTTTTTGGCACCACTGGTAATGCCAATTGAGTCAGAGTATGGGCTCGAAAGTAGGCATCATAAACCTGTGTAGTTCTGACATCTGCGACACCATCAAAGTAAACCCATGGAACCATCACAAGCTGTCTAAAATCATTGCTGGCTTGCTGGGGAGGGATCCTCTACCCCCACGCTACCTCTCTAGTCCTCCAAGAAAAAATGGCTCTCTGTCTATCATCAGGGACATCCTGTATCTCCCTGAACTAATGAGCAACCCTATCTGGGAGGTACCGCTCGATCATTTAATGCTCTCTCCCCTACATGTACCTGGCTCACCGACAGTAAAAGAGTTGATCATCATCATGCCATCTAGAAAAGTGGAGCCCCAACCTCCACCGAAATACTGTCATCTAGTCGATGACCTACCTCCAATGTGGGATACCTGTAATACCTATGTAGGGGAGGGTGGTCATCCCCCCATACCTGTAAACCACAAGATCATCACGATCTATTTGCACATCTGTAATCGTGGGTCTTAGGACAACTATGTGCTCGTATTCCCACACATGAAGTAATGTAACACCTGCTCCAATTCTACAAGCCCCACTGTATACGACAAGTGGTGCATATCATGATACAAGGATGCCAAGATGACTGGCCCCCAGGCGAAGACAATCATCTCCTCCATCATGCGTGACCAAACAACCCCCCATCTGACGCTACATCCTCTCACTCTCCGGTCGGGAATAAGGACTCCCGAGATCAGTGCGCCAAAAAACAATGTCAAATCAAGGGAAATCCCCTCATATCTATGGAGCCCAATTTTCCCACTGTTGGTCACATATTGATCGACGCCGAATAATTGGAAAATTGCATCCACATCGGCCTCAACATCGTAAATGATCCGCTCATCGTGTATGGGGATCCGCAAAATCTACCATATGTCCTCCAGGCTGATGATGGCCTCATCGGTCAGTAAGTGGAATGAAGAGGTCTCGCTTTGCCATCTCTCCACTAAAGTTGCAATCATCACGAGGTGCATCCGCACCTCGGGTATCTAGGCTATGTGACCAAATCTGATTGTGCCAAGAAAGAATAAGGCCTCATTCAATAAGTGTCTCGCTCTATGGAGAAAATAACTCCTGTGCTCCTCTGAGTGGAGCACTGGAAGGACCTCCTACATCCAAAACGCGCACGACATAAAAAATTCATCAAATGGATGCCTTCTCAAAAATTAAAAATCACTAAGAAGCAAAGGCAGCGCAAATTTTGCAAAAGCGACGCAAAAATCAAATGCGATGCTCCACCAAAAACGTGATTCGGCATCCTCAAAGGCGACGCTGACCGAAGAAAATGCGGCATCCAAGGGGAACACTTTTGATTGACCTAAATGACCCCTAATAAATGCATCAAAATCACACAAAATGAGAAAAGTTTCAAAAGGTGTACCGAGGGTCCTGCGTCCTTAGGCTGCTGGAACTCACGAACCTGATCTGTCTGATGTCTAGGGAGCACGCGAGCTACCATTCTATCAACACCTCAAAGAAAAATCGCTGGAATTTTTGAATGTCAAGTGTGCAAATAATTTGAAAGTGACCCTCTTAACCCTATTAATGCAAACTTGTTAGGGTTTTTTGGGTATTTTTCAGGGTTTTTGAACCCATTTAATCCGTTTTTCCTGAACGAAGCTTGTTTTGACCAATTTTCGTCGTTGTAAACCTAAATTCATGTCCTGTAGGCTATTTTCCACTCCTAAATCATTGTTGAATCTTTTTCGCAAGTTCGACCTAATTTTGCAATTTTCGCCCGATCTCTCTAGTGGACAGTGTAGCAACGTAATTCCTTCCGCTGGGGCAATAGTGGGCCATATGAAAAATTTGAATTTGTTTAAATTTTCATCATGGCAGTGTTATTCTTTGAACTGTCACAACAGGTACCTCGCTTCAAAGAAGGGAAAAATGTAGACACCGAAAAGGTCCTGATTGGTACTATGCATCTGATTCTGATTAACTAACACCATTTCTTCCTAAATCATTTCAAATTTATCAAATAATTGAATAATCAACATTATTTAATTAAATTCAACTATTAATCAAATAATTAAATTTATTGGATTAATTCACCCTTCTTCTAACTAATTCTCATCATATTTAATTAAATCAAATCATTTAATTAAATCCCCTTTTAATCCTCCCATTTGATTAAAATAAATCAAATCAAATGTCACAATCTCCTAATCCTCTCCAATTAATTAATTTTGGATTAATTAATCCTAAATCAGCTTTCTAATCATCATTATTAATTCCTCCAACTTTTAACTCCTCAAGAGTTAAATCAACCCATGATCAAATAACCAGGTTGCACATGAAAATAATTTCAATTAATTATTTAATTAATCTATTTTCCCTAACCAAGGAATATTCCTCTCAACAACCTCTCATTCAATTTCCCTCCAAAGGTTTTCAAAAACCTATCACATCCTCTTAGCTTTGTCGTAAATTATCTTACAACCTTTCAAATCTTCTTACATCCTCTCAAATCTCATTCAATTCCTCTTACACCATTTTCAAACTCTCAACCATCAACATTTACTTCTCTTCCATCCTCCACTCACACATTTCCCAAAATACCCTCCAACTTCCTCCAATAGAATTGTGACACTTGGCACTGTTATCTCCCAGAAATGCACCCGAAGCAAAGTTATGAAAACTAAGCTTTCTAGAGAAACATGGGATCATTTCAAGGCTGTGGGTCACCTAAAGTTGAAATGAACCTCCAGAGAAGGTCGGCTTCCTTGTTGGGTCATCACCTAAAACTACTGATCTCTATGAGGTAAAGGGAGAAAGAATACATAAATTAGAAACTACTCCTATGGTGATACACCAAATTTGTTCGGGAGACATATAACACAGCTTAGACACACAATTTCAGTCAATGACAAAAGTATTGTCTTACACAAGTCAATCACATACGTTTTCTGCATAAACATTTCATGAAAAGGTTCATATGGCTACACCCCTAGAAGAAAGAAACAACTTCAAAACTAGAGAATACTGCACTATAACACATCTCACAACCTGCAGAAATACATATTGCTCTACAGAAAGGTGCTAAAATAAGACATAACCACAAGGAATCATACAGTTTCACAAGTAGTTTCATCAATTACGAATGCACACAATTTAATAGAGAGATTGAAAAGGTAAAGTACTTATACTCATTGATTTCAATGGTGAACACTGATATACATGTCTGTCATGAGCTACAAAACATAGCCTCTCTTCTGCAAAGAAATCTACAAGTTACAGAAGCAGAAAAAGTACCAAGTCCGAACTATCTACAAAAGGGAAAAAAATGCCCTATATACAAAAGATATCGGCCCCTTGGGGCTTACAAAAATATCTCCCTTTAGGATAAATCTCCGTCAGATCTTTTTGATGAAATTAATGTTGCATCCCCATGGCCATGTCGGTGTGGAGTCACTCCAGGAATGGTCTCCGTGATCTTTTGCAACTACCACATTCACTTCTGGTCTTCGTGTCCCTCATCTTCGAATCTCCTTTAGTCGAGCTGCTTTGAATGCCTCTGAGCCCAGGGCAGAGCCACGTCATGTTCCCCCTGTTGATCCTCTTGGCACCGCTCAAGCTGCCAACGGTCCGCTTGTAGCTTCCCCGGATTGGTCAAATAGATGCCACACAAGCTACTTCGGGCGGTCAAAGCTCTTTATTAGAATCGCATCTCGATGAGACACTAGAAGTGTCTCGCCGATGCGATTACGCCCCTCTGCAGCTATTGGCATAGAAAACAACTGTCGCTGAGAGTTCTCATCGAGCCACAAAAGTTATATTGAAATCATCTTTGTCATCGCTCAGAACATCGACAAGACATATCGCTTTCAGCAAGATGCTACAACAAGCCCTTTAGGAGTCATACCGACATAGCCACTTCATTGGAAAATTCAAAGTTGTCGGCCAGAGATTACATGTTTGGGAAGACCTTATATTGAGCCCCTCCTCTCTCAGCGAGCACATATATGTTGGCAAGACCCTACCTAGTCGGCAGGACCTCATAGCAATGTCGAATCTTTCTCCCCGGGCTCATTCTGTATTGGTGAGACCTCATGGCGAGCTCATTTCATTTCGGGGAGAAAAGCTTCCTTCACTGAGACTTTTCGCCGAATGTAAAACTCTCCAGACTCATACCCTATTTCGGTAAGACTTCGCCTTGTCGGCGAAACGTGTTGGCAGCCCTAAATCACTCGGCGAGCTCAAGCGACCATGTCACAACGAGGGCTCATTCAGTCAGGGAAACCTTGCTCGGTCGGCGAGACCTTTTGTCAAATTCCATTCCTTTCGCCATGACCTCCTCTTGATGGTAGGACATCTCCCTGAGACCACTGTCTTATGCCGAAGGCATCCAGTCTCGGTGAGACACTACTGCGGTCGCCAAGACATCTCAGCGAGCTCCACCTGTTCTCCCTGACGTCATCTTTTTTTCGCCAAGACCTCCTACCGAAGGAAAGATTTTTCCTCCCCCGCTGACAGCCTTGTGAAAAACTTTTGGTGAGACCTCCGGTAGTCGTCGGGACCTCATGCCGAGCTCAAAATCTTTGGGAAATCTCATCTTATATCGAGGAGACCTCCTTTGGTCGGGGAGACCTTCTACCGAAGGCAAAATCCTTCGCTGAGGGTTCCATCTTTCGGTGAGATTCTGCCTCTGTTACCGAGACATCTCCTCGATCTCCTATTTCTTCTGCGAACTCTTTTTCATTTCGGGGAAATCACCAACGGTCAGCGAGACCTCTCGCCGAGCTCCCTCTTGTCTCCCTGCTGACATCTCTTTTTGTCGAGACCACTCGTTTGTAGATGGGACTTCCTAGCAAACTCCACCTGTTTGCTTGAGCCCACTTCATTTCGGTGAGACCCCCTGTTAGTCGTCGGGACTTCATACTGAAGGAAAAACCTTATGCCGATGGTGAAACCCCCTTCGGTGAGACCTCGTTTGTTCGCCGCGACCTCCTGCTGAAAGCAAACTGTCTCCCCTGGCTCCAACTTGGTGAATGACTATCGGTGCGATTCCTGCTGGTCGGGAAGACCTCACAGCGAGTGACAAGACCCTATGGCGAAAGCATTCCACTTCGGCGAGAACCTTCAGTAGTCGGCCAGACCCTTTGGTGAAGACATAATCTTATGCCGAGAGCTCCCTGATGAACAACGTTCAGCATGATCCTTTTCAAGCGGAGAGATAGATGAAGACTCTTGGCGACTGGTCTATTCAACCACATAGGATGCACTGCTAGTCGGCAAGACAACAGGAAGGTCTTGCCGACTTCCTTCTCTAGTGATTTTTGTGCCAAAATGATTGAGGCAGACTCTTCGAATGAGCTCCTTGTGAAATATCATCAGACGCATGACCTAACCCTCGATACAAAAATTATCAATCGACCCCTATGAACATCTGAAACACAATTAATCCTGCTCGATTGAGCCCATAGGTGAAAATTGAGCAACAGGCACATTCTCATTGGCTCTCAATTTATCCCACATTCATCAATTTCCTCCATTCTTCAACCCTTGGATTCTATAAATAGAGGCATATTTTTCATAATATGCATCCACAACTAAGAGTATTGTCATTATAGGCATCTATTTCATAGTTATCATCACTCTTCATCATTTTCAAGCATTTTTAGCTAGATTATAGTCTTTTTTACACTTGGATCATCAACAAATCATCAAGCTTATCAAAGGGATTGGGAAAGGGCTTCTTCCCACATCAAAGGAGCACCACTCCCCCTATGGGATGGAGGTTTAGCTAGTTCTATTTAGATTACATGCTATATTATATTGATTTCTTGTTGTTTTCATGTTTTCTATTGAATTTGGATAGAGAATTTCATAGGGAACACTATATTGATCTTTCTAACATGTTTGACACTTGTTTGTTGATCTTTTGTTAGTTTGTGCAGGTTTGGTGTTCACACAAGGCAATAATCGTTTTGCCTCGCACATGTGAGCATTAATGGCATGATCTCTGTAGGAGTGATCAATTTGATCCTAGTGTGTGTGAACAATTAATGTCCTAAAATCATTGCAGATGATACATGGATTTTCATGTACCTGGGTAGTTAACGGTTATGATGTGGACACTAGTGGTCGATCATCTACTCACTCGTGCGACTTTCGTTGAGCATTGATGATCAAATTGCTTGAAAAATGGGAGGTTGATTGCTTTTTTTTTGCCATTGCAATCAAGAACTAAAATTCTCTGAGCCTATGAGAAGAGTGTTTTGCATTTGAGAAGTCTTATCCTCTGCAAAATGAGCAAGTCAGTTTTTGTTGCATCACCAATGCGAAGGTCTCCAAGAATCAACTTACGGGGACCACACAGTAACACACCAGGGAATGAGCAGAACACACTAGGAATTGTATCGACTCTAAAGGAAGAATGTAAGAAGGATGCTCATGGAAAAAGGTCCACGCGAGTTGTTGTGAGAAGAAACTACAAGTTAAGGAATTGAGTTGTGACCGAAGAGACAACAGAGGCTAAAGGAAAAGATCCTACAGGGTTCATGAGAGGAATACAGAGGAAGATAAGGTATGGTCGAGCTTCTCTGAGATGGCACAATTCTCCTATTGGCATCACTGATAGACCCTCAGATAGTGAAATTAAGATGGATTCTGGTTATCATCGTACCTCATGGTTTTAAATGAATTGGCAGACTCAGAGGAGGAGGTGATAGCAATTTCCCAAATTTCAATGAAGACACCCAGTGGGCATACCTACTCTGCTACTAGTTTGGATGCAAAGGAAGAAGATCTGGTAGTCTCTCCCCCAACCTCTGCAAAGAAATGAAGTGGGCGTGTGTACTATGGTTTTGGTTCTGGTGCTCGTTCTAGTTCTGGTTGAAAGAGTTGGTAATTGGGTTCTAATTTTTGTGTTGGTATTAATTTTATTGTGGTGGTCGTTCTTGCACTCTTTGTGTATGTGGGTTGTTGTATTTTGTGCTAACTCAAGATGCCTTTGGGTTGGTATTATGAAAAACTTTGGGCTCAATGTGGGTATGGGATGTAAAGGTTCATTGAGAGTTAACAGTGATTTTGGCAGCATCGGTCGGTTCTTCTTGTGCAAGTAGTGCGAATTTTGTTTCCCCTACTTGGAAAATTATTACAAGAAACCATTCGGGGAATATCTAAGATGCAGCTAATTTTTTTTTTGAAATATAATTGCATTTGAGTCAGATGCTTGTTGCTCACTTGATCTATAAAAGGGGTTTTAGGGCTCATTGCAAGGGGTTTTATTTTTGATTCATATCATGGTCTAGGTAGAAGCTGAGTCTGGGAATGAATATACTATAGAAAGCTTAATGAATAGAACAATAAATCATCTTGGGTATAGGTCCTATATGTAATAGCCTTGAATTAGTTTTATATAAGCTACATACATCAAAACAAATCTTAGTTCTGAAATGCATACTCTACTCTATAACTTTTTGCAAGTTATAAATGAAAATATCAAGGGTCTTTCCGTTTATCTTCAGTGGTTCAATTGAATGTGTGGCTCTATTTTTTTCTTTAACTCAAAGAGTTGATTAAATGCTTGAAGAGATTCACAGATTTGTAAGAGATTGCATAAGATTTGATAAGAAGTTACGTTTCAAAAATTATGAGTTTTCATATTGCAAAGCATTATGATAATAGTCCACTAGTTTTTGAATTAAATAGCTTATGTATTACTGGTTATTGCATATTTGACTCTGTATGCCCAATTGATGAAGCACTAGCCTATTTGTTAAGAATTCTTGCACTTAAATGAATTGGTGATACACCTTTCTATGGATATAAAATGAGAAAAAAAATCATTAAATAATCTTCAATATGAAATATGAGTTTGAAATATCCCCTTTTTCCAAGCAAATAGATAATCATTTACTCAAAGGTTGGCAAAATATTTAGTGAATTACATTTATTTGTGAATAATAGGAACTAATATGTGTATAGAAGTGCTCTCCATCAAGTAAATCAAAATGGACACAACAAGGAATACCCTCCTAGGTCCCACAAAGCCTAAAGTGTAGCAGTAAAGACCTCAAAATCCTTTACTCATTGTGTTGGCCACTAGCCTATGAATTTCTTGAGCATAGGGGTTAGCTACCCTTTAGAGAATTTTAGGGCTCTGCTAGAAAAAACACCAACAAAAGTATAGCTAGGAGAATGAAGAGTGTGTGAAAACGATAAGTTGAAAGGGGGAGAGTGAGTAATGAGAAAAAAGAAAAGGAAATAGGTATGGAGTAAAGTTGTTCTTGATGGTTTTTCACATTATGTGTTTCCATTAATGACAACGGGGGAGATTGTTACAAGTATGAGCAGTTGGTTTTGTCATTGATGTCAACAAGCTTGTGTTTTCATTGGTGTCAACTATATGAGAAGAAGATTGTTGCAAGAGCATGTGTTGTCTATGTTGTTGCATTGATGATGCTTTGATTAGTTGCATTATGTTGTCATTAGTAAGCTATTGGTGTCAACCTCTAGTGTTGCTTTGATAAGATTTTTTCTATGGTTGAGGAAGTGATAAAGGTGATGAGGATGTGTTTCTGGTGCTTGGTTTCCAAGTGCTTTTGAGAAAATTTGATAAAAAGAGGAAACAATGAGTTGTAGTGTTTTTTTGGATTGTAGAGTAGTGTTTTGGTGTCTCTCCGCATTTATTTTAGGTTGAAGATCGACCTATACGCTTTAGATATGCTGACTAGAGGTGTTCAAAGGTGTTATATCCAAAAAAAATTGTGTTGGATCGTTGTACATAAGAAGTTGTGTTCACCAGTGTGTGAATTGTGTATTGCAAAGGTGTCTGAGACAGTTTTGATAGTGTCCGTATCTTTCTCTGGTCGAAGTTGTTTCAAGTTTGGTGCTTCCAAAGTCAGTTTCTTAAGTTATAGTGTATGTTAGCATTGACTAAGTGTACTAGATGTGTACATTCTTCAAGTGAAAGATGTTGTGAAGGAGTTGTTGGTTTTTAGGGTATTTGTGGAATATTCCAGATTATGTTCAAGCAACATTTTTTGTCTGCAAGTTGTTATTGATCAAAGGAGACGTGTACTTAAAATTTTAATGGTGTTTACACGGGTAACGATTGGCCTTCGTGTTTACACTAATTGCAATGGATGCTTATTTTTTGTAGAAGCGTTTTGTAGCATGGTGCTATAGATTTGGGTCCATGATAAGGAGTGGTGTGTTCCGAGCTTCACGTCTATCCTCCACAGAAGTGTTTTGGTGCCAACCTAATTTGAATTTGCATGATTAAGGTGCATAGTCGACCTTGGAGAATGTTTTCAAGGTTGAAGATGATATAAATATGAGTTGAGTTGTTGAGAGATGCGAAGATAGAGAAGTATGATGCGAATGATGTGAATTGAAGAGTATTAGAATGCAAATTTTTGAAGTGCAGTGCGAGCTTTCATGTGTTAGATTGTTGGATGTAGTGATCAGAAGGCATCTACAATTCTTCAGTTAAGTTGCAAAGGTGTTGGTGATATTGTGGTGGGTTTCTCTATTGTATTGAGATGGATTTATTTTTGTAACAATTCTTCTTTTGTATTTTAGTAGTGATCCTTTCTTTCCTTAGGTAGTGAGCCCTCCGACAATGAGCCCTATTGTATTAAGTGTTGATATTACTTTACATTGTGAGTTAATCATCACTGTGGTTTTTTCCATCTTGGGTTTTCCACATAAATATGGTGTTCTCTTGTGCATGGTGTTGATTTAATTCAGTTTTTGTTATTTTCTTTTCATTCTAAATCATTATAACAGATTGAGGGTTAATTGAATGAATGTGGATCTGAATGTTTATAAGGGTTTTGAAGTTTTAAGGTACAACTGATTCACCCCCCTCTCATTTGTCTTGTGCATTCAATAGAGAGTCCTTAGGACTTTCCTCACAATAATTGAATTAGTTATATCTTCACCAAGTCCTCTGATCCCATTTACCACTTCATCTACTCAAAGAAAGTAGCTAGAAATATTTTCCTCTTCTTTCATCTTTAGATTCTCAAACAATGTTTGGTAATATTGCAACTTTTCTTTCTTCACACTGTCATTCCCTTCATACAAATTTTTGAGCTTATCCCAAATCTCCTTGGTAGTTTTGCATTGCACTTCTTTCACAAATTCAAAATTTAATATCCCACTTAGGATAGCATTATTTTCTTTAGCATTGTTCTCATGACCCTTCTTTCCATTAACATCAATAATAGGATGATCAAGTTTAGTATAACCATCCTTAGCAGCTCTCCAAACATCATAACCTAGAAAGGAGAGATTGGCATTCATCCTTACACTCTAAAAGGCATACTTGTTTGTATCAACAATGGTGCATTAGAAGAGGACTCCTTTTGAGCCATGGATTCTAAACCAAGATCTAACTTTAGCTATTAGGCTGCACCAAGGAACTTAGCTCTTCTACCAATTGTTAGAACACACAAATATATTGAGAGGGGGGTTGAATTATTATATCCCTCTAACTAATCCAATTCGATTTTAACAATAAAAACTAATTATTTCCTTAACCAAATAGAACATTCAAAGCATAAGTACACAACCACAACACCAAATTTACATAAAAACCCAATGAGGGAAAACCATAGTGAGAAAGTTGCTTGGAGCTACTATCCAAAAGCAGCCTCACAAAATGAAAACATGATTTATGACACAATTTTATGGCTTCAACCAAAGGAAGTTTGCAACTCCTTGTCAATACAACACTTAAAGAAAGAGGCTACAACCTTAGCATACAATACTTGATGAATTTTGGTAAACAATTGCTATTGCATCACTTTTGTTGCCTCCGGCTCATTGCCTTCAACATTCACATGCCTCACTTCTGATTTTGGCTCAATGCATTCAACATTCCACCTACAAACTTCTACCTTCAACTCACTGCCTTTAGCAATTCATTCACACTTTTTCCTTTACCTCACTACCTTCAACATACTTCAAATAATCCTTCACACATTTACACACATTCTTCTGCCTTCAGCTCACTACTTTTAGCATATATCACTTTTAGCACATTGAACACACAATACATCACACCATCCCCTTGATCACACACTTGATCCTTCATTTATACCTTATGCGAGATTCAAAAAATTTCTCCTTGTTGGCCAAAATGAAATGTATTACATGAAATGTGCAACGACCATAATGAGTTAGCTCTAAATCATTTGCAAAATTTAGGGAAATTGAATGCAGTCCAAGCCAACAAATAAGTAGGACCTATTTTACATCTACACATAATCCCATGTTGGCGCACACAACAAAAACTTGATGCAAACACCTCAAACAACCAAGTTAGCCCAACAAACACTTAACCCTCCAAATATCAACTCTAGACCATAAATGGTATCGAAGAGACTAAATAACATCATGCAGATTACATTACAAGCATTGAATGATATTCAAAAAAAATTCCACGCCCTCCTTTTACAACTTCACTCTACATTAATTTGTCACAAGCAAACAAACACAAAACTAGTATCTCTTGCAAACCTAAATGAACACATTCTTGAGATAGAGCATTGAGAAATTGACTTGCAATACACCACATTATTTGAAACATGAAATGAGGAAATAGATAGACACATTGAGCTCATCCTCCAAATTGCAAGACCACAACATTAAATGCAGATAAATGCAAAGTATTTCTCTGAAACTTCTTGATTGCAACAATACAGTCTTCACTCTGCTAGCATTGGAAACATCTGCAAATAACTTTTATGCTCTAAAATCAAGAATATGCACATTATACATCTACATCTAATAATCTTCCAAATTGCAAGGCATCATCTTCAAATGCAGAGGAATGTAGAGCATTCTCCGGAGCTTTTCAGTACACCTTCCTAAGCCACTATTTGCATGACAAACTTTCATACTTTCTTTCACAGCTTATGTGATGCTTTACAACAAGAGAAAATGAATACAACATTCACAACATCATTCACCTATACATGAGAAACAAGAGATATAAAACAACTGTGTATAGCAAGTTCATTACATCTAACATCATAACCAACACTTCTTATCAATATATTGATTGCAACACATGCAACCATCCACACAGTGTTGACATCAACAACAATACCAACAATAATCTCCATTTTTTTGACATCAATAATAACACCTGCAACAACCTTACAACAAAGTGCTCATTAGTATATTCATTTTAATCCAAAATTATATCATCATCATATTCCTCCTAATACACAAGACTGTCATCATCATCAAAGTCAAAGGGATTCATAGATTGGCTAAAAAGAGGATCATGATTTCTCGCTTTGAATGGGTTAGATTTTGTAAAGTTTTAACTCATGTTTTTGCATAGGTTTAGCATTAGAAAGATGATAATGAAGATATACAAACACCTTAGCTATTTAAGTGAGTGTTTGGTTTTTGTAGGAATACAAATATACTTTGAACCAATTAGAAATAGTATGGTCTATTGATCTCAAGGTGCTAACCACTTTTGATCCTTAAGGTCACATACTATTTTATTATGCTATTTATTTATCGATGCATTACAAAAATTAAATGGCTAAAGGGTTCATTATTCTAGGTTTGTATAATGCATACTAGTTGGAATTCTTTATATACCCAAAGGTATATGAGGCATGCTTATGTGAAATGAGGTGTACATCTAATGACCTAGTATGGGAAGAACCCACTCTCCCTCCTTCAATTGTGAGATATAATGTTTCTTGCAAGCTTAGCCCTTAGAGATAAATATGCCTCTAAGGGAGAGTCTTTTAGTTCTCTTTAATTCTATACCCCATTGAAACATGTTGCACAAACATGACAAACAAGTTCATGAACCTTAGAAATGAAAGTGTGAAAGCAATGTAAACACACAAAAGATGCTTGATGTTATATCTTGGTCAAATGAACCTACAACACAAAAATGTTGAAAGATAGTTTCCAAAACTCAAAGGGTGTTACCACCATAGGTATTAGACTTTTGCCACATAAAAAGGGTAAATCCAAAAGACACTTGCATTAATCTTGGTGTGTCTACTCTACTAGATAGTGTAGATGCATCACTCTTAGTATGAATGTGCCACAAGAATACGAGTTTAAAGTTTAAAGGCTATTTATGTTTAGATATGATAGGTTAGAGTGTAGATATATTACTTGATATAGTGGATACATTATTTGATAGAGAACATATACCAAATTAGAAAAAAAAACCATGAGAAAGCATACAAAATCCCTCAAAAACACTAAATAAGGATAAAAAAATGTAAGATGTAGTCCCACTAAGTGCGCTAGAATGCATACATTAAATTATAGAGAAATACAATAGGAACCATGATTAAAATAAGATTCCTACACTATACCTAGCTACACCTTCAGTAGAGAAAAGGTATGTAAAAAAATAATTAAAATGAACAAGCTTCTTACCATACAAACCTTGTTGAAAAAGATTGTTAAAGATGAATGTCAATTGCTCAATTTAGTAGCATAACCTTGTTGCATCCAATTCCTTTGCTTGAAAATGGCTTGTGAATTGGTCAATTTATAGGTTTTAGATATTAAGGAAGGATGGATGGATGAGATTAGATCTTGTGCAACTAAGGGATGTGATCAATCCATATGCAAGGTAGAATGAGAAGGTGACAAGAGGCATCATGTGATTAGTTCACATGATTAAGGAAAATATTGTAAAGAGATAGGGGTGAAGATTTTCTTAAATCTTGATGATTGAAAAGGATCTTTTTGGAGCCTTATGCACTTGGAGGCATGTGCAAGATTGACAGTATTTACTTTTAATAAAGTGGTCGAAGAATGTGCAAATGATTAATTAGTTTGACTAAAATTAATTTATTTATTCATCTAATGATGAGAAGGATTTTATAGTCTTGAATTAAATAAATATTGTGTATTTATTTAATTTATGAAACAATGTTGAGGAAAGTACCAATTTAATTAAATAAATGTGATTTATTCAATTAAGGTTGGAACATTGGAAGAAAGGTTGATTTGGTTAAATTCATTAAATAATTAGAGTTTCTTTATTCAATAAATTTTTATAGAGAGATTACATTGGTTAATTGATTAGTGTTAGACGTGGATATCTGGGATAGATCTGGTGTGATGACAACAAAAAAGTGGGAATGCATTTTAGATGTCTGCAATTAGGATGATCACTTTATTTATACACATTATTATGTTATCATGCTTAGTTGTAATCTTGTATTTCTCTCTTGTTGATTTGTGTGCACACCTTCATGGAGCATACAACATTAAGTTTGTCATATTATTACTAATCACCTTCAATTTTATGTGAAATTCAAAAGTTGAATATAGATGATAGATTGAGTTATTCTACTTGAATTTGTGTTTGTCTTTTTTTTTTTTTTGGTATTATTTCATGTATATATTTGCATGCACAACAAATTGGGAACAAAATATAATGAAGAAAAGTGCATATCTTACACTTTTACCCTTCATTTTATGGCACTTTGGATGGGTTTCCTATGTACTTGGGAACAACACATGGTTTTGATTTATTTAATACTCCATTTGACCTCATGCTAATATTGGCAATGAGAAATAAAAGTTCACTCCTACTTAGACAATTTATAGCTCTCGCATTATTAATCTTTCTTCCTAGGTTGACTTGATCTATAAAATGAACTTGATATTCAACATGTAAAATCATCAACACGTGGATTTGACAATATTAAGGCCTCTCAACACATCTTAAAATATCTATTCACCATAAATGATACATATCGACATACAAAATGCATGTACAAATAAAATAATAGAGATATAAACACCTTCAAATGCATAAAAGAAACATAGTACACAATGTTCAAGACTAAAACACAAATTAATCTAGAGAAAATCCACATTGAGTGAAAACCTATAGTCTAGGGAGAAGCTACTCACTATTCCACTATGTAAGGAGAAATACAACTAGTTTATAGAAGTCAAGTCAGAATCAACTAGATCCATTTCAAACCAATATCTTTGAACCTCTCAACTATACACTTATTTTTTACTCAATAATAGCTATACACACCACCAACAAGAGTGTCTCCCCTTACAAGATATAGAAAAGATAGTTAAAACCTTATCTTAGCTTCCCAAAGGTGATAAGATACAAAATCAAACACCAACACTAGACATGAATTTTTTGATCTTCCAATTGCCAACTTACTATATGCATAGAGATATTTTGATCCCCCTAATATTTTGTTCATCATTTGATGTATTTCATCAACATGAATGATAAATTTCCTAGTAGAAAATGCATGTCCATTGCCTATAGAATTGATTAAAGTTCATCATTCTTGTCTTTCCAAGTCATTTTTGGGTGACCTACAACTTTAAATTGATGCATTTCAAAGATGTCCCATTCCACCCTTGACATGCACCAAGTCTTTCCACAAGTCCTATATACATAGATATCTCATTCCACCCCTAACATGGACCAATCCTTTCCACATCCCTTACATGTTGGTTTGATGATGAATATACATGTTAAGCATCTCAACAACACTCCAATAAGCTAGTGACATGACCACAATGACCCAAAATGTTTAATTAATCTAGTTAATTTGGATCATGAATATTGAGCATTGGAATGACACATAAAAATTATCCAACGTGGATTTAATCCTTGTGTTCAAAATTCAAATTGTGTTGTATGAGTTGATTTTAGTTTCAACCAATAGTTATGTGGTGAATCTTGTTCTCAAAATTTCAAATTGTGTTTGGCTTGTGTATAAGAGGATATTATCCATAGATCAATCATAGAAGGAGATTCGTCATCCATCAAGCATCCAAGATTTTCCCATTATTAGGACAATTCTAGCACTTCTATTTTTCACAAACAATCAACCCACCTTTATTATTTAGCTTTGCCATCAACCACACCAACTCTTACATCAACACATGAGATAAAGATAGTTCTTCCGCTAGGCTTTTTGAATATCTATTGTATCAACTCTAAAGTGTAAGTTACTTAGCATCATTCTATCCATATCAACATCATTTGCATCTATTGCTCATTGTTTCCTAACCCTTTCTAGAATTGTTAAATTGATCACGAGGATTGTCTAAGGAGAAGACCCTTACATAGCAAGCTCCAAATGGTGTTCATCAACAGTGTTGTGTTTTCAAATTGCAAGTGCATGTAAACATACGTCTTTCTTGTGAAGGTACATAAGGTTTGTAGTCAAATGCCATTTCTACAAATTAAAAGTCAAATCTATAGGCACAAAGTTGACCTCACACAAATTCTAGTAATGATCCAATTCAAATTTTGTTGCATTGCTTTTGACACATCCAAGTGTAAACGATTTTGAACTACAATTCAAAAATTATGTTCAAAATAATAAACAACTTCTTTACAAGCTTTGAAAACAAAAAATTAATTTAATTTTTTTTAAATCATTTTATTTCATTATAATTTAACAAAATACTTTTAAGAGATGCTTTTGTTTTTTAAATAACACTTGATTTATTTATTTTTTTAAAAGCAAACAGAAATTTGAATTGTTTATTTGTCTTCATTCTCATTCCCCTTTCCCTATATTTGCTTTATTTTTATTTTTTTTTGTTTTGAGATATCCCCGAGGGGGTCCCCTTTAGCTTAGAGCCAAGGACTAAGGGGTATCCATTCCGCCAAAATCTGTCCGGGGCACGATCCCAGCCTCATCCCTTTTGTGTCGGGGCTTTGCACTCAACAAGACTTGATCCATGGTGGGCTTATTCCGACCCTTTCAACTTCACCAATAATTTGACATATATTTGCTTTATTTTAACTACCAATAATTGAATAATATGTATTCCTTAGATCTAAAAAGCAACAAATCATGTAATGCCACATCATCGCACCAATAAAACATGATTTAGTGCACAAGTATCAGTCTCATTTTTTTTTTAGACCTTTTTGGACACCTTGACAAAAAGCATGTTGAAGTGGCATCATATTTGATGATGTGGCCCTGAAACCTTAGTTATAAGCAGGGGCGTTGCCAAACAAGCTGCTGTAAAAAATTGAGATTTTTTTGAAATTTCTGAATAAGATTTTGAGAAATGTAAAATTAAAATGCTCAACTACGAGATCCTCTCCCCTAATCATATATTATTTAATCACACCTTCTCAAAGAGAGAATACAGTGTTATGTTGAATGCAAAAGATGCAGTGTTTAACACACAAATAAGGGCATATGAGGGCGGTGACAGAAAAAAGACAATAAAATCCATCTTTATTAAAGATAAAATATATACTTATATATACAAAACAAATCTGTGCCATACAGATATTCCACGGAACATAAGGGAAGATTAAAGTCGTCTTATTTCTTGGGGTGCTTCACAATCATAACTGGGCACTTCACATTGTGAGCACAGTAATCGCTGACACTCCCCAGAAATGCCCTGCGAATAAACAACACATCTGTCAAAACTGCCTACATTGAAAGCCATTAAACACAAGAAATAAACACTTCATTACAATAACCTCAGACCTTTTAATGGCACCGTAGCCATGGCTTCCAACCACCACCAAGTCTGCCCCAACTTTCTCAGCTTCCTCACATATAACATCCCTCGCATCTCCAGCAACCACTCTATTCTGTAAACACATCTGCAAAACAAAAAAACAAGATTAAAACCCAGACCAGTTGCTACCAATATAGTCATAACTGAAAGAAAGAAGTGTAGAATCACATACTTCTACATTTTTTTCAGTGGAAATGTGTTTGGCCTTTTGGAATACGTCTTCAGTGATTCTCTCCTGGTACCTTTGCAAGGACTGCACCATATCATATGTGAATATGTAACCTGACCAGTAACAAAACATCATTAAAACCAGATTGGGGAATTTAAAAACGAAGAGAAAATTTAGGTAATCAGAGCCCGTAACATTAAAACCAGATTGGGGAAGTTAAAAACGAAGAGAAAATTTAGGTAATCAGAGCCCGTAACATTAAAACCAGATTGGGGAAGTTAAATACGAAGAGAAAATTTATGTAATCAGAGCCCGTACCATCAATAGCTGAGTAAACCCTAGGAAGCGGTTGCGCGTGCAGTAGAATAATGGTGTCCTTGGCTTGAATCCCGAGGAAATCGATAGTCCATGACAAGGCATACATGCTTTCCTCACTCTCATCCACAGCCACCATAATTCTTCTTTCTCGAGGATTATCCTCTGTTTCTGCCATTTTTCCCACTAAACGAAAATTAATGGCTGATTATCTTGTGATCTTGAAAAATATCAGAGTTTCTTCTCCTTTGCAGAATTGCTGATTAAATCTACTGTGATCGAAACTCACTCGCCTAGTTTTATACGCTAGAAGCGATGCCCTGAATTGTGAAGGCTGCAGCCCACTGATTTGGGGTAGTTATTTAAAAATAAAAAATTTAAAAAAATGTACATACTGAGTCCATAGATTTATGAAAACCGTCTGTTCATAAACAGCAATATGGTGTCCAAGTGGCGGGAATTCACATGGGATGAGGTTTTAGGATAAACATAAAACCAACTGGTCTCCGTAGAAAATGTGGCGGGAATTCACATGGGATGAGGTTTTAGGATAAACATAAAACCAACTGGTCTCCGTAGAAAATGTGGCATGTCACATCCAAAGAAATGTAAGAAATATCTAGATAATATAAGGCGTGTTCAAGTTAAGGCATGTAGTCCGAAGGTTATTGGTATTTTTTAAATGATTTGTAAAAGTAAAATTAACTTTTCTAATCCAATAAATGAGTGAATATTTTTTTTAGAGACCTTCATAACATCTAAAAGGCAAACAAAAATCAACACTAGACAATCAACAACCACCACCAACAATAAATAATTAAAGATGATGATGAGCCATGGTCACTTACCACTCTTTGAGGAACTCAAGGTATTTCTCCTTGACATCAACATCCTTGTACTTTTTATTACCTCGAGACCTCTAGCTTCTAGTCTTGGAATTGAGACTAGCACACCCTTGAGATAAGCATGGGCTAATCTTCTCATGTAGTAATTTGATATTATTGGTAACATTTGAAATTGTGGTTCTACTTAGCTCAATCACTTGTTAAGAATATTCTTGATCTTTGTAATATTCTTCTTAAGAATGACAATTTTATTGTTCTACATGGCCATGTTAGCCTCGTAGAAGTTGTTTCCCTCAATGATATTCCATTAATTAGACATGAGCCTCTCAACTTCAACCAAGATGGGCTCCTCTTCATCTAAATTCTTGGCCAAAAGGAAGTTCTTAAGACTCACTTGTTGAATTCTAAGTGGATTTGATCATTAAATTACTATGTGTCACGACTTACTTATACATTGCAACATACCTCTCTATGAGCATAGTAACAATTTTGACACCATGACTTCAATAAAGAAAGAAAATAATTGTATTGTTAGATCCTAGGTCAAGATTGAGGCCAATTTCATCACCCCCTAGAGACTTAGACTCCTCACCATGTTACCTTCTAGCAACATTGTTTGACCCTTCCCCTTAAGCTTCTGATTAGGGGTGAACACCTCAATTTCCTAATAGTGAAAGCCAATCTCTACTCCAGTTCTTTCCTTCTTCTTGTATTTTGATTTGGTTATTCAAGAGATCTCACCCCAAACCAAATTCCCTTCACATTCATCAATAAGGCTAACAAAAAGTAGGGAAGGATCAACCAAGGTCGGGGCCACATTCATAGTCTTTTAATTGAATGGGGATTTCTTGAAACCTAGATTTTTTTTAATTTTTAAGTGGGGGTTGGGGGAGAAAGGAAGAAGCGCTCTTGGTGATAGGCACAATAGATGAGGGTTTAGAGGCAACCACATGTTTGACAATCAATAGAATTAGGGATTGATGAAGGGTGTAGCACCAATTCCTCTTTTGAACTCCAAAATTGAGCACTCAAGGGATGACCAAAAAAAGGGGAAACCAATCAAATATAAATGATGAAAGCGGTTAACTAGGGTCAAATGAAAGTTGTAAGTGGATTAAAATATCCCTTTCAAGGTAACATAGTTAATGATCTACAAAGTAACTTCATCATAAGGACAAGGCAACGAAGTTCTAGCAAATATTTTTATGTAGTCACTTTAATTCTTCCCCTTCACTTAGAAAAGAGGACAAAACTTCCTCTTTATTGTGTTTGTTCTTGTATATCTTCCTTCCTTTAGTAGACATGTCCATAACCTAGGCAACGAGGTCCTTAGAGATTTCAATTTTGACACATTTCATCTCGATCGCCCTTGAATCCTACTTTGTAAAATTAGTGGAAAGAGTAAGGTTATTCCCTTGAACCTTTTTTATAACTCTAGTGAGCTAATCCCTCTTTTTAAGATCCTTCAAACCTTTGGCATTATTGTTCATAAATTTATAGATGGGCTCCACTATGTTTTTGTCCCCACCTATAGCCATAGAGATTTGGTCCCACCTAGAGAATGTTTACTCCCAAACAATAGCCAAAGGTCCACAATTGAAACTATAGTTGAAAATCTACTTCCCGCTAGGGAATTCCACCAAAAGGAGTTAGGAAGCTTCATGGAAGCCTCATTACCTTATCCTTTACACTTTGTACTCCCTCTATCATAAAATATTATGTTGATGGCATGATGCTATAAATTTCCCACCTTATTTAACATCACTATCAATTAAATTTTGAGCTATTAAAGGGGTCCCCACTCCCCTCTCATCCATCTATGGTATAATTCATTAATACTTCCTAATTTGGAAAGAATTCATCTAATGAGTTTCCTTCACAAACACATGCATGATTTTAACTCTAGGTATAGAATCCAATATTGAGAGATTCCTCCATAGGATGAATAATAAACTAGCTCTAGTAGTTTTATTTTTCAAAAGGTAATTAATTATATTTAAATATTTTACTTCTACTTCAAGATGATGGATTTCTAGCTCCTTTGTTAGAAGGATATCTTCAAATACAACACTAGATTCAACAAATACAACAACACAACAAGAAATTAGCGCCGACTTTTGCGCCCAATTTTAGTGTATTTTGAGCCATGAATTGAACAATTTGGTTGGCAATAAACTCGGCACAAATAGGAATGGACAACTCAATGCCAAATTTTGCATCGATTTTCCCGTCGTATTTAGTGCTAGATTCGGCTCCAGATTTAGCATCGGGGAAGCGTAGCACCTCCAAAAGCGCCGAGAAGTAACGTCGAAAATTGTGCCAAAATTGGCGCCCAATTTGGCTTCCAAATTTGCTTCCATGTCTACTCCCATTTTTGCTTCTAATTTTGCTTCTAGTTTTGCTTCCAATTTGACATCCAGTTTTGCTTCCAGTTTTGCTTCCAGGTTTGCCTCCATGTTTGCTACCAATTTTGCTTCTGATTTTCCTTCCAGTTTTGCTTCTAGTTTTGCTTCTAGTTTTGCTTCCAAGTTTTCTTCTAGTTTTTCTTCCGATTTTGCTTCTGGTTTTGCTTCTGGTTTTGCTTCCAAGTTTGCTTCCGGTTTTGCTTCCATTTTTGCTTCTGATTTTGCTTCTAGGTTTGCTTCCGGTTTTGCTTCTAGTTTTTCTTTTGGTTTTGCTTCCAGGTTTGCTTCCGGTTTTGCTTTCAGTTTTGCTTCCAAATTTGCTTCCAGTTTTGCTTCCAAGCTTGCTTCCAGTTTTGCTTCCAATTTTGCTTCCAAGATTGCTTCTGGTTTGGCTTCCATTGTTTCTTCCTTTTTTGCTTCTAAAAATGCTTCTTGTTTTGCTTCCATTTATTAATTTAATATGTTTTATTTCAATTTAATTAGTTAAATATATCATGCCTCTTAAATAACTCATATGATTATAGAGTAAGTAATTTAATTATTTAACTCATATGATTAAATAACAATATAATTATTGTAACATGATCATCATCTATAATTAAAACAAGTGAGTCAAATATCTATAATTTAATTGAATTTGACAACATCCATCCTGGCAGAAGAAATTAAAATCATCATACTTAATAAATATCCATCCAAAAATCATCAAACACTTTTAATATATATAAATTGACAAGGCAATACTGATAAGATCATCATCATATATAACTAAAACAAGTGAAAGTCAACTATGCCAATACATCAAAAACATGTCAAAATGATACATGTCCAATAGTTATATAAGTGAAAATGATACATGTACAAATGATATAAATAAAATTGATAAATTATGTAACTCAAATTGATACAAGTCAAGATGATACATGTCCAAATGATATAGTGAAAATGATACATGTCCAAATGACATAAGTGAAAATGATACATGTACAAATGATATAAATAAAATTGATAAATTATGTAACTCCAAATTGATACAAGTCAAGATGTACATGTCCAAATGATATAGTGAAAATGATACATGTCAATATGATACAACTCAACAATATAGTACGGTAGGCTATGAAAATGATACATATGATAGTAACCATGAAAAGAGTCATCATAACGATATATCAACAATGATCCATGATGTAGTCTATATGATCATGAATGTCACCGGTTACTATCACCAACTGTCACATCATCATCATCACCATCACCATCATGATCATCATCATCATCATCGTTGTCGTCATTGTCGTCATCATTGCCATCGACCTCGGTGTCTTCCATATTTGCGTCATCATCATCCTCTGCCATGTGATTTGTACCAGCATAACCAATATTTTGTGGATCTATATCATGTTGAGGATCATCTTAATCTTCTGGAAGACCCGTGTTCTGCAAAAAAAAACATTTAAAATGAAAAGTTATTATTTATTTCATGCAATAATTTATTTTTCTATTATATATCTAATATTACAACATATGAGATGAAACCATAATCATATTACATCATATCAGTGCACATACCATAATAAAATTTCAAAAAAGTTACAGCTAATAATGGTGAGTCAGGAGAAACTTCATCTTTGAAAAACAAAGCCAATTAGGCTGGCAAACTTGTGGATGAGGCTAGCATTTGGTGGAAGAGAAAGAAAGATGACTGGAACTCTGGAGGCCCACCATAATGGATTTTAGTAATATTCAAACATGAGAGCATAAGAGAGAGCTAATATCATGTATCAAAACATTAAGCATGCATTCTTCCAGCCAGCGGAGAAGGAGATTATTACTTTGCTTCATTTTCATTTGCATAACCATATCACGACATGGGAACCAAGAAGACCAAGGATGTCTAGTTTTATGTGGAGGTAATGGATGTGGTCCAAACTTTAGGAGGGGCAAGAACGTCAATGTATGATCCTAATGAAATTGAGGAAGAACAGCAAGAGAGGGACAGGAAAAATAAAACCAATACAGAGTTTCAAGGATTTGTTAAGTGAGTAAGAGAGTTATGGGAGTAGCCTCATCTAAAATATTTTGAACTAGAGTTTGATATACCATTTAGAGAGCTTGGTTTACATGGAGTTCCTTTCAAAGCCTCTGCTTTTATTGTTCCTACGGTAAACTGTTTGGTAGAGTTGGTGGAATTACCTTTCTTAGTAATCCCTATTAGTGAGATTGAGATTGTTAACCTTGAGAGAGTAGGACTTGGGCAAAAGGCATTTGATATGGCTATTGTTTTCAAAGACTTCAAGTGGGATTTACTCCGCATTGACGCCATTCCTCAATCTTCACTTGATGGCATCAAGGAATGGTTGAACTCCATGGATATAAAGTATTATGAAAGCAGAATGAACTTGAACTGGCAGGCAATTTTGAAGAGTATTATTGATGATCCAGATAAATTTATTGAAGATGGTGGTTGGGAATTTTTGAATATGGAAGCTAGTGATTCTGATTCTGATAATTCAGAAGAGTCGAATCAAGGATATGAACCCTCTGATGTAGAAGAGGAATTAGAATCAGATTTCATGTAGCCACCATCAAGAGTGTTACAAGCCAACAAGATGGAGGGAATTCTTATATAAGGATAATTTTCAATGTTGCAGGTACCGGCTTTGATGCCAACTACAATGGCAACATTGAAATTCCCTAGCATTATTTATGTTAAGAAATTTCCTTTAGATGCAAGGATTCAAAGCACATCAATGATGTGGTACAAATGATTAAATCCCAAAGACACTTTGTAGCAATGAAAGAGTCTGAAAAGGCAGAGAGAGCTACACTGGTGACTCAGGAGAAACTTCGGCTTTAAAAAACAAAGCCAATTAGGCTGGCAAACATGTGGATTAGGCCAACATTTGGTGGAAGAGGACAAAAGATGACTAGAACTCTAGAGGGCCACCATAATGGATTTCGGTATTCAACCATGAGAGAAAAAGAGAGAGCTAATATCATGTATCAAAACATTAAGCATGCATTCTTCCAACCAGCGAAGAAGGATATGATTACTTTGCTTCATTTTCATTTGCATAACCATATCATGGCATGGGAACCAAGAAGACCAAGGATATCCAGTTTTATGTGGAGGTAATGGATGTGGTCCAAAATTTAGGAGGGGAGATCTTGATGTCTGCCAAGAGGCACAAAGTCAGATGAATTAAGTTCACCTACATGTCTGCCAAAGTTTACTTCCAATTTTTATGACTATTTTTCTTGACTGTCAGAGTTTACTTACAAATTTGAAATTTCTTTATGGTCATTTTGATGAGGATATATTCAACCAATGTGTAAGCACCTTTTGTTTGTATCACAACCATAGTAACGAGACTCAGCTAGGGTGACTCGACTCGGGGACTCAGCAAAATGAAAAAACCCTAGAAATTTAAATATTTTTAAGATTTAAAACTTGTTTCATGCACCCTTTATTAAATAGACCTTAAATACACAATAATATCATTAAATAGAAGAAAATTTGATCACATACATAAGTATACATTGATCACTTAAGTATAAACTCAAATTTTAGCTGAAGGAAATACACATACACAAGTATACTACTATTAAGCTGACATAAGATGGAACATTAGCAACCTGTCAGCAAACCCAAAAGCAAAAAACATCAGCAAACCTGTTGAACCAAAAGAGGAAGCACCAGCTACAGAAAATTATCTAAAATATTAGTTGAGGCCATGTTCTCCTTGATGACCTCCTCATGGATACTACTAGCATCCTTCAGCTCCTCAACAACAACAACAACCCTCTTTTTCATCTTGCTCCTCATCCTAAGGCATGGACCCGCCTGCATGTCCTTCTCTAGCACAGGAGTAGAAGCTTCGCTTTCTCACTAGGTAAGAGCCACTAATCTCTTCAATCCTTTCCTCCATATCACCCAAGTCAAGCGGTTTTCCAGTCCAATTTAGCGCTTTCTCATTCAAAATAGAAAGACCCATAGCAGTGGTCTTCAAAGAGTTATTGTTGATATTTACCACCATTTTCAAGTCCTCTAACATCTTTCCCATTTTATCCTCCAAACATGCCACTCTATTCTCTAACATTTTATAACAATAACTTCCAAAGAGGAAATTCTTTCCTCATGAGAAACCTCCAAATGATCAGCATCGACCAATAGCTTATCAAGCTTAATATGCATTGATTTCACTTTTCCTTTTATTTCCCACTCCTTTTGGTTACCTCTTACCATAGCAACACAAACATCCTTCCAATTTTTCATCTGAAGATTGAGCTCCTTAACTTCAGAAAATAACCATTTAACTAGGGAAAGCAAGTTTCTCGTCCCATCTTCGGCCATTTTAGAAAACATATTCATGTCAATTTCATCCTAGTTAACCGGAGGTTGACCCTTCTGCTCCACGTCAAGAGGGGCATCAGAACAATCCCTATTTTGTTCATCCTCTTCTTCGGCTGGGGAATCCTCGACATCCACAACATCCACCTTTATCCTCTCCTTATCTGGAAGATTCTCCAAATCAGCTAATGCCTCCAAACATTCCTTCTTCACTTCCTTCTCCACAACAGAAAAATCTTGAGAACAATTAACTGCATCAATCCCCTTCATATCCATGGGGCCAGTCTCATTAGGCTTCACCTCCATCTTAGAGTTGCCCATATCAGCAGTACCACTCAACTGACCACCCAAATTAACCAACACCTTGAGCCCTTGCACTGGGGAGCTCTCTATTAGACCATCCTTACCAGGAACAGGGTTCCCTAATGAAGCATTTTGAACACAATCAAAATTTGAAGGATCCACATCACCCACAAGATGACAACCCTTCAAACCCTCTTTTCCAGAAGACAATGCGAGATTCACATTCGAACTAGGGGCAACCACCTCAATTTTCCTTTTGGCGGAAGCTTTAACTTTCTTCATTCCTTTGGTTTTCCCCTTTGAAGACTTTCTAACAAAATTAGCCATAGTCTCCCGCAACTCCACATCAGTCTCATAGCCCTTACCCCATTCTTCCAATTCCTCATCCCTTTCCTCAGAGCCTCCTTCATCAACAGACATATCCTCATATTTTGACTCTTCCTCCTCAGAACTATAGACCCATTCACTGGCAGAGTCCCCTGTTTCATACCCATCATTTTTAACTTCCTTCTTACCAGGAGTTTTAGGGGAGACCGAGATCAACTTTAGCTTGATATGAGAAAAAATCAAACACATAAGCCCTTGATGAAGAACCACCTTCTTAGGGTTCTTTCTGTGGTCTTCAATACTCTTCTCCATAGAATGTAATAGGTAAAAAGGAAACGAGACCGAAACATTATGCCTAAATGATTTAAGATCATAAAGTGGTGAGTGTAAACCACAGAGAATCTACCTTCAAGGGTGAAGTAGTGCATAATGGCCAACACGAGGTCCCTCCAAAGCGGCTTCAGGGACTTCCTAGCATAACCTCCACTTCCAATTTCCTTAACCTTCTTCCTCTCATCATGTTTAAAGAAATTCACAAAAGCCTTCTTAGTCGCTCCCCTATCTCTGAAAAACTTTCTCCTAGCAACTGAAAGACCAGTTACATCCGCAATAAAATCCTCTTCAATTCGAAACTCAATGCCCTAGTAACGCAGAGACGTCCCATTCCATCCTTTCACAAAGAAATCTATTACATTAGGTTTCGGGCCTTGAATTCTCTGCATAAATTGAGTAACCCCCCCCAATTCCAAGTGCTCCCACATAGTAGCATTTTTCTGAAACTCCTCACAGGAACTCGACTCAATTCTACAACAATCACCACCCATAGTGACAAGCAACAAACGAAAACCCAAGAACACCTGGAAGAAATGAAAAAGTAAAATGAACCAGATGCTACTCAAAACAATACAACAAACACCCACAAATACATGTGGGCTTATCATTCCAAGTAACCCTGCCAAAACTGTCAGTCCATCCTTCTACAAAAACCAAGGAAAGAATAATGAAACTGAAAGAGCAAAGGGTCAACGTACAAAACCCAACTTAAAATCATAATGAAAAACCTTTCCCCGAGAACATCTTGCCTAGAAACAAGCCAGCTGGTCATCATTAGAAATACACTTCAGATTAAGAGGTAGCAATTCAAAATAATCCCACTCAGATCTCTTAGCCACTCCCACATTGCCAACCCCATCAACCATCATGTTCACTTCACGAAAAACATGTGTGATTTTGATCTCCTCAAAAGAGTTAATAATAGATATCGAGTCATTAATAAAATTGGAAATTGACCATGAAGGAGGACATTTCATCATGAGACAATTAATCACATTAAGAGAGTCCCCCTCTAGCCATAGTTTAGAAACACCTTGTTTCTTAGCCAAAACTAATCCATGATAAGTTGTTGCAGCCTCCGCATAAAAAAACAATTGTACAGTAGAAAATTAGATTCAATCAATTATGTCTTATTTCGCTTGCACACTTATCTAAAAGACATAGGGTATTCACCATACATTTCCCTTGACAAAGAAAAAATGTGCTTTCATTTATTTTTACTGTATATCTCAGAAGTGAAATTGTTGTTACATAATGATGCACTGAGAAAATAATATATACAAAAAAATGCAAAGAAAATGTTTGAAATTTAACATGCAACCTACTGTGTTGTGCTTAAAGGAATCAAGATTAACTGGGAGAAGAAATAAAAATAAAATTTTAATGATTGTACTTAAAAGTGAATAGGATATGAAAAGTGTGGACAATGATGGTGCTGAAATTGGATACCCTGATTCTGATGACATTACTGCTTTATGTAATTAGAGATAAAGAGCACATACAATTTTATATACATAGCAAATGAAGATTTCAAACTAGTAAACTTAAAATGTAAACACTATAAGATTTTTCCTTAAGCAATAATTCACATACTCACTTACAAAAGGGGTGAAACATTTTTTATTGAAACTCGGTTTTCTTTAATAGACATAATAGTAAAAGAATATTTACAAGTACAAGAATATATACACTATTTCATAGAAAATAAGGAATGTTTCATAGAATATATCTTTAGAATGTAGGAACTTCCTCTGTCAAATATTTGGAAATTCCTACACACAAGTTCTACTTCAGAGCGAAAACACCCAGAAGTGTTTCACATCGGCTCAAGGTACAATCATAAATTAATGCATGTTGTTGATTATTTTAGATGGAGATTGGAGCAAATGCAGAGCCTGAGTGTTCAACTAGCAAAAGAAGAAGATATGTACATGAACAGGGCCCTAAAACTGTTAAAGAAACAATTCAAACGAGCGATTGTACAAAGACAAGCAGATTTATGATTTTATCTTAGAATGTACAAACTTTCTCTATTGGATATTAAAGATGTCAGGTTGGATCAAAAACTGGATAAGCAGATTTATGATGTTATCTTTAGAATGTAGGAACTTCCTTTGTCGGATATTTGGAAATTCCTACACTCAGGTTTCGCTCCCGAGCGAAAACAACCGGAAGTGTTTCACACTGGCTCAAGGTACAATCCAACTTGGTTATGTCACCGATAGCAATCCAATTTTTCCTGAACCATCCATACCCGAACGTTGCATCACAATGTATTCTTCCTGCACATAAAAATGCCACATATTAACCCCTTCTAAATAAAACTCAAAATACCAAGAAACAATGAGTCCCCTATATTAGTAAGTAAGTATTAAGTCTATAGGGCATAGTTTGATTTTATACAAGGATGCTCATGAAAGGAATCTTCAAGTGACAGTGAGTGAGTTGTTTGAGATTGTAGCTGATGGTGCAATATCCAGTCTTAAAGACAGTTAGCAAAGCAGTAAATGTGCAAGAAAATCAAAATGTACACAACAAACAATTCACAATGTTATCTTGCATAATGCCTTAATTTTGAAGACAAAAATCTCATTATATCTTGATGAAAGTAGTGACCTTAATGGTCAATCACTGGCAACCATGATTTTAAAACATGCTATTTTGCTTATGGAGGCAACATTTTAAGCAAGGTGGTGAGTGGTGGTTTGGAACAATGGCAGGTATGAAGGAGTTGCTTTATATGCATACTATGCAGTCTAGCTTAAGACAACATTCTTAGAAGAGATTGAGGGTGGATTATGGAACTCAAGGGTTACATGATAAAGATTAAAGCAAACATTGAGATCTATTTAAAAGCCACTATCATGAAGATATTAAAGATGTCAAATGCAAAACCCTAGCAGCTGGAGTAATGAACACAGTGCGAAAGAGGACGGTGTGCTAGGGCAGATTTAGGAGATCTCCACATTATCTAAACATAGGAAAATACATCATTTATTTATTTTTTAAAATTAAAAGAAATTATTCTAAACCCTATATAGGACAAAATGATACTTCAAAAGCATTTGATTTATTTTTTTAAATTAAAAGAAGTCATCCTAAACCCTATATAGGATACATTGATACTTCAAAAGCATCTGAAGGAATTTGAGATTATGCAAACATATGTCAATTAAATACCTGGATTACAAACAGTAGCACGAACATTGTAACCCTTGTTGATCAAAGCAAGAATGAGATAAACAACAATGAATCCTATGCCTCCTATCACACACATCTCCTTACCATTCTCTGTCATTCTTTACTGAAACACTTCTCCATTTTGGCAAGCTACACTTGAAAATAAGGTTTCAACAAAGGTTTTATTATATGTTTATTAAAATGAAAACTCCATTCCGATGGGCTATGCCTGAAAATAAGATTTCAATGAAATTTTTAGAGTATGTTTATTAGAGTTTTAGAGTATTTTGGCGGGCTATATTCAAATGGATTGTGACTGATGTGATTTGCTACATTTAGTGCTATAAATTGTAATGATGCCACTATTACCGTACTACTTTCGTCTCTTATTATACCCGTTGCAGTATGGCGGTGTTCTAGCCTTCCCTTTTGTTGTTTACTGCACTACCACCTTGCTCAAGGCTTCTTGTTGCGGGGTTGCGGTGTATATCGCTCTATTGCATATGTTGCTCACCTTCCCAGTGGTATAGCGGTGTATGATTTTGATCATTACTTGAAGAGTGTCGATGAGACAATCTTATTTGACTTACCGATATCTCAATGTATCATCAACATTAGATCTTATGTTCCTCTAATATTGGTTTCCGGTGTCGATGAGACAAGTTAATATCTCTTGCCGATATGCCACTGTCTCATTGATATTTTCCTACGGCGGTATTTCTTTATATATCGTTGTAACTCTACCATGTCCGGGAGACTCGTGATTATAACTACGGTATGGTTGTGTTTTTCCCTTCCCTTATGTTGTTTACGACACTATCACTTTGCTCAAGGCTTCTTGTTGCAGGGTTGCGATGTATACCGCTCTATAGCATATGTTGCTCACCTTTCCAGCGATATAGCGGTGTATTCTTTTGATCATTATTTAAGGAGTGTCGATGAGACAATCTTATTTGTCTTACTGATATCTCAATGTCTCATCGACATTACTTTGTTATATCCAAGAGTTGTGTTTCACCAAGCACTTGTAGATATACCTTGTCGATGTGATGTAAGTGATTCTCTCCTCGACATGCCAATATCTTGTTGACATTTCACTATTTTACATCGTTGATGAGACATAAATAAGTCTCTTCTACATAGGGGTGTCCAAACCAGCGCTAAACTCGAAGCTAAAGTTGGAGCTAAAAAGTAGCGCTAAACTCGAAGCTAAACTCGAAGCCAAATGAGGCGCTAACGGTGGCGCCACACTCGAAGCCAATATTGGTGCTAAAGGCAGTGCTAATTTTGGGGCAAAGGAGTGCCAAAATTAGCGCCGACTTGTCTTGATCAACGCAAATAAATGCCAAAAATAGTGCCATCCTGATAAATAGCACTGACATTTTCAAAAAATTGGCAAAAAATACATTAAAACAGTGGGTGGAAGCAAAAAATGAAGCTAAAAATGGAGCAAATCATAGGGATTTGTTGTAGTGAAAATAATTGGTTTGGGGCATGTGCAGAAAAATGCGAGACCAAAAAGTGGCCACAAGCACTTTTTAGTCCATCTAAGACATAAGTGCATCATAACATGCTCAAATTACAGATTGGTAGTGACTAATCCTAGGTTGGTCACTTACAAGCCATAATCTGAGTGTGTTATAACACACTTGTGTTATTTCATTCATAAACCCACAAAAAAAAGAGGTTGAGCTCATTTGAGTTCGACCCCGTATCTCTATAGTAGCCAAACACAAGCGAGGAATAACACATATTTTTTGGAGTCAATCAAGCCACCAACAAAATACTACCATAAAGTTCATGATGTTGAGCAGGTAGGTTTTTTAAGTTTTTAATTGTAGAAATTGAATAGAATACCAAATTGACAACTTTTTTCATTCAATGTTCTTTAATTTTCCAGGAATTAAAAATTATTAAAACCTTAGTGAAGAGTATGGATAACCAAAACCTCAACATCCTCCTCAAGCACAAGAAAATCTAATAGGTGAAATTGAAAATAAAAAAAGGGAACTCCAAGCATTAATCAATAGGTTAAAAAATTTGAATACAACTAGTTCTTATTGGACAACCCTCATCACCTCATTGGAATCTATCATCTCCCATATATATTTAGTGAGTGGCCAAATTAACATGCGGTGCAATAAGAGGGAGGAAGCATGATAATTTTATTCCACAAAAATTTCATACTAATTGAAATATAACTTGTGTCCATTTTTAATTTATCCATGAACCAATGCATCCCTGCACAAAATTTGGAAGATGTTCTCTATTCGTTGGTGCCGATACCAAGGAATAAGGGATTTTTTTTGGGAGAGGTGATTGATAGTTTTTTACCATATTTTATGCAACAACAATGAGGTCCCATAGTATTTCTTAAGGAAATTATATTTTGAGTTTGTCTTCAATGAGATCATGAATTAATTTGACATGTGTTAATTCTAGGGTAGAGATGGGGGCTCTGCTTAAGAAAAATAGTGGGCACATCATGCCTATGACTAGACATGGAGACCCCTTGCTAGGTTAGACATTCAGAACATCACAATCTCTTCCATTGTGAAGGAGAGTTGAAGTGGAGTTTCTATAGTTCACCAACTCTCTCACATAGACCTCGTTAAAACATATAAAACCTTTAGCTTAGAGTGATGAGGCTGAGGCTCAAAGGTTTTGACGATCAACCCACCTTTGCCAAAAATATGGGTTTATCTATGATTATGGGTTTAAGGATGCTTAAGATGCATAGGGCCAAGAGAAGGACACATTCATATTGAATGGTATGGTTTTCATAGATGATTTGATGGATAGGACGATTGACATTAAAGGACGGAAAATTTTGAGTAAGGTTAAATGAAAATTACCATAGTTCCTTTTGAGATCTAAAATTAACTAAATTCATCTATGATGATTGAAAATTAATGTAAATTATAAATATTTCCTCATGCAGGCATCTATAATAAAACATTTCCTATGAGACATATAGCACATGTTACACCATGACATTGAGTCACCATGCATGTTTTATTGATCACCAACATCATTACCAATTGCAATAAATATTATGGATTGTATATCCAAAGGTAAAGGTTCATCTTGCTTATCTTTCTTGGATGAGAAGCATGCAAGATCTAACAACTCATTCATTCTTGACATAGTCAAATGTCATGGAGTTGACCAAAACTAATATATAGTACTATAGAGGGACACAACATCCACTTGTAGGTCCATATAAAATATTTGTAGGTGCGACAAACTCTGAGAACTGTTTTGTCTTAGATTGGAAATATTTTTGCTTTTAGGGATCTTGAGAGAATACCTAGTAATAATGTAGCTTGGAATGATCGAGATATGTGGGGAACAAACTAAGACCTCCCCTAGCCTTCATCTACCTACCTCGACATTTTGGTGTAGTCAATTCAGTCCCATGATGCACAAATGCAAAATATGCTTGTTAGCATGTTTATATTGCTCTTAACTAACCTTTTTTGCAAGAACACATTCATTTTTGGAATGGTCAAATGGTGTTGATATGACAAAAAATGAGAGAGGTTATTGTGGAGGGACCCCATATCCACCTATAGGTCCATATCAAACATTTGTAGGTACCATAAATTTTGAGAGCTAGTTCATCATAGATTGATAACATTTTGCTCTTATGGCTCTTAAGAGACTACCCTAGAATAATATCTAGCTTGGAAGCATAAAGATACTAGAGGAATGCACCAAGGACTCCATTAGGATTCTCCCACCCACCCTAATAAGTTGGCGTATTCAATTTGGCCCCATGATGCATGGAATACAAATATGCTTGTTGGCGCATTTACACTACTCTGAAATGATGCGTTTTGCAAGAATACCTTTTTTTTGTGCAATCAAACAATGTCAATCTAATAAAAACTAAGAGATATTATTTTAGACAGACTCCATATCAACATGTAGGTCTAGAAAAATCATCTATAGGTTTCACGAACTTTGAGAGCTACTCCATCATAGATTGACAACTTTTTTCTCTTAGGGATCTAAAGAGATTACCCAAAATAATGTATCTTGCAAGGATCAAGAGACTCGGGGAACAATCCAAGGCCTCCCCTAGAATTCACCTACCTACCCTAACATTTATGTAATCAATTTGGCCCCATGATGCACAAAATCTAAAATATTCTTGTTGATACATTTACACTACTCTTAACTAATGCTATTTGCAAGAATGCATTCATTCTTGGCACAATCAAATGATATCAAGATAAAAAAATGAGAGATTTTATTGTGGACGAACCCCATATAAACTTGTAGGTTAGAAAAAAAATTTGTAGGTGCCATAAAGTTTGAGAACTACTCCATCATAGATTGTCATTTTTTTCTCTTAGGGGTCTTAGGAGACTACCCAAAAATAATATAGCCTAGAACAATCAAGAGACTAGGGGAATGACTTGAGGCCCCCCTAGCACTCATACACTGACCCAAATATATTTTCATGGTTTGTTTAGGCCCACAACACACAACAAAAAATGTGTATGTTGGCATGTTTACATTGCTCTCAACTTACACTTTTTGCAAGAATGCATTTGTTCTTGGCATGGTCAAACATTGTTGAGCTAGCAAAAATCGAGATACGTTATTATGGAGGAATCCATATCCACTTATAGGCCTAGATGAAACGTTCATAGGTGTCACAAAATATAAAAACTACTTCTTCATAGATTGATATTTTTTTCTCTTAGGGCTCTTAAGAAATTTCCTTGGAATAATTTAGCCTAGAAGGATTTGGAAGACTGGGGGAACAAATCGGTGCTTCCCCAACATTCACCCATCTACCCAAATGTGTTGGTGTAGTCAATTTTACCCCATGACACTCATAACACCAAATATTATTGTTTGCATATTTACAATTCTCTTAATTTATGTTTTTATAAGAATGAATTCATTCTTGGCATGGTCAAACTTGGTCAAGTTAACAAAGATTGAGATGGGTTATTATGGAAGGACCCAACATCCACCTATAGGTCCAAAACATGTGTAGGTTCCATGAACTCTGGGAACTGCCTCATCATAGATTTGAAATACTTTATGCTCTTGAGAGTTATGTGTTCTACTTTTCATTGTAATATAAACAACCTCTCAAGTGCTTGGACCTAATTATGCTTATTATTTAGTCATTTTATTATCATTTTCAAAAAAGTCAAATAAATTTGGTAATTAAACTTAATTATTTATTTAACAAACACTTAAAATTCAAATTATGTCTGGTCAAGGGGTCCCTCACCCTTGACTACCCTATTGTAAAGTAAAAAAATGGATCCTAGATCTAACTAGTAGATTAACTCTTTTTCTTTGACTCCACATTCAAACACAAACCAACTAGGGTTTGATAATTGGCTAGCTACCACAAGGGAGAGCTAATATGCTAGGTTCAATTCTTTTAAGTTGAAAAGAGGATAAATTTGATTTGTGTTTTAATAAGCCTATTTGACATAAACCCTAGATTTGAAAATATAATTTATCACACATATGAAACTGAAAATTGACAAAACATACACAAATTTGGAAAATAGTGACAGTGAGGAACTTGTGATTAAAATTTGAGCTTGAATTTTTGGGTCAAGGGCGAGAGAGCCCTTGAACAAAGATGCTTCTTTTTAGAGTTTGCAAACTTCAAATGGTATGTCATAGTTTGCTATGTGTTTTCTTATAGCTTTCTATTGACAAAACTTCATGATCTGACCTACACACATGAAAAGAGGGGGAAAGGTTGTGCTATATAGGGGCTTGCCTAAGTCAAACCCCATTTTGGCGTTTCCACCTCGACGAATAACAAATGATGATGATAGAGAGGGCTTACCCTAGGTCGGGTAGAGGGAAAAATAACAATAATTGAATTTAATGACAAATGTAAATAGATAATGTTACCTTGGGTATGAAATCTCTGTAGAAGTGATGTTCACACCATAAGTTGCCACAAAAGTCGATTAATGGATGCCTGAATTGCTTGAAGACCTAAAAGAGGTTAGTCCACAAAACACAATAGAAATTTGTAGCTATCATGTAGAGGATAACTCATATATCAATCTTCATAAGAGAATGATAGTGCATGTTTGATCATAATAGCTTCTTGTTCATAATGCTACCTAATGTTCAAATGAGAAGAAAAAATTGTTTATATATGTGCATCCCAATTGATATTTTTTATTGTAGGTCAACCTAGGATTCTTTTTAATTCTCCAAGTATTGACACCAAAGAATTGAATTTGAAATAGGTCACCTTTAAGGTCAAGGACACCCCACCCTTGATTGGGTACTTTAGGCCCAAATTTATCGGGATGTTGGGGATTTTAATATATTTCCCAATCTAGCCCTAAAATAAATAAATTATTGACATAATTAAGTCCATAGGAAAAATAGGGTGTCAATGTATTGTGAAATTGAAAGGGTTAACAATTTACGATGCTACACCTATTTTGGCCCAAATTTAAATATTTTATTGTCGACATTAATAGGTTTGCAAATTCAAATTCATTTGTTGGCCTTTCAAAATAATTATTGCAAGAAATGTTGAAATGCATATAAGTATAAGCCTTTTTCATCATTTGAAGATCTAAGCAATTTGAATGTCAATTGAGCATCCCAAAAAGCAATCAAGGAAATTCAAGAGCAGAATAAACAATATTTTTACAATACTTTCATCAGTCAAGATCATGTTAGCAATGCATCTTCAAATCCATGTCCATGTATAAGTAAGATTGTTTCATGTTTTATGTTCATTATCATTGTGAGTACTAACATTTGCAGGACCTTTAATCAACTATCAAGTTCTCCTTGTATGAGATGTGTGAAGTGACCTCAGTCCATCAAGGAATGCAAATTTGAATGGTAAGTTTTAAGATTGTGATTTATCATTTTTTTTATCCATTTTCGTCTGCCTGACCTAGGGTAAACACTCTTTATCCAACATCATCATAGCCATTGTGGAGGTGTAAACACCAAAATGGGGTTTGACTTAGGTAATCCCCTATATGAAACAACCCTTCCTCTCCTATCTTTCTTGAAATTTGTAGATCTGAAGTGTGTTTTGAGTAAATTGAAGACCTTAAATCAAGATCAAGCATACAAGCACCTTCCTTCATCAAATTAGGGAAAGATCAATTATTTGTTGACTAACGAAGTTTTCGAAGCTAATTCTGACATGGAAGTATCTACAAATTGTGATGATCTTGTGTAGGTTTCGAAATCCAAAAGGCCCTAATTTGTAGTTAGGGGTACCCTCGCCCTTGTCCAACCAATTTGGATCTAAATTTGAATGCCAGGTTCCTTAATTTCTGCTATTTTCTTTTCTGTTTCCTGTTTTTGTTTATTAGTTCAATGTTTTTCTGAATTAGAGACAGTTTGTTGTACTCGTATAGTTGACCTAGTTTGCAATCATCAATCACACACAAATCACATCAATTCACATTATTTCAACCCAAATCACAAAAGGGGACCAAAACCGCGATCAACCATGCTAACTCTTAATTATAGTAGCCAAGTGGTTTCAAAAAAAGGTGGTAACCATGTTGGGTTTTCAAAGGGGAACTTTTCCTGCAAAATATCTGGGTTTTCCCCTTTTTCATGGGGTAGTGAAAAGTGATCTATGGTAGGAAACAATCAAGAAATGCAGTTTAAGGGTTGAATGTTGGAAAGGGAAATGGCTCTCTCTAGTAGGACGAATCACAATGTTGAAAGCAATGCTAGTGCCACCCCAATTTACATGTTATCCTGCATCGAACTACCCAAAAAGGAAAGCAAGCAGTTGGTAGCCATACAAAGGAAGTTCCTTTGGGAAGGGTTGAATGAGAGGAAACGAATTCCCCTCATAGCATGGGACACATTGCAGAAGGACAAGACAGGTGGGGGGGCTGGAATCAAAGATGAGGGGGAAAAACAAAGCTCTGGGAGCTAAGTTGGCATGGGAAATGGTGGTAAATGAAGGGGCTCTATGGTGTAAACTGTTGAGGGTGAAGTATTTGGATTCACAGGAAAATGATCGGTTGTTAACAATAGCAAACCTAGGGAGGGGCTTGGCCATCTAGAACTTCATCTTAAAATGTAAGCATGTAATTTCTAAATACGTCACATTTCAAGTGAAGGATGGGAAGAGGGCATTGTGTTGGCATGATTTGTGGAACGGTCATGCCCCTCTAACCCAAATTCCAAAATTAGAGGAAGCAATGAGTGTTTCAAGCTTGGTGTACGGGGAAAACATTTTCCATTATGTAGCAAACCAAGGCGTTCATGGGGAAGTAGTTTGGAAGGCATTTGACTTTCTAGAAGACCGCTTAAGGTACAAGGTGAAAGATGTTTTGGCAAATCAGAGGATGCTCTTAATGGGTGGCAGGGATACTATTGTGTGGTGTGTTGCTAAAACAAGAAGATACTTAGCTAGACTGGGGCACGTGGTTCTATGCAAGGAAATTATTGATCCATCATGGCCTCACACACTATGTTGGGGGGAGTGGGTTCTACCAAAGGCAAGTGCTTTTGCTTGGTCAACTCTTCACGGTAGGATCCAAACAGGGGATTGACTAATTATGATTGGTGTGGTAGGCCCCCATAGGTGTGTGTTGTGCTACAATCAAGAAGAAATGGTTGATCACTTGTTGTTACAATGTGAGCTAGCACAAGTTTGTTGGAAATATGTCTACACCAAGTTGGAGTGGAGCGGTCCTATGCAGGGAAAACTAAAAGAGGCTTTTGACTCTTGGTCGAACATCTATAATGGCTCAGCAATGGAGGTTCTTTGGTGTGAAGTTCTTGCTATGGTAATCTGGCAGTTATGGAGGGAGTGAAACACATATTTTTAAAGAGAAAGTGTCTCCAATAGCAAGCCTGTTAACGAAGATAGAATTGGGCATGTGTGAACATTTGAACTCTCGTGCAAAAAACAAGAGTTTTATATATGTATCAAAATGGGATCATAAAATGGTGATAAACTGGCCTAAACTTAATCCACCAAAACTTTTGCTAGTAAAGAAGAAAGTGGAGCAAAGTAAGATTAAATGGAAACTCCCCCCAAAAGGCAAGCTGAAGTTAAACTTCGATGGCACGACCCATGGGAATCATGGTGCCTCAGATGCTGGGTATGTTTTAAGGAATGACAAAGGGGGCTTGGTTTGGGTAGCCTCACTGAAGTTGGTTGATGAGACTGATAACAAAGCAGAATGGAGTGCTCTATTTGAGGGCCTAAGATTTTGTGCAAACACAAGCTTAAGCAATATTGAGATTGAAGGGGATTCAAAAGTGGTGGTGAGGGCGGTTATCGAAAAAAAAAACACAAAGCTGGAGGATGAGTCAATGGTTGGAGTGTACTCTCTTGAAATTAAATCAAATCAATGACTATATAACCTATCTCATATGTATAGAGAGGCCAATAGGGTGGATGATTACTTATCTAACCATGGAATTGATCAACCAAATAAATGTCGCCAGTCAACCAACTCAAATTCTTGGGCAAGATTGGAACATTGGATTCAAAGTGATTTGCAAGGCTAGTGTTCTGTATTCGGGTGCATGGGTGTACACAAACTCTCTAAAAATGTGGTGGATGGTAGCCTGGTTTCAATAACAATCCTACCTGTTGCAAAATTCCGCCTTTATTCACCATCAATCATGAATGTCTCGTAGTTTATATTAGGCTTTGTTGTATAAAAAAATCGCACTGGCATTGCTTTGTTTGAAAATAGAGTGGATGAAACTAGGGTTGTTTTGTGTTTGGGCCCTAAATGGTGGAAGTGAGAACCTCAAGACTGTGTAGGAGGCGTTTGACGTGGGGTCTGTTGGGTCATAGCTTGGTTGTGAAGTCTGGGGATTGAAGTCAAAGGGGGTTCAAAAGATTATCAAGTGAGGAGGTTGGTAGTGCTTTGGGGCGGGTTTGTTTGCCTCATTGTGGGCCAAATGAATTGTTGTTTTCTGTAATATAAGCTTGATTCTAATAGAAGAGTGTTACCCTCCTGGTAACAGTTTTATATATATATATATATTAAAGTTATATATTATTGATAATTATATTATAAAATAATATTATAAAATAATATTATATATATAATATTTATGCATATTATTCTTTATTTTTAATTATTATAGTCTTAATATTATATATATGTCTTATTATACATCTATTTTATTATACTTATTATTATATAAGTAAATGTTAATTAAAGCTCGACATCCATTCTACTTCCCATGATAAAATTATATGATTATAATAAATATATCATATATTTAATATTTATATCTATTTATTATTTAGTTATAAATCTATTTTATCATTAAAATTATACTATGATTATCTATTATTATATAACATATTTTTAAATAATATAGATTATTAATAATTATAAATATTATAATATATATTGCATTATGTTATTTGATAATATATAACATTATATAATATATTATACAAGTATATATTATAAATAACTATAATATATATAATATTATTACTTATTTTATTATAATTAGTAATATATTAATTTTATAGCAAGTACATTATATATAATATTAATTTATAATATAGTTATTAATAATATATAACTATAATATATAATATTATGTTATTGCTAGTAAATATAATATTAATATTATAATTATACTATATATTAGTTTAAAATGTTATCAAATGAGGACTTGATATTATAATTATGAAAAAATCCTAGCAAATAACTAGATAACTATGTCATTCAATGAACAACATTGATTTTCTCACATATGTCACGCTTTCACATTTTGTTTCTTCACTAAAGTATATATATATATATAGAGAGAGAGAGAGATCCCCATGAACATGTGCCATCTTTAGATTGTTGGCAACATAATAGTTGTTCAAAATCTAGTCCTTGTTTTGTTTCAATCGCGTTTGGATCCCCTGTAAAAAGATGCATAGTTGATTTGAAGCTATCGCTTCTCCATTTAGACCTTTCTTGCACAAACATCATTTGCTAAATGTTCAACCAATTGACTTCATGTTATTACACAAATGTATGCCAAAAATAGACTAATTTTTTCTCTAATTGACCTTCCACACCTCTTCGGTGTACCCATTGCACACTAAGGTGCGACTAATCATATATTATTTAATCACACCTTTTTATTAGACCTTTCTTGCACAAACATCATTTGCTAAATGTTCTACCAATTGAAGTCATGTTATTACACAGACTAAGGGGTGTCCCCACGACCCAACCCAATGGCCCAATAGCCCTTACCTTGGGTACCTCGACCCAGCCCAATGGCCCAACAACCCTTACCTTGGGTACTTGAGGCGAGCTAGGGTGAGACTAGTCCCCTGTGGGTGAGATCCCCCACTTGCAAGAAGTCCCACCTCTTAAACTTGAGAGCGGCGTTGAACCCGAGACCAATGGGGAGCAAACCCACTTCCCAAACTAACTCTACTACCCGGGCTGACAGAATACAGTGTTATGTTGAATGTAATAGATGCAGTGTTTAACACACCAATGAGGGCATATGAGGCGGTGACAGGAAAAGACAATAAAATCCATCTTTATTACAGATAAAATATTTACTTCTATACACAAAACAAATCTGTGCCATATAGATATTCCGCGGAACATAAGGGAAGATTAAAGTTGTGTCTTATTTCTTGGGGTGCTTCACAATCATTACTGGGCACTTCACATTGTGAGCACAATAATCACTGACACTCCCCAGAAATGCCCTGCGCATAAACAACACATCTGTCAAAACTACCTATATTGAAAGCCATTAAACAGAATAAATACTTCATTATAATAATCTCAGACCTCTTAATGGCACCGTAGCCATGGCTTCCAACTACCACCAAGTCTGCCCCAACTTTCTCAGCTTCCTCACATATAACATCCCTCGCATCCCCGGCAGCTACTCTACTCTGTAAACACATCTGCAAAACGAAAAAGCAAAATTAAAACCCAGGCCACTTGCTACCAATATAGTCATAACTGAAAGAAAGAAGTGTAGAATCACATACTTCTACATTTTTTTCAGTGGAAATGTGTTTGGCCTTTTGGAATACGTCTTCAGTGATTCTCTCCTGGTACCTTTGCAAGGACTGCACCATATCATATGTGAATATGGAACCTGGCCAGTAAAAAAAACATCATTAAAACCAGATTCGGGAATTAAAAACGAAGAGAAAATTTAGGTAATCAGAGACCGTAACATTAAAACCAGATTGGAGAAAGTTAAAAACGAAGAGAAAATTTAGGTAATCAGAGCCCGTAACATTAAAACCAGATTGGGGAAGTTAAATACGATGAGAAAATTTCTGTAATCACAACCTCTACCATCAGTAGCTGAGTAAACCCTGGGAAGCGGTTGCGCGTGCAGTAGAATAATGGTGTCCTTGGCCTGAATGCCGAGGAAATCGATAGCCCATGACAAGGCATACATGCTTTCTTCGGTCTCATCCACAGCGACCATTATTCTTCTTTCTCGAGGATTATCCCCTGTTTCTGCCATTTTTCCCACTAAACGAAATTAATGGCTGATTATCTTCAAAATCTTGTAAAATATCACAGTTTCTTCTCCTTTGCAGAATCGCTGACTAAATTTACTGTGATCGAATCTCACTCTCCTGGTTTTATAAAGCCCTGAACGGTGAAGGCTCCAGCCCACTGATTTGGGGGATTTATTTAAAAAATAAATAAAAATAAAAATGTATATACCGAGTCCATAGACTTATGAAAACCGTCTATTTGTAAACAACAAAATGGTGTCCAAGTTGCGGGAATTCATGTGGTATGAGGTTTCACGATAAACATTAAACCAACCGGTCTCCATAGAAGATGTGGCATGTCACATCCAAAGAAATGAAAGAAATATCTAGCTAATATCTAGGCATGTACAAGTTAAGACATCTAGTCCCAAGAAATATCTAGCTAATACCTCCTATTTATCAAGAAATATCTAGCTAATATTGATCAAGGTGTGTACAAGTTAAGGCATGTAGCTCCAAAGAGTTGAAAATATCTCATGTCAAACCTTATCCGAATGTTATTGGTATTTTTTATAAGATTTGTAAAAGGAAAATTAACTTTCCTCATTCTTCTAATTAAAAAAAAAAAAAAAACCTAATTCAATACAAAGAATTTGTATTAGCGAGTATTCTTTATTAAAGATAAAAGTGATTGTTTTGAAAGGTTCTTATCTTCTTACAAGTCAAAAGAATAGAAACAACTAAAAAATAGTTACATGATAATCTAATAATAATATAAAAACAACAATTTAAAATAAAGGAGAGACCCTCATAACAACACCTAAAAGGCAAACAAAAAAGAACACTAGACAATCCAACAACCACCACCAACAATAAATAATTAAAGATGATGATGAGCCATGGTCGCTTACCACTCTTTGAGGAACTCAAGGTATTTTTCCTTAACATCAACATCCTTGTTCTTTTGATTACCTCAAGACCTCTAGCTTCTAGTCTTGGAATTGAGACTAGCACTCCCTTGAGATAAAGCATGGGCTAATCTTCTCTTGTAGTAATTTGATATTATTGGTAGCATTTGAAATTGTGGTTCCACTTAGCTCAATCACTTGTTAAGATTATTCTTGATCTTTGTAATATTCTTCTTAAGAATGACAATCCTATTGTCTTACATGGTCATGTTAGCCTTGTAGAAGTTGTTTCCCTCAATGATATTCCATTAATTAGACATGAGCCTCTCAACTTCAACTAGGATGGGCTACTCCTCATCTAAATTCTTGGCCAAAAGGAAGTTCTTAAGACTCACTTGTTGAATTCTAAGTGGATTTGATCATTTCACTGTGTCACTACTTATACATTGCAACATACCTCTCTATGAGCATAGTAACAATTGACACCATGACTTCAATAAAGAAAGAGAAAAAATTTACTGTTAGATCCTAGGTCAAGATTGAGGTCAATTCCTTCAACCCTAGAGGCTTAGACTCCTCAACATGTTACCTTCTAGCAACATTGTTTGACCCTTCCCCTTAAGCTTCCGATTAGGGGTGAACACCTCAATTTCCTTATAGTCAAAGTCAATCTCCACCCGAGTTCTTTCCTTCTTGTATTTTGATTTGGTTATTCAGGAGATCTCACCCCAAACCAAATTCCCTTCACAACCATCAATATGGCTATATAAAGTAGGGAAGGATCAACCAAGGTCAAGGCCACATTCATTGTCTTTTAATTGAATGAGGATTTCTTGAAACCTAGACTTTTTATTATTTTTAAGTGGGGGTTGGGGGAGAAAGGAAGGATTCTTGGTGATAGGCACAATAGAGGAGAGTTTAGAGGCAACCACATGTTTGAAAATTAATAGAATTAGGGATTGATGAAGGGTGTAGCACTAATTCCTCTTTTGAACTCTAAAATTGAGTACTCAAGGGATGACAAAAAAAGGGGAAACCAACCAAATACAAATGATGAAAGTGGTTAACTAGAGTCAAATGAAAGTTGTAAATGGATTAAGATCTCCCTTTCAAGGTAACATAATTAATGATCTACACATTAACTTCATCATAAGGACAAGGCAACAAAGTTCTAGCAATTTTTTTATGTAGTCACTTTAATTCTTCCCCTTTACATAGAAAAGAGGACAAAACTTCCTCTTTATTGTGTTTGTCCTTGCCTATCTTCCTTCCTTTAGTAGACATGCCCATAACCTAGGCAATGAGGTCCTTAGAGATTTCAATTTTGACACATTTCATCTTGATCGCCCTTGAATCCTACTTTGTAAAATTAGTGGAGAGAGTAAGGTCATTCCCTTGAACCTTTTTAATAACTCTAGTGAGCTAATCCCTCCTTAAGATCCTTCAAACCTTGTCATTATTATTCATAAATTTATAGGAGATGAGCTCCACTATATTTTTGTCCCCACCTATAGCCATAGAGCTTTGGTCCAACCTATAGAATGTTTACTCCCAAACAATAGCCAAAGGTCCACAATTGAAACTATAGCTAAAAATCTACTCCCCTTTAGGGAATTCCACCAAAAGGAGTTAGGAAGCTTCACAAAAGTCTTGTTATCTTATCCTTTACACTTTGTACTCCCTTTATCATCAAAGATTATGTTGATGACATGATGCCATAAATTTCCCACCTTATTTAACATCACTATTAATTAAATTTTGAGTTTCTAAAGGGGGTCCCCTCTCATCCATCTATGATATGATTCATTAATACTTCCTATTACAACATCTTGATCCTATTCTACATTTATTATCCAATATATTGATGAGACTATTGAACATCACTTATGATTGTTTGATTATCTACACGCAGATGACTCCTCATGTAAGACTCCCCATTATCTACACCACATTTTCAACGATTCGAGCAAAGATAGCACCATCATGGATGTGGCCATCTGCCCAACAAGAGCTACCAATGATATTGATAATTATTGAACATACCACCCCCTCCTTAGCCTTAAAGAGTCTTTGGACTTGTTCATCCATCGCCTCTTCTCTGCATTCACAATCCACCTCAAACAATACATTATTATTATTCGCCATTTCCAACCCAAACACTAGGAGGTGGTTTAAATAGAGAGCCAAAGCCTAGTTGGGGAGCACAACAACAATGCAAATCAACCAAGTGTTTTGGAAATCCATATACCAACCCACAATTATATCCTGAGCAGATCAAAAAACATGAGTTCCTCGGGAGAGTACACTCAGAGATCACTGCCATTACTAGGAGAGTTTTGTACTAAAGACGATCTCCAGTGCGCATGTGGATTGGGTTTTGCCACAAAGAGATCGAAGACTGAAAAAAGGAACCATCTTAGTCATTGAGATGAGGTCGGACACTAAGTATTTCCTGATTACTTACTGATTTTTCTAACTTCTAAATATTTCCTTGATTAGACTATACATGCCTATCTAGATCATCCCACGTTGTATGAGCATTGAAGATCGTCTTCGGTATAGAACTCTCATGACAAAATTCTATCCAACTTTGTATGTTGGGTTGACATAATGAAAAATGTTCTAGAAACTTTATTGAGGAAAATGCACACGCGTTTTTTTTCATAAAATCATGTGCGTGTTTTTTGAATTTCTTCAAAACATAAGCGCGTTTTGCTCATTTTTTAGCATTTAACCACTATTTTGTGCCCCATCTTGGTGCACATGCCCCGAGAATAAATATTTTCTAGAAGCTAACTTCTACTTACAACAATTAAAGAAGATGATATTCAGGCAAGGCTATAGTGTACCTATAGCTAATGTAACAAGTTTTTGCAACTAAGGATCATGATTGTTGACAATTGTTCAGTGGTATAAATTTCCTCTATGCAGTTAAGGGTGAATCTCCTTGAAGCAAGGAAGAATGTTCAATAAGTGACAAACATAATGCCAAATATCTAGCAAGGATTGTGCAAGGATTAAGTGAACTATGTCACTTATCTTTATGCTTTCCAAAAATATTTATTTTCCTATGTATAAATTGGAATGTTCTGATAGGAGTATTCTTCTTCAGAATCAATTAAACTTGGTTTCTTATTTGCATTTCTATTTCCGAAGTAAAAAATTCCTCCCCCGATATAATATGGAGCAAGTAGACAAATATAGATTAGTCATTAAGATTCCACAAATGTGTAGAATTAAGAGTCGGTGTATATATTTTGGGTGATCCAACATCTCTAGATATAAATTTTCTATAAGCTTGTATTAGATTTTGAAGTAGATAATTCAAAGACAACTTTACCATAACAATTGATTTTTACGTTATGAGTCATAAGAGGATTTGATTTAATTAGAAGTCCATGAAGAAGAAGAAACGAGCACAATTGACCCAAGCAAGGGCCCACTTGAGGTGTTTGAACTATATAATTGAGCTTTCATTCTGCTAGTTTAATTATTTTCATAGTTAGATTTGCTTTCCATAATTGGTTTACTATTATTAATAATGTAAGTTAATTTAGTTGTGGCATTTGTAGCAAACCTCTATCAATTGTTAAATAGCTCCCATTTAATTAAAAAGTTTATAGAACATAATTTCTTGTATTTCTTTTAATTTGAAAAGTTTAGAATTTATTGCTATACACAACTTCTTGATTCAATCCCCAAAAGACTATTGCCATACATATAGGAAGAATATGTCCCTAAGTTGATAAGACAAATGTAATACACCATAGTTCAATAGGTTGCTTGATATGCAATAGGGATGTGAGTTGCATGCAAGCCTTATCTACATCAGGTTTATTTACAATTGATGGCACTTGGCAATGTTCAATCGATAGTAGAAGTTTACCAATTGGTCAAGGCCATGGAGCCAAAATGTATTCATGTTATCCACATAACACTTCCACCATTTTAGTTTAAGGGGGAATGAGTTAACAACTAGCTCTTCAAAATGTTCCATGTAAAGGTAAGCTATGATAGGAGTAAGTGGGGATCCCATGGTGACTCCATCAAATTGCTCATAAACTATGCCTAAATAATGTGGATTTAAGATAGAGATCAACAAGTGAAACAATTTCCCCATTGGTCTTGCATCTAACTAACTCAACTGAGTCATTCATAGGAGCTTTAGTAAAGAGGGTCACCACATCAAAGTTTACTAAAATGTCCCTATCATCAACCATTTTGTCTTTGATTAAATCGTCAAAATGAATAGTCTTTGATGAAGAAAAAAGAATTCCCAATTAAAAGAGCAGTCAACTTATCTAGATAGGTGGTAGCTTTGTAAGTTGGGGAGTTAGTGGTGTCAACAATTAACCTAAGAGGAATGTTGGTTTTATGAATTTTCGTTGGACAATATGTGTGTAGGGTGATTTCTTTATTAGACAAGAGCTATTTTAATTTACTTACGAGTTATTTTATAGTTTTTTTCTTTAATATATGTTAGCTATTTTTATCTTTTATTTATTTTTAATGTATACAGTCACAATGTGATGCTATGTATCTTACTACCACTATATAATGCCTCTCAGCATAATTAAATATTTACAATACTTGTAAGACCTCTTGTTCACTTTAAATGAAAAGTAAAACAAACTCAAAAGTAAATTTTTGCACAATTGAAACACATGAAAATGAACTTATGGCTTCACCATTAAATTCAAATAACGAATGGAGATTAAAATTTTGAATGCTTTCTTTATTGACTTTAGACACAAGTAATTTAGTTAAAAAAAAAAAAAACCCTCATATTTCTGCACCTAATGATGCCAGGTTTTATTTAAATCCTTTACAATAAACTCAAATCAACCTAGCTGATTTTATTTAGATTTACAGTCAGATGTAAAAAGCCTCCTTTATTTTTCAACGATTGACATCCATGAGTAAGCCAAAACCTTCCACACTGCTTAAATCTCCTTCACCATCTAGTCTTCCAGTTTCATTACACATCTCAGGCCCTCTCCTTGCACCATGTAATCAAACGCCTTGTTGATCTCAGCAAAGGGGATTTCATGAGTAATGAACTTTTCCAGCTCAAGCTCCTGCAAAAAAAAAGATGTAAGCTAGGTTGGCATTAGGAACAGGTGAACAAGTTACATAGAAAGCTGTTTGTAGGCCTGTTAACAGAAAGTTTTATGAATTCATAAGGGAGCAAACGAATTTTTACCTTACTCAGATACTTTTCCACTAGACCTGGCAGATCCGTCTTGGGCTTGTAGTTCCCAAAGAAAGTTCCTTTTAATGTTCTCTCATTGAGGAAGTTGAGAGGACTAGTTGTGAAAGCTGCCTCTGAATGAGGCACTCCTACTAATACTGCCACGCCCCACCCCTTCAATAACAAAACAAAGATTAACTCCAGTCAGTCAGTGCAGCATTTAAGCATATGCAAACAGAAGAGTTTAAACAGTCCTACTACTACTCTGTTTTAATGGAAAAAGGGAGCATTTTCGTAATATATGGGAGAAGTATATACATCATGAACACATTCAAACGCCTGGATCATTGCATTAATATTCCCTGTGCATTCCACACTGTAGTCTACTCCTCCATCAGTTCTTTCTGCAATTACCTGAATAAAAAAAGGAGAATCCATTAATATTTTTGCATTTAAACATGACAAAAGAACAGTTCCATACCCATACAACAGTGGAAAAGCATAAAAGATCAGATTATAACATTATACAATAAAAATTGACTGAAGGTCATATGGTATGTCATTAAAACAGGATGAAGCATAAGATAAACGAACCTGTTGAACAGGTTTGTGATGGTCCTTTGGGTTGATATACTCTGTTACACCAAACTCTTTTGCTGAAAAGAAAAAGCAAAGCAAAGCTTTACAACAAAATATTCTTTCTTTAATAATAAACCATGTCTCAATGCTTTTAATGTCTCAATGCTTTTAAGGGGAAAATTCACGGTCAACAGTTTACCGCGGGAAAATTCACCGCCATGATAAATTCACCTCATGGAAAATTCACCACCAGCAATGCACCAGTGAATTTTCCATGAGGTGAATTTATCATGACAGTGAATTTTCCTGTGGTAACGGTGAATTTACCTGAAGCCATTGTGATCAACTTACCAGTTATTTATTGAAAACCAGTCCAATATAAACAACATCATGTTAATCACAATGTACCTGCGGTTTAATCCTTTTCAAAATCAATGCACTTAGTACCTTTTTCAAATCTTTCAGGGATTAAATCGATGCCTATAATCCGGGCAGCTCCAGCAATTCTTGCTCCTTCAGCAGCCTTAAAGAAAGCATAATTTAACACTCAGTTGAGATTTGTCAATCTATCACAGTACTCTGTATATTGCATATCTATAATCCACCCAAAAATCTATTTTCAGCCCTAATCAATTACTTCTTACCCCAAGCCCAACACCTCCAAGACCAAATATTGCTACGGTTGAACCCTTCTTAGGTTTGGCCACATTCAATGTAGCTCCCATCCCTGATTTCACACAGACATTTAAGTACATCCACAATAAACATTGGCCAATAGCCACAATATTTGTTATATCAATTGAATATTAATTTTAAGTTTTAACTGACCTGTGGAGACACCGCAGCTCAGAATACAGGTTTTGCTGAGTGAAGCTGCGGGATTTATTTTGGCAACACAGCCAACGTGTGCAACGGTGTATTCACTGAATGTGGATGTCCCCAGGAAGTGGTAAATGGGTTGTCCCCTGATAGAGAACCTCGACTTCCCATCACTAATCATAACCCCTCGGTCTGTGTTAATCCTTAGCAGATCACACATATTGCTTTCTTCTGATTTGCAATGCCTGCAATCTCCGCATTCCCCTGTAAATACAGGCAGTACATGGTCACCCTCCTTCATATCAGTTACCCCTTCTCCCACACTTTCTACCACTCTGCATTCACAAATTGCCAACAGAGTAAGTAATCTGTTTTACTAAGTTCAACTCACCCAATTTATGAAGTACTGTTATCTAATTCATACCACACTTGGGCTGGACAGTTCTACTTAACAGAAGAGCTTAAACTCTCAGCATGTTGCGGTCAGATGTAGTAATCTATTTTGTTCTAGAAATAGATTTGATAAAAAGGAAAGGGAGCATACCCAGCTGCTTCATGTCCAAAGATGCGTGGAAATACAGGGGTTTGGCCCTGCAAGAGAGGAGGAGCACCATTTAGATTTAGAAGAAAGAAACTATTAGTATCAGCTTCTTGATAGTTAATGGAGGCACTGACCTTTGCTTGCCAGAAAACAAGGTCTGTGCGACACAAGGAAGTGTAACAGATTTTGATCCTGACTTCCATTGCCTGCGGAGGTGCGACTTGCACTTGTTCAATCTTAAGGGGCTCCCCTGCTGCCCACGCCACGGCAGCTGCTCACAGAACAAAGTTTGATTTGCTTAAAACAGATAAAACTTTAGTATAATTGACAATGACACCAAGGTACAAATCCCCAATCCTTATATACAGGTTCGATTTCGGGTCTTTAAGAATCAAAATAGATGATAGTAAAATGGAATGGAAAGAGGAGCTTCCAACTTACCCTTGCATGTAATAACCCGACCTGCAGTTGCGCTTGGCATTTTTGTTGTTTGATCTCCTTTGCACAAATTTAATGAATATAAAGTGAATTGAATTTTAGGAAAGGCAGCCTCCCTTATATAGGCAATGGTTTCCTGATCAAAGGCATTTATTAGCGCGTGCATGAGAAAAATTAGCAGCGGGTAGAGCCCACAAGGAAAAACTTGGTTTGCTCTGGTTTTGATTTGTTAAATTCCAAACAATGCGCGACTTCGGGTGGATAGTGGTTAGAGTTAAAAGATAAGCATCGGAATAGTCAAATACTGTCACATGGTTTTGGCAAATCCGAGGGGCGCTTGAATTGACTGATTGCAAAACTCTCTAGAATTACTTAAATTCTATCCGACAATAAGGTGGCAATTTGACTATTACTATTGACCCCCAAGCGCGGACTGCTAAACACGTAAGAGGTATTGAACAATGCAATTCCGTTCCAGCAGTTTTGGAATAATCCATACCATTCTTACAGTTCAGTTTTTTTGGGTTTTATGTTTATCTTGGTGGAATGTTCCAATATTGATAAGTGACACAATTTTTATTAGATTTGGTCAATAATCTATCTATTCTTATTTATTTTTGTTTATATTTATTTATCTACGTTTATCATTTATTTCTTTTCATCTTATCTACATCCACATTTCAAAAAATATTATTTTATTTATGAGGTATATTTTGTGTTCTATGGATGAATCCTAATGCTTACGGGAATGAACTCAAAATTCAACAAATTCCAATTCCAACTTTTCCACTCCTTACTACTAATTGTTATGGATAGACTTAACATATGTTTGTGTGACATATTGTTATGTCATGATTGTTATATTCATTAAACACAATTTTAATAAAGATTTTTGCTTTTATTTATGTAATTCCTGCATGACCTAAGGTTTACTGTTAGATTTTATTTTACCATTTGAATTAGGGTTTCAAGTTTAATTTCCTAATTATGATTTTTATATCATATTTGTTTAGAGGTTGAATCACTTTCAGTTGTGCTTCATTAATCATGTTCTTTTCTTAAGGTTTTGTGATACATTGCATGAATTTGTTTTCACCCACCCTAAACAACCTTATTTCTCCCTAGGGTTTGTATTTGTTGATTTTTTTGAGATCTAATCATTCACTAATTTCTCTAGTTTTATTATAAATTTGACATAGTTTATATCCATTTAACCAAAGGGTTTAATCCTTTCATCACCTCATACATAATACAAACACCCACCTGCCCTTGGACTTTGTCATTGTTTATCATGAATCCTCATAGGTCATATCCTCCATATATATATATATATAGTTATTGTTTATCATGAATCCTCATAGGTCATGTCCTCCCACAAATATATATATATATATATATATATATATATCATTTATAACATGCACAATCATTCCATCCTTCATGTATTTATACTCATTTTTGTTATGGGTAAGGATTCATTGTCCATAGAAGTGTTAGTCTATCATATAAATGATCTTACCCCATGTAAACATTTATTTCTTGCCACTAATTAACATTGTTGTAACCTTTTCTAATTTTCTCATTTCCTAGTCCTTTTTTAATTATCCCTTTTTGTAACAACCATCCTCATAACATAGTAAGTACTTTGGTTTTTAACCTTTTATGTAATTGATAGAAAAAGGGAACCCTAAGTTTTAATGTATATAACCTAGGGTTGATTGCCTCATTTTCTAAGGTTTCATTAAGATGGAGATCAACAAGGCATATAATTTGACTTTCAATCATGGAAGTGAGCCAACTAGATCCGAATCTTCATCCTATTGAGGATTGGAATGGGTTGAAATTGATTGACTATGATTAACCTAATTAAACTATGTGCCCTAATATCAAAATTGCAAGAATCTGACAATTGATAAATTGAAATAGTGAATTGTAGGCATATCTGGGAAGTGCAAAGGATTATGTACCTACCTAGAAAAATTGATGTCGAACTGAATAGGAGGATAGAGTCACCCAAGGGCATCTAAGTCTTTGTATGCCTTTCCTGCTCTATTTTTGTAGTCCTTTGATGACAGATTGAAGAGATCTCCATTTTTACTTGCAGAGTTGTCAAAACACTATTGGATAATTCAGTAAGTGAGTTTTCGTGAGTTGACAAAGTGTAGGGCTTCAATCGCAACAATGAACAACTTGTCTTCAAACTTCCTTTAATATTCTTCAAGCTTAAAACTTCCACATTCAAAGAGAAGGAAAGGGTTGTGCCATTTAGAGGCTTGCCTCAATTGAACCTCTTGTTAGTGTTTCCACTTCCACAATGGAAATGTCAATGATGAAAAGGATAAATGATGGGAAGGAATGATGAAATCACAAAGTGCTACAACTCACCACCCCTCAATGGCTCCCTTGAAGGACTGAAGTCATACACATCACTTCAAGGCCTTGGATCTTGTTTGATTGAATGCTTGAAATTGCTTGGAGACCTACAACAAGGGTTATCCTTCACAAACAACAATAACATAAACACATATGAACTCACATAATATTTTCCATGATGTTAAGATCTTGAATTACTGCAATAAAGCTCTGAAATGTTTCTCTTGACTTGTTGGATAGTACTCTTGATAAATTCACTTATTGCTAGATTATTTCACTTAGATTTCAAATGATGCATTAACTAGATATTTATAGGCATTTCACTAATTTATTGAAAATTAAATCCTAAAAGCTGACATTTGCAACTCAAATTTTGAATGTTAAAATCCTGACACCGACATATCTAAAATTGGTCCCTAGTGAAATAGGGGGGCCCATACGCCCTAGGGTGAATGGGTCCTAGCCCATTTTCCAATACATTAAGTGTTGGGGCAAAATATCAATTGGATGCATTTGTTCAATGATTGTAATTTCTTGTAAAATGGTACAAATAGCCCTAGAATGCATAATTTAGGAAATTAGGTGCTTAATTAGGCTCAATAATTTAAGGGGAACAAAACATAAAGTGAAATTATCAAGGGTGACAATTTACAATCATACATTTAGCCCCCACTTTAGTGAGAGTATGAACTTATGCTTAGACCCACACTAAAGTAGAAAATATATCAAGAGGGGTCTAATTGTCCAAATGTTCAAGAGATAGGATGACTAAGGATCTAGGGGGAGTGCACATGTCCCCAGGATCCAAGATCCCATGGAAAACCAACATAAGCACAAAGGAACACACACATTTATAATATGCAACAAGACAACATACACAAACATACATATCAAAAACATGAAGTATACATGATGAAGATACATGGAATGATGGAACATAAAGACAACGATGAATTAAAAACAAACATGATGTAAACATGAAGAAGACACACAAAAGATATACAAAAAACACAAGGTTAGTTCTAAAAGGGATTCAAGTTGGTAAGGCAAAGAGACCTTAGTCTTAAATTGTCTCAAATACCAAATGTCATCCATTGAATAAAGGAATGATCCCATGAGGATTAGCAAGTTGTGTTATGCCACATCACTCATGAGCCATATGGATCTACTGGCTAGCAAGTTGTGCTATGATAGGTGTCCATACAATATAATGGGTTCCATAAGGTTAGCAAATTGAGTTATGCTAAACACTTATGAAACACATAATTGTACTCACAAGAAAGTTGTGTTATGCTCTACGGCCATGTTAAAAAGAGGTGCTCAAGTTCATAACCCAACAATCTTTGTTATATTGAATCCATGAACTATCTTGCAAAATCTCACTTTAGGGAGCACATAAAACTAACTTTAGGGGGCACATAAAGTTTAATTTCATAAGGGATGAAGAAAAAAAACCTTAGAGGGTGCATAAATGATGCCAATTAGGGTATGTCCTACAACCAAAAAACACAATTTCCAATCCCAAAGCAACAACTCTCAGTCACAAATCATTAAACTCAACCTAACTCACCATACCCTCACTATTCCTTGTAGCATTGCAATCTCCTTGAAATGGGTATAAATTTTAGAGAAGGTCCATTCACATCAGGACCAACACCAACGTAGGGAACCATTAGGTTGTACAACAACATATCCCTAGACCACAACAGGTTACTTCACAACATCTTCAACAAAATAAGGTTTCTATGTTGACTAGACCTTAAATTAGGTATGTTTTACAAAGGACCTTGCCTCAAAACTTCTTCAAAACCACTAAAATAATTTGGGAAGAAATATACAGGTATCCAAACCAAATATTTCACAACTAATTTTTAGAAACTCACTTTCCAAAGTGCCTAAACCCCAAACCCTCTTTTCAAGCCAATAACCTAGGGTTTTATTGAAAAACACATTTCACGGCCTTATCTAAACTTGCCACCACCTCAAATAGATTCAAATATCTCTAAAAAAACTCATTAAATCAATAAATAATGCTTCCCCAACTGAATTCATGCTTTACCATACCAAAACCACACAATTTCACTTGGAAAACTCAATTTTCCCATCTAGGGCTTCATACCCAACACATCATTCGACCTCCCTTGCACTCAAAAACCTCCCACACATCTATACCTACTGTATTCTACCCATTCCATCGAGATACAATACCTAAAAAAGGTGGAATGGGTTCATTTCAAATTTAAATCGCCAAAACCCTTAAGACTGGTTTACACAGGCAATTTTAGCAAAAACCTCCTAAATTTTACAAATTTCAATGAAATTCCACCAAACTTGGAATGTTTGATCTAGTAGATTCACCCTAATACAACTTCAAATTTGAATCATAGCAAGATGGGGCTTGTACGAGCTGTACAATTCTTTGCAAGTTCACTATACAAAGAGAAATCTACATAAATTAGAGGAAAACAGTAATTTTATTGATTAAAATTCTTCTACAATCTTTACAACAACCCATACAACGAGTCTTCAACCTATTTAATACCTTTTCCCTCCAAAAATGACTCCTAAAACTGACTCAAATGACCATTCAAAACCAAGTGACCATTGGCCTTCAAATTCTGCCATTTTACAATTTTTCCAATTTTGCATTTTTTTCCACAAATGACAGCTTTTCACTATTTTTTTACTTTTAGCTTGATCTAGACCTCCTAAATTACTAATTACCATCTAATATAACCTATTACAACATTAAATGGTCTCCAATACCTTATTTAGTGCATATTACCCCAAAATCTAAAGCCTACTTATTATCAACTTTGTTTGACAAATTTTGTTCAAAGGTGCTCCTGCACCAATAAACTCGCCTAAGGAGGCACATTAGCAATGACAAGATAAGGCCAAAACCTCAAGGGGTGTTATAACAAGACTGCCACAAAAGGCGATTTACAAAAAAAACAACAATGGGGCTTTGCTTAATACATGAAAGGTCACACCTTAGGGAATATCACATATGCGATCATCACCAAGAGAGGACTAGTCATGGAATAGAAGAATCATACCCTAGGGAATACTAACCATAGCATTACGACTAAGGGGAATGCCATATGCTGAGAAAATTCACACTTAGAGGATATCAAGCCTAATATCACCACAAAGGAGACACAACATAGATTGAGAAAGCCACACTTCCATTGATAGGGTCACACTTTCTAGGAGATGTATGCTATCAACACTAAAAAGGGACCATTTCATATGCAAATAATAAGTGGGGGACCATATGCCCCCCTTAAAATGTTAGTGTACTTTCTACATTAACATTTTAAGGAGATAGAAAGGGATCCCTTCTAGAAGGTGTTGCACTATGTTGTCAATAGTGTTGTCATTGATGTTGTTGGGAAAATGTGTCTCAACCTTGCAATTACATAAGGTATTGTTGATATGACAGCGAACGGGGGGCACAAGGGGTCCCCCCTCACAAGGGGTCTGAAGTGATCATCCCCTTGATGAGGGGTTTGAGGGACGTGCACCCCTACTGGGGCTTGAAGGCAGCACCTCTGAAAGGAAAATTTTATTTATTTTATTATTGTAAATCTGGACCGTTCATCATTAGGTCTTAGATATGATGATCGATATTTTATTAGCTTAACTTTCCCTAGAAGGAAACCCTATTTTACGAGGGCATTATATTATAGATGTTTATTGTGATGTATTCTGAGAGTCTAATAGCGGTCGTGTTGCCTCTGGATCATTGGTTGGTGATACTCCTGTGAGAAGCTTTCTCTACAAGTATATTATAATCTTTGTGATTTCTAAATAATATATTGGGCGGCTTTTGGAGTGTGGGGTTTTTCTCCTGAAAGGGTTTTCCCCACATCAATCACTATGTTGTGGTATGCATGATATTTATGTTAATTTCTATTTAAGTTTCTATAATTGTAAAGAATCTATAATGTTTTGCATTACCCTCCTCTCAAGATTAGTGTAGGAAGTTGTTCCACTACCTTAGCTTCCCTACACATTTCAAACTCTAGTGTGGTCATGATGAGAAGGTGTTTTTCATGTTGAGAAAGTGTTGCAGATGCAATAAGGTCACTTGGTTTCCAAGTGCTTTTGAGAAAATTTGTATAAAGAGTGTATAAGGTGTCAAGGATGTATTATGTATTATGCTCCATATTTCTTCATGCTTGAAGATGTGCCTATGTGGTTTGGATGCGATGATCAATAGTCTTTGAATGTGGTATATCCAGAGTTTTAGGCTTTGGATTGTGTAGTAGTAGAAGATGTGTTTGATAATGTGTTGGACTGTCTCTATCTTTTGAAGAGAGTTGTCTAGAATAAATGGAATTGTTCCACATTTCTCCACACTGAATTTTCTTTCCTTGCAAATTTGGGAATGTGCTAATTATTCTTGTATCTATCTTCCCTTGGATGATTTGGTGTTCAACTATTCCACAATCTTGGTTGATGTGTTGTGTCTCAGTGGTAGTTTGACTGGTTGCACAGGATGATAGTATTCTTAATTGCATGTGTTTGTGCCAATGTGTTTGAATATTTTGTTGGTGTTGGAATATTCCAAAATATTGTGTAATGTTGCTATGTGGTCTATAGGATGTTTCAAGACCTAGTGAAGTGTGTATTTGGTTGCTTGGTAGAATTAATGTTGGTTTGGACAACCTAGTGTGTTAGCACTATTTGCGGATGTGCTTCATGGTTTGTGGAAGCTTGGTGTAGTGCATTGATGTAGGTTTGTGTTTTGGTTAACCCTTGGTGTGGTTTTCCTTCACTTCTTTCCACTACAGAGGTGTTTGGTGCCAACCTATTTGGCGGAGATTACATGTTTGAGGTGCATATGTTTCATTGAAGCTGACTTGGAGAAGGTTATTCGTGGTTGCAGAAGATATATATGCAAGGACAATTGTTGGAGAAGTGTGTGATGTGAGAGGTGATGCAAAATTATGTGTATGCGATCAAGTGTTGAGATCTGCGTGCGAGCATGAAAGCCTAAGACTAGACTAGAAATAGTGAGCAGAAGGTGTCTACATTTCAATGTGCCTGAAGTTGTTGGAGGCAATGAGTTGAAGGTTGGGAATGGTGAAGAGTTGTTGTGATTGATTCCCCTATTGCTCGAAGGTAGTGAACCTCCTTGTAATAGTTTCTTTGTAATCTCTTATATTCTGGAAGAAGTGATCTTCCTAGGTAGTGAGCCCTTGGTAGTGAGCCTTTCTTTCTTTTAGACATTGAGTCCTTTGGACAATGATCCCTTCCAATAGTGAGCCTTTTGTAATCGATATTGATATGTACATATATATGTGAGTTAATCATCGCTGTGTTTCTTACCTTATTGGGTCTTCCATGTAAAATTTGGTTTTCTATTGTGTATGGTTGTTGATGAGTTGATATTTCATTTGTTTACATTCATGCTAATGCTTAATAAGGATTAATGAGGGTTTGAAGGTTTTAATGCACAATTGATTCACCCTCACACTCTCAGTTGTCTTGTGTGTCTAAAAATTGGTATCAAAGTAGAGGTTTAGGTTGGAAGAAGCTTAATCGCTTGAGGTAGATTCAGATGGCACACAAGAATGGTGTCAAAGTTCTTATGTTTGATGGAACAAATTATGCCTTTTGGAAAGCAAGGATGGAAGCATTTCTTGTCTCATTAGTGTTTGGAGTATGGAAATTAGTTGAAGATGGATATACTATGCATACTACTCCTCTGACAAGTGAAGATGATATCAAGGATTATGAGAACAATGGCAAAGTGAGGAATGCTATTTTGAGTGGACTATCTGATTTAGAACTTGTGAAAGCAATAAGCTACAAAACTACTAAAGAAGTCTAAGAGAAGTTGAAAAACATTTATGAAGGAGATGCTAAGGTCAAGAAAGCAAAGATGTAGAATTTCAAGGCCAAATTTGAAACCTTAAGGATTTCAGAAGATGAAGATATTGCATTCTACATGCTAAGGTGGATGGAATTGTCAATGCCATCAATGGCCTTGTTGGAAAACTAGAGGAAAGTGAAATTCTGAAAAAGGTAAATTGAGAACCCTTCCTAAATCTTATATGATAAAGTTTCTGCTATTAAGGAATCTTAGAATCTGGATCAATATTCTAGGGATCAATTGTTTGGTGCTTTAACTACTTTTGAATTAAAAGAGTTGACAAAGATGCTTCAAGGAAAGAAATTGCTTTTAAAGTCGACAAGAAAGAGAGGAATGATGAATTTAATCTAGTTGATCTTGATGAAGTGGAAGACAATTTTGTAAGAAGATTGAAAAAGGCTACTAGCAAATACAAAGGTAAGTTTTACCCTTCAAGTGTTTCAATTATGGAAAGATAGGTCATTATGGTTCAAAATATCCAAGAAAAAGGTAATGTAGCCGCCTATGAACATAGTGGATTTTCCTGTGTAGGAACACAATTTTATATGAATAGGGTGGGTCCACCTATCTAGGGATGATGGGAGGATGATCTAGGCAGATCTACCCAAGAACAAAGTAGGATATCTCAAGGATGACTAGATAGAGACTGGAAAAAGGACTAAAGACTACAAGCAAATATAAACAAGATGGATGATGATAGGATGGACTAGAGATATGCATTGGTAAGCACAATATGACACAAAAAAAAGCACAAGCCTAAATTAGTTAGGTGGAAGTGATAACCTACCATATGTGTGGACCAATTGTGAGGCTAATATCTTAAGATTGACACAAGGGATCACCTTTTCCCTTTCTCTAGATGTCTTGATACCTTCCTCAAAGAGTTCTTATATCTACTTAGGGAGATACATAATGAGTAGCTTTGAGTATGATACTATACCCTGCACTATGATAGGAAACGACTAAAAGGTCTTAAGCTAGGCAAGTGCAAGCTCTCTAGTGCATCCTATAAATTCCAGGATGGTACGTGAGGCATGCCCATGAAAACTAGATCATCACAAGCATGTGTTAGGAACATCAGTCAAGTTATTCAAACCAATCCTGCACTCCTAGTTTGGAATCACCCAAACAACATAGCTTTGCTAAACACAATGTGACTAGATTGGAGTTCAACTTTCATTCTTCCCCCATTATATACCCCTTTAGTTCACATGGTTGAGGTTGTCCTTTGGGGTGATGAAATCCCCAAGAAAGCCTCCTAAAGGGCAAGTCATGTTATGCATTTTTGATCTCCAAGCTCACACGTAGCGCAAGGAGAGAGCATATGTGCAAACTTGCACATTGCAATTTCTAATCCTCAGGCTCACCAAATGGTGCAAGGAGATAGCATACTTCAAAAAGTGACTCAAAACATAACAAACGAGTTAACTGACCATTTAAGAAAAAATGAAGTGTGCCTCGATTAGTGATAAAAAATATATCTTTGACCATGAACTTGTAAAAGATATGTTATTAGTTCAATGATTTTTTGATCTTGGACCAAATGATATCAAGCTGCACAAAAGGATGATTAGATACCAAAAAGTGATAAAAAGAAAAGGAGTGTTACCCCAAAGGGGGTTGGGACACCTACCCCAAAAATAGGTATAAAAAATTATCCAAAGTGGATTTTTAATACTTTATGTTGTCATTGATGTATATAGCACAATCACCCAAGAACATAATGCAGTCACCCAAGAATAGAGTGAATCCACCCAGGCATGTAGCTCCCCAAGAACAAAGCGTATCTACCCTTATAGATTAAAAAGTTGCATGTTTGCAAGAGGAACCTCTCGAGTAGTGTATCCACCCAAGTAGTGGCAAATTTTCCCCTGTAGATTATAGATCCACCTCTTAACAAAGTCTCCCTTGTGCAAGCGAAGCCACCTATGTCTAGAAGTAGATCCACATGTCCTGTACAAATCCACATTTTTTAGGTTTAGTGGATCCGCCTATGCAACAGGTCCGCCCATTTGTGCAACCACCCTTGTAATAATATATTCACTTGTGGGAATATCACAATACTGAGTCCCACTTTTGGGACAATGAAGTTTTTCAAGGGAGGAGGGATGATTTACATGAGAACCTTCGTTCAAAGAAATACCTTTGAATGAAGGACCTTCGCTCAAAAGTATGCACATAGAGACCTTTGAGCGAAGGTCAACCTTCAAGTGAAGATATGCTCCATGAAAAGATTATTTTTACAGATATCTTCGCTTGAAGGTACCTTCGATCAAAGGCACCTTTGAGCGAAGGACCTTCAAATGAAGGGGCTTAGCATGACAGTTTTGGTTTCTGCTTTAAAATTTCCTCTGTAAATCCAATTTCAAACCTTGGATTGGACCTTCACTAGTAGTTAACTTGACAAGATATTTTCAATATTGTAGCCCTCGAAACGAGCTTTCTAACAAGTATAGTTTTGATATGTTTTTAAATTTTATCATGTATTTAATTTTTAATTTTTACTGAACATAGGTTATTCACTGAACGTCAAGTTCTTTGTTCTATAGAGGTGGGAAAATAGAAAACCATTGTAATTTAAAAAAAAAAAAAACCTTTGCACTAGGTATTGAATTCCTTGTTTCACCAAAAAGAAAAAAATGAATTTCGATATATACACAAGTTATGCTAGATGACATACACCTATGTTCAAATTATAGTTAGAGTGACTTCAAAAATTAATTAAAAAATATGTAACAAAAATTATGAAAAATATCCATGCACTAGATATTGATGTTAAGAATCTACTTTTTAAAAATTAGAATTTTATCCTTTGTAGAATTTTTTTTTTGTTAGATGACATAAATGTTACTTTCTGAAAATGTAGTTTACTATTAAAAACTAGTTATTAAAGGAGATGTTGAAAGATTCACGATTTATTTAAAATAAAAATAAAAATATATTTAGAGTCTACACATAAATCACCATAAATCACTAGTCACATCATCTTCAAATTCTTAATGGTTTAGATGCTATAGGTCTCAGAAAGTGAAGATCCAGTTAAAAATATTGATATAAATGTCCATCTTGGCCAAAAAATGGGACTCATTATTGTGGGATTACCCTTGTCCTTTGCAAATTTTCCTATGTAGTTTTAGTGGATCTTCCTATGCAACAAGTCTACCTTTGTGCATTTGTGGAGCTAGTTGTTCTTAAGGGGTTGTTTGCATTTCAGAGAGCTAAAGCGTATCCACCTTTGTAGGAGACAAAGCCACCCTTGAAGATGATGAATCTTCCCGTGTGGTAGGCCTGCCTCTATGTGAGAAACCTGCAACTATAAACTCACAAAAAAATTGAAATGATGGTTAGCAGACCCATGATGTGGGTCCCATCAGGCATGCCATAAATGTGTGTAGTGAAATGTTTGCTTTAAAACGAATGATTTAACTACTAAAAACCAAACACAAAATCAAAACAACACTCAGATTAGGCATATAAAGCTCAAACTGATGTAATGGGCCTCCTATTGAGTAGATTTTCCCATGATGGTCAATTTGGATGTGTGCTCACTAGAAATTTCGATAGCATAATGATGCTCCAATGAAAAATGAGTGATATTTTTTTATAAAATGGCTAAGGGTTAGATATATAGATTTTGGATGAAAATGGATGAAGGGTTAGGATTGCTTGATGGAGATCAAGGGTTAAGGATGAATGTGACCTCTCAAGCTACAAGATTGTGCTAAGTGGCACAAGGAGAGGGAGTGAGAGGGAGATTTTACCCTTGAGGGTACAAGGCCCATGCCATTGACGTGATGGGGAGGGTTGACCTCACTTAATCAAGGATTAAATGTGTGCAAATGATTCGTGGGTAGGTTAGGTTGGGATTAAGATTAAGATTAGAAAATAAGTGGGAGATTATGGAGGATGTGACATGTGAAGGGTAAATTAAATAAATAGCTTATTTATTTAATTTTTTGAGGAAAGAGATAAGATTAGATAGATGTAGTTAAATAATTAAATTAAATTATTTACCTTAGGCTAGGTCTTAGGGATAATAGAAGAAATAGATTAGGATGAAGGGATAAGGAATAATTGAATATTAATTAAACAACAGGGTACTATTATTGAATTAATAAAGAAGATATAAAATTGGTCGAATTAGGGGTAAATCGACCAAACAAAAGTGGTCAATTTTCAGTGTCTACAGTATTATTTGTGTAGGGTGTGTTTTCTTTGTGTATTCTTTTAAAATATATTTCATTGATTGTTCTTTGAATTTCTTATGTGTGAGTTAAGCTTTTCTTGTCTTATATGCATGCTTATCTTAATATTGTGGATTGATGAGATCCTAATTTGGGGGATTATGCACCCCTCAATATGGTTAACTTATTTTTTTGGCATTTCTATTTCCTTTAGTGTGAGTATGAATGTATAAGATTATACTCTCACTAAAGTGGGGGCTAAATGTAGCATCAAAAATTGTCGTGCCCTTGACAATTTCATGCTAGGTTTTGCTCCCCCCTATGTGATTGGACCTATTTATGTACGTTAATTACCCATTTTATAAACATTCTTAGAAAATCAAACATGGGAAATCAAATTATGCCTTTAATATTTTTCCCCCAATATTTTTAGACCTTGAAAATGGTGGATCTAGTCTAGGACACACTACACCCTAGACCACCTAATGTGGCCCCAAATTTGAATATGTTGGTGTCAATAATAAATATTATTTCAATTTCTAATTTCAAATGTTAACTATCAATATTTTATTTTTAGAAAATTAGGATAATTTCATATAAATACATAGTATTTTCATCATTTTGATCCTAGCACTTCAATTGAGAAAAAACCAAGTATCCTAAAATACGTGAAGGGAACTCAAGGGAAGAATTAGCAACATTATTACAACACTTTCATCAATCAATTTCAAGTTTACAAGACATCAAGATGAAGGAATCAATTATGTTCAAGGAGCTATTATGATAAATCATGCCAAATCATGAAGATTTATTGAGTTATCCTCTACATGCTAGTTGCAACAATCCATTGTGGGTGTGAATCAACCTTTTGCAAGTCTATTGAGCATTCAAGGCATCCATCCATCGACATTAATCAACTTATGTGTGGCCTCTCTTCTTCAAGTTTTTTCACTGTTAAACTTATGTTGTCATTGATGTCAAAGGTGCTCACCAATGCCAAAGGAGCAATGCCAACAAATCAATCAAAATTATTTATGTAATCATTTTTGTTATGTAAATGAGCTTTTGAAATTAGGGTGTATTTCTATCATGATCATGTCATGTCAGATAATTTGAGAAAAAAGAAGACTACATGTCGTATACTTGAAATATCATGCTTGTATCTATTCCAGTTGCTAGAAGTAGTCTAGAAGTGTTTGCAGAAGTATTATGTGGATTGTTACTCATGCACTATATTATACTATAATAGTGTTTTTCTCATCATTCTACCGCAGTTGACTGCTATAACCCATGGTTTGAATCTAAAGTAAAGTTACTCATGGTGTATCAAATTTCAAAGTTTCAAAGGTTGAGCTTCAACATAAAGAAAGTTAGATGTAACAAAGTACTGTCTATGTTGACTGGTTAACTATGAATAACATCTAAGTGTTTGCACCAGAGAAGGGAAGTGTATTCCATATGGAGGAAGCTTATGAAGATGAGATAGGTCTAGATTAAGTTCTTTGAAGTAAGCGCATAACATTATCTATTATTGGTAGAAACAAATTTGATTTAGGATCGACTTGTTACACGTTTAATGCCAAATTAAATTTAGGTCTCCCTTAGTTGATCTATGTTTAAATGTTGAGTATGTGCAAGAGGATAATGCAAGTTAATCTAATTGGATCTAGCATCACTTTTCCTATTAAACAATAACTATGTCAAACAATCTCCAAATCAGATGAAACAAAAGCCAATCTTGACTTTCTCAAGCCTCCTAGACGTGTTGGAACAGTAAAAAATACCTCTAGTATAAATAGAAATATTGCAACCACTTGAATATGACAAAAAATATATACAATATGAAGAGGTTATTAAATCTTTGTAAACCCTTTCTAATTCCCTAGATCATTCAAAATGCAAGAGAAGAGCATACAAGAATTTACAAGATCTTACATGGAAAACTCAATCTCTCAATTTGGAATCTAAGAACTTGGATTTCTCAAAATAAAGCTCTAATACCTTGTTAGAAATTTGAAATAGATTGAATTACGTAAGGAACTTTATAAGATAAATTCAAAGCTACATAAATTGGAAAAACTCAAAAAATGGAAACCAAAAACTCTGAGAGATATGCAATGTCAGGATGATATAATTGCATTAAGAGCTTCTAAGATGAAAAATACAAGCTAGGTAGTGAGTTTATATACAACTAAGGAGATGATGGAGGTGGAAAATCCAACCAATAGGAATTAACCACAAAAAGTGGAAGGTTCCACCAAAAGTAGAAAGTGGTCCACCCTTTAAGGAAGGGGACACCACATCACCTTATCTCCTAGTTATTAAATATTAAACTCACTTTATTATCCTAAACAATCTTAATAAAAGTGTAGGAAAAAATTATGAGTAAGGGAAAATAAATTATCCGACTAGGACAATAAAATCCTATACTAACACTTCTCCGTCTTTCTCTCTCACCTCTATTCACTATGGAAAGTAAAAATTCAACCCTATTTTAACATATTTATACTCTTGCAAGTTAACTTATTATTCCATACTATATTTTTCTCACCACATTTAAAAATTGAAGCAATTCAACACAAGTATACATTAAAACCCATGATAATGGTATGTTCTCTTATTGTTGATTTCTACTAATATTAAACTTAGAAGGATTTATCAAAATTTAGTAGTCATTTTAGTTTATTTTTAGGTTCTTCACACAAATCAATGCATTTAACAAAGTATTATTTATCTAAACCTCACATCGATGGTAAGTTCTCATGTCATATTTTGATTGTCACCTTCTCAATTGTCATATTACATGTGATTAACCAATTTGTTTGTAGATCTACATATGGGACAAAAGAAAATAAGTATGAGCAAGCTTGGACCCCACACACCAATTTTGATAATTTGGCACCTACCTTTGATGTACACATCCATACCCACTTAAGGAAGTATATAAGCACCAAAAATTATGTCAATCAACATACATGTCCAATGATAACTTAGTGGTCTAGCTCATGACCCACATGATGTATTTATTTCCCCTCATGAAATTTTCTACCTTGATGAAGTATTCCTAGTGTATTTGCACACTCCTTTAGATGTCCTTCACCTTTATTTGTCTCTTCTCAACGTAATATCCCTTTTTGTAATCTAAAAGTCTATTTCCTTTCCTTAAGCTACAAAGGTGTGTAAGAGACCTCAGGGTCACCCAAGCAACCCATGTTAACCTATAGGGTATCTCAAGTGACTTTCCTTGGTAAGAGAGGTAACCTAGTCCCTAAGACAAGTGACCCTATCACCATTTGACATGTTCATGGGTCATTGATCATTTGTTGTTTTTTTCCAATTTCCTTCCCAAACTCACTTTTTTAATGTAGGATGGTTGAATTTCTTCTTTCTAGATTTAAAGATTGATTTCATTCCTTGTTTCTTCTTTGGTATCATATCTTCTTCACCTATTTAAACCCCTCAAGCTCTCATTCAAAGACACAACACATACATAGAATTCAAAGAAGCTTTTAGAAAATAGAGAACTCTCAAGCATTGTGTTCATAAGATGGAATGATTATTAGGCCACCTTTGTATGCCTTTTCTACAATGTTGATATCTCATCCTTTGAGAACTTGGATCACCTTTAGAAGATCACATTCTTGTCTCTAAAATCAAATCAATCTAAATTATCTTATTTAGGATATCACCTTACCTATAAAAATCTAATGTATGTTCCCAATTTGCATCTTCCATTTCCATTAAGTAAAGTATCCGAAGGATGGAAAAGGAGAAGAATTTAATGATAAAAGTTAGATCCTTTAAGGAAAAATTATAATAGTTTCACAAGAAGCTTCAAAGATTCTTCTAGATTATTTCATTTCAAGAAAAAAATTATTTATTAAATATTTCATTGGTTAGTAATTAGATCACAAACTTTTGCATAATAATTATGACACTTTATTGTTGTTTCTTAATTTAGCTTAGATTCGTTGCTTCTTTCTTTGCTATATTAGATTTAGATTACATCTTGTACTTTTATTGCAAGTAGATTAAAAGATTCATTTACTTTCAAACTCTCCTTGGAATTAAAAAAATACAATGTAGTTGCATCTAAGAAATCCATATAGAAGTTATTATTTCCATGTAGATTAATTAACTCACACTTCAACTTGAAAAATAAAATGAAGTAGATGAAATCTCTTTTCATGCATTTAGTTTATGATATTTAATTAGAGTTTAACATTCAAAATAACAAAAAAAATGAGAATCTATCAATACCATCACAAGGAAAATTCAATAGTCAAAGCAAACATCACAACTTCAACAAATCAAGTAAACATGCCAAAATCATATTTTCATTCCAACTGTGTCCAAGTGTTAAGAAATACTAGATTGAGTTGGTATAATTGAAATTCAAAAGACTGTACCCCTTCTTAGGTAGATTCAAGAAGGGAAAATGTGGGTTAAGGAAGAGTCTTGCATAGTAGATAACACATTCTAGATATAACTCATTAAAATTATTGATGCTAGAAACACAATAATAATGCTCCAATGAGCTACAAGATAATGCCTTTAAAACACACCTATCATTCTACATCCAAACCTAAAAAGCAATACCATAATTTTCCACTAAGCACTCTTTCCCCCAAGAAGTGAGTGAAAGTGATGTGACCCCCACTTCAATTAATGATAACATTATCACTTGCTAGGACCCATTTCCTTGTAAACAAGGTAGTTAGTCAAACTTCCCCCATTAGATTGGATTTTTCTATGAGAGAAAAAATATCTTGGTTCATGCCATTAGCAATGATGAAGAACATTTGATGCTCTCAACCCATACAATCTATTTTGTGTTGAATTAATTTAGAATATCATAAAGTTGACATACATATCAATACAAATGAATCAAGTATAGTGCAAGCAACTTCTTGAGGTTAACCACTTACATGTGCATCAATGGTTATAGATGGTTGATGGATTCTCAGGTTCAAAACCTACGGGGTCTTTTGATATACTTGAGGGCTCATGAAAGCTCCAAAGTATATGGAAAGACTATCTACTGGAATGGTTTTTTAGGGTAGCCCCTTCACCCATCATTTGAAACCTATACAGGGAATTTAACTTAGACCAAAATGATATTTGAAAATCCTTAATATAGGGATTCTACCCTAAAAATAGAAACAATAACTACTAGTAAATGAAAGGGCAATGATTGGGTAGATAAAATGGTGTCATTACTTTTAAAACCATATTTGATCATCAAGATTCTATGAGGGTAGGTGAGAGCATACTATGCAATAGAACATCAAATTAGTCAAAAACATGAAATAAAGAAAATAGATGTGGAATTGAAACACAAAATGATATTTGTTGATTTGATGAAATCACATTACAAAACAGGCTCCTTTTTCGTGAATGTGTACTTTTATGCTGACAATTATTCATAAAAAAATATTTCTAAAAAACACATCTTCACTATTTTAAAAATGTATTTTTATATGACATGGTCTCAATCCAAACAAGCAAAAATAATAAGCAGCTCCCTTATCAAGCCAAATATGAAGAGATGTGTTCTGCATACCATACATATATATAAGACTCTCTAAGCTTTAAGTGCTCCACAAAATATGATGTCATCATATGAGAGAAGCAAATTGAAAAAGATGCCAAAAACTCTTACATCATTGCCACTGATCTTTAGATAAACAGCCTTTTAAACTTAACAAAAGACTCTTAAGATTTCTTGAGATGCTTCACAATCAAAACTGGGCACTTCACATTGTGTGCGCAGTAATCGCTAACACTCCCCAAAAATGCCCTGCAAGAAAACAGCACAGCGATCGAAACTCAATACATTGCAAGGCAGCAAATACGAAGACTACAGAAAACATAATCATCACAGTGCACACCTCTTTATGGTACCGTAGCCATGGCTTCCAATCACCAAGAAATCTGGCATAACCTTCTCTACTTCTTCACATATAACATCCCTCGCATCTCCAACACCCACTCTGGTCTCTTCACACACCTGAACCAGAAACCAACTTTAAAATTAAAACCCAGATCTGTTGATACAAACTACCAATTGGGTCAAGTTGGTACTAAAATATATCCTACATTTTTGCCAATGCAAATGCGTTTGGCCCTCTTCAACACATTTTCAGTGACGTTTTTACGGTACTTTTCCATAGCCTGATCAATTTCAGATGAGAATATGTAACCTGACAATAACAAAATATCATGTTAGAACAGCAAAATGGGTAGAGGGGAAATGGAAGATTACCTAGATATGAAGAAAACATAAAGAAGCAAAACCTGTACTATCCATATCCGTAAAATCCTCCGGCGGCGGCTGAGCGTGCAGGAGGATAAGGGTGTCCTTGGCCTGCTCATGGGTACTGCCAATGCAGAAGAAATCGAGAGCCCAACAGAGTGCATTCATGCTTTCCTCGCTCTCATCTACAGCCACCATTATTTTTCTCTGCTTATGATTACTCTCCGTTTCTGCCATCTTTTTCGCTATGGGAAGAGGCTTGTTAACTATCCTGTTTACAACTTTTTCTTGTTGTATATACTGTGATAGATACTTGTGGGGTTTTATTTGCAGAAATTATTACCTGAAATGATTCCCCGCTGCCGCCCACCGACTTCAGGAAAAATAAATAGCCCACAGAAAGATCAATACCATCTGTCTGTAAACAGCAGTTCGTTTTGAGCTTTTGGTGGCGTGGAGATAAACCTTTTGAAAAGTAGTCGACATGACGTGTCACATCTATGCAAACCAACGGCAGAGACAAAAAAAAAAATACAAGTTCGGTAAAACTTATCAAAAGAATGATTACTTAATACACATTTCTTATCTTTTTTCAAATTATATATGATTACTTAATACATATTTCTTATCTTTTTTCAAATTATATACATAGACAAAGTAAGAAGGGATTTTTCGATTCTGTGAGAGGAGATTAAAACTTAAACAAACATATTTGTCCCAAATCAAAGAATAACAATTCAGTTTAGATTGACTTAATTATCTTTATCAGATTATATAAATGATATAATTTAATTAGGGGATATGTAAGCCACAAGTCAATTATAAACATCTCAATATGATAAATAGGTTAAGGGCATTGCATGCTATATTGTTTAGAGAAGCTTTATCCTAACATAGATCAATAGTGGATGCTTTGGTATGAAGTCTTCATTTTCCTAGATAACATCTTCAAGAGGAAAATTCCTCTATTTTATCAAATACTTTGTAATCACCCTCGATTACAACTTCTTAGTACATGTCTAAAGTATTCTCATTGATTCCAAAATATTTTGTTTTCATCATCAAGCTTGAGTAACTTTGTTTGGATTAAAAAGTTGTACTAAGTAGCTTGATGTTTCACTATATTCTGCAATATTCCCTTGTTATTCTTGAGACTAGTGACTACCTATGGCTAGTGTTGAATGTGTTATTCCACTACTTTAATGTTTTGGTGTACCTTTAAAGAAGAGGTAATGGATGGTCACAAGTTCTTTGACACTATTTGAATGGCTTGATCATGATCTCTTTTGGGAGATGACTTTTTTGGTATGTTTCCCATTTTTTTTTATAATTTTAGCAACACAAGAATCTTTGACTAATGCACTTCTAATGACAATAATTGAACCCCTACCTACCCCCTTGTTAAGTATCTTTTGTATTTGGTGCAAGCTTACCATCTATGGACACTTTGCACACAACCCCCTTAGTTCAAATATCCCACCCTTTGGTTCAAAATGCATGAACAACTCCTGGAAGTTCATCTCAATTGTTCCTAAGGTAGTGAGCCATTGGAGTCCCAAAATAATGTTTGCTCTAGGCATGGGCATACCAAATATAAGGAAATCAAGCATATAGTGGCATTTCCCTAATCTCCATCTACAATCATAACCTAAATTTATAGGGAACTGAGTTAACAAAATAATTCAATTGTGTTATCAACTTATTGTTGAAGAAATTATAAGTACTATGTAAATCAATCAATATTGTCACCTTCTATTGTTTAAGACAACCCAACACCTTAGAAGTTTGTGGAGTGTTAATAAATGTATCTAAATACACGACAAGAAATAGCTAGATGGATATCTCCTAATGCCTTATTTGGCTCATTTCTAGTTCCTCTAATATTTATTCTTCATATTCTTCTTCATCGCTAGGTCCTTCAATAAAGAATAATTTCTTTTTAGTAGATTTATGTCCTTGAATACATTTTCTATCACAATTAAAAACTAGTTAACCATTTCCTCTTCAATTTTTTGAGGAGTTAATCTAATGGGCTAAGGGAATGGTTGTAATGAAAAAATATTCTCTCTTAAGTTCCATTGAACCCCTTCCTCTTGTTTGCCTCCTACAATGATTTCATAACTGGGCTTCTACGACCATAATTCAAAGATTGGACATCTAACTTGAATAGTCATTCAACCACTATGAAGGTGCATTTAACTTGTCAACCTAGGGACGTGAACTTGAAATGGGTCGACACTATATGTGCACTAGGGGCTCAAGTAGTCATTGTGTCCTATAGCTAAGAAACACAATGCTGAAAGTAAATTGCTGAAAAGGAAGTAAAGCAAATACTAAGCATCAACCAACAACTATGCTGAATTGAAATGCAAAGTGAGAATGAAAGATTTGAGCAACAAACAGGAACTACTCTGTCTGCTTTGGCTATAGGAACAGACACAGAATGGACTTCTAGTGGCTGCAGGAATAGTCAATACCAGATTTCAAACTAAGCATCAAATGACAAGTAATACTAAGCTACTACTAAACTAAGAGAATGGATTACTCACCAAGTGGCCCCCCTTGGATAAGTATCCTCTATATACTAACAACTTAGATGTTCAAACTTAGAACTTTATTTTCATTCACTATAAATTGTGCATACAAAGAGTGATGTATTTGTATCACTAAAATGAGAGTACAATGTAGAATCGTGTAATCTCCTGAAGAAGGAGAATCAAATTATTATTTATACTACTGCTAACAATGCAGTCAACTCCACGACTGGGAGGATGCCATTTAGGGAAAGCAGGGAAAAGTGGAGTGGCGGTAGTTACGCGCGCATGGAATTCAGTCAGACATGCAAGTCAAGCGTAGATTCAACACAATAGTAATGCCCATGCATTCTCGATCATTAAGGTCCACTACAAGGTGGTTACATTCGGTTGCATGAAGAATCTCTGCTGTCGGCTGCCTTTGACCTAGAGCGGCTCCTTAACTAGACATTATGGTTCATGCCCAACTAGCGGTGTCCTCCATAACTTGATGTATTAAGTCTGCAGTCCAAGGTTAGTACGCACAATCACTGCACATCAATAACCACTCTAAGAAACACTCATTAACCGTATATAAATCAACACAGATGACCCACATATTATGCCAAATATCATTAAAGGTTGCAGAGATAGGGTAATGTCAAATGTCAATGGTTTGAGGGAAACATTATGCCAATATCAACACTTAAGCATCAAAATCCATGACATCAATGAGCAAATAGACTATAGATTTTACCCAAACTAGACCAAAAACTAGGCTCATCACCTCGTAGGAGCTAATTTTTTTTCCTTTCCCCTACATCTTAGGATAAAATAATTTGATATAGTAGAATGCTTAAACATGTGTACCTCATGTTGGATGCAATCCTTGAACCCACCAAGAAACAAGTCATTAGATTTAATACAATGCATCATCCTCTTATTCAAGTCTCTTATCCTATGGACTAGTTCATTTAGTCAGCTCACTTCTCACATCAAATTATTTGTGCTACTTTTTTTTTGCATTTGTGATGCTACCACTTGTTCTAGAAATGTTACACACCTTTAGAATCAACACATGTCACTCCTCTCCAATGTAAACCCCTACACTTTTGTAGAACTATTCCTCACTTTATTTAAGTGGAATAAAAATATACTTATAACCATATTTTTGTGTGGTGATGGTATTAGCCCTCCCATCAAACACCAAATCTCTATTAAATTTTTTTGACCTAATCAATATCAAGAAGCACCAATCCATTGGCACAAAGTCATATAAAACTTCATCATGGTATGCTTTGATGTTGAACCTCGCCCAATAATGTTCATCTATGAAAATATGGTCTCCTTGTTAGAACTAGCCAATCTATTATTGGCATGGATGCCTCATCCTCCTTAGCCCTAACTTATTAACCATCTCCACATAAACCAATTTATTTGTGTTGCCACTATCCATGACCACATCACATCATTTACCATGTTCCTTGCATTGATTCTTCAACAAACCCTTCCTTTTTGTTAGGTCATCCCTTCTATTGCACCTCAAATATATTTGTGAAACCAATGAATCTCCATACTCAAGGTCCCTCTAGGAAGTAGGTGGCCTCTCATCGCTATATGTAGCTTAGATTGTGTTGTCCTCTACCCTCTTTTATTAGCAATTGAATACTTCATGTCCTTACTCTCCAACCAAAAAAAGGTTCCTCTAAATTTTTTTCCATTTTCCACTCATATCCCATTCTACCTTTTTGGGAGCATCCTCCATGCTCCTCTTGAGCCCTTATTTGGTGAGAATATTCTACACTTTAATATTCGTGGTAACTTCCATCACCATCTCTTTCCTTGTAGTTTTTATTGAAGGGTATGTGCAGGATCATCATGGAAAAAATAGGCCCTTAAGTGGCAAAAAATTCAAAAAAATTAGAGTTAGGCAACTTGATGTAAAAATTTGAATAAGTTATATATAATATTTCAAAAATATGTAAGAATAGAATCTGTAGAAAATTGAATGTAGTTTCTAAACTACTAGGTTTATTTAAAAAAAATCTATTTGGTGAAAATTTGAAATTTCAATGCAGTAGTACTTAAATCTCAAGGAAAAATAAGAAGTAGGTGTTTGTCTGACCACCCTAACCACCATAAAATGATAATATTTTTTTATAATATTTTAGATATAAGTAGAGGACTCATGTCCCGATGTCATGCATTTTTTTTATTTTTTCCTAGTAAATAATTAATTATGAATTTTTTATTACAAATTTTAAAAAATATAAAACTCATATGTCTAACCACCTTAACTTGGTCAAAAGTTCATGAAATTCAATTTTTTTGAATCCTATAGTATGCGAAGCATAGAATGTGACGCATGTTTTGGATAAAAAAATGTGATACCGTTTGAAAGCTATAGGTGTTTTTCAATCAGCCTGTCAATTAGGACTTTAGTCGTAATTCAAATAGAAAATGAATAATAATTATTTATTAAATTCAAAGTAAAGCATAATTTATATGGGTGGAAAGATGGGAATCTCCTTTAAAAACCCTTTTCGTTTCATCAATTTTGGGTAAAAAAAGTTGTCAGCCACGTACCCTACAAATACCCATCATATTGCCACTTTTTGGCCCATCATGATCCTGCACATACCTTGAAGTCGCCTCCTTTATTGTTAGAATAGTTCATAACATCTTTTTTCTCTCAAGTATTAGGAATTTTAGCCTTATCTTTAGTTGTGGTGCTATTTATTCTTTCCTTCACCTCTTGGATCGATCCCATATGCATCATCTCATCTCGTTTCCATGGTTCTTCTTCTCTCTTCCTCTTTGGTATTTTTTTTATCCTCCTACTTCTAGTTCAATTTCTTCTCATGGTGAGTGCCAATTAGTAGGCCTCCTCTTCTATCTAGATATTTCACATACCCATTATATGGATTCCCTCAATCCATTGACATCCTTTTCCACTTTCTCAACCTCTTCCTCATGATTCCCTAGCCTAATTGTTAGATTATAATATTCCTTTATGCACTCCTTTATAGTCATCTCTACTACCGTAAATTATGCATCTCCCTTAATAGGTTCATCTATTAATTGATTAGAATAAATTTGGACATTAGCTTCTCCGTCATCTAGTCCCACTTAGTAATGCTAGGAACTCCCTTTCTATTCCTTTCCATCTATACTTCCTTCTAACATATCACTACATGAGCTTTTAGCTTAGTATTTATAAATTTCACCCTATCTAGGTCTGTAATATCCACATACTCAAAATGTTCTTCTAGATTAGTGATCTATTTATATTCACCTCTTATAAAGTGCCTCATAATTGGCTCTTTTATTTACAACCTTTTTGGACTGTCTCAACTTAAGTATCAAATGAACCTAACACACTTCCTCTTATTTCACTTATGAATAAATTTACATTGGAACTCTTTTTTGTTAAACTCAATTTAAAATATTGTTTTGAATAAATGTTCTCACATTCACGCCACTACTTTGGACATCAATAATCAATGATATGCCTTGCTCTAACACTATCTAATGGAGCCACTAATAGAGGGTCCAATGAGGGATATGCAACCATGCTTCCCATACAAAATAAAATGACCAATATAATATAAAATTCAGATAAAACTTATATTTATCATATGAAAACCCTCAATGATGGAAAAACCCAACCTCAAAAATATTTGTTATCGTTATATTGATTCCACAAGCATAGAGTTATAATTTGTCACAATGGATTCTCACATACATTAAAACAATTAACTTTATAAATACCACTTCCTAATTAGATGCAAGAAACCACATAATGATTTCTAGTACAAGAATATAACTTATACATGCCACTTTCACTCTTTTAGATTGTATCCCACACCATACTCCTTATTACCTCCCTCAATCTCTTAGTCCTTGCTCCCTCATTGTTACTAGCTACATCTCTACTCTTTCCTATTCTTCTTTACTTTATTTAAAATGAATTGAAACCATATATACTCTTCCTCAACTTCTCGTGCAATTTGCATCATCCTCAAAGTGGCACAAATCTCAAAACCACATGAAATATATCACCAACTAAAAATAAAAAACTTAAACATTCTAACAATGGAGAATCTCCATGTGGTACAACACACATCTCTCTAACAGTTACCATTTTTAAAAAATATTTACCCTTGGCATAAGCCCAAAATAGCCTACTACAAATTAAAACATCAAATTATCAACCTATACACACTCCTCAATCTATGTTGCTGAATTTTACTTATCCAATTGACCTTAGCCATCACTAAGAATAAAAACACTACCTTAAATGTAGGATCTAATTCCTTAATGCAGGAAATTCTCTAAATTATTTTATCATAGATTATTAACTACAAACTTACTAATACACAAACTATCAAACTAAACCACAATTTCCACTTTCTTATACATGATACCGCAATTCCACAATATCTAGGGATTCATGTATGTTGAATTAATAATCTAAGAATATCTCAAACTATCCAAACCTTAATTGGAAACCACTAATGAGTTGGAGTTGATAATATAATTGAATTCTAGACAAAAAGTATGCTAATTGAATGCATGTAGGACTATGAAACCTAAAAAGACTATTTAGAATTATGGAAAATAAAAATAGTGGAAATAGATGTAGTTGGAAGAAGATATAGTCTATATGAAATTTATTGGAAATATAATTATAAAATTGTTTGTGAAATTAGGAAGTGATCTGAGGAAAGGACATGTGGCCAACGTAGTTAAAGTTTCCTAGAATCTACTATAGTGCCTATTCTTGACAACCATTGGGAAGGCAATGCTTAGGGAGAAGACAAAGACTTGATATTTTATACAAAGTCCAACAATAATTTATCTTGGGTCCCTAGAGATGCCCACCTATTAGTGACAAAAAAAATATGCAAAGTCAACAATAAACTTGAGGGGTATAAATGGACACATTGGAAATAATAAGAGTGACTTAGAAGATTAGAAAAATTTCACTTAGGAGATTAAATAATGGGGTATTGAATCTAGAATAGATGATTGTAGACACCATGAGGAGGAAAAATGATATATTTTTATGTTTCAAGACCTATTGTTTAACCATGAAAACCTCGTAAATTTGTAAATAACTATATTTTAGTGAAAAATTAGATAAAATGACAAAATTAGAGCAATGACACTTGATAAAATACTATTTTTTCGATATGGATGACTTGGAAAGCTCTTGTGGATGTTTTTTATTGATCTAGGATGAAAATGTATTAATTTAAGGCTCAAAATTGATAATTGACAACCTACTAGGCTACCTTGTCTAGTTTAACAGAGGCCAACAAAGAAACCTTGTCTTAAAATATGAATAATTAAGTAATTCAAATAATTCTTTAATTATTTTTGGCTTAAAATGGGTTTTGGAGTCTCAAAGGTGACATGTACATGTGAATTGGAAACCTTTTTCTAAAGAGCATCTAATAGAGGTTCGGTAGGGTTAGGGCTAATACCTTCAAAAGGTGGAAAAATGAAGCTCACACTCATAAAAGGTGGATGGAAAGCATGTCTAAACATAAAATGACACTATGGTGGAAAATGAGGGATGAAAGAGAAAGGTTAAGAAGTTTAGTATTTTGAAGCACTAAGGTGGTGGTGAAGGGTTTAAAGGAAAATACTTTATGAAGGATTAAAACTATGGGCATGCCATGCAAATAGGTAATAACGAATGATGGAGATGGGAAAATTTCAATAAATGGTAATGGAAATAAAGGTGAACGATTGGAAAGGTGTTGAGATAAGGTAGAAATATATCCCTACATATACTATAGAAAAATACTTTCATTCTCATCAAATACAATTTTTTTTTTCTCAATTAGCTTAAACTCATGGAAATTAGCTACCTAGCTTTGCTAAATTAGTTGTAGTAATGTCATAGAGCAAGATAAAAAATATCAAGGACTTATAGATTGAAGGTAACTTTTTCTAGAGATTTTTGAAATATGATAGTGTTAAAAAATTATCATGTTGATCAAACTATTTCCTACATAACCTAATTAGAGAAAAATATGCATACTTACAAAATAACTATAATATAAAAATGACACATATCAAAAGATTACACAAGATATACCATGGAAAGCTCTCATTAGGAAAAAAATAAATGTCCAAAATCATCCACACTCAATGGATTATTTAGCAACGAAATATTACAATACACTTACAAAGTCTCCATGAATATTTCTAAAACACCAATCTCCTCCAATGCATCCTCCCTATGTCCTAGCATAATGAGTAACAATGCAACCATACATCCTATTCCATACTTCACTTATTCACTCTTTAGGAGAGCAACATACAAATAATGATCAACCTCAACCACAAAACTTGTGCTTTCTTTTATAGATTCAAGTTCACACATATACAATTTAGTATTGGAAAAATCATGTCTCTAAACTGGCATCACGCAAATTCATCACCAACAATTCACCATCAAAAAATTCACCGTCAACAATTCAGTGCAGGAAAATTCACCACCATGACAAATTCACCTCATGGAAAATTCACTACCATGAATTGTTGCTGGTGAATTTTCCATGAGCTGAATTTGTCATGGCAGTGAATTATTCGGTAGTGAATTGTTGGAGGTGAATTTTTTGGCAATGAATTGATGGCAATGAATTTTCCTAGAGCCCTCTAAACCATTGATCCCAAGATTTACTTTTTGGTACTAAATTTTTTCAGTATTAAATATTTTTTCAATGCACAAATCACACACAATATATCTAACTAACGCTACAATACAACTTTACAAGTAGACCCAAAATAAATATTTAATGTGACTAAACACATCTTGAATGATGCAACACAAGTAACTATTTATTTTACATAATTAAAATATTTATTTCTTGTGCAATGTGTACACCCTTTTTCCTAACATATAGTAATATTTTTCATGAGTGAAAATGACAAAAAAATGATAACCTATACCATAATTTACTTTTTCTATGTTAAAATGAGGGAAAGGTGACATGGTTTTATATAATTTCTTTGGAATTTTGAGGATGAGAACTCAAAAGTGGGAAGCCCTAGTAATTAATTACCTTACATCCAATGATATATTGAAAGAGCATAAAAAGACAAGGTTGACCTATTGGTAGTTGAACTATGAGTGTTGTCCATAAAGGAAAATCAAGCTAAATTTCTAAGGGGATCTTGGGCTCAAAGGTGGTCATTTGGGGACATGTGTATACATTGATTATTTACCCATTAGAAATGTTAGGTGAGGTTTACACACTAGAAGGGGCTAGCAACAACAACTTAAGGCTTAACTAGGGGAAAAGAGGGCAACAACAAAGGGAAAATAATTAAATTAAGGCTTGGGACATAGGAAGTTGACAAAATTAAATGAAAAGAAGCACTTAGGGAGGCTAAACAAGGTTAGAAGAAGACATTGGAAAGGAGATGAACATGAGTAGGCTATGTAAAAGGGTGAAATGACACAAACTACTCACATGAGCTAGGGGATAAAATGGAAACAAAAAAGTAACAAAGATATACAAGTTTTGTGACTACACTAGTATTTTTTTTTTTCAATAATAGTATCATTTTGTTGATGATCTAATTAATTAATCAATATTTAAATAATTGAAATACTACACTTAATCCTTAACTTGAATCTATTTTCCAAAAAATATAAAATCCTTTGATACATCTCATAAAAAATAATAACTAACTATTATTAGAAAGACACCTACATAAAATATCTCATATACAAATAATCAATTGTATTTTAATTTTTCTTAACGATATACTTTAAAATAAAATAAAATAAATACTATATACATGCAAATATATGCATGTAGATAATATGTATATAATTATAAATTAAATACCATACACAAATAATCAATTACCCTTTTACTTCCCTTATTTCATTTTTCTTTGAAGTCTAAGAATAAAGATCAACATAATACTTAGACAAGATGAATTCCCAATCGTAGAGTGCCTAATGGCTTTTTTTAACAATATTATGATTATATGATTTTCTAGATTGTATGGGATCCTTTGGTGACTCATATTGTATTTAAGTTTATTTAAAAAAAAAAAATTAATGTGAATTAAATATAATTTTTATTAGTATAATTTTTAATTTTTTACAGTTCGTTAATTATTTTAAAATTTTAAATTATATAAATAATTTAAATTTTATGATATCTTTAATTTTTATTTTTGTTTAATATAAAATAAATTTTAAATTATATGTTTTCAATAGTTGATTATAATATATAATTTTTAATATAATTAAAATAAAAATATCAAAGAAGTTTTATTTAAATAATAGAATTATATAATTTTCATTATGAGATTTAAATTTAAATTCTTATAATAATAATTAAAAAAATTCTCCTCTTATCAATTAACAAACAGCATTAAAATCAAAATAATTTAAAAAATTATATATTTAAGTATAAATAAAATATGCTAAAAAAACTCTTATATAATTTATATTTTCTAATTCTCAATATTTCTTCTCAAATATTGATTAAAAAATCATTTCATATTTTCCCAAATCTTATAAAATTTACCCCAAGTAAAATTTGGAATGTTTCCACTAATACCAGGTAATAAGTAAGGTTAGAAGTACGTCATTGTGTTATAACTAGCAATCACACCTGTGGGGTGCAATGGGTACACCGAAGACAATATAGTGAACTTTGTGTTAATTTTGATGATTAGGAAGTGATAAAAATCATTTATAGTTGTAAAACTCATTTATAGTTGATAACAAGTAAAAAATTGAGAGGAAATATTTAGTGTAGAAACATATATGAGCAAAGCACAATATTTTATCTAACAGACCATACAACTATCTGACATACATTTGTACTCAACTCCAAGTGAGTCCTAACTATCACTCACAAATATTGTTAAAAACCAAGAAAAATATACCTCAATATCTAGCACCCATATTTCTAAGCATTAAAAGTTATCCAGGAATTCAAAGCAATTAGCCACAACATTTAAATGAACAACACAAATGCATGCTTATTTTGAGGAATTGAAAATTCTCAAGCTAGTCAAACTCCGTAAGTAAATTTAGACAAAATAAACCCTCCCACAAACAGGAAAAAGGAAAGAAATGGCATAGAAGCCTACCAGAGATATATCAAACAATAATTAACTTACAAGACTGACTCATGATTTTCGAAATGTGCATAAAACCTTTTTGTTGTATGAATAAAAAATGAAAACTGCACCAAATAACCCAGAGAGAAAAAATATTATATTAACTTTCATGAATGACCAATATGGGTCAACGGGACTCAAGAATACATCCAAGAACAGTGGAACTTTAACATATTAAGATTTTGAGATGTATACTGTTTCGTCTGTGAAAATAGTTCTGGCAACCATTGCATTTATAGCTTCAGCTGTAGCTACTATACATTAAATAATAAATAATATATGGTTTGTTGTAATGCCAATCCCTTGAATTTGGACAGTTGGTCTAAAAAGTAGAAGCACCAGTATATTGGCAAAAAATTGAGAAAGTATTAAGTTTAGCATATGAAGATGTTCTCTACTATTCACTGTGAAAATCTTTGGCAACCATTGCATTTACAACTTCAACTGCAGTTGCTATACATTAAATAGCAAATAATATTGTCAGAAAACTATCATAAAAATAACGTTAAGAACAAGGGAAAGAGAAAAAACAAAAAATTTAATTTGTGAAATGAACATAAATTTGTTAGAATGGTATGATATATTATGGATGTGTACTAAATCCTATAATAAGTTTTACCAAAATCATGGCAAGCGAGTTAATCTTATGGAAATTGTGAAGGACTTTATTGTAAACTTCTCTTTATTAATTTTATTTCTTTTTCTGTTAAGAAAACTTGAAAGTAATAAAATTGGAGCTTGAAAAGGAGATAAAGAAACAAGTTAATGGAACACCCACCAATTTTGTTTCGCATTCCATAAAGCAAATGATGAAGAATATCTGAGCTCCTCTTACTCGACCTCGCAGGAAATGGGAGAGGATAACATAAATACAACTACTTCTCTGAGAGAGGCCAGGATGGTAGAGAAGCGCCATTTTTTCTCTAGTCACTCCCATACTCCAGTTTGTCTATTGATGACGGTGAATTAGACATGGCATTAGATTCAATTATTTAGATTGCCAAAAAAATAAGGATAAACACAGGAAAATTAGGATACTTGAATGAATATCGAAATAGTTATATATTGTTCATGACATCATGTAATAAAAATCAACAAAAAACTTAAAAAGATACATCATAAAGAAGTCATTAGTGGAACTTGTTTTTGATATACTAACAAGACAAAGCAAGAATACCATGCAAATGTAACAATTCTTTACAAAATCAGATTGAGACATGTGACCTTTTGAAGACCTAACAATTTCATTAAGAATTGGATTTAGGGGATGCAGACGATAGCCAAGCAAGTTGAAGACGAGACTCATAGGGAATTGTAGAACATGGATAAAAAAAACACATTATTTCTTGCAAAATTCACCATATTTACTGATTTTAATAAGCCAAGTTTTTGCTCTATTTTGTTGCAGAACTGATTCTTGTATTTATGGTCCTGCAATACATCACACACTCAAAAAACAACAAGAGGAAAAGGAAAAGGAAAAAAACATTCAAAAACAACTCAAAGTCATTAAAGAAGCAACCAATAGCAATGTCCTTGAAGAGACTAAAAATTGACAAATACAACCCAAATTTCATAAATTTATACCTTCGATTTAAATGATGAAAAATCCATCATCCCTTGCATTGGATTGTAGCCTCCTCCATGGTCAGTGTCTATCATCTGAAGTAGAAAAAGGAAAAGAAAAAAAATATGGATTTCAATTGTAATCCACTGTGTAGATTTGTTTCAATGAAGAATAAACTAGAAAAGAACACAACAAACCTGAATTTTTCTTCTCTTGACATTAGATTTGTTTGTTCTCTCATGACACAACCTGTGGTATTCTTCAATATTTTGATTGTGGGGCTTCATTGGACAAATTTGTTATGAATTGTCATGGAAAATATGACAGAAATCAACCATTTAAAATTTATAGGAAAATTCTATTATGTTTTTACTTGCATACATTGTATATCTTTTCTAACAAAGTTGGTAACTAACCTTAGCGTGAGAGTGGATGCAGCAACAACCTTGGAAGGAGGCTAGAAGTATGATGAACAATTTCTTGAGTAGAATATATTGGAAGACTTTTTGAATGTCAATTGAGCAGTTGTCAAAGAAGATCTCTCTGCAAAATGAAATATCCTTGTGTTTATAAAGTGTGTGTTCAAAGGGTTGATCTTGAAAGTTATTTGATTTGAAGGAGGGGCTAGAAATCAAATGTGGTAAGCAAGGGAGAGAATGGATACTTAAAGTAGGAAGATGGAATGTAGTCATTGAAAGAGAAAGGACTAAGTTAAAAGTGAACATACCTGTACAAATTGTTTAACTTAAAAGAAGTTGAGCATTTGAAGTGGTTGATGTGGAAAGTTTGGACAGTCGACCTTCCTCGCTAATCCTATGTGCAACATATGGGATTTGTTGCATGCGTGTGCATCTTTCAAAAGTGGATGCTGGGTGGATACGAAGGCCAAAAAGCTGAGTGAATCTAGAAATTGCTATAAATGTCAGGCCTTGACGGTTAATGTTGCCAATGTCAATGGTGGCCATCTAAAGTGTAAGCCCCTGTGATTTATGGATGGTTAAGGCCCATGCCATTTTAATAGGGATTTGGCAGTGACCACCATGACTAATAGGGGTAATAGGGACATCTTTGGGATTGTTTGTATCCTAGGCAGGCCCAATATAATTCTTGAATCAAACTACAACAAACAAGGGGAGTTGGGGTGGTTTTTCACTCTCCTTGTAGACAATTTTTTTAACTATGCCAAGAGCTCCATTAACAAGGCCAATATTAGTCCACAAATTACAAGATAACATAACCTTTTGGTCAACACAAAGTAGAATCTTGGGTTGGAGTTTCTCATCATCTGGGTTTGTGTTGAAAGAGCTCCCTATTTGCTCAACATTGGCAATGACAACAGGTTGCGCTAGAGACAATAACATACACTTATTATGGAGTGAAACTTTTTCATTGGTTGCATAAAGGTGTATGGAGGATAAGCAAGCAATTTGTTCTGTAGATGCTAGTGTGGAGCTTGATCTTGACATTAACAGTTGCCAATCTACAATAGTAGGTTCAACCTTTCTTAAATTGCACAAGAGATCACAAAATAAAAGTTGGGTGGGATCCTCTTCGGCTTAACGAAATATTTTGTTTAGTGTAAAAGTAGTTTGGAAGCTCCACCATAGTGTCCCCCCATAGGAAGTAGAAGAGTACATTGGAATGTCTTTGACTAGTGGTAGCTAGCCAAGGTCTTCAAAAAGCAGGATTGAGCGGCCTCCAAAAGGGCTATGGTTGTTTGCTGGGAAAGCTTCGCGCAAGCAAAATTCAATCCGTTCAAGCAATTTTGGACCGATGAAACTCATTTCGTGTATTAAAATGTAGCGCATAAAGTTCATTCTCTCTTGGAAGCTTGCTAGTGTTTGGCCCTACAATGGAGCCAACTCTTTGATGGGAATGCACATTACAGAATGAATTGTCGATGCTCCAATGTTGAATGCTACAACACTTGTTGGTGCAAGAAGTAAGAGCGGTGTTTTCCCGTTTGGAGTGGAAAAATATAGTGCAGACTTGATTTGTTTAATTAGGTCTGACTTTCTAGTTCTTGCAGTTCCTTGAACTATTATTTTGAGTGGTGGTTGGTAAGTGGTGGAGGATAGGTGTGACAACACTAAATCTAGTGTTTTCTTTTGTTCCAATGAAAGGGCGTGGTGGGAATTTACAAAGGGTGGAAGGGGGATTGCATATGTTGTGCGGTTGGAGTCTACAAAGTTGGATGCTTGAATGAGCTCTATTGGATTTATGGAATGAGTATTCCAGTCATGGTTAAGGTCTAATTCGTGGTTGCCTAGCATGTCAAGTGTATCTAACTGGAGTAGATGGCCTAGGTGAACACTTGACAAGACTTGCCATTCAGATTGGTTGGAGTGATGTGGGGGTTTTGCATCGTTTGAAAGAGAATCAGGTTTTGTATTGGAGGTCGTATGTGGTTGATTGCGACGAACATGCCATAGATGGTAAGTGCCTGCTAGCCTCTCCCACTATGTGATAATTTGAGTTGGTGATGAACCAAGGTCAATTGCAATGTTACGAAAGGGTTTGTAGAGAACCAATTCACTCCAACAAAATTTGGGGAAACTTGGGTCATCCTTGGGAGGAATGCTTGTGAAGCGCGGGGAGACTCGAACAATTGTTGTAGTGTAACACTCTTTCCACTGGTTTGCTTTACGAGATGTTTTGAAGCTCCATTTATGAGTCACCTCAATCAATGACATTGCTTCCAGACTAATAGGATGAGCCATGTATTCATCAATATAGTTTGTGTGTGGAGAGGTACATGCGGCTGAGAGTGGAATGCATTGATAATTCTTTTGGTTGAAATTTAAAGAAACAAATGTCCAGCTACACAAGCAGAGTGGTAGTTTTAATAAAAGGTGGCAACTTTCTTGAGCACTAATATCATGATCAACAAGGTTGTCAACAAGAATTTTCCTAAAAGCGATTGGTGTTGGCTTGTCAATATCAAAATATGTTGAAATACGTGAAAGCATTACCTGATGTGTTTCGGATTTGGTTTCTGCTTTAGCTGCATATATATATATTGTGATATATTTGAGCAATGCATCTATTAAGAGAACGGGTTGAAAATCTACATTTGCATGCCAAATAGAGAGGATAGTAGGGTTGTGAAGATTCACTCGATCATCATTATGAGCAAGGGTGAGCTTTGACTACCCACTCTCATTAGAGAGGGTTGAATTATCTTGCATGGTCCAAGGGGCTTTATAGTGGCATTCAATTGTACCACCTTTTCTCCACAAGCATGTTTGCAAGGTACAACATGTATGGCGCTGCACACAATTGAGTAGTTCAATGTAGTTATGTGAAGGGGTGGAAAACATAATCATTCTTGTGTCCATTAGGCAGGGGTTGTTTAAGGTAGACCTTGGAACGAATGCAATTGAGCTTCGAGGGGGATGCAGGTTCCAAGCAGAGACATATTTGTCAATGTAGTTGATTGCATTTTGTACTGATGCAAGATTATTCCATTGCAATTTGGCAATATCGGGTGCATCTTTCAACCAAAGGAAACTATGGACATGTGTAGAGCCACGGTGTTGCCATTCATACATAGACACAATAGATGTTATAAAGCAGATGATGTATGAAAGAAGTAAATATAAATGATGTGAAGTGTAATTACTTGTACTAGTAGTCATTTGTGCAAAGAATATTATCCAAGACCTCCTCATGAAATGCAGTAAAATCAATGATGCATGTAAAGTGCACTGAGGTGTGGGTTTTGCACTATATTTTCAATTCTCCACCGGGCAGCTGCAGTAGGATTTGTTGGTGCGGTAGATGGCATGGAATTGTGTAAGTCTGGCCATTTAGTATCTATTGCACTAAGGGTTAAGAATAGAGTCAGATAGCCAACTTGAATAACCATGTCAGATAGCTCCCCCCTGCAAAGAGTCCAGAAGGGGCGTGTGCCACAAATTTTTGATCCGAACTGCATAAATTGGTTTGAAAGATGTTCATCAGGGAGGTCCTTGAGTCTTTGGCGTAAGTCACAAATTGTTGTTGGCAGTCTAATTTTAAAGTGTGTTTGAACAAATATAGAAGCTATGGCTTGGCTACAGTGACACATAAGAATATTAAGAATGAAGTATCTAAATTGTGGGTGTTGGACAAATCTATTATCATGGTATCGAAGAAGATGGAGAGCATATTCGTGTAGCTTGACTTCTTTCATACTTTGCTGATTGAATGCAACCCTGCCATTTGGAAACAATTTTGGGAATGCCATAACAAACAATCCTTTTGTGGTGTATTCATTGAGGGGCGTAAGAGAAATTGGTGGCCAATCAATAGCAGGAGTTGGGCGTCCTTTCTCTAATTGCAATAAGGCTCTCAATTCTTGCACTTTTGTATGTGCAGGGGACAGTTTTGCCACAAATGATGTTGTTGCTTGCACATTCTCTTCTAACTGTTCTTTGGTTGTATTATATGTCACCATGAAGTTAACATCAGTGGGATATGAAGTTGAGGTTGTTGCATTAAGAAGGTCAGAGATGTCAGTGGAGGGAATAGGAAAGCATAAGAGAGAGGTCTCATTTAACTAGACATCTTTGTAGTATGGGTCATTACAAATCTTATATTGCAAAGCCTCGTGAACATGTGCTCTGCAAACATAGAAGTTGTATTGTTGGGAATCAACATTTCTTTTATTAACAATGAGTATATCTAAGTCATGTATGTGGCATGGCAAGTAATTTGAAATTACTGTAATATCCTGAGGAAAAGAAATAGTGTAGCCATTGTATTTTAGTTGCCCCCCTCTTGCATAAGTAACTTGGAGGAAAGGGCTAACTCTTGATATAAGCATCTCCTCAATCTGAGATAGGCGTTGTAGACAAGAAGGCTGCTCTCTAGGGTCCATGTTGTTCCACTTTGAGAAGCGGTTGCCATTTTTTTTAGAAATGCATCTTGTACAAGATCTAGTACCATTGAAAAGGCCAGTTTTTATTCTTGGATATTGTTCCATGCATATTTGGCATGTTGATATGTCTGATAGGTTGTCCAACTTTGAATGGAACGAATTCCTAGAGATGTAATAGTTTGTAGGAAATAGTGGAGGATGGAGGTTTTGGGAGGGAGAAGTGGGGTTAAATGTAGACTGCACGTGAGGTGTTTGTGGTTGCAACAAGGTAGGGTTATTGGAAAGACAGGGTGGGGCTGTGGAGGAGCTTGCAAGATTACTATGAAGGTTTTCTCTTCTTCATCTATTAATAGAATCCTTATTTGCATGGTATTGCAATCGTTTTGGATGATTACGATGAGATTGCTATGCTTCCATACTTCAACTTGGTTTTCCATGGTAGTGGGTGCTGAGGAACATACCAATGCAATATTATTTTGCATTAGTTAATGATAAAGTTGAAAGAAAATGTTTAAGGTAGGTGTGCAAAATAAGCAAGAAGAAGGATTGAAGTAAAAATCATTTGTATTGACTAACATGTTCGTTTTACTAGTAATTGTAGGCACAAATGGTTACATTTTCCGATATTGACAGCGGAAAAATTTGTTCAACATAATTAAAGACTATATAGTATTGTGGGAAGTAAAAGGTACATGTAAAATCATATTGCGAAACATGTGGACAAGATAATATTGTCGAATAAAACAAGTTTTTCTATTCATTTTACTTGTAATTGTAGGCACACATCGTTACATATGGTGGTATTGACAGGAGCAAAAGATGTACAACATAAGGAAAGACTATACAGTTGTTGAAAGTAAGAGGTACATGCAAACTTTAAATAGGTTTTAATGTTGTAATTACAAAGCCTTGTATTTCTTTCCCAACAAATAAATTCAATGTGATGGCCACTTCAAAGAAAAATTAGTGCCCAAGAACATGGTCCAACACCTCTTTAGCAACATCAGGTTCAACTAGAAGTAGTTGAAAATCTTCAGCACACACTCCAAACAAGTTGTTTACAGGGCCTTCAAATGCAGTGAATTTAACAAGAGCACTTGTTCCATCGTCCAAATCCACTTTGACCATGTAGCTAAAATCACATCTAGGGAGATCAATAGAACACTTTGGGAAATGAAAGCTATTGGGGTTTTTTTCTACAACCTTTTTCTTACACTTCTTATTGCCCACCATAAGAGGACAAGAGAGGTAATAAAAGTTTTCCAAGTGAACTTTTGAAATGCTTGCTTTTACACAAACATTAGTTTTTACAGGATAGTTTGTACTATTGATCGATGCAATGCCAATTGGATTTGCAAACTTTTTGGAAGAAAGATGATCTATTGAGAGTGGAAGGAAGGGTGTTTCATTCCCTACGTGGCATACCAGTCAAGCAACATTGATGCTTCTAAAAGTTTTGGGTTTATGACAATTGTAGTTGCAAATATAGTATCAAGAGCCTTTCCACGCCAGGAGGTTACACATCTAGATTTGATTAAGATAATTGGAGAGGTTGGTATAAGAGGAAAAATAGATAATTCTTTACCTTTAAATTCACAATGATGACCCCAAAGTGTAACATCAATGGACAAGCATGACATGTCTGTGATTGTTGCAGTACACTTAACTATTTCGGTTGCATCTCTCTTACAGATGGTTGATGCAGGGGAGATAGATAAAAGTATGCCAAGAACATCAACAATGGAATTAATAGGCAGTGATAGTAGGGATTGATATGCAAGCTATGCATGGGGATTGTAGACTCAACACATGGTGAAGGTGTAATTGTTAATGATTTGTGTAGAAAAATTTCAAATGGGTTCATCGAGCTATTATATTTTTTATTAGCAACTTGTATGCAACCATTAGAAATGATGTATATACTATTAGAGTGCACAACATTATAGAACTCATCAAAAAGTTCATTGAAGCACGTGACATGTATTTCGGTGCCTTCTTTGTCAATGAGGTCAAAACCAAAAACTTTTCCTTCTCGGTTAGCATTGTGAAACTAATGGATTGGACTCTTTGTTAATGCTCTACCCTCAATGGACCAACACTTATAGTATGGGGTCAAAGATTTAATGGGAAGTATTTCAGAAGTGGGTATGGTTGATTCTTGGGTAGATGTTGGATCTTTTTGTAAACCAGATGGGCCTTGGGAGCTAGTGGATGGAAAATGAATTGTTGCTTGCAGAAGAGGAGTTGGCGAGCCAATGAGTGGTGTTTTATTTGAGACCATTTCAAGATTGTTGATAATTATAGCCCTGCAATTGAAGAATGCAAATGTTTTAGGAAAATCACATCAATGAATGAGAGCAAGATTCAAAAATAGAGTATGGTTGGACGTATGTGTATTTGTCGAATACCTTGGATGTATATTCTGTAAGGCAAAAAATAGACCCACTGACCATTGCTTCTTTGACGACTAGATTGTTGAATTGGCTGGGAAGCAAAGTTGGATGGGTATGGACACCATCAGAGAGTTCAATACGATATTTAACATCTATTGAATGAGGTTATTGTATAAATTTTATGGATGTGACCTGTAATGAAGGGTCAAGATCAAACATACTTGTAAGAATTTCTTCAACGACATTTGGAGTTAGAGTTGTCATTCAAAAGGTGAAAGCTAGTTGAAGTTTTTTGCCTGCGGGGAAGTTGTGAGTGTTAGAATTGGCTGTTAGGACACGCTAAATAAAGGTGCTTCTTAATTGTATGATTGTTGTTAATGGGGAAAATCATAATTGAAAGTTAAAGAAGGGAACCAGATGCTTGAAAATATATAACCACATACTTTATGTACATGTTTATCAAGCCAATAGTTTGTGAATGGGTTAAATTTTATGCAAACTATAAATTAAAAGACTTTCTTGGAGTTTCCTATTTGAAGACAGTATTTATTGAAGTATTATGTGTTTAGTTCTTAAGATTTACAAAAACCTACAAATTTGATATGGAAAGAAGCATTTAAGTAATTACTGAAGTTTAATTTGAAAGAATGAAATTTGAAAACACACAATTTATTTGCATGGTAAACAATTATATTTGTAATATTGAAGCCCTTCTATAGAAAAAATATATAGGGAAAATTTGAAATAGTTTGTTGTTCAAAACAATATTTACAATGTTGATATCGAAAGGGCGTATTAGACACGACTATAGAAGGATATCTTGTTTCTTTACATTGCAGCCAAAAAAAAAGTTTATAAACGACTGAAAGCTGTTAAGGTAAATTTGGAACACAATGATTATCGCAAGAGCTGCAACAGTATTATAGTGTTGATCATATTTAAGCTCCCGTAGAAAATTGCACAACCCTCTAGTTTTGTGCAGCTGGATTGGTAAGTTGACATTGAGGCTTGAAGCATCTCAACATCCAAGTCTTCAATAGGGCTTTCTATCTGGCATGCAAGTTTCAATGTGTCAACGATGTCAGATACAGTTGCAGCAAGATGTTGAATGGTTGTGTGAAATGAGTCTAGTTTATTAATAGTAGATGATGACTCTGAAACTGCTTCTGTTGGAAGCACTAGAATGGAGGTGCTTGGTTGTATAAGACTATTTGGAAGTGTAGCCATGACTTGGCATGAGTGGATGGAATATATGTATAAGTTGAAGTACAACAAATACATGTAAGCAAGTAAATGAATGATCAAAAATAGGATGCAATATATGTGCACTATACAAACAAGGCGTAAAACAAATGTTTCAATTAAATATACACCAAAAAAAATTCAACGTGCTTGCCATACCTTGATAATTGATAATATCAATGTTATGTTTAGACCTATGCTTTTGACCCCCTTTCTTATTTAACTTGTCTACTTTTATGGTTTCTATTTACATTAACTAGAGACTAATTTCCATTGACAAATGTTTTAATAAATCTTTTGCTACCAAAATATGGGAAAAAGTAGGATGGAAAAGGACATCAATCTTAGAAGACAGACATGAAAGAACCAAGATAGTATCGATAGCCTGCAAATTAGAATCTATCCATTCTGAAATGGGGTTAAAAGCTGGATACCAAGGCCTCAACTTGACTGCTTTTATGGTTTCTATTTACTTTTTTTTAATGTTTTCTATTTTCTATTTCTTTGTTTTCTTTTAGAAATCATTTAGTTTTCCTCTAAGATTGTTGTGTTCTAAATTTGTGATGATTCATAAACCATAGGTTATGACCCATAGGTAACAAGAAGTTTAAAACCACCAAATAAACATAAATTTCATTTCACAAGTTCTGAAAATCTATAATGTCCCCATTCTTTCACGAGCATCAGAGTTGGTGGATTAGCTTATTATGTCGATCCTCGTAGGCTAATGGTTCTGGATAGAGGGTCACTTGAATGGGCACTTGGTCGATAAAAGGAAGTATTGGTATCCAGAGTATGGTGAAGTGGTGAATTTGCCCATTTGGCGTGTTATTGGAGCTTAAAATATTGATCTTCACCACTTATTTCACTTACTCAGGCTTAGGGAGCATGTGTCTATTAGTTAAAGGGGGTCACTTTATATTTTTCAGTTACTATTCACTGATAAAGTGAAAAAAGACATAACTTAAGTGAATAGTGCCATTTTAATGAATAGTGTTTTCAAAGTGAAATTATAAAAGGCAAAGAGAAAGTTCGACCCTCTCATGCATGAGTTATTTTGTTGAATGAAGTTTGAAGTGTGGAGTTTGTGGAAGAGAGAAACTAGGGTTTCTCAATTTCAGCAGTGGGTAAGCCTGGTTTGGGGCTTGTAGTTAGAATTTTGGCATCTTGATGGTGTGAAAGACCACCCTAAAGTGCTGGTTATTTTCTTGTTGCTGCATTGGAGCTTGAAATTGCTGATAACAAGTTGTTGGAAGCCATCTATTGGAAGGATAATTGTTGTTGGAGGTTTCATTCGCCTTTGGGGAGGATTTGCTCGAGTTTTATGCAAGTTGTTGAAGCTGATTGTTCACTTACATCCAGCTGTCCTTGCGAGAGGGTTCCATTTTCTTCAAGCAATGAAAATGCCTCATCTTTGTGGCTGCTTTCTTTCCCTAAGGGGGCTCCCTTAGTATTAGAAGCTATTTCTTCAAACATTCGGTGGGAGAAAGTTGTAAGTTTTTATGTGCATTTTGTTGGGCGCGGGTACTGTAGCAAACACTGTTCACAGTGTTATTTTGGCTGCAAGTTAATCTAGGGTTGTAAATCGTCTCTCTTTTCGAAATGTATGGAAGTTATGCAATGTAAGCACTCTATCATGTAATGAAGAAAGCCTTTAGCAATCTTATTGAGCCTCTTCTTAGTTTATATTTGAAGTTTTTTTATATGAGTTTATTATATGCATATGCTTGTTAAATTCGTGTATATCATTGGCTTCGAACATCAAAACACAAAAACAAGAAAAATCAAAATACAAAACCACAAATTAGACCTACAAGCACGGTGAAATCATCACAGCAGAGTGTCAGATCATCACAGTGGTATCAGAGCATATTACTACAGTGGTAGCAGAGTGGATCACCAGAGTGTGGTTCATCACAAAATCTGTACATGAAGAAGCAAATAGGGATCTAACACTATGTTTTACAATAATATCACATATGAAAACATGCACAAATATGTAACATATGTGTTACAAATAAAATTCATTTCACAGTTTACAAAATCTGTTAATTTGATACATAACAACAACACTGTTTAGAAAGAAATACGACACAATAGTAAATGTTACGACAGTGACTTACCTCAAGAATTTGCAAAAAATGTGTGTTGTAAACCAATCTCCTTAGACCTATTGTTTCTATCTATTCACAATAAAATAAAATGTAGAGCTAAGTACATCGGATTTGAGAGCTTTTGTTGAAACAAAAATGAAAATTTTAACCACCAAATAAGCATTAAATTCATTTAACAGTTAAAATAACTGTACGTGAAGATGTAGCAAGTTACTTACCACAAGATGCAGAACAATATGTGTGATGTTGTCAATGATGCACAATCACTTACAAGTGACAGAAACCAAAACCAATCTCCCTAGAGTTGTTGGCTTCAATCTATTCACAATAAACACAAATAGATATAAGAATATTGGAGTTTAGTATTACACATAGTAGGGAAAAAACTACAATAAACAAAAAGAAAGTGAATTACCTCAAGATTATGCTCAAATTGTGGTGTGCTCAAAGTAGAAATTGCTTAAAAGTGAGAGAAACCAACACCAATCTCCCTAGAGCTGCTGCTTCAATCTATTCACAGTAAACATAAAGTAGATATAAGAATATCGAAGTTTACCATTATTAAATAAACGCATAAAAAAAGTATGGCCAAATATGAAGTGCCTTTAATATTTATATGGATGAAGCTTTAAGCGAATGGTAAATGATTCAGGGCACAAACAAATTTAACTAAATGCAAGATAAGGGTTAGTCTCTGCTGTTTAATTTCCTAGATCTCTTGAGCATGGTGCAAGTTAATAGGTACAAGCAGTATGAATAAGCATAACACGTGCAACATTTTTTAAAATGACTTAGATACCATTATTTGATACATCTATGTATAGAAGAAATGAACATTACTATGCTAGAAATGTCCACAAAACATTGCCAAGGTAGTGAAGGAAAATGCAGAAAAAAAATGTATAAAATAAAACAGAATGATCATATTTTCCCTTTGCTTACAAATTTGAGATACAAATATCAGCTTGAAGAGATGACAAGAACTGTGCATAATGCCAAAATTATGGGTAAGCTCTCTCAATCTGTTGTTGGTCAAAAGTGATTCTATTCTTGGATGTCAAGAGCTTTGATGGTAAAAGTGACAGTTTTAGCTGACATTTCAACATAAAAATGTTCAATAATGAATTTTCCTAAAATCACAACAGGTAATGATTTGTTGTTTTTGAAGCTAGATTAAAATATTGTTTGGTTAAAATGAGTATAGAAAATGAAATTAGATTGAAGAGTTCAAACAAAAATCTTGTCTTCCTCTAAGAAAGTTCAAATTTCAGGTCTACAATTTTTATGCTTGCTTTAGTGCACTGTTTTGAACAAAGTTTACCACAAAGATATGCCAGACTAAATAATACCAAAAAATCATCAAGGTCAAGAAGAAAAGTATCCCTTCTTAAACAATAGGGAATTGGTAAAATTTATACTAAAACAAGAAAGTTGTTGATTCCTCTGGAAATATAACTTGAGGAGGGTCAAAGAGGAGTTTTAAGAAGATTAACTTGGAATAGAGTGCTAGAATGGAGTGTTGTTATAATATAACCAATGTACATAATCAAAACATGGCAAGTGACATATGACAACAATCTGCACAAATTGTGTCCTGCTATCAACGATGCTGATGAGAAAAAATGGCTAGAAATTGAAGCTAAATTGATAAGCTTTCCTGAAGCATTTCAAACTAAACAACTTATCATACATGGATGTTTTGCTATGCGATGAAGTTTTGATCTTCATAGGCAATCAATAACCCTAGAACTACATACCAGATTGCAGACAACATTGTGAAATCAGAGGTATGACATAGTTGAAGGATATGTATTGACAATCATGAGCAAAAAGCAGTTGAAAGAAGTCACAATTATAAGGAGTAGCAACTTATGGTCATGGTGAGGTAACACAGTAGAAAAGACCATGTAGAGAAAAGACCAAAGACAATTTACAATTAGTAGAGATAACGTGGATAATATCACCAAAAGACAACAGCTTCAAAGCCAAAAGTAGATATGTGGATTTCACCGTTACAAAATTTATATCTAACAATATAAATATTTAGTTAATGCAACATTAAATTTATGCCCTTTTATTGGCATCGATTTTGAGTGAATTTTGGGCAGGTTTTCAGGTTACCGATTCTCTCTGAGGCTTGTGCAGATATGAAATTCCTTAAGAATAATGAAAATAATATCATTTTGAGGCATAAATGCAGGCCAAGCAATACTTAGTTATGCAAGTGAAGAGTAGCTTTGAAATTTTTTGCATGGGCTTTATGATATGGATCACAAGTTTGAAAGATTCTCTATATATTGTTTTCCCCTACTATGTTGTTAGGGGACTAATTGTATTCAAACACAAATGGGTCCCCCTGCGGTCATGCCCTTCCAATTACCCTGTTCAGATTTGACTCAGAGGAATGTCTCTTTCCATGTGGAATTGAAACACATTTCACAAACCTTTAATAATCCCAATTTGTGTGATTTTGTTGACTCTTGGATTAGATTGCTATTAAAATGGAGATCATAGAGGCCTATGAAGGAAGGATGACCAGAGGAGCTCATTCCACAAGGACTTGTAGGAAGAATTGTTTGTTTGCAATCAAAATCACAAAAGACAGCTTCTATCTACAACATTGCATAAGCCTAGACGAAGTGGGCGGATGCAAGTGACAGACAAAGAGAACGAGGGCCTCAAATTTCTACACATGTCAGATGCTTATGCTGTTGTTTATTTTGGTAGATTATCAAATCTTCTAATCAAAATTTTCCCGATTCCATGGCATGACTGTTATTGGTCATGCATATAAAAAATGTATGTCAAGCTAAGCTCTGATTAAATATTGTTTACACAGGTGAAACAAATTCTACAAACTCGGTCATAAAAGCATTATGTGTGCACCCTTGCTCATAGTTTTAAGACTTTGTCTGTGATAAAATCAAGAAACTTCTTTCACCATTTAAAGGATTTCTGCAACAAAATATAGCCCTCTTACTGCTTCATAATTTGCATGGAGTAAGTATTATATGGAATACTTGCATGGGAAAATCTTAACAGCTGTGTTCATGAGGGCACTAAAATGGGCAGAGTTTGCAAGAAACCCTACCAATGTAGAAATCACTTACTGCTTTAGTCTATTCACAATAATCAAAGAGAAATCTTATAAACAAGGCACGATAAAAGCTTGAATTTTTTTGTAAATGTATCTGGGCACGAATTGTTTAGAATGGAATAAAACACAACAGAGAATGAGCCGACAACGTATAGATTAAAAAGGAAAAATATCCAATAGCAGACTGGCAAGTGACTTACCTCCAGATTCTGCACAAATTGTGTCTCGCCGTCAACAATGTCGAAGAGAGAAAATGGGCAGAGTTTGTAGGAAACCCTATGAAAGCAGAAATCGCTTACTGCTTCAATCTATTCACAATAAACAAAAATTAGAACGTGTCTTCATGAAAGCGATTTAGGGTTTGGAACAAAATGCATAAGGCGACAGAAGGGAAAATGACAAGAAAAAACGAATGATGAAGATATACCATGTCGTGTTGCACCCTTTGTCCTGCGTTTTGAACCATTGATAGGGGAAATGGGTAAGGAAAACTTCATTGAGGGAATCTGTAGATATTTTTCCATCCTTGCAATAACTACTCTGTGCCATCCGGGAAAAATCATTGAGCCGCTCGAATGCATTTGATTGCAGTCAATTGCTTGTCCATGAATCTACATCGTCGGATGTAAAAAGACTTCGCAAATACTAAGCATGGGATGCCTTCGGCGTAGTTATTGTGCAACCAAACTTGAATCTCAAAAACGAAAATCTAATTTGTGTAATTCATTTTCTTTTGACCCAGATTTCATGACTTTTAAATTTTTTTTTGCCTAGGCACTTATATTGCAAGCTTGCAATGTACTTGTTTTGTTCTTAACATTTTATTTCAACATTGTTTTTAGAAAATGTTTTCCAATACATGTTGGTGACTTTCATAAATTTCTGTCACTTAAAAGTTCAGTTTAAATCAAATTAAAAACAATTACGAAAAATCCATGAACTTTATATATTGAACAATACCAATTTACAAAAGAATAAACAGCCCTCATAAGGAAAATTCCAAATACCTATAAAAACAAAACACACAAATTTGATTTAAAAAGTCATAGGAATACTCCACAGCCTTGGGATTAAAAAGGCTATTTCTCATTTCTTGGGAGGCTTCACAATTAACACTGGGCACTTGGCATTGTGTGCACAGTAATCGCTTACGCTCCCCAAAAACGCCCTGCCAACATTAGGTAACACACACCTATCAAAACTCGATACATATCAAGGCAGCAAATACAAGAAATACTTAATAATTATAATTTCAGACCTCTTAATGGCACCGTAGCCATGGCTTCCCATCACCAACAAGTCTGGTTGAACCTTGTTTGCTTCCTCACATGTAACATCCCTCGCATCTCCAACACCCACTCTGGTCTCCACACACACCTGAAAAACCCCCCAAAAATTATAAATTCACATTCGAAATCGTGTCTGTTTGTCATCAACAGAATTTAAAAATTGTTCAGGGTCAATAAATTCACTTCTACAATTTATCGTCAACAATTCATCGTCATGACAAATTCATCTGGTAGAAAATATATTGCTGACAGTGAATTTTTCACGAGATGAATTTGTCATGACAATGAATTATTGACGAGAATTATTGACGGTAAATTTGCCTGACCAAAAAATGACCTACATTTTTCCCAGTACAAATGCGTTTGGCCTTCTCCAAGACGTTTTCAGTGATGGTTTTGTGATAGCTCACCATGGACTGCATAATATCAGATGTGAACAGGTAACCTGACAACAATAGCATTTAACATCTTGTTCAGAACAATTGAATGAGTAAAGAGCAAGATTAATGAGCGAAGGTATAAAAGTAAGACCTGTGCCATCCGTAGCCATGTAAACCCTGGGAAGGGGTTGAGCGTGCAGAAGAACAAGGGTGTCCTTGGCCTGGCCAACATTGAGAAAATCGAGAGCCCAAGAGAGGGCATACATGCTTTCCTCGCTCTCGTCGACGGCCACCATGATTTTTCTCTGTTTACGATTATCCACAACTTCTGCCATTTTTTCCACTCAATCAAATAGATGTTTACCTCGTCTTGTTAACTGCTGAATAGAGTGTGATCCGAAGGGGATTTTATACACGCAATTTACGCCCTGAAATGGGTATCCAGTTCAGCCCAACGAGTAGGGTCAAATTTTAGACAGAGCCCACAGAAATATGAAAACCGTTTGTTCTTTAAACGACAATGGCGGTCGAATTCACATGATTCATGTGGGCCCTTCCCTTTTTTCATTGCGGGAGATCAAGCATTTTCTCTAAGCGTGACGTGTCAGATCTTGGAAAACGCCAGAAGGAATGAGAAAATATCCTTGGTGTTTCTGTACGGAGTGCTATGACTCATTAAACGCCTATGTGTCTCTCATAGATTTTAGATATTTTAAAACGGATTGTGATTGATGGTATTTTGCAAAAGAAAGATAATCTTTCCCTAATGTGCTAGGATCAATTAGATGATGTTAGCACTAATGTATAATTAACTTAAATACTTAGAACTTAGCAAATAAATTTTGATTTGGGTCACAAGTTTGTCTATCTTCCTTAAGAAGATAAAGGATTAAACTAGCTATTGCACTTTAGGTGTGCAATTGGGTACGCCGAAAAATTGGTTGAAAATGATAACAATTGACATATTAAGAAGAGGAAAGATTGAAATAATTTTGATGCAAACAATTGTTTACCTTATTTGATTTTGTGTAGATGTATTGGTTGGAATAGAACAATTTGTATGTAACTTATTAAAACAAGACATTTTAAAAATGAAATGGAAATAGTATAGGAAAATAAATGAGCTTAAAATAATGTGAGATAAAAATGTAGATTTAGGATTTATATACAATATTGAAAATGAAGTGATTTTTATTTAATGTTTAATTTGCATAACATGAATCTATGCAATTGAATATAATAGTATTACCATAGTGCAACATGGTGATATTGAACTCCAATTTAACATTTGTAGTTTTAGATATAGGGAGGAATTTAGGTGGTGAAATTATCGACAAAACATTACATTTTGGTTTGTGGAGGAGGATGCTTGGGAACGGTAACACTTAGTACTCCATCTTGATAGCAGGTGAAAATGTTCTCCATATCGCAGTTGTAAGGCAGGGTTAGTATATGCCTAAATATGCCCACCGTGCGTTCCATACAAATGAATTTGACATCCTCATTCTCCTCCCTCTTTCGCTCTCCACTGATTGTCAGCACATTCTCATCCTCTACTTGAACCTGCTTGTTCTCAAACACACAACAACTGGTTTGTTAGTTCTAGTGGCTAGTGATTTGAAGCTTTTTTATCCCCTAGATGTAGAGAAAATGAGTGTTTGAGATTGTTATAAGGGAAATACCTTGATGTCGTTTTTCTTGAGGTCTGGCATGTTGGTTATGAAGACATAAGAGTAGGGAAACTCTTTGACATCAACGGGAGTGGAAGCCATGGATGTGTTGTCTAGAATATAACCGTGTGTTGGATTATTGAGGAGTTTCTCCATTTTGTGAGGGACTACGAGAAACTCGTGAACATTGCTCAACTGGGGCTCCATCTCTTATGACAGCTCTGCATTCCCATCTAATTTCATCATCATCTCATTCATAATTATCTAATTGTTAAATAAATTATTCACAAATTATAGAGAAAACATTAATCAATATTTTTAAGTCTCCTTGTTCGACGACTTTTATGCATGATTTTTTTTTTTTGCTAAATGCAAATGAATCCATCTTATCTTCGGAGTTTAAATTGATTCAAAGATTATAAAATCTAACTATGGTAGTAAAATCTAATAAAATAGAATCAAAAGATCATTTGCCTACCTAAGAGAGTAGATATTCCATATAGGTTTAATATAATTTACAACAACTAAAGTATATCAATATTGGTAGTGAAGTAAATAAGAAAGTGGCATACCTGTAGTAGGTGAAATGCACTTCAACTGTTTAAGAAGTTTGGGATTGACATTACTGTCAATCGATTCTCTTCATTTTTCCGGCGTGCAACATATGGGCTTTGTTGCATGTGTGCATAGCGTTGAAATGTGAAGGATGGGTGTATGCGAAGACTTTGTAGATCAGGTACTCATGAAATAGCAGTGAATGTGAGGCCTTGCTGGTCAATGTTGCCAATGTCGATTGTGGCCCTTGGAAGTGTTAATCCTTGTGACTTATGAATTGTCAGTGCCCAAGCCATTTTAAGTGGAATTTGACGGCGAAGTCCACGGCTGATTGGGGTTATAGGGACATTGTTTGGATTGTTATGGTCCCAAGGTGGGCCAATGTAATGTTTGAATTGAACAATGACAAACAAGGGTAGCTGAGGTGGTTTTTCACCTTTGTTGTATACAATTTCTCTAACCTGTCCAAGTGCACCATTGACAAGTCCAGTTTCGACCCAAATATTAGAACATAGCATGACCTCTTGGCCAATAGACAACAAAATATGAGCTTGAAGTTGCTCTTCATCTGGATTTGTGTATGATGACCCTCTGAGTTGCTCTGCAGTAGAAAGGGCAACAGGTGTTGCCAAAGATAATAACATACGTTTGTTGTGTAGTAACACCATTTCTTTTGTTGCAAAAAGGTGTATGGTAGACATGAAAATAGAGTTTTCCACAGCGTTGAGCGATGAACTTGAGCGTGACATTAGGATTTCCCAATCTTCTTGTGTAGGCTCTGCATTCCGTAGATTTGAGAGAAGTGCACGAAAAGCAATTTGGGAAGGAGCATCACCAACTTGTCGAAAAAGCTTGGTCAAAGTTACCACTGTTGTGAAGCTGCGCCATAGTGTGCCACCATATGAAGTAGAAGCATACATGGGGATATCTTTAACTGGTGGTAGTTGTCCCAAGTCACCAAAGAGAATAATTGAGCGGCCTCCAAAGGGAAGGTAGTTGTGGGAAGGGAATGCCTATCGTAGTCGCATGTCAATACATTCTAGCAACTTTGGGCCTACGAAGCTCATCTCATCTACTAAAATGTACCTTATAAAGTACATTTTTTCTTGGAAGGCCGCAAGTGTTTGACCTTGTAGGGGGGCCATTTCTTTTATTGGAATTCGAAGGGCAGAATGAATTGTTGATGCTTGAATGTTGAATGCAGCAACACCTGTAGGTGCAAGAAGTAGTAAAGGTGACTCGTGAATTGGAGCAGAGCTACTGAGAGCAGACCTTATCTTCTTTATGAGGTGTGATTTTCCAGTTCCTGCAGTTCCTTGAACAATGAGCTTTAGTGGTGGCTGTAATGGAACAGAGGTTAGATGAGACCAAATTATATTGAATGCATTTTTTTGTTGAGTAGAGAAAGTAGTAAGGCTTTGTTCATTGTGATCATGGTGCACTTGAAAGGTTGGCCGATTGCAATCTATGAAAGTATTTGCAAGATGCATTTGTTGTTCGGTGAAGCTAGTATGTTCCCAGTCGTGGTGCATGTCAATGTCACGTCGACCAAGCATGTCCAGTGCATCAAGTTGTATAGGAAGGTTTGGGTGCAAACTTGAGAGAACCTGCCATTCTTCAGGATTGTTTCCTTGTAACACATGTTCAATGCTCGAGCTGTTGCTAGCATCTAAATATTCTGTTGGATTTGGATTCTTGCGGTGTACGTGCCATGGCTTATATGTCAAAGAGAACCGTTCCCATTGTGAAATAATTTGATGTTCAGAGGTGCCAAAGTCAATGTCAATGTTTCAGAATGGGTGGTATAGAATTAGTTCACTCCAAAAAAATTCGTGAAAGGTTTTGTCGTCTCTTGCAGGATGCAAGTGAACCTAGGTGAGACGCGAACAATTGCTTTTTGGGGACGCTGCTTCCATTGTTCATTTTTTCGGGATGCTTTGAAGGTCCATTTTTGGGTAAGTTCAATGAGAGGCATTGCCTCTAGTTGAATGGGGCGAGCCATGTAGGTATCAATGTATGTATGTGAAGTGGTAACTGACGTGGATGAAATTGAGACACGCTGAAATTTGTGGTGGTTAACATTTAAAGAGACAAATGTCCTACTAGATATGGAGAGGGGTAATTTGAGTAAAAGGTGGCAAGTTTCTTGGGCACTAATATCACGATTGACAAGGCTGTCGGTAAGCATTTTTTGAAAAGCTACTGAGGCAGGCATTTCTGACTCTATATTGGTTGAGATGCGTGATAATATGGCGTGATATGTTTCAGATTTTTGCTCAGCTTTTGCTGCATATTTTGCAATATATTTGAGGACAGCATCAATTTAGAGTACAGGTTGACAATCTATATTGGCCCGCTAGATAGAGAGTATAGATGGGTTGTGAAGGTTCAGGCGATCATCATTGTGAGCAGGTGTGTACTTAGGGTGCGTAGTCTCCTCATTTGAAAAACTTGACTTGTCTTGCATGGGCCATGGTGCTTTATAGTGACACACAATGGTTGACCCTCTCTTTCTAAGGCATGTTAGCAAAGTATACTTTGTGTGTCGCTCAACTTGATTGACCAATTCACAATAGTCAATTGAAGGATCGCATGACAAGATCCTTGTTGTATCCAACAAACAAGGATCATCAAGAATAGAGCGATGAAATGTTTGGTTTCTTAAATGGAGGGTACGTGGATTCCAGGCGGAGACATATTTGTCTATGTAATCAAGTACAGTTTGTATAGATTGAAGGTTATTCCATTGTAATCTACTAATATCAGGTGCTTGTTCGAGCCATAGAAAACCATGTATGTGTGCAGATCCTCTGTGTTGCCATTCATACCTACGAAAATATGATATTTAACAAACTAAAAAGGTAAGAGTATATTGTAAAAAAGGAAGGGATGGTTTCTTGTAAATAATCAAAGAATGATTATATTGTGCAACAATAGAAAAGAAAGCTATTACCTATACCAATATTCTGATGCGCCAAGAAGTTTTTCCAAGACCTCTTCCCGAAATGCAGTAAACCTGTGGTGCATGTATATTGCCATAAGGTGTGGATTTTGGACAATGTTTTGTATTATCCATCTAGAGGCCATTGATGGATTTGTAGGAGGCTTGGTAGGCATGATGCTATGCAAGTCCGGCCATTTCGTATCTTCTGCACTAAGTGTGAAGAAGAGTGAGGGGAAACCAATCTGAATGACCATGTCAGAGAGTTCTCCCTGACGTTGGGTCCAAAATGGACGAGTTCCACGAATTGACGAACTAAATCGCATGAGCTGATCTACAAGTTTGTCATCAGGAGTGTCCTGCAATCATTGGCGAAGGTCAGAAACTGTCGAGGGCAGGTAACCATCAAGAGTTTTGTGAACAAATACAGAGGAGGTTGCTTGGCTACGGTGTCGCATAATTATATTTAGTATGAAGTACCTGAATCGGGGGTGATGGCCAAACCAATCATCGTGGTACCTTAAAAGATGGAGAGCATATTCATGTAGTTTAATTTCTTTGATACGTTGTTGCTTGAATGTGGCTTTTCCTTTTGGAAACAAAGTGAGGAATGCCATAGAAAATAGTCCTTCTGTGGTGTACTCATTGATAGGAAATGGAGAAATGGGTGGCCATGCAATGATTGGTGTTGGTCGTCCCGCTCCTAGTTGTAACAAAGAGCACACTTCTTCAACCTCTGTACGTGCAAGCGGGAGGTTCGACACAAAGGATGTTGTTGCCAACATATGTTGGTCATAGGGGTCATATTCTGTGTCGCTTGTTTCCTCGATGCTTGTATTTGTGGTGGTGGGATTCAAAGATGTAGCATAAATAAGGTTTGAGATGTCAGTAGAAGACTCTGGCAAAGTGGATAGTGCAAGCTCAGCTATTTGGACATCCTTGTAGTATGGGTCGTTGGAAATCTTATATTTAAGTGCCTCGTGGACACGTCCTCTACTAACATGGAAGCTATATTGTTGTTGGCCGATTTGTTCCCTATTAACTATTAGTATATCAAGATCAGTAATATGCCTGGGCAAGTAGGATGCAATTGCAGATATATCTTGAGGAAAATAGATAGTGTGGCCACTATATTTTAGTTGCCCACCCCTTGCATAGGTAACTTGAAGTATTGGGCTAACCCTTGCTATTAACATCTCCTCAACTTGGGATAGAACTTTTAAGCATATAGGTTGCTCACCAGGGTCCATGTTGTTCCAATTTGAGAAGCGATGGTCTTTCTTTTCAGATGAGCATCTATAACAAGTATTCAAATCATTTGACAGTCTAGTTTTAATTCCTAGATATCTCTCCATGCAAATCATACAAGTTGACATTCTTGATAGGCTATCTAACTTTGAGTGGAAGTTTTTTCTAGCAGAGAAAAACTCCTGTGTAAAAAGTGGTGAAGGTTGCAATTCGATATTTGGGGCAGGTTGAACTATGTATTGCGAGTGAGGTGAAATTCCTTGTAGGTGGGACAAGTTAATTGGAGGAGAGATTGTAGATGTGGAGGCCGCACCATGAAGAGTTTGATTGGATTCACGTCTTCGTTTGTTAGTTTCACCTTTATTTGCATGGTATCGTTTGAGGTTCAACTCATTTTTACGAGAACGCTTTTCTTAGATCCTTGCATTCTCTGCCTCCATAGTAAGAAATGTTGTGGACAAACGCCATTAAATAGTTTTGTGAGAGAGTCAGTAGAATATACAAGCTATATACATACATACATATATGGACATATATATATTATAATTTGATTTGAGATGTAATGGTGCAAATAAACAATTTGGAATAGAACAGAAAACAAAAACATATAAAGATGTGGACAATAAATGGAGAACAACATGATCATAGTGATATATTATGTATGAGCAAGATTCCATGTGTGAGTATGCAATATTTTTGATAACACAACAAAAATTATTCGCAATTGCTGATAATGTTTACATATTTGGCCATGCCTAGTTTCAAAAATTTCCAACACCCACACCCATAGTATCAAAACAGTTAATTAATTTATTTTAATATTATGTACATTAATTTGATGGTGCAACTATAATACAAAAGTGTGTATACAATGTCAAAAGTTCTTTAATTTTAAAAAGAAAAATAAAAAAATATTAATATTTCCCCTTTTGATAATGAATCTTATCATTCTTAAATTGAAAGTTAACTTCAATGAACAAAATAATATATGATATCTAATGTTTCTTAATTGTGTTTTGAAAAAAACAATGATAATGAAAACCTGAATTTGCTAGTTATTAGGGATCTTGGCCATAATTTTCATTTTAAAAAGCATACTTAGGAAAAAGGTTTATTTTTTAAAAAGCATAATTAGTACAAATTCTACATATTTAAACCTGAGTATCACGCAAATATATTTTTGCAATACCCCTACATCTAAAATAAAACATGGATGTAGAATGGCCGATCTTGAGCGAAAAAGAGAGGCAAACATAAAGCATTGAACTAATCACGGAATAATGAACTTTACGGAATATCAAAGGTCAGTCTTAGGCCAAAGAAATGACAGTTGTATGAATACCGTCATACGTGTAGTAATGTAGCTCCCGTCATTTCAATACGAATTTGACAAGGAAATGATGTCATCAATGTGCAAAAGCAGCTTAAATTTTTTCACGCATTTTAGATGGTTTTTCGGTCCTGGTGAAATTATAACCTTGAATGGATGTAAAGCTGAAACAGGTTCTTTTACCTTCTCCGTAAAAGCAAATTTACCATGTTTATATATACACTGGAATGAGTTGCTTACACAAAAGAATCATTTTAGGTTTTACTGGATATCTTAATTTAACTTAATGTAGATAATTGGGGAAAACGTATTGCATGAAAATACGTGATGTTGCTTTCTTTTTCTGGAATGGCATTTATTCATACTCCATTATTATCGAGAAATCCACTATTGGTTTCCGTTCCAACAACCACTAAACCACAACATGAGGTAGCTCCAAAATGGCGAGAAATGATGAACGGCTGACAATTTTAAGGATTTTAAAACACCTGTTTCACATGATATACGTGGCGATAGCAAAAGGTTTACTTTCCTGGCCTTATGTATACGTAATACTCATAGAGTAAACCTAAAATATTAATCCTAGCATGTCAGGAGAAAGATCTGCCTTTTGAAAGCTCTCAAGCCCGCTATCTCCCCCTTCAAGCGCTCCATCTTCTCACTCCAGCCATGAAGAAAACAGGTAAGCTTTTCAAGTATATCGATGGAATTGCAGCTACATTTCATTTCATTTTCTTCCTTCTTGGCCTGCTGGAGAAATGAATGTGAACCGTCATGTTCTTTGTTGTCAATTACTGTGATAACTCCCTCCAACCTTCCAAAGTTGTGTATTAAATCGTGCACGCTGAATTCCAAGTTGCCAGCATTGAAATTATTATTTTCATTGTTGATGATGAATTCACCTTTGTTTTTGAGGTCAGTGGAGCAGTTTTAAATCAGGCAAAGAAGGCGACCATTTGAATGTACCAAGCCTAATAATATTTGGGTTTCACTAGAATCCATGGAGGAAAGAAGAAAACTGTGATTTAAAAAACAAGGAAAAATGACCAATATAAATAGAGATGCAGGTGGAAATACTGAGAAATTTATAGTTTACCCTGTTGTGCGTAAATTTCTTTGACTCGCCCTTTGTCATATTGAAATTTTATAATATTTCCGTACTTCATATTTAAATTGTATCGCATCAAAGCAGAGTAGAATACAATGAACAATGCAACAGAAAGTGTTGCAATGCATATACCACCATTCACAATCTATAACCATAGATCATAGCATAAACAGGGTACAAAAAATATACCACAAAATTATATGCAGAAGTCCATGAGAAAACCTCACAGCAGGTATATAGAAAACCAAAACCTATGAGATAAGCAGTAGAAAAAAAAAAGCGCCTGGAATGACAAGTCAAATGTGCGTTGGTCTTGGCTGATAACAGAGGCCTGTAGATCAACATTCCAGACTCTTGGAAGAGACCATGCTTTTTTTTCATATCCACGAACTTCTCGTCTTTAAGCTTTGGTTTAAGTGTTTTGGTGTATAATATTCAACATTCTATTTATTGGTCATTTGTCTAAAAATAAATGAAATTTACATCTTCTACTAGTAAATTTTAAAGATGTGTACAAATTTTAATGATATGTTACTTTCTGGCAGATGCTGGGAGATGAAATTGGTAAAGTGGCTTATGGGCGTGTCTATAAAGGCTTGGACTTGGAGAATGGAGATTTTGTTGCAATCAAGTAGGTGTCTTTGGAAAATATTGCTCAAAAAATATTCCTCAAGAGGATCTTAATATCATAATGGTTTGTACATATAGAAAGATCTTAGTCTGTTCTGTACTATAGTAAAATCTGTCATGGAAGAAGTAGATTTCGTATGCTCAATGGTATCTATAGCGTCTTCAGCCTCAGGGTATTGTATGGGATAGCTTGTGAATATCAATGGACTAAATGTAATAGGTTGTTGTCTAATCTAAGAAATAAAGTTCATCTTTTCTGTTTAAGAATGATAACTGTCATGGAACATTTACTATATAGTCTAAAAATAAATGAAATTTACATATTTTACTGATATAAGCAAAATGAATAAGATGTCATAGCTCTGATTTGGACAACTAACAAATAAATATTCAGGTAATTAAGTGGCTATCCTCTCCTTTAATCTTTGTTTAATTAGGTAACTAACTAAGAATTCTACAGTTCAAATTGTGAAAAAAACACAGGTTTACAAAATGGAGTTAAAATGGAAAGGGGCTCTGTGGGTTGAGCCAAGACTGTGAGCTAATTTGTTTAGGTAGAGAAAAAACAGAAATAAAGAGAGCTCGGTAGGCCAAAACAGGAGCAACAATGTAGGACAGGCAGGTGGCTGAATTTTAGAATAGCTTGCAAGGTAACAGTAAAAAAAACTATGCAAAGTATTCAAAGTAGATTGAGCATAGAAAGTAAAATACCTGTTTTTTTCTTCACTGTCGTATTATTTCCACTGTGTTCTTCTGCAATCCTCCTTTTCAGGAAACTCACTGCAACCTTCTAGATGTAGTAGACTGGCGGTATTTCTAATCTTACAATTAGAAATCTTTCTAATCTTACAATTAGAAATCTATATATAGAAAATAGGAGGCGGTGAAATGTTTGCAACAGTTATTATGCATTAATGAGGTAAAATATCCCATTCAACTACTTCTACAAGTTCGCTGTGAAAATTGGAGTAAAAATATCTTATACCCCATATGACTTAAATGCACTTATTATCCATTTCTCAGATGGCAGCGCTGTCATGGAGGACAATCTAAGGAAGATCTTTTTACGTAATTAATTCTCACTTCTAGAAAATGCGTAGTTTTATGCTATACAAACATTAAATCGAATGGGGATGCCAGGTGTGAAGCATTTATGAGAAATGATTTTATTTGAATCTTGCAGGATTTGGGGCGGCTACAAGTTTGACTGGGAGTTTCAAACATTTCACTATAATTCATCTCCCATGCCTGCTGTCAGAGCCTAAACCTTTTTACCGTTTGTCATTTCCAAAATCGATGGTCAGAAACATTTCAATCGCTAGCCAGTTCTCTAGACAGAGGGCAACTGTGGATTCAAAAATTCAGGTTGCTCTCTTTCAAATTGGATACGCCTTCGGCGTAAATTATTTGTTGCTGGTTTCAACCATCCTAATTGTCTTTGGTCTTTATGAGCATCATAATTATGGGACCTTTCGATAGGTAGATTCTAGACATTTTTGTCATCTTGCTTTGATTAATTTTTCTATCATGACACTCAATCTCTTATTAAAGAAGAAAATGAAGAGGTTGGGATTACTAGTTAGGAGTTTGTTCTTGATAACCTAGATCCTAATGATGTTTGGGGAAAGTCATATGATTGTGATCTACTCCCTACTTGTTTTATTCTTGCTGCACAACGGCTATGTCTTTTGTCTATTGTCTCTTCAAATTTGTCGATTAAGGTTATGCCTTGTATGCAATTCAATTTGTAATTTCTTCAACCAACCCTGTTTTGGATGTGTAATATTAATCCTTATATAAAGTCATATAAAATGATTATTTATCAAAAAAATGTAAATTTATGAGATAAAATGTGAAATAATGATATTGTTATTTGTAAAAAATATGTTAAATTATTTGTAAAAAATATGATGTATTAAATTTAACATTGCACATAATTTAGTTATTAGGAATAGAAAAATAGGCATTCTTAATTTACAAATTATTTGGAAATATTGGTAGGCCTATAACATAATGTTGATCAATTCTACATCATGAGGATCTAATCTAGCACACTATGCACTTTTACCACCCAGTTGGATATGATCTCAACTCTTTAATGATGATTTTAAGGGTATAGTAATATTTAAAGTACTGTAGGGAAGTTGTTAGAGTGCAAGGGACAAGTTCTTTTAGGTTAACCTCCTTGATTGTACTATCTATTGGCTTTCAGTTGTTTTGTGGTTTATCCTTGATGTCAAAATTGATTATGTAGTGCTTTAGTATTCATGTTGATTTCACACATGGATGTTATGCAGTTACATGATATATTGCCTATGGAAGTTCATTGGGATCATATTGATTCAGCTTTTTGATATATATTTGTTGAGGCTGACAATGTTCATTACTTGTGTTTCAGTTTGATTTCTCAAAGACTACTTGTCAGTGATTGCCATAGGTATATTCAATAGGGAACAACATTCAAAACAAGGCATGCATTTTCTTTAGGGTATACTCTGGTAAATTCAACTTTATCACTTTCAGATTAGTGCTTGAAGTATTTTCAGTTTAATTATATGAAGGATCAGATTGTGTGTATACTCTAAGGTGATCTTAGTCTTCCTTGTTACATTTTAATGTGATTGATTATTCACATTTTTCTTTGTGGCATTGCTATTACATATCATCATGGCATATGGCTTTGGCAATATAATTGTGTCAATGGTTTATATTGTGAACTTGGCATATGGATCGGTCTCATTGCATTTCATATTATTAAAGGAAGATGACTTTATTAAAAGTCATATGGTAGTGACTTTAATAAGGTTTTGGGCTTTAAATAAATCACATCAGTCATGTGATGGTTGGAGAATACATGAAGTATCAAGCAGGTCTATATGGTTAGTCTTTTTGCTTGATCATAATTCATAACATTTTGACTTTGTGGCAACAATATTGTTTTGCTTAATATTGTGGTATTGTCAATATTCAACATATGAATTTGGGAAGGTATTCAACATCTCTTATACAAGGCATAGGAATGCAGATTATAGGTTTAGGTCACCTATATATATTTTCTTCATAGAGTATTTTTACTAACGGGGTCTTCAAGACATAAAGCACATGGCTTCAGGCAGCTTATATTTCAATTGTATATGTTACATTGGTGAATGTCTTTGAAGTATTTCATGGTTAATATATCCTATGGTGAGGATATTGAAATATTTATATTTTACACCATAAATGGTGTTGGGCACTAAAGAGATATAAGTCTTTGAAGCAAATAAAGCCCTTGTCAGGCATGCTAAACATTGATGAGTCGGGTATATTAAAATTTTAAAAGCTTTTAAAAAAAGGCTTGAGTAAGATATTGGTTTGATGCTTATGTTTCGGTCACATTAAGCATGTGACATCGAGTGTTATGAATGTAAAGTTTTTGACTTTGTTTAAAGTCACTTAGAAGTCACAAGTAATCGACAACCATCATGAGTTAACGATTTAATCCATGGACATCGGATTCAAATGCATTATGATGTTCGGATTTCAAATGATTATATTTTGTTGAAAAGTATTGAAAAACTTGAAGGAAATGTAGGGAAAAGTTGTTATTGTTTCATTGTGTAAACATATGAAACCCTAGCCGCCACTGTGGAGAGTTTGTGGTTGCAGATTTCTGGTAAAATGCTTGACTGTGGAAGTTGAAAAAAGAAGAGGCAGAGCTTGTAGATGGAGGTCTTCAGTTGGACAATTTTGAAACGGTTCTTCTGGTATTTGTTTATTTACATTCCTCCATAAACATGTATTAAAGAAATCATTATTTATGGGCTTTGAACATTTTTTTTAAGGTATTAGTCATGGAGATTCAATGGTTAATGTTATTCGAAACCCTTGATTATTCCTTAGCAAACAAATAAAGGGTTAATGCATTCAGTTGAAGAAAAACAGTTATTCCAATCTGGAAATTTTGATGAAGTTACATGAGAACATATGTGTATAAAATAGAGGTTGATTATTATTTTTGGTGTTGGAATTTTAAAGAGATTTTTGTACACATTCTGCAATTGAAAGTCTTGAAAATATGATGCAAAATTTTTAATTAGTATATCTTGTATTTTAGAGATTCAAAAATGAATCTATAGGATATTTGATAAATTAATATGGAAGGTTTATGTGAGTTGAATTGAAACAGAGAAACCCTTTGATATTTTATTATTCTGTGTTTTGTAGAAGGGGTTGGTACTCCTTGGAATGTGTGTTCCTAAATGTGTGTGGGGTTGGTGCTCCTGTAATTTGTGGAGTTGGTGCTCCTGTAATTTGTAGAGTTGGTGCTCCTATATTTTGTGGAGTTGGTGCTCTAAGTGAATAAAAGAAATATTTTGAGTGGTTTTTTATTCCCCAAGAGGGTTTTTCCACTCAGGACAAATTTTGGTGTTATGTGACGTTTCTTTATGTGAATGGTTTATTTACTTGATTACAATATTGTCAATCAGTTGTATAAAAAGTTGTTGATGTCAGTCATTCATTTTTGTCATTCTTTAAATAAAAGCATCCTGCATAAAAGGTTTAGATATAAGCTTTGATATTTGTGTAAAGTTTATCAAGTCAGTCTCAGTTAATAAAATGTTTATTTGACTTGTAATGCATATTATATTGTTTGAGTTCAAGTGAAGTATGTTCTTCAATAGTCATTTGATGTTCTGGTTTAAAAGTTTAAAAGTTTGTGACTTTCTTGAATCACTAATTCACCCCCCCTCTCAGTGATTATGTCTTCCAACACTAACTTAATAGGCCATGACAAATGTGGATAGACAATAAGAAAACATGCAAGAGTTGTTCCTTTTAGTGCTCAAAACAAAACATTCCTATGGTACTTGTAAATTTGAATGATTATTCAATAATTTCCTAATGTCTAAATAGATGCTCAAACAAATTTCTTTAAATACCAAGAAATTATATTTTTTTGCTGTAAAATCCCTTGCTGTGTTTGCTCTGAATTTTTAGTGTTGATGCTTATAATTCTGTTAACAATTTGCTTGTAAACCTCTTTATGGTGGTAAATGTTTTCAGTTTTGTGTTTGGGTTTTTCAATTTGTCATCTCTTTTGGTTCCCATACCAATGATATAATAGCATGCAATATAGGCAGCCAAAAATGAAGTTCATATAATACTAATGGCAACTAGACTTTCCTCCATTACTTGCATTGCACTACAACCATACCAATGAATGTTAAACTCAGAACTATTGACTATGATCATACTTTTAATATCACCCCTTTTTGAAGATACATCTTATCATCATAGAGGTATACAAAAATAGATCTTACCTAAACTGATACAACAGGTTGATATGAAGATTTTTGAATATTTAAGGGACAATAATATTTAACAGTAGTTTAGATTTCTATCAGCAAACTTAATATTCGTCTCGCCAACTTTACTCCTCTATTCAGACCTAAAAACTAATTAGAAATGCATATAAAGTGTCCAGACCTGGTAATAGTGACCTTTTGGGATAGTAATTAATTGTTGATGCCTCTGGGACGTCCTCAAAACCTCTGCTAATCACAAAAAATTGCTACATAGCGCCCAACACACTAAGACATTACCACACGACCTCCAAGAATGGTGAATAGATTCAAGTCGAGTCAATATATTCCTCTAAAATGATGCGTATCATCTCCAAATCAGAGCGCCTAGCCAAAAACCTTTATTATATACCTCTTGTAGTCCTCCAAAGGCAAGCACAACCTAGTATAGCTCATATTTTTAAGTTTCCTACACTAAAAAAATCACGGCTTTCTATTCTCTGCCTAGTTTCTTCTCAAAATGATTCATGTATGGAATTTTATGGTTGAAATAAGTGCACCTAGGGTCCTTTCAAGGTAAGACACCTTCAACTTTGAATGCTTAGCTCCAAAATATGATTCCATGAAGATGCAAAACTCTCCAATCCAAAATCATGAAAAATCAGATGGTATTTCGTTTCCCTTTCCTCCAACTGGTTCCAAACTTGTCTGCACAAAAGGTAACCTGTAAACATTTTGGATTTCTACTAGGACTGATATCACACAACCAAAATAGAAGCTAGGGTTCCAAAAAACCATGACCAAGAAGGTTCACCGAGAGAAATATGTTCATTCCAAAAAGTGTCGACTCCAACTCTTTTTTCTCCTTAACTTTTTCTCCATTCAAGAAATAAAGTGACTTTTTGAATAGTTCTATTTTTATGAAATATTTACTTTGGTCACTTTATAAACTTAAGCCACTTTATTAATTCTTCATAAGGTCATTTTTAAATAACATTTCACTAAGTCACCTTACGAGTGATTTAATTAATTGTACTCAATATCAACTTTTTAATTTAATTTGGAACTTAGCCAAATATTAAGTAATTAACTAAATGATTCCCTCAACACAACATTACCCTCAGGAATTAAAAGGCTAAGTGATCTCCTGCTGGCTATTAAGAAGGGGACATTACAGTCCTCCCTTCCTAAAATTGCTTGTCCTCAAGCAATTGTAGGCTTGGGTGCTGTAGAATCTGCTCATTCTCCCATGTGGCATCCTTAGCTGGCAAATCTTTCCATCTCACTAAATACTCTTTCACCACCCTGTTCCTCAACCTCCTCTCTTGAGTGTCTACAATCTCCTCAGGGACTAGGACCAAATGTCCCTCCTCATCCAATGGTGGGAGCTCTGAAGAAGTAACCTGCTGACCTAGTGCCTTTTTAAGGCACAAAACATCAAATACATTATGAATCTTGTTGCTTTCTGGCAGCTCCAACTCATATGCTACGTCTCCAACCCGCTTGATAATCCTGCATGAACCATAGAATTTGGGCTTGAGTTTCTTGGCTCCGCTCTTCTTAAGAGAAGACTATCTATAGGGTTGCAAGTGAAGGTATACCAAATCACCAACCTTGAAACTGTGCTCAACCCTATGTCTATCAGCATATGTCTTTTACTAATTTTGTGCCACCTGTAGGTTATCTTTGAGTGCCCTCAATATATCCTGACTTTCCTGAATCCAATCCTTGGCTTTGGAGGCCATGCTCTTACCAAAATCCATCTCCATGAATGAAGGAGCATCGTAACCATACAATTCTCTAAAAGGACTCATCCCAATGGACATATGATAAGTGGTATTATAACAATACTCCCCCAAGTGCAACCACTTAATCCATGCTCGTTACTGCCCTGCAATGTAGTTGTGCAAGTACCCCTCAACCCATTTGTTCACAATCTCTGTCTATCCATCTGTCTGAGGGTGGTAACTCGTGATCAGAGTCAACTTGAAGTACATACCAACCTAAACAGCTCCTACCAGAATGCACTCATGAATCTACTATCCTTGTCACTGACTATGTACCTGGGTAACCCATGCAATTTGGAAATTTCCCTGAAAAATAACTCAACCACCTGAGGAGCCTTGTACTTTGTCGTAATGGAAAAGAAATGAGCATACTTTGTCAACCGATCCACCACCACAAAGATACTCTCTCTCCCATGCACCTTAGGTAGACCTGTGATGAAGTCCATATAAATGCTCTCCCATTTCTACTTTGGGATGGGCAATGGCTGTAGCAATCCGGTTGGATGTGTATGTTCAAACTTGTTCTACTGACAAGTCATTCAGAGTGTGTGCAAGAAGTTGAGTCCACTTTTTGGCCAAAAAGTGAAATTGTTTTCCCTGATTTTCAGAATTTGACACATTTGACCTTAAAATTTGAAGCACATAGAGATGTAATTTTCAAAAAAGTCACTATTCATAAAATCTAGTACTCGGAGTCTAGTTTCCAAATATGTAATTTATTTCAATACCCAGATTGTAAAAATTGAGTTTCAATAGGCGTTTCTAAAAATCACTGTTTAAAAGTCACTTTTTTATACCATACCATGCACATGTACGACATCCATATTTTAACCTAAATTAGCATATTTTTCTAAATCCTTTTGGGAAAAGATTTGTGACTCACTGAAGCTTGTTTTTGATATTTTTTGTAATTTTTTATTGAATATTTTTCTTTTTGTTAAATTTTTATTAGGCATATTTGTTGTTTTGAAAAATTGTCATGTACGACACGCATAAGATGACCTAAACTTATCATTTTTTTATTTTTTTTTTAAATTGAAAAGAATTGTCAAGTTTGTTCTCGTGCAATCCGTTCGTCAAAATGTTATGTTGATCAAAAGTTATTAAAATACTAAAAAACCGATAATTCAAGTTTATGGACTAGTTTCATTAGAAATTAATTGAAAAATAGAAAAATAATCAAATTATTAAAAAAATTACATATTTGGAATGCACTGTCTCATCTATAATGGGTTTTAATTTCATAAAAAAATTCTGCAAAATAGGTCTTCAAACATATGTCCAAAGTCTATTTTCCTGTGACATTAACAGACCTTCAAGTTGTAGGTCAAACCAGGTCCAAAGCTTAGGTTGGGTCCCCAAGCCATTTCCCAAACCAAAACAAAAAAACCGCCCAAAAATTCATAATTTAAAAAGGATCCCATTTCATAAAACGAGATCCTTTTTAAAATAAAAAGAAAGTTTCCAAAATAGAAAGTTTTGAAAATTATGGTTCTGAAAATTACCAAAACGAAAAGTTTTCAAAAACTTTCCAAAATGGAAATTTTTCAAAATTGGAAGTTTCCAAAAATAGAAAGTATTCAAAACGGAAAATTTCAAAATAGGATCCCATTTTGAAATTTTTCCAAAAATGGAAATTTAAAAAAATGAGATCCCGTTTTTTAAATTTAGGCTCGGGATCCCAAAGCTAAACGAGATCCTGAAGCTAAACGGGATCCCTTTTTTTAAAAACGAGATCCCGCTTTTTAAAAATGGGATCACGTTTTTTGCAAGCCGATTTCATTTTTTTGCCTAAGGCAAAAACTTCCACGTTTCGTGGACTCATCTTTTTGCGTTTACCCTACACTCCCTGGCATGTCTCAATACATCATCCTTGAGGCCCTTCCATGTGAACCTCTGTCTAACCTGTCTATAAGTTTTGAAATAGCCCTAATGTCCCAATGGAATAGGGGCATGTGGACATGGAAAAAATCTCTCCGCTACATAAGCTTCAATTGGGTGGTGTTCCATGCTTATGCATGAAAATAAATTATACAGATACATCAGAAAAGTGCAAAACTGATTGATGAGGCAGTGAAGATGTTACAAGAAAGAATACTGGTGATAACATTGACAACTCTCTATCCAATATGAAAAATCTAAAGGTTTTACATGATTCCTTCAAGGAATATTCTAGTGGATTAAAGGAGAAGTTGGAGAAGGAAATGGATAAAAAGATGAATGAGAAAAGATTGTTGGATTTAACATAGAAGTGTGTTGCTGCGCACAACAAATTTCAAGGAAATATTAAAGGTGTGCAAGAATGTGTGTTAGAAGCTAAAGTGTTATGTCAGTTCTACATGAAATGGACAAGCTCTATAAAGAGCATAAAAGATGGGATGGAATCTATTAAGTCCCAAATTGAAAAATCTTCTGTGCTTATGATTCGGTAAAAGATTTGGATGGAAGCACAAGGTCTGCAATAGAGAACCTGTATGAGAAATTCTTCCAATTGAAAGTTCAAAAGGAGAAGATTATAATGTAGTTTGGTCATCTCAGGGGTCTGGTGAATGCTAAGTTCATACCTATTTCTAGTGCCCTGTTGAGTGCTGAAAAAGATTCAAAACTAAATCCAGTACCTAACACTTTGGATGACAATGAAGAACTTTGGATGGAGTTGGAGACCAAGAGTAGAATTCTTGGCTTAGCCAAGAGGGGCAAGCTCACCTAGAAAATTTGCAAGAGTCCAATTCCTCCTCCGGGTGACTGTTTTCTCTTTTTATGCATTTCAGTTTATTGTTCGAATTTTTGTGTACATATGCAGATGGTATAAGGGAATTTTCTAGTGCAAGTTTTTTGATTCGGTAGTATTGGATAGCACCCTTAGAGGGATTTAGTAAAGTTTTGGGTTTGTATATATGAATATATCAATAAAGGGGAAGAAGCTATGTAAGTATGTTCCCTTTGCCCTTGACATCATAGGGGGAGAGTAGTTTTGGGAAAACATTTTTGGCATGTTGCCATCAATGACAAAGGGGAGATTGTTGGAATAATAAGGAGTTTTTCATTGATATGCTTATTGACAACATGATCATGGAGCATAAGTACAAGTTGTGTAGTATGCAGTTCAATGTTGTCATTGATGTCAACATTGTATTCTAGTATGAAGATCACAATGCAAACCAATTTGAGCATGTTTGAAGATGGGTATCTAGTGGATATTTTCAAGAAGGTTTGATACAAAGAAGACATTTGAAGTGAGAAATCGATGAAGTTTCAAAACAAGTAATTCAATGTATAGGACATTCAGTATTTTGGTCCGCACTAGTCCATTGTGTAGAATCTTGCTATGTAGTTTTCATGTAATTTTCTTGGATATTAGGAATTTATATTCAAATTTTCACATTTTTTTGGTCTCTAGTGATAAATTTATAAGTGAAAAAAGTTCCAGTTTGGTTGTGACAATGTTTCAAGTTCAGTGTGCTTGTTTTGGTGAATCCATACCTCTCTATAGATTCCAGTATCTGGCTTTGCAAATTTGTGGAGATGTTGACAAGTGTTAGTAACACCTATATTCCAAGTGGCGTGAAGTTTGGAGGTTTGCATGTTAGTTTTTGAATGTACAGTTGGAAAATTTATATGTTAGGTGTAATGTCCCCTTCCTAGGTGGTTCAGATAATTCAGGGGTTAGCCTATCATTTAGATCCTCGTAGGCTAACAGGTGTGTTTAGAGGGTTGTTTTTGGTAGTTATCCTACATTTTGGGACACTACTCCATCAGTTGATTCAGGTTTGGGCCTTGGAAGAGACTTATAGAGTCAGTTTCAGGCATTTACTATTTATAGTAAGTCAGGTAGACAGGGGTTACTATTTCGGGCAGGGCACCTGGTTCAGTTGATCATCTCAGTTTCGACCTAGTTGACAATTTGGTGAGCATACGGTGAATATTTGAGCATTTAATGATATTTGGAGAAATATTAAAGTGTGACTTTATATTATAAAGTCAATTAATTAAATATTAAAGGTGTCAATGGAATAATATAAAGTATTTAATACTTTATATTAAAGGGGGCGATTACTATTAATGATTTATGTATTCATTAATCATTTTAAAAGGGGACGCCATATTATAATATTTTCTCCTAAGTTTCCAAGGGAGAATTTAATAATTTATTAAATGCTTCTTGAGTTGCTTTTTTGGGTCAAACTTTTGAAGAGAGCTTATATTTCACTTCAAGAAAAATCGAACTTCATTGTGAATTATTCTAATTTATCTTTTATTCTCTATGAGAACATTGGAGTTTGTGAAACAAGGGTTTCTACAAATTCTTTCAATCATTGGATTTTGGAGAATGTTCCCTCTTCAGAATCAGACATATTGAGACTATACAATACTAGTTGAAGCTTGTCCTTCAGGGTGACTTTATTCAAAGGTCATATTTGTGCTTACAGAGGAAGAATCAATAAGGGTTTGAGAAGAACTTGTTCATCAAAGAAAAGGGTCAATTTATATCTTCTTGATTCAATGTTATGGCACTCCTCTTCTTAGTCGTACGACCTACTTGTTTGCTATCATAGCCGTACCATTACAACTGCAAGTCATCTTTTTCTTCCAAGGAAAATTGACTTTCCTTTTTGCTTCTTCTTGTCTCTAGTGTGGGCACCTTGTTCCTGGAGGTGATTTCATCCATTTATTGGCAGGAGAAAGCTTCATTCTAGTAGGTCATACCATCTTTGTTATCTCATATAGGCGGCTGCAAGTTAATTAGGTTCCTTAATAAAATAATGTTTCTTTTTATATGCATGTCATTGATTAGCATTGTAATCTTTCTACAAATGAAATAAATCCATTCACCATCCCTCTAGAAGTTATTTGCTGCATTATTTATCATCTTTGTATTTATTATGAATTTTATAGCATTTATTTACAAAATTGCAGCATCTCTCTTTATTGCAAAAATTACAAAAAAATTCAAAAACACACAAAACAAACAAAAAAACTGCATTATCGCCAAAATTCAGGGTTGAGAGACACTTGGTCTCTTACAATAGTATCAGAGCACAAATTTCCTGCCATCTTGTGCTTTTTTAGTTAGATGTGTGATTTTTCGATGCTTTTTCATGAGTAGAGACATTATCTTCTATAGTAAGGGTAGAGGAACATGCTGAGTAGAGGATTGGATAGGTCCACCTATTCTAGAAGGTGAGACAGTATCAGGGGTTCTAGATATACATAGATCCAGTTCTAGCAGTAGTGAGAACAATATTACCACACTCATGGCAGATCATGAGACTCTGACAGAGTCTCGAAGGGATGCAAGGAAAGAACCTAGCGAGGGTGAGATGTCAAAGGCTGAGTTCAGACGAAGACATGACAATATGATGGACATGATGTCTCAGCTGATGGGAATGATGAGGCAGTATGTTAAGCCTCAACAACATTACATACATATAGGATAGACTAGTAGGACTACAGGCATAGACCAACCATAGGTGTTAGTACAACAATAGTCATCACCTATATTTCATGAGCATAGGCCTGGACAACCTACCTTTATTACTAGGGAGGCACCTCTGAATCCAGAGGCAGAGTAGTAGGGTCACCAGCCAGAGTTTTAGCCACAGCATGGTACATCAGTGGCAGACGTGACCAGATTCTTTGGAGAGTATTCGACATTGGCTCCTGATATTAGGTAGTCATTATCGTTTCATGAGTTCATGGATGTGCATAGACCCAGGGGTGGAGGTAGATTTGAGCGCAAATCTCCTCAGTACTAGCCACCACCATAGGTGAATAGGGATCTTCAACATGTAGTGAGCAAGATTTTCTTGCCTTATTTTGATGGCTCGGATAAGAGTTCAGCGAGGTATTGGGTACAAAAGTTAGACAATTACCTATCATTGAGACCTATGCAGGAGGACGAGGCCATTAAATTTTCCACGCTACATCTTGATGGATTAGCGCATGACTTGTGGCATCACGACATGTACACATTGGATCATCACACAGTTACTACCTACCAAGAGTTCACGAACATGCTCATAGAGTGCTTTGATAAGGAGGATCCAAAAATTTACTTTAGAGAGCTAGCTTAGCTCAAGCAGACAAGTAGTTTGGATTCCTACATTGGTGAATTCTAGAGGGTTGGAATCATAGTGATAGGTATTGCAGAGAGGAGACTTGTCATTCTATTCATCGAGGGATTATATGAGCCAATGAGAGGTTGGGTCAAGGCATTTGATCCTCCTACTCTTCAAGAGGCAATGAGGAAGGCACACATTATGGAGCTTGCAACACCTCGCAACAATTTTTCTTCAAGCTCATCATCCTATTCGAGGCCAAACAAATCATTTGATAAGAATAGAACATTTGACAAGAAGAAGGATCCACCTGATCCTAAGAAATGAAATGCACCACCTTTTGACAGGGAAACATTGAATGATTTATGCAAGAAAAAAGTTATGTTTTTGGTGCAAGGAACCTTATGATGAGAAACATGTATGCCCTCTTCATCCTAAGGCCAAAAGTAACCAAATGCAGTGGCTTTATGAAGGTGAAGAGAAATCTGATCTGTCAGACCAACAAGCTAATTCAGAGCATTCAGATGATGAAATGTCTGAAAAATGATAGTGAAAATGAGGGAGGAAAGAAGTTACATGAGGCACATTTGACTAGTCTTCAGAGAGATGGATCTTTTAGGCTACGTGGGCTCTTAGCCGGTCAGAAAGTAATTACTCTACATGACATTGGTGCCACTCATAACTTTATAGATGCATGTTTGGTAGAGAGACGAGGCATACAAACTGAGGAATTTGAGGGTATTTGAGTCAAGGTGGCTGATGGGTACACCCTCAAATGTGATAGGAGAATAATAGATCTTCCGATGCAACTTAAAAACTATGAATTCAAGGCCGAATTCTACGTTGTGAATATGGGAGATACTGATGTGGTACTTGGGATGGGGCTTCACGATTTGGGTGAGTTCACACTCAATCTTCGAGACATGGAGATGAAGTTTAAGGTAAACGGAAAACCACATGTCATAAAAGCCCCTAGAGAAAGTAATTTGAGAGTGGTATGTTTTAGACATATGGAGAGGCTCATTTGTCATGATATGGTAGATTGGGCTGCAGATTGTATGTTGTTACTAGCATAGCAGGAGCAACAGAAGGTTGCGTACCATCCTGACATTCAGGAACTGAGGACTAAACACTCTAAAGTGTTTAGTGACATTCCACCTAGCAGACCTCCAGATAGGGGCATCGACCACATTATCGAGTTGGAGGAGGGCACAAAGCCCATTATGATTACACCATATAGAAATCTGAAACGCCTCAAGGATGAGATAGAAAAAACAATCAGTGAGTTATTGGCTATGGGGCATATTAGACCTAGCAAGTCACCTTTTGCTTCATCGGTGGTATTGGTGAAGAAAAAGGATGGATCACTTCAGATGTGTATAGATTACCACCAGCTTAATAAGAGAACAATAAAAAATAGGTACCCTATACCCCGCATCGATGAGTTGATTGATGAGTTGCATGGTACTGTCTTCTTCACGAAGATTGACTTGAGATCCGAGTACCATCAGATTCAGATGAGGGAGCAGGACATAGAGAAAACCGCTTTCAGGTGCCATTGCGGTCACTTTGAGTTCTTGGTTATGCCTTTCGGTCTAACCAATGCCCCTGCTACCTTTCAGGCTACAACGAACAGGGTCTTCAATTCTCAACTGTGGAGATATGTGTTGGTATTCTTTGATGACATTCTGGTGTGCAGTAGGTTATAGGAGGAGCATTTAGCTCACTTAGATATAGTTCTGGGTATTTTGGTTGAGGAGTCCTTGTATGCCAAGGAGTCCAAGTGTGAGCTAGGCATGGCTGAGTTGTTGTATCTTGGGCACATCATCAGTGCCAAGGGAGTCAGTATGGACCTTGAGAAGGTCCGAGCTATAGTAGAGTGGCTAGTACTAGAGAACCTTACCCAGCTTAGAGGTTTGATTGGGTTGTGTGCTTTTTACAAATGATTTGTTAGTGGGCTCTCACATCACGCCACACCCCTTACTGATCTGACAAAGAAAGGGGAATTTGCTTGGTCACCGCAGGCTCAAGAGTGTTTTGACAGATTCAAGGTGATTATGACTTCGTGTCCAGTTTTAGCACTGCCAAACTTTACGAAGTCTCTTGATTTGTATTGTGATGCCTTAGGAGAGGGCATTGGTGCCGTATTGATGCAGGAGAGACACCCTATTTCTTTTGAGAGTAGGAAGCTTAGGGGTCCTGAGATATTTTATAGCATTTATGACAAGGAGATGTTAGCCATTATGCACACTTTGGCTAAGTTTAGGCAATACCTGGTGGGCCATAAATTCAGTGTGCGTACATATCACAATAGCCTGAAACATTTCCTTGGACAATGAGACTTAAATGAAAGGAAACAAAAATGGGTCAACAAATTGCAATCGTATGATTTTGATATAACATTCATTAAGGGGAAGCAAAATATTGTAGCTGACGCATTGTCTCGCAAACCTCAGTGGAATGCTGTGGCACAGATCTCCGAGGATTGGAGGCACAGGATTATTGTAGAGTATGCTAAGAACCAATGGGCTTCTAGCATTGTTGACGGGACAGAGCAGGATAGTAGATACACTGCTATGAATGACTTGATCATTTACAAGAGACAGATTCTTTTGGTTCCTGATTCAGAGTTGAAGGATACAGTTCTGAAAGCCTTTCATGATCTTCCTAGGGCATGCCATCCCAGTTATTTCAAAACATATAAGCTGGTACAGGAATGGTTTACTTGGAAAGGGCTAAAGACTAATGTTCTTCGGTATGTTCGAGAGTGTTCTATTTCCTAGCAAAACAAACAGGAACGCACATATTCTATTAGATTGCTTTAGCCACTTCCGATACCTGACAGGAAGTGGGAATGTTTATCAATGGATTTTATCACAGGCTTGCCGAAAGCCGAAGGGAAAGATTGTATTTACATGGTTGTTGATTGATTGAAAAAATATGCACAATTCTTTCTGATCACCACTACATTCACAACATCACAGACTGCATAGATCTTCTTCAGAGAGGTATTCAAGTTACATGGTTTGCCTTAGACTATAGTCAATGATAGAGACAGTCGGTTCATGAGCAACTTTTGGCAGGAGTTGTTTAGACTTTGTGGAACTGAACTAACACCGAGTACCAGCTACCATCCACAGACAGATGGGAAGACGTAGATCTACAATAAGTGGGTGGAAGGATATCTGTGTATTTATATAGCTAGACAACAGAGGGCTTGGGTGAGGTGGATATACCTCTGTGAGTATTGTTATAACTCTACTCACCACATGACTATACAAATGATGTCCTTTATGGCATTATATGGGTATGAGGCACCCAACCTTTTGGATTTGGTGTTGAGTGATAGTAGAGTGCCCATCACAGGTGATATGTTGCAAGATCAACATGATATTATGAGGTATCTTAGAGACAATATTCACTGGGCACAAAATCAATAGAAGCAGTATGCTTCAATCAAAAAAGGGTTGAGCATTCCTTTTTAGTGGGTGACATGGTGTATCTCATGTTACAACCTTACCGTCAATCTAGTCTATGGAAGAGGGGTGCAGAGAAGTTGAAACCTTATTACTATGGTCCATTCCGAGTCATCAGATGAGTGGGTGAGGTTGCATATGAGTTAGATTTATCAACAGATAGCAGGATTCACAATGTGTTTCACATTTCTCGCCTGAAGAAGGCGTTGGGTCAGCATGTGATTCCCTCTCCTGTACTGCCACCCCTTGATGATGAGGGGAAGTTGATATTAGTGCCTGAGGCCATCCTCGATGTTAGAGAGAGTCATCTTCAGAGGCAGGTCATCAAAGAGTATTTGAATAAATGAAGAGACTTGTTGGTTGAGGATGCTACATGGGAGTTAGAGGAGATTTTACAGCATCCGACACTAAGATTGCTTGAGGACAAGCAATTTCAGGGAGGGCAGACTATAATGTCCCCTTCCTAGGTGGTTTAGATAATTTAAGGGTTAGCCTATCATTGAGACCCTCGTAGGATGACATGTGTGTTTAGAGGGTTAATTTTGGCAGTTATCCTGCATTTTGGGACACTACTCCATCAGTTGATTTAGGTTTGGGCCTTGGCAGAGACTTATAGAGTCAGATTCAGACACTTACTATTTAGTCAGGCAGATAGGGGTTACTATTTCAGGCAGGGCACCTGGTTCAGTTGATCATCTTAGTTTCGACCCAGTTGAAAATTTGGTGAGCAAACAGTGAATATTTGAGCATTTAATGATATTTGGAGAAATATTGAAGTGTGACTTTATATTATAAAGTCAATTAATTAAATATTAAAGGTGTCAATGGAATACTATAAAGTATTTAATACTTTATATTAAAGGGGGCGATTATTATTAATGATTTATGCATTCATTAATCATTTTAAAAGGGGACACCATATTATAATATTTTCTCCTAAGTTTCCAAGGGCGAATTTAATAATTTATTAAATGTAAGTTCTTGAGTTGCTTTTTTGGGTCAAACTTTTGAAGAGAGCTTATATTTCACTTCAAGACAAATCGAACTTCATTGTGAATTATTCTAATTTGTCTTTTATTCTCTTTGAGAACATTGGAGTTTGTGAAACAAGGGTTTCTGCAAATTCTTTCAATCATTGGATTTTGGAGAACATTCCCTCTTCAGAATCAGACATACTGAGATTGTACAATAGTTGTTGAAGCTTGTCCTTCAGGGTGACTTTATTCAAAGGTCATATTTGTGCTTACAAAGGAAGAATCAATAAGGGTTTGAGAAGAACTTGTTCATCAAAGAAAAGGGTCAATTTATATCTTCTTGATTCAGTGTTCTGGCACTCCTCTTCTTAGTCGTACGACCTCCTTGTTTGCTGTCATAGCCGTACCATTATAGCTGCAAGTCATCTTTTTCTTCCAAGGAAAATTGACTTTCCTTTTTGCTTCTTCTTGTCTCTAGTGTGGGCGCCTTGTTCCTAGAGGTGATTTCATCCATTTATTGGCAGGAGAAAGCTTCATTCTAGTAGGCCATACCATCTCTATTATCTCATATAGGCGGTTGCAAGTTAATCAGGTTCCTTAATAAAATAATGTTGCTTTTTATATGCATTTCATTGGATTACCATTGTAATCTTTCTACAAATGAAATAAATCCATTCACCATCCCTCTAGAAGTTATTTGCTACATTATTTATCATCTTTGTATTTATTATGAATTTTGTAGCATTTATTTACAAAATCGCACCATCTCTCTTTATTGCAAAAATTGCAAAAAATTCAAAAACACACAAAACAAACAAAAAAATTGCATTATCACCAGAAGTTAGGGTTGAGAGACACCTGGTCTCTTACATTAGGACATTATCGGTGCTGACCTAATAAGCTTTTAGTATTAAAAATTTTGAGTATGTATTGATTCGTTATGAGGGAGTTATTATAGGTCCATACTGACCTATTTTTACTTGTTATAAGTTTTTATTAATGACGTGAAGTATGTATATGTGTATGTTGAGCTGACAAGGAATATTTTGTATATTAGGCTGACCTAATTGATGTTGTAGGTGTTTGTGGATGATCTTTTTCGATGTTTTAAAGATAATAGTGTGATATGATGTGAATTGTATGAATATAAGGTGAATGTAGAGCAAAGTGGAGTGTTAGTGTAGATTAGTAGGAAGTGTGTAAGGTTTGTATATTGAAATTTCAATGGAACTATCTTCTAGCATGTGGTAGATGCATTTATAACAATTCAAATCTTGGTTGTGATCCACTATTCTCTTCTATCTTTTCTTCTTTTTTGTGGGCAGTGAGTCCACTTGGATAGTGAGCCCACCTGTAGTGAGCTCACTTTTGTAATATCTTATAATTTGTTATATATTGTGAGCTAATCCTCACTGTGGTTTTTCCCATTTTTGGTTTTCCATCTAAAAAAATTGATGTTCATGTGTTATGTGCTTTGATGGTTGCTTTCATGCTTTCCTTTCTTGCTACAAATTGAATATGCGATGTGGAATGAATGCTTAAATGTTTAAGTGGTTTCAAAGAATACTAATTCACTCCCCCTCTTATTATTCTGGGTGTTCAACATGGTAAATGATGCATGAAATAGGGGGATGGTTTATAAGAGATTGGGATGGCAGAAGAAGTAATTTTTTGATTGTATAAAGAATGTATGAATATATTTTTCCTCTAGTATGTATCAAAATAAAAGACAAAAAGGGAGTATGAAATGGATAGGATGGGGGGAAGAGATAGGATGAGGGATATGAGATGGAGGATGTGGATAATATGATCAAGATCAAAGTGAAAAATGGAGGATTAATTAGATATGATGTGGGGAAGGAGATAGGATAAGGGATATGGAATATAGGATATTGAAGGATGTGGATATGGTAAGGTATGTGGGATAGCATGGATGAAGCTTACGCTCAAGTGTAGAGTGCAAGAGGATGAGGGATTACACATGACTACTATTTTCTAGGTTTCCATCCTAGTACTTTCTCAAGGCACCACAAAAAATTGTTTTCACCATTGTACAACTTATTTCTCTTTACTTTTTCTTCTTTTTTTCATTTTTGTTTTTTTGGATTGTTGGAATAGTATGGATGGAGAGAGATGAGGATAAGGATATAAGGATAAGTGAATTTTTATGATAGTGTATGGATAATAGGGATATGAATGAAGTAATTAAGCATCTAGTTCCATGGATGGTAACCGTTTAAGAGGTGGAGGCTTCCATAGATTAATAGATTGAGAGCTAGGATTAAGATCTTGAAAAGGAGTTAGAGATGGGGATTTGTGATGTGGATGAGTTTTGAGGGGAATTTTGGATGGGGTATGATTTCCCTTGTCAAAATAAGGGGAAGGATGAGCAATAGGAGATGAATGGAGATTGGATTGGGAAGAGGTGGATGAAATTTTGGCACCAAGACTTATGGGGTATCTAACCATGGCTTCTTTATCATTGTTGAAGTGATGAGTGAGGATGAATTTGGCTAGGTCTTTGGGATTAGTAATTATATTGGTAAATTGTTGGATATAAGGAGTGGTGGATAGGGAGATCTCATCTTGGTCCACAAGACTCTCATTATCATCATAGGGATTATTGTCAACAAGAAAAACCTCATCATCATCATAGGGACTTATGGTGCTTGGTTTACCATTGATTATTATTTTTTTCATTGTTGGGGAAGGGTGTGGATTCATGATGTTGAATTGGAAGATGTTGGGATGAATGGAAAGTTGGTTGAGTTTTAGTAGAAGATATATTTGATAAAGATATATAGGATGAGGATAGAAGAGGGGGATTTTGATAGTGTTTGGAGGAGATGTTGAGATTGATTTTGGATGAAGGGGAAGATTAAGAGAAGTGGATGATGGAGGATAGGTTGATTAAGAAAGTTATATTTTGACTTTGGAGGAGGATGAAAATTAGGATGAGGGCTTATACGCGTATTTTAGGTTTAGAAGAATGAGACTTAACTTAGATGAAGATAGGGGATGACATTAGATTCAGATTGAAAGGGTATAGGTTAGTTTAGGATGTTGGATTTTGGGTGCGGAGTTTGTTTTATGTTTCTAAATAGAGAATTGGATTAGAGAAATTTGTGGTGAATTAGATGGATTAGGAATTGGATTTGGGGGATGAACAAGGTAGTTGGATGGTAGATTTAGGATGACAATTTTCTTTCTTAACTAAGGGGATAATTTGAAGGCACACCAAACAAACAAATTTAATTTAGGGGGATTTGGACTAATATGCATTTTTTTTTTTGCACAATAAGACACACCAAGCCCTTGCACAATTCTATATTATTCAATTTGGAGTTACACCTAGTGTGGACCCACAACACAAAGGCTTGATTTGAGTTTGGCTAAAGAACAATATCTTGATTCCAAATTGAGTTATTGGAAATTATGATATAGTTGCGTAATCCCTAAAATCCTTGATTTGAAGTGATCTCTTCAAAATAACACTTATTTGAAAAAGGCCCCAAGGTATTAGTCAGGATGCATCAACCAAATAATGAAGGGATAGTTTCAAAAGGGGAATTGTATCCATATTACATTGTTTGTCCTAACATATTCAAAGTTACATAGGTACCATAAAGTAAATGGTATGAAAAGAGAAGAAAGAAAAAATGATAGATGAAAAAAATATAAAGGAGAAAATATAGTTCAAAAGGATTTTTCCTTTACATAAAGTTCACCAAAATGTGTGTTATTCTAAATATACCTCACCCCTAAAGTAATGTCGTGGAATTAGAGCATCACATTTCATTACACCCTTGCTTAAATACCTAATCTACTCTTGCTTTTGTATAAAAATATAATCAAGTGATGAAAAGTTGAATTGGCTAACCTCTTCTTGAACTTGGGGAGTATAGAAAGTGACAACATTATTGTTGATATGAATCAAACCATTGGAGTCATTCACTTCACAAAGGAGGGATATATGGTGAATTATTGGGTCATTTTGTATGGTTGAATGTTGAATCATTGATACGTTTGCATTTATTTTTTGGATTTTGGAGTGTTATTTTACAAGATGAGCATTGATAAGTTCAATGAACTTTATCTAAAAGGTGTTCTCCCTTATGCGAAACTCTTCGTTTACTTTCCATTGTTAATTCTCTTCTCAAATTTCCCCAAGAAGGGCCATGTTTTCTTATATTTCATCCAAAACCAACTCAATCTCATTTTCCTTAATCTATGGAGACATTTGACAAGAAAATCCAAGTGAGAGATAGGAAATTTAGAAAAATAATATTATTGAGGATTTTGATTGCATTGTTGATGTTTCTTTTCTTTTCAATTTCTTGATGCATTTTTGAATTCCTTATGTTGGTATTGAAAACTTTTCCTCTTTCTATTTTACCTTTCTAGAAATTTTAATGATTTTAACTAAATATATTATTATGAAATTCATGGAAGATAAGTTTTCTATTTCTTCCTTTTTGAGTGCTATTCCAATTTTAAATGTGATTTAAATAGCTATATTCAAATAACAAATTTTATCCTCTTCTAGATCGTAGTTTAGGAGATGTACATGCAATATAGATTTGGGTGAGCTTCCTATTGAAGGAAAGGAACAATAGAATATGAGAATTCCCCATTCTCAAAATAGGATATACATAGGTTACCCTTGCTATATTTTCATTGCCAATCTATATTATACTTTTGTTTTGGTGTTTTTCATATAAAATTTTGAATGAAATTAATCTATTTGTAAAGATAGTAAAGAAATCAATCTAAATCTAATTCACCTAAGAAAGTAGCAATGGATTTAAACTAAACTAATAGACAATAACAAAGTGTTACAATTCTTAGGAAATATTGTGTGACCTAATTACTTAAAACTTTGCATAAAAAAAATCCTTTTTCAAAATAACAAAAACAAGATGAAGCTTTTAAAGCTTCTTGTGCAACTGTTGTAAGTGTGTACTCAAAGGGTCTACTTTCTATTTTTAATATCTTCTGCTCTTCTAACCTTGGGGTACTTTACTTGATGGAAAGGGAAGATTGGGATTGGTAAGGAAGATAATAGTAGCTTCCTAGAAATAAGGATTTGGGATTGATCTTTCTTGTGAGGCTTTCTATCTCCAAAGGTGATCCAATATTTGGGGAAGGGTTGTAGAAATTTTCCTATCCATCTTTCTATCTTGTGGGGAGAAAAGATTTTTAAAATTTTCTCAAATATTGTGTATGAAAAAATTTCTTCTACAATTACCTTCCTTAGGAATAGGTGAGAAAGGTTTATATACTAAAATAGGAGATGAAATGTGAAGCCAAAAGGGGAAAGAAAGATCAACTTTAAAGTAAAAATAAAGTAGGAAATAAAACATGTCATTTTCTACTTAAAAGATGGGATTTTGGGAAAGAAAGTGGAGAAAAAAGATAAGAAAAACTAAATGACTCACGACTGTTACAAAAGATGAAAGATTCACCATTTTTGAGGTAAGGGTCACCCATATTACCAATCCTAACAACCTAAGATACCATACAAGTAAACATTGTTCACTCAAGTGACCCTAAGGTCTCTTGTCTGCCACTACAACTTGAGGAAGGAATCATGTCTTTCATATTGTGGAAAGGTCTAGTAGGATATAAGAATAAAACATGAGGGAGGAGAATAGCTAAGGAAGGGTACAAGAGCACTAGGAGGGCTTTCGTCAAGGTAGAAAATGATCTATGGAAAAATGATCATGCCATATTGGTTGTGTGCTAGACCTTCAAATCATCATTGGATGTTTATTTTGATCCATCTAAATTTGGGTACTATATGTCCAAGTGTAACTTCCAAGTACTTGAGAATGAGGTGATAATTACAAACCACTTTATTAAGGTTACATTAGAGATGCAAATCATACTCCAACTTGAAACATTCACAAAAATCTCTTTTTATGTCTAACACACACACACACACACACACACACATATATATATATATGTATGTATATATATATCCAATATCATAATCTATAGATATATATATATACTATTATAAAATATATATATATATATATATATATATATATATATATGTATGTATGTATGTATGTATATATTACAATTTTCCAACAGGAGAAATCATAATCTATTAGATAGTTATAAAATATATACTATTATAAATTCATCATTATAAGTTCATAAATTCCACCAAATTCATAAATTCATGTCACTAAAAATATCCATCCAACCAAATTTATAAATTCATCACACAAAATATCCATCAAATCAAATTCATAAATTCATAACTATAAGATCATTGTCTTAATTTAGAAATTGTTGGGGCTCTCTACTGCATCTCTTCATTTCTTTGTGTTTTCCTTTTCAGAATCCGAAGTTCTCCTCTCCTCTAGCCATTGTCGATGCTCATCTAAGATCCCATCCATAGCCCTAACAACATCAACAAAGGTTTGCATCCTAGATGCAAACATCCTCACAGGTGGTGCGACACATTCTTCATTTTGAATAATGTTGATTTGATCTTGGTTGGTTCTAGCATTGGAATTGATTTGTGCTTCCAAACGAGCACCATCAATTTTAGGTGGTGGAGGTGGGGGGTTATGAGGTGGAGTGGGTGGAGGTGGAGGTGAAGGTGGTGGAGATGGATGGCGTGGAGGTGGATTGCGAATATTATTGAATTGATCCATGCGATCTCTAAGATATGAGTGAACCTGAATTAGATTTGTAATTTCAAAATTTAAGATACATTTTTAGGAAATACCCTTAAACCATTCAATATAAATGGCCTAATTGAATACAAATGATAAAATATGTAAGCCTCATTTATTTCTAAGGCATGTTTTTGATAAAGGAAAAAATGGGTTTTACAGGGACCCGAAACCACCAGTTTACAACAAAAGAAAGAGAAGGATAAAAAAGTCCTGCGGAATAAACAGGCTGCAATAAAAGAAAAAACCAGAAAAAATAGCAACCAGCCAAAAAAGGCCAGGAAGGTCAATCAAAGAACCAATCAAAATGCAGGCCAAAAAACCAGTAGCAACTAACCCAGAGTTTTCAGAACAGACTTAGTCTCGGCCTCCAGGTCCTACATATCCTGGAAACCCTTCTTGAAAGTTTGAATCATATGCGGCGTGGGGGGTGCCTTCCTTTCAGATTAGACCTAGTTCTCTTCAAAATCCCAATGTCCTCTTCCTAGTTTTTATCTTTCGCCTCTTCCAAATCAACAACCAAGGACCCTTATTGAGATTTATCCAAATTTTTAGTCATAGCGTTGATAATGATGGCATTATGTCTTGCGATCCTATTATTCTGATTAGTAATTATCTTCACATTATTTTTCATTTTTTCCAAGTCAATTTCTATCCTTCTGTCCTTACCCGCATTGTCCTGGATCTCTTTACTAGAAATGTATTCATTACGCTCTACATCCTTCTTGCATAACACAAAAACCTTAGCTCCCATTTCTTCCAATTTACTCTGGAGGACCTATTTTTTTATTTTCAGGTCATTAATTTCATGAAAGACCCATTTAGACATTCTGAAATGGTCCATAACATTATTCCTAGCTATGCCCAGAAAATCAGCAGAAGGTTCCCTATCAAGATTGAAGCAACTTTTAGCAGGGTCAGAGGCTCCAGGGGACCCAGTTATAACATCTTTGTCCGTTGATGGGACAACAAAGGAAGAATTATTATTAGCGCCAGAATCCTTAGAATCAGGAGAATCTTCAGAATACCAAACAAGGTTTTTTACAGGTAGATTATTTCCAACACCTTTGGCTTTAGGAGTAGAGCTTCTAGGCTTAGAAGCAGGGAAGGCTTTAACAGACTGGGGATTATGGATTTGGGTTTTCTTGCCAGTTTGGACAGAGGGAAGATTTAGGACCATCCTTACCAGACTCAAATTGGGTTTATTCCTCGAACAACTAGGTTTAGTGTCATCCTCCTCAGACGCTGAAGAGGCATCCAGGTTAGCAGGGGACGACATATTTTGAAAATGTTAAAAAATTAACCTAATCAGACCAGTATGTAATATAGGATATCTTTTGGGGTTTTTCTTATGGTCTTCTAGACTCTTTCTTAAGGAACAAAGTAGATAGTAGGGGAGAGAAACCTTGACCTTATAGCGAAAATGATTGAGCAAGGCAAAGTGATAGCCGTAGACCCTAGTGAAATGACCATCCAGGGTCATATACTCCATAATGACGTGAAGAAATTTTCTCCAAAGAGCTTTAATGGTTTCGGCCTCAAAGTAACTATTGGAAACTTTCACCAGTTTCAATTTTTCCTTGTCTTTCTTTGGAAATCTGACCACCGCTTCATCAGAGAAAATCCCGTCCCGAAAAAATTTGTGTCCTTCAGTGGACATACCAATCACTTCAGCAATGAGATTTTCATCAAGCTTAACTTTCTTGCCAAAAAGGGTTATTTCCCCGTTGTCCCAATTCTTCTCAAAATTGTCTATAGCTTCCTGATTAGACCCATGGATTTTTTCCAGAAAAGGGAGTAAACCCCCACTTTTAACTTTGTTCCATGCTTTAGTGTTTCTTGTGTGCATCTCGAAGCTGTCTGACTCAACTCTTTTTCTATCTCCTCCCATTTTAGCAAGCACAGTAATGTAGACAGAGACAATATTGACTCGAAATGGTCCCACCAAACCTGTGAGCCCACAAAGCATGTCGAGCAAGCTTATAGGATAAGCTAATTAGCTCGGCCCCATGCAATCTAATGATAGTGATGTACTTACCCCGTTCTATCATCATTAATGAGGTGACACACACCTTGCCCATGTGACGCATCATAGTTCAATAAGGCTCAGACATTAACACCTAAATCACTAATGTTCAGCCAAGTGCACTATCCTTTGCTTTTAACCCCTTCATTCGCAAAAAAGTCCGCCACAACATTGGATTCTCTATATGCATGTGATATCTTTACATTATCAAACTTATCTAAGGTCGAAATAGCATCATCAATCCAAGACTTTATGGTCCACGAGGGGGGGGACCTACCTAAAAGATATTCAATAATATTTTTTGAGTCCCCTTCAAGCCAAAGGTTTTTAAAATTCATACTATGAGCCAAATTTATAACATGAAAAGCTCCAACAGCCTCAGCTAAGTGATTGGTTTGTGAGCCAAGGGGTGTGGCAATCGTTTTGAGAAAAAAATCCAAAAGAATCCCTTAAAACTCCTCCGCATCTCGCCGCCCCAGGATTACCTTTAGCCGCCCCATCAAAGTTGGCTTTGATCCAACCGTTAGGCGAAAAAGTCCAGCAGACACCCTCCCTGTCCTTCTTAGCATGTTTAGGAGCACAAGAAATATCAAAACTAATATTCCATTCCTTAGCAATCGTAAGATCATAGGAAGAACAAGCCACTTTCTCGGTATTACAAACCTTTTGGGGGATTGCATTGAAATTTTCTTTTATTAATCTGATTATTTTATCAAACACAATGACCAACGAAGATTCTTTATCTCTGTAAATTCTATTGTTTCATTCTTTCCATAGACCCCAAGCAACATGAGGGAAGGAAAAATCCAACATTTTTCGAAGTGTTGGGTTGTGAGTAGGGGCTTTCCATTGGATGAAGAAGTCTTCAATTGATGAGGGGAACACCCAAGATAATTTCCAATAACAGAGGAATTTTTCCCAAATCGAGGCAGCAAAAGGACAATGAAGAAACAAATGAAAAAATGACTCTGCTTCCATCTTGCAGAGATAAAATCTATTGGGTATTTGAAAGCCTCGCTTGCAAAGATTACCAATCGTGAGCAATTTGTTTTGAAGTAGGATCCAGAAGAAGATGTTGACTTTTGGTACCAGGTGTTTGATCCAAGAATTCGACCAGAAGGGAGGTGGAACTTGGGAAAAAGACAACCTAGCAAAAGCCGACGAAATAGAATAGTTGCCCGAGAGTTCATCTTTCCAAACAAGACGGTCTTCCGTTTGATCATGGAAAAGTCTGACAGCCAATAGGGATGAATGAACAGGAGCAAGAGCCTGACTAACAAGACACAGATCCACCCATTTTCCATTCGTCCAATAATCTTTAACATACAAACCAAATAGAGCTTTACAAATCTCATCCCACCCGCGAAAAGGTTCAATTTTGGTAAGGGGCTCATTAAACAACCATCTGTCCTCCCATAATCTTGTTTGGTTTCCACTCTTGACTTGCCAACCCACTCCTGTTTCAACAACTCTTCTACCAGTAATCAGATTATTCCAACAGGTTGAGCCTCTGGGTAGAAGATGGGATTCCATCATGACTATAAGAGATATGTTATTCTCCAAATATTTGCTTGTCAGGATATTAGTCCATTCCCTTGAGGACAAAAATAGCCTCCAAATTTGTTTAGCAAGAAGAGGCTTGTTAACCATCTTGATTTTTCTAAGACCTAAGCCACTGGCCTTTTTAGGTCTACACACCAGATCCCACCCTATTAAAGGAAACCTTTTTCTTTCTTCAACACCCGACCAAATAAATATCTTTTGAATCTTTTCAATGGCATTCGCAAACTTGGCAGGGATTTTAAAAAGGCTTAAAGCATAAATCGATAGATTCTGAAGAGTATCTTTGAGGAGCTGTAATTTACCAGCTTGACTTAGCAAAGCTCCTTTTCATCTAGCAAGCTTCTTACTAAACCTCTCAACCAACGAAATCCAAAAGGACTTCGGGGGTTTAAGGCTTAAAGGTAAACCAAGATAGGTGGCAGGTAAAGACTCCACCCTACAACCTAGGATTTTGGCAATTTTATTCTGTCTGTGTTCAGGAGTATTAAAGAAGAAGAGAGAGCTTTTCTGTTTATTAATCAACTGGCTAGATGCCCTTCCATACGCATCCAACAGATATTTCAAAGTATTTCCCTCTGAAACAATAGATTTTTCCAAGAGCGTGGTATCATCGACAAATTGTTGATGAGAATAGATCAAATTGCTAAAGGATGGTTTAAGACCAACAAGGGATCTTTGATCTACCAGCCTTTTAAAATTTCTTCCAAGACTTTCAGCCATAATAGTAAATAAAATAGGAGAAATAGGATCTCCCTGTCTTAGACCTCTGGAGCTTTGAAAGAAAATCGAGGGAGATCCATTAAGCATAACCGAGATAGAAACAATAGACACAAGCTGCTCCACCAACTGAAGAACCCTGTTGCTGAACCCAAAGAAATTTAAAATTTTAAACAAGAATTTCCAATCAACTCTATCATAGGCTTTCGAAATATCAAGCTTTAAGAAGAAACCTTCAGTCTTTGATTCAACGAGGGAATGGATATTCTCATGCACTGTGACTATTGAATCAAGGATTTAATTGCCAGGGAGAAATCCATTCTGTTGAGGTGAAATCAGAGTTGGGAAAATAATTAAAAGTCTGGAAGTCATAACCTTCGAGATGATTTTGTAGATAGAGTTACAAAGGCTGATGGGTCTACAAGCATCAAAGTCCACCACTCCATGCTTCTTAGGAATAAAAAGCAGAAAAGTAGCATTCAACTCTTTTATGAGACTTTTGGAAACAAAAAATTCTTTTACAACATTCACCACATCCTCTCCAACAATCTCCCAAAACCATTGAAAAAAGAACATAGGGAACCCATCGGGACCCAGAGCTTTACTCCCTTCAAAGGAAAAAATAGCCTTCCTAACTTCCTCACTAGAGGGAATAGCAGTTAGCATAGAGTTATCTTCCTGATTGATCACATTAGGTATAGCCTCTATCAAATGATCCTGATAATTTTGGTTATTTTCCTCATTCTTAGAAAGAAGATTTTTGAAGAAGATAATAACATGCCTTCTGATATCCTCCTCCTCCTCATACCTATTACCATCAACTTCAATAAGAGAGATTCTGTTAACCGCCCTATGTTTTGAGGCCGACAAGTGAAAGTACCTAGTATTTTTGTCACCTGCAGATAACCATAAAGCTCTAGATCTTTGTCTCCAGAACTCCTCTTCTTTAGAAATGATGCCGTGCATCTTAATAAGGAGCTCATTCTCTTTTTCCTTAATATCATTCAAATATCCTTCCTTCTGGATTTTATTTTGGATCTCCCCCAACTCCATCTGAAGATCATATTTTATCCTAAAAATGTTACCAAATGACTCTTTTTTCCATTTTTTAAAATTGAATTTAACTTCCCTTAGTTTTTGGGCCACTCTAAACATAGCTGTTCCAAAGATATTAATATTCCACCATTTCCTAATTTCCTCTTTAAAAAGAAAATAGGAAAGCCACATTTTTTCAACTCTGAAGGGGATATTTTTCTTTATCTTTAAAGGATCTGCAAGAAAACTTATGGGGAAATGGTCAGATCCAATCCCAGAAAGGGCTTTAAGAGAACAATAATAGTTTAAGAACCATTGATCAGAAATTAAAGTTCTATCTAATCTAACCTGGATTAGATCCATACCCTTTCTGTGATTCGACCAGGTATAGGAGGCACCCTGCAAATCTAGATCAATCAACACCTGATTATTGATAAAATTATGAAGATCCTCCTTACTTTCCGCATTGATCTGGGATCCTCCAAATTTTTCTTCATTCAGTAAGGGAGTATTAAAGTATCCCATGACAACCCAAGACTCGCTATTAAAAATCCTTCAGAAAGTGGTCAGCTCCAACTAGAAAGATTTTCTGATACCTTTTCCATTGGGAGCATAGATATTTTATTGAATCTAGCTAAAATTATTCCTAATATGGGTGAATCTAGTAGCAATATGGTTTGAGCCTTCCAAAATTGGATCCCCTTTGATTATGTGACTATTCCAGAAAGTGGCAATACCTCCTGAAGCACCATTTGAGTTATTGCCATGTATACTACAGTATTGAAACAGTTTAATCTTTTCCACTTTTTCCTTTGACATTTTAGTTTCCTGAATAAGGAGAATATCTGGCTTATGATCTCTAACAAAATTGTGCAGTACATCCTGCTTACATGGGGATTATTAAGTCCCCTGATATTCCATGACATGATCTTCATGATTTACCAGGGGAGTGGAGGCACTCCAGGATGGTTTTTTGACAGCCATCCGCAATATCCTGAAAAACTGTTATTCTCTCTTGTCCATTTAGTAGATCTTTTTCCATGAGAGTTCTTTGTTGCTCCATAGTCTGCCTTGGATTTTGACCTAGTAGAGATACCACTTGGAGTCTTCCATTGTTTATCTTTTTTCTTATTTTTATTGGATAAAACCTCCTCTCTATCAGTACAAAATGACATGGATTTTAAGTGAATACAATTTGGTGAAGATTCCCAAGGAAACCAAATTTCATTAAGGTTTGAGGTAACTTCACTGAATTTTATTCACTTGAGCCATGTCATTTTGTCCTAGGAACTTAGTAGACATAGATCCCTTTAAGCTATCCTATCACCCTAAACCATAAATTGATCAACATTGATCATGAAATCTTATTCATATTATAATATTGCATGATCTTATATTATTGTTAAATTTGGTTGCCTTGGGAAACTTCACCAAATTTTGAGAACTTATTTGATCCGCTTAAGAAATTTCATATTAGGACACCTTAAGACATCGTAAAGTATGGCTTAAGGGGATCTATGTAGTAAGGTCCTAGTACAAAATGACATGGCTTAAGTGAATAAAATTTGGTGAAGATGAGGCAACCAAATTTCATTAATGTCCTAGGCAACTTCACCAATTTTACTCACTTGAGTCATGTCAGTTTGTCCTAGGACCTTACTAGACATAGATCCCCTTAAGCTATCCTATAACCCTAAACTGTAAATCAATCAACCTAGATCATGATTTATCTCATTCATATTATATTCTTGCACGATGATCTTATTATTGTTAAATTTGGTTTCCTTGGGCAACTTCACAAAATTTTGAGAACTTATTTGATCCCCTTAAGAAATGTCATATTAGGATGCCTTAAGACATCGATTTATGGTTTAGGGTGATAGGATGGATTAAGGGGATCTATGTCTAGTGAGGTCCTAGGACAAAATGACATGGCTCAAGTGAATAAAATTTGGTGAAGTTGCAGGCAACCAAATTTCATTTAGAGTCTAAGAAAAAATAATGGCTTTAGGGTAATAGGATAGCTTAAGGGGATCTATGTAGTAAGGTCCCATGATAAAATTACATGGCTTAAGGGAATAATTTTTGGTGGACTTTCCTAAGGCAACCAAATTTCATTTTGAGGTCCTAGGACAAAATGAATGCATTAGTGTTTAGGGTTTAGATTTTAAAGTTCAAGGTTTAGGGTTTAGGGAGCTTAGGGTGAAGTTTTGGTGTCCCTTGGAATATAATGGAATTGTAAGTTAGTGTTCAAAGAAGATTTTCTTATGGAACAGTTGATTGAGATAGCTCTTATTTCAACTGACCAACATAGATCATGAAATCTCATTCATATTATAATCTTGCACGATCTTATTATTGTTAAATTTGGTTGCCTTGGGAAACTTCATCAAATTTTGAGAACTTCTTTGACTCCCTTAAGAAATGTCATATTAGGACCCCTTAAGACATCAATTTATGATTTAGGGTGATAGGATGGATTAAGGGGATCTATGTCTAGTGAGGTCCTAGGACAAAATGACATGGCTCAAGTGAATAAAATTTGGTGACGTTGCCCAAGGCAACCAAATTTCATTAAGGGCCTAGGAAAAATGATGGCTTTAGGGTTTAGGGTTTAGGGTTTAGAGTTTAGAGTTTAGGGTTTAGGGTAATAGGATGGCTTAAGGGGATTTATGTAGTAAGGTCCTACGACAAAATGACATGGCTTAAGGGAATAAAATTTGGTGGAGTTGCCCAAGGCAACCAAATTTTATTTTAAGGTCCTAGGATAAAATGAATGCTTTAGTGTTAAGGGTTTAGATTTTAGAGTTCAAGGATTAGGGTTTAGGGAACTTAGGGTGAAGTTTGGGTGGCCCTTGGAATAATGGACTTGCAAGTTAGTGCCTAGTTTATGAATATTTTTGATTTTATGAATAGATTGACTATTTCCATTATATAAACACATAATTATGTATTATTAATATTGAGTTTGATGTATATTTTAACTGGATATTTTTGTAATTGAATATAAGAAATCTTATTTTATTTAACATTTTTTCATTAATATTTCCCACTTAAATGCATTTTATGATATAAAATGTATAATATAAAATTAGTTAATGTTGAATCAAGTATTTTATTTTGGATTGTTTGGAATTGAAAGAACCTAAAAGAAAGCAAATAAAAATATTTAGATTCTTTTAGTGTCGAGGTAACTAGTGCAAATTGAGATTTTAGACTAAACTAGAAGCCTAATTAACAAGTAATTGACTAGAATAAGTGTTAATATTGTCAAAAGACAACAAACAACACATGCAAACAAGAAATGGAAACACGACATCACTAAGAGAGATCAAAACATAAAATAGAAATGAATGTTGAATATTATCTAATTAAGTGACAATTGGAAATGGATTGTACACTTGGATTTAGGAAATTGCTAACTAAATTTGCAAACAAACATTGATAAATTTATGAATTGTAACTATTCTTTAACATATTGTTTTCTAATCTAATTATAATTTAACATTGAAAGTAAAGTTTAACAAATTGTTTTCTCCATACAATGCAAATGAAATTTGAAACATTTAAGCAATGCAAATGAATTTTCTTGAGCTTGAAATTAGGATTTTCAAAATCAAAATGATTTGTTTGATTTCAATTTAGGGTTTTAGCAATTTTTTTTTATTCAAATCAATTTAGGGTTTCAATCTAAGCAATTAGGGTTTTTAATGCAATTTTTTTTTCATGTTTCAAACTAGGGTTTTCAAATCCAATTTTTTTGTTTGATTTGAATTTAGGGTTTCAAAAAGCTTGATTAGGGTTTCCAAATGCAATTTTTCTATTTCATTTCAATTTCTAGGGTTTTGAAATGCAATTTTTTTTGTTTCCTGTCAATTAAGGTTTTCAAATGCAATTTTTTTTGGTTTGATTGAACAATTTAGGTTTCAAAAGCTAAATTTTGTTTCTAAAATACAATTCAAGGTTCATTCTTTCCTTTCTATTCAATATCTTCAGGTTTCATTGCATTTTTCATCTATTTCCACAATTCCTCATTTCTACTATTATGGGAAATAAAATGCCTAAAATGTCAAATAAATTAAAAATATATATGCTAAAATCTATTCTTCTATTAACAATTTCAATAAAAAATGAAAAAATGCTAAAAAGTGGGGGTGGAGGCGTACCTGGAGGCTAGTTTTGTAGTTGTTGTCACCCACCAAATCGAGATCCCATGTGTAGAGAAAATGAAGTTTTGTTCATTTTTAAAAAAATAAATACCATTACAAAATGAGATCCTGATTATTACAAAACGAGATCCCGATTTTTATAAATTGGGATCCCATTTTGTACTAATTGGGATCTCGTTCCTTGTCTGTTGGTTTGGGAACCTTTAACAAATGGGATCCCAATTTTTAAAAAGTGGGATCCCGTTTGAAATTTAGGTTCGAGATCCCAAAACTAAATGTGATCCCAATTTTTAAAAATTGGGATCCCATTTATAAAAATCAGGATCCCATTTTTGTAATGCCAATTTCACTTTTTGGCTAAGGAAAAAACTTCCACGTTTCGTGGACTCAAATTTGTGCACTTACGCATAGTTGACAAATGACTTTGGATTTTTAAATGTTAAAATGTCAACACCGACATATTTGAATTGGGGCCAAAATAGGTTGAATAGGGGCAATTGGCGCCCTAGTCCAGACCTATTTTGGGGCCTTAAGCATCAATGAATAAACATTAATTCCTTAATCCAAATTCAACTTCTGATTTTCTAAAGATTATTATCAAATGTGTAAATTAAATACACAATTGGGTGTAGGCACATGAGGGGGAGTTAAACCTAGTGTGAAATTGTCAAGGGTGACAATTTACGATGCTACATGTTCACACCCATGTCCACAATTTTTTTCATTTTTTCAAAACTAGCACTTTCATGTCTTAGGTAAATCTTGCATAGCTCAAGATTGACTACAAAATTTAAATTTTTAAATTGAAACTTCTAAACCCTTGCCCTTTCCTACTAGCCACTGAGCCAAGTTGGTACACATAGATGTGTGATTTGATGCTATGTATTGGTGTGTGGAGTAATTCATTTTATTGAATAAGGAGAATTCATTTTACATTTATATTTGAAGCTTAAAAATAATACATTTTGCATCCAAATCATATAGGCCATTTGCATGTTTGTGCATGTTGGTTTCATTCATTCACTCAAAGTTCTAAATTTTTGTTTGTACAAGGAATTGACCAAATAGAACTTGAATAGAGCAATCTAGATTTATCCCCTACCATGTTTGTAGATATTTCCTTGGCATATCTAAACAAAAGGAAGACAAAAACAAGCAAGTCTCTACTACAAATTTTTACTATTTTTTACTCATGGGTGATAATTCATTTATGTGAAGAAAAATCATTTTCCTGACACCTAACTTAAATCTCAAATAACTTGGATTTGACCTACACAAATTTATGGGACAAGACTAAGTCCTAGACATTCATTAGACCATGGAAATTAAGTTTCTATAGCTGAAAAACTAAATTTTGTACAATAACATTAATTCTGTAACATTATTTATAAAACTAAACACTTCTGTAAAAGTAATATTTTTTAATTTTCAATCGAACTCTAAAATTAATTTAAATTAATTATTTACATTTATTTTTTTAATTTAAAAATTATTTATATAAAACAATTTAATTCATTATAATCATAACAATATATATATATATATATATATATATATATATATATATATATATATATATATATATATATATCGCCTATTATAATTTTATATATTATAATATATCATCTAACTTCACATATGAAAAACTTTGTTTGTCAAATCTCAATTAAGATTTTTTTCCATATTTTTCAAATACAATATTATACTTACCCCAAGAAACATTGGTAATTGGCAAGGTTATAAATTGGAAAGAAAATACATTTTTTAATAGGTTAATTTAAGTTATTAATAATTGTAAATATTTGAGTATAAATTAGTTTAGATTAAATAATGATAATTGCGAATGATAAATTAAATCATATTTATATTAGTTATTTGTTTAAATGAAAATGTATTTATTTTACTGATTGAGAATGCATATTTGTGAGGATTTTAAAATATGTTTTATTTATTGTTTGAAGATGCAATCTTTTTATCAATGAAATACTTTGGATCTTAAGTTGTGTTTGTGTGTTATTTAGGGTTGAATTTGACAATTTGGACCAAGTCCATGATTGTGGATTTGTCCTCTAAGTTTAAACTTGACCTTTATGGAATGTCTAGTCTTACTCTTCTATTCACTTGGTTAAATTTCATCGGGTCTTCTCTTCTCTAGCATCAAATGATTAGCAATACATAGAATTATCTTGGAAGTGTTGTGTCAAATAGAAATGTGTTCTCTTAAATCAACCTTTAGGAATATGTGTGAAAGATTCATTGCTCATACATAAGATCTTGAAATCTATATGCAAATTCATTATTCTTTTTAGACACGAACTTCAAATATTTAACTATCAATTGATCTTTTAATGAATTAAGAGATTACGACTTCAAAGATTAGAGATGCTCCACAAACATATACAAAAGCTTAAGAATATCAAATTTCAAAAACATATACTTACTTAATCAATTCAAGACATGAAAGTAAAGGGAACCAATCAACAAAATTTTGACTCTTTAATTTTAGAAATATAGGGATCTTTCTTGCAGTTGCACAAATGATAGTAGACGGACAAAACATTAGATCTGACTGTATTAATGACAGTATTTGAGCAAGTGTACAGACATGTGTAACAAATACTTACATTGAATGAATGTATAGAAATATTTGTAATGCAAAGCGTATGCTTTGGTCTGTCGACTACTCCTTTTTACTAACATTTTGTTCCAACATAATTTTTGAAGTGTTTTCCAATGAATGTTGCTGCCTCTTCATAAGTTTCCCTCCTCAGACGACAATAGCAGATACGCAATTCCATAACTTGAAAGTTTAAATAAAATTACTTGTAACACAGTGGGGTAGGAGAAATCCATTACATTGTATGTAATAAAACAAATTGAAAAAGAAAACACACAAAATATATTCATGTCCAATCCCAATGCAGCTTGTCTTTTGATTAAGCTCTCTCATTTCTTGGGATGCTTCACAATCAAAACTGGGCACTTTGCATTGTGAGCACAGTAATCGCTGACACTCCCCAAAAATGCCCTGCAAACAAGCACGACATCTATCAAAACTCCATACATTGAAAGGCAGCAAATACAAGAAATACTTCATTATAATCATTTCAGACCTCTTAATGGCACCGTAGCCATGGCTCCCAACCACCACCAAGTCTGCTTCGGCCTTCTCTGCTTCCTCACATATAACATCCCTTGCATCGCCAACACTAACTCTAGTTTCTACACACACCTGGAAAACCCAGAAAACAAAAATATTTCAAAGTTCACATTGAAAAACAGATCCATTTGGTACCACTATAGATGAGAAATTGGCACCAATATAACCTACATTTTTTCCAGTACAGATTCGTTTGGCCTTCTCCAATACATTTTCAGTGATGTTTTTCTGGTACCTCTCCATGGACTGCATAATATCAGATGTGAATATGTAACCTGACAACAATAGCATTTAACATCTTGTTCAGATCAATTGAATGAGTAGAGAGGAAGATTAATGAAGATGAGAGAGAGGGTATAAAAGTAGGACCTGTGCCATCGGTGGCTGTGTAAACCCTGGGAAGGGGTTGAGCGTGGAGAAGAATAAGGGTGTCCTTGGCCTGGCCAACAAAGAGGAAATCGAGAGCCCAAGAGAGGGCATACATGCTTTCCTCGCTCTCGTCTACGCCCACCATGATTTTTCTCTGCTTGCGATCATCCACAACTTCTGCCATTTTTTCTACTCAATCAAACAGCTGTTTATCTCTTCTTGTTTTGCTGCGTAATGTAGGGTGATCTGAAGAGGATTTTATAGGGCAAAGTTATGCCCTGAAATGATCATCCAGGTCGGTGAAATTTGAAACATAGCCCACAGAAATAGGAAAACCATTTCTTCTTTAAAAAACAATGGCGGTCGAATTCACATGATTCATGTGGGCCATCCCCTTAATTCATCGCGGGAGATAAGCATGTTCTCTAGAAAATGTGACGTGTCGAAACTTTGGAAACGTCGAAAGGAGAGAAGAATAGAGAAAACATCCTCCGCGTTTGTAATAATCCAAACATCTGAAATGAAATAAAATATTTTAATAACATTCACGAGGCCACCGCAGTCTATGGTATCTAGGAACAGCACAAGACCATCAGCGGAAATAAAAGACTATAAACAGTTTGAGATCTTCCCTCAAGGTCAGATCTACCATAATGATTGTAATTTTCAATATTTGTAAAAAAAAAGATTCTGATTTATAGGATCTTGTAAGGGAAAAAATAATGTGCTAATCTAGGATTAAATAGATAATGTATTTTATTTTAGGAACTAGCAATCACACTCTTGGTGTGCAACGGGTATGTCGAAAAGGTGTGGAAGATCAAATAGGAAAAACTATGGATTATTTTTTTGCATACATTTGTAAAAACACGAGGTCAATTGATAGGTCAATTTTAAAATGATATCGTTTACATATTATTATTATTAACTTGCATATAGTTTTCTTTTTCCCAATCTATCCAAAGATCAAGTAAGCTATGAGTTTTTTTATAAAATAATTTAATTTGATCTATATAGAAATATATTGATTATTAATTATAATAATTTCATGCTTATATTTAATATTTTGTATTATAGTATAGAATATATAATAATAATATAACCTATATATATTATTATATATAATTAATAATAATTAATACTATTTTGTTAAAGAGTATAATATATAATAATAATATATTATATATTATATATGCATAATTATTCTTTTATTATATAAAATTTACATTATATATTAATTATGCTAATATATACTTAATTACATAGGATAAAGGATGCCATAATGTTAAAACCTAAATATGTTGGATCTTGGCTGTAATTTTAATTTTAATAAACATATTGTAAAACCCTCACCAAAAACTTATTTTCAGGCTGTAGCTTGCCAAATTGGAGTGAAAGGTCAATACCAGCGAGTAAGAGTTTGGAGCGGAAACCAATAGCGGCGGGGAAAGCAGTAATAAGCAGTTAGGGGACAATAGTAAAAAGCGGTTACCTAACATATTTTAATTATGCCTACCTACTTGCAAATGTCATGTCTGCCTGTAAATGATCAACGACCGGCGATCGTTGAACTGTATTGCAACCCATCTCCTTGCTTTTGGATTGTTTCCAGAGAAAATGAGCTTAGAAAGCTCAAATAGAGACATTCCTTTGGTGTAAACATAGTGAGGAATTAAATTTAATATTGTATAAAAATTCAGTTGATAGAATTAGAGAAATAAGCACTCTTAATTCTGCATCCTTAGGGTAACCATTTATCGTGCTCTAACAAGTTTTTCAAATTTTGATATATGCACACACACACATAGAAGGAAAACAAATTTTGGGTTGACCTCCTAAGGAGGAGCTTAAGAAGTTTTTTGCACCCCCTTTTTTCATTGATATCAAAGGGGGAGAGAAAAGAAGAATGAGGAGGTGTGATGGTAATGAAGAGGTGAGATCTCCTATTTTTATTATGCATGTTGCCATCAATGACAAAGGGGAAGATTGATGGAAGAAGGAGAAGAAGGAGACTGTTATAATTTTTGATTGTTGGCAACATGGGCATGAATTGCATACTACTGCTTGATCTAGTGTTGTCATTGATTCCAACATTGTTATGATCATCTTAGTATGATTTGGAAGTACCACTGAAGAAATGTGTATAGAATAAGTCGGTCTGGTAATTATGGTTGTATAAGAAATTAGCTAAGTATTTATACTAACTATTTTATGGTTCAATGTGTCATTTTTTGGGTCTGCACTCCATCACATTATGTGATCTCACTCCGTGCTTTTCACCATGGTTTGAAGTCTATTAGATTAAGGTAAAATCAAGATTCTATGATGTGTTGTGAAATATCCTGGAAGTTATGCATGATAGAGTTTAGCTTTGTGTATTTCTTTGTAAATAGTATATCATGTGGGAGATTCTGGATTTTGTTGAGAAGAATTATCCTGTGTTGTGGTTCTAAAGGTAGACTCACTAATTTCAGTGAAGTGTGAATTTGAAGAAAGATAGAATCTAGAAGTCACTTATATGGAGAAGTGTATGTATGATTGAAAGTTTTTTGTGATTAGGTCTAATTCCTGGCCGACCTAATACATGACATGTGTTGTGAAGATTAAACATATATTGAAAATGTTTATAGGATCTATTTTAGGTTTATGCTGACATAAATGATGCATTGCACGTTTGGTTTGAGAACGAAGAAGTTTTGAATCACGTGTAAAGTTGACAAGGCTATTTTTGAATTATTCTTTGTTACATCTAATTAGGCTGACCTAATTGATGTATGTGGATGTAATTGGGTATTTATATGTGAGAAATTTTTGAGTTGTAAGATCCCCGGATGAGAAGACATAGTGGAAAATTAGATGCAAAAGGTCTCATGTGATGCGAACATACAAATTTAGAGGTGTGAGATCAGAATAAGGGAAGAATTGTTGAGAAACTACTAACCAGAGTAGTACTTTGTATTTAGAGCTTGAAAGGAACTAAAATTGAACATAAGGAAGGTGTATTTTTATCAATTCAAATTATGGCTAAGTAGCCATCCTTATTTTGTATCTAATTCTAGTTGTGAGCCTTTTAAGGGAAGTACATCCTAGTAGTGAGCCTCTGTAATATACTATATTGTGAGTTAATCGTCATCGTGGTTTTTCCCATTTTGGATTTTCCACGTAAAAATCCTAGTGTTCATGTGTTATGTGAATTTGTGGATGATTCCTGCTTTCATTCTTTATTTCTATCAATATGTTTTGGCGATTGGATAAGTTATGTTCACAAGTTTAATAAAATACTGATTCACCCACCCTCTTAGTATTTTGGATGTTCAACACACATTAGTAACCTGCAAACTAGGATATCAAAGAAGATAATCTTGTAGACATCAAGACTCAAACACCAAATCAACCACATATATGATTTTCCAAACATGTCCACAAATGAGTAACCATAGTCAAGGAACCAAATAGGCATTAAGGGGATAAGAACAACCTGCTAACACCAAACCATATCACCACCAAACAACCGCATACATGATCATGTCGTGCCAAAGCATAAATGTATCTACATACCCATGACACCATAACCATAGTCATCACTATACCTGCACTCAACTATCACCCATATGAGACTCCAAGTCTATACTCGTATCAACCCATGTCCTCAAATATGAAGAAAACCTATGTACCTATCACCATCAAAGTCCAACTTTGAAAACACTTGTAAAACTATACCAAGAACCACAAAATAGATAATCAATTGCACCATCATAAATATCATATAAAAACATGTACTCTCTCAAAGTTTCACCTCTTGACTCATTCAGATGCTCACACAATCACACCTTGAATCTTAGGCAGCTACAAGTGATCAAACAAGTACCATACATTCCCTACACAAAAAACTAATAAAAAACTTGATCCATTGTGTAGTACACTATATATACTATCTAATGCCTATTCAAAATCAAAAGTCTGATTCTGTATGCAAAAGTTATGACCAAAACTATGAAATAGAGAATATCTAGCTTTTGGGCTCAAAAAGTTGATAAAAACTACAAAATCAGGAAATTAAACTTGTACCATTGTGTAGTTCTCGAAACCACCTTTCCAACAAGTATAAGAAGTGAAAAAGCTAAGCTCCTAGGTGAAAGTTATGCAAGTTTTTTTATAATTGCCTATTTGGTCATGTAGAGCAAGCTAAGGCGGCCCCGGGGCTGGGGTGGCCCCAAGTAGCTAGAGAGGTATGGGGAGAGAAGCAAACAAGATTCACATGAAACTCAATGGTTTGGTCTTCTTTTAGCAAGGAACCTCTATCACAAGTAGGAAAGGTATTGGGAGAAGAACAACTATGATTGTCATGATTGTCTTTGATTACATCCTCTTGCACCAAAACACTCTCACAAGTAGGAGAGATATTAGGAGATGAGTGAAGGGTAGTTGGATCTATATTAAGAAAATTTTCCATGATTTCATTCTCTTGATCCCCTTAAGATGTCGTATTAGGACGCCTTAAGACATACCCTTAAGATGTGTCATATTAGCACATATCCTAAATATTATACATAATTATATCATTTGTTATGATGACTCACCCTGAAACTTATAATACTTGTTTATATCACTTAATATTTATACTCAATTATGCTCTTCTTTGATCCCCTTAAGATGTCGTATTATGATCCCTTAAGACTTCCCCTTAAGACATGTAGTATTAGCACATATCCTAAATATTATACTTAATTATATCATTTGTTATGATGACTATCCCTAAAACTTATAATACTTGTTTATATCACTTAATATTTATACTCAATTATACTTTTCTTTGATCCCCTTAAGACATCGTATTAGGACCCCTTAAGAAATCCCCTTTTAAGACATGTTGTATTAGCACATATCCTAAATATTATACTTAATTATATCATTTGTTATGATAACTCACCCTAAAACTTCTAATACTTGTTTATATCACTTAATATTTATACTCAATTATACTCTTCTTTGATCCCCTTAATCTGACGTTGTATTAGGATGCCATTATTTGTTTTGACAACTTATAAATTAGTGTTGGATGCTATTATTTATAGAATTTATTAATGATTTTGTTCTCTAATCTTGTATGGTATTATTTATTTCTTAAAATTTTATCCTTTCTGGTATATAAACGGATTCCTTTTGTTTGTAAATTATGATTTATTGACTAATTATTGATTGATGTGAATTGAATAAGTTCATTTACTAATTATCGCTAATTATTGAATGTACATATCACATATATCATGTATGCGATCACTAAATTTGTAAAGTATAACTATATTAAAATGTCCTATTAATTTCAACTTTAATTTCATATTTATATTGAATTTCACATTAATGTCCTATATTAATGTCTTGACTATGAACATAAAATGCATAAATGTACACGTGTAAATTAAAATTTTAAACAATAATAAAGTCCATAATTTACAACATATTAAGTGGATGAAACCAATATATTAAGCACATGAAATAAAGTCCATCAGAGTGCAACCCATGAACTAAAGTCCAACTAAGTACTTGAGCCATGAAATATAAAGACAAATAGAGTACATGAGAAACCAAAAATGTATTCCATGAAATAAATAAATATAGCCCATAAAATCATGTTTCTAGGTCATGTATTGTCTCTATAATTAAGAGGTCACCTCTTCATGCCATGCAGACTATGCGGATGACCTAAAACACTATGTACAAAAGAAAGATGAAATCAGATGTAAGACAATGAAAAATGATTTAATGACAACTTAATTTATAATTCATCATAAAATTAAATTACCATCATATCTGGGTCTAGATGCTCTGGTGCACTTGAACCAACATCTAAATTCTCTGAATCAATCTACATAAACAAGAAATTTAAGAAAGTTGAAATTAGATGTAAGTCTACAATTAAAAATGATTTAATTCAATTTAATTTATAATTTATCATATTTTAATTGTACCATATTATGAGGTTGTGCACTCTCTTCTCTAGGACCTATTTGTACATGCTCAACTACAAGATGTGTCTCATGCTATAAAAGAAAAAGAATTTAAAACATGTATTAGATCATATTATATATATATTCAATTTGAAATTTAAAATTAAAGTTAAATATTCAAAATATATAATTTTTAATTGAATTTAAATATAATAAAAAAATTTAATTACCATGATATCTGGAGCCTGCTTTGCATGTTCTGCTGGAGGTGTAACTATGTCTAGGTTAGGGCTAAAAGTTGCACTATTAAATCCCTACAAGATCAAATTTAAAGCATGTATATTTGAATTAGGTTAAAATATATATATTCAAGTTTGCACATTTTGTGTAGAAATTTTTTTAAACAACTTGAAAATCAGAGGCCTCACGAGTAGCCACAACATCTAATGTTTTCCCGATGCCCATTCTCATTGTGGTATCAACCTAGACATACATCTAGAAATTTAACACTTATAATATTTACAAATGTACATGAAAATTTCACATATAGTGAATTCAAAATTCATAATTGTAACTATACTAATGTAAATTAAACAATTTACAACATAAATATACCAGCCCCTGATCTATGATGGCCGATAGTGGAGGAGTGCTCGACAACCCCTTGGGTGTAATCGACGTGGAAGCCGATTGACTCCCCTAAACCAACATAAATATTTTAAACATATGTTCATGATTCATTTATAAACTTAAAACTCAAGTTAAAAATCATTTCATACATAATTTAAAAAATTGAAATAAAAATACCCCATAAGGGTTGCCGACTAGGACTAGTGTCGATGTATGTACTCGTGGAGCGGATGATTGCCCCATCGTTAGTGTCATCTATATACCAAACAATTTGATTGTTAAAATGTATTGCAAACTTTTCTTTGATATATACATTCATGAAAATTCTTATAAAATGAACGTGTAGATGCATATTTATACCTGTGTCGCAGTGTCCTCAGGGTGATGGTCTACTGTAATAAACTCTACATATGAACTGATGTAGCCAGATGAACCACCAGAATCTCCACATCCACCTGAACTAAGTGTGGCCTAATCAGGTCCATAGCATAATTGATGGCAACTAGTGGGGTATGTGCAGGATCATGATGGGCCAAAAAGTGGCAATATGATGGGTATGTGTAGGGTATGTGGATGGCGACTTTTTTATACCCAAAATTGATGAAACGGAAAGGGTTTCTAAAGGATATTCTCAGCTTTGCACCAATATAAAATATGCTTTACTTTGAATTTAATAAATAATTATTTTTCATTTTCTATTTGAATTACGACTAAAGTCTTGATTGATAGGCTGATTGAAAAACATCTATAGTTTTCAAACAGTATCACATTTTTTGAATATGAAACATGCATCACATTCTATGCTTTCCATACAATAGGATTAAAAAAAGAAAAAATTAATTTCATGAAGTTTTGACGAAGTTAAGGAGGTTAGACATACGAGTTTTTATATTTTTAAAAAGTTGAAATAAAAAATTCATAATTAATTATTTACTTGGAAAAAAATTACAAAAAAATATGTATCACATCGGGACATGAGTCCTCTACTTATATCTAAAATATTAAAAAAAAAAATTATCATTTTATTGTGGTTTGGGTGGTCAGACAGGCACCTACTTCTTCTTTTTTCCCCGAAATTTAAGTACTACTGCATTGAAATTTCAAATTTTCACCAAATAGATTTTTTTAAAATTTAAACCTAGTAGTTTAGAAACTAAATTCAATTTACTACAGATTCTATTCTTACATATTTTTGAAATAATTTAGATAACTTATTCAATTTTTTTTACGTCAAATTGCCTAACTCTATTTTTAAATGTTTTTTTGCCACTTAAGGGCCTGTTTTTTCCATGATGATCCTGCACATACCCAGTGCATACATGTGGGATGGGCCTCAACACTCCTGGAGTGGTACTCATACCAGCTCCATAAAACACTCCTCCATCATCATTGTCTCTATGCTCCCTACCCACTATCGCAAAAACATGTTGATCAAGGTCTCCTTTGAGTGTACTAAGGGATCCTAATGTTGAAACCACCTCTCGATGATGCATAGGTGTGGGAATGGGAGGACCAAGAGTAGCAACAAGGGGTTGCACATGCATAGGGTGTTGGGGATCAACCCTTGCCCCTAACCTTTATTGTGGCATGATGCCAGCAACACCCTAAAATGATTTAAAATCAAAATAATTGGGATTTTGTCCCATAACAAACTCTACATACAGTTCCCTCAAAAAATACAATGGGCACTCCCAATTAGCATGTGGTGGACTATCAAAAATGATATTCCATCGATCCCAAAAAATTGCACTCATCTGTGGATGTATGCACCACCTCATGGATATTCTAGATTTATTGGGAGGAATCGACTGCCAAGTAATAGGGTCAAGAAAGTAAGGGGCTAGGTGGGATTTTTTAATTTTAAGGTCTAAAATTTGTTTATAAGAGAGACTGTCTGCATAAAATTGTCTCATCTGCTCTCTCTCTCTCTCGTCAATGCCTAACTAGATCATAATCAATAATCCTGATGACATCCACAACATTTTGCATCATGGATGCAAAATGTCTCACGTGTGGGGAAATCAATGCTCAATTCTACATAGTGTTGATTTGATTTTGAATGGATGTAACCTGATCATTTATGTGTGCTCGCAAGCGAGCCTCATTAGATGCAATGGGTGTTGGAGGTGGGATATTAGGTTGAGTGGGTGGAGGGGGAGGTGGAGGTGGAGGGGGAAGTGGAGGTGGCTAAGGTGGAAGATTGATGATATCATCAATGTTAAATTGATCCATGATATCAGATATAAGTGTGCACCTGCATTAAATTATACAAAATTAACATACAAACTTAAAAAATTACAAGAAATAGTTAAATTTGAAACGCACATGCAAATTTTTTTAAATAGGATGTGCATACATATACATACACATACATATAAATTGATTGAACTTGAGCATGTGCATACAAAATTCAAAATTTAACATGTACATACATTTAAAATAAAAAATACGATGCATAATTTTCATGTATACATCATTCAACTAAACTATGTACATACATACACATTTCAAAATTTAAGATCTAGAACTATATGCAATTTTAATGAATGTACATACTAAAAAATAAACTTGAAACATTCACAAAAATCTCTTTTTATGTCTAACGCATATATATATATGTATGTATGTATATATATATTATAATTTTCCAACAGGAGAAATCATAATCTATTAGATAGTTATAAAATATAAATTCATCATTATAAGTTCATAAATTCCACCAAATTTATAAATTCATAACTATAAGATCATTGTCTTAATTTAAAAACTATTGTGGCTCTCTACTGGATCTCTTCATTTCTTTGTGTTTTCCTTTTCAGAATCAGAAGTTCTCCTCTCCTCTAGCCATTGTCGATGCTCATCTAAGATCCTATCCATAGCCCTAACAACATCAACAATGGTTTGCATCTTATATGCAAACATCCCCATAGGTGGTGCGACACATTCTTCATTTTGAATAATGTTGATTTGATCTTGGTTGGTTCTAGCATTGGAATTGATTCGTGCTTCCAAACGAGCACCATCGATTTTAGGTGGTGGAGGTGGGGGGTTATGAGGTGGAGTGGGTGGAGGTGGAGGTGAAGGTGGTGGAGATGGATGGCGTGGAGGTGGATTGCGAATATTATTGAATTGATCCATGCGATCTCTAAGATATGAGTGAACCTGAATTAGATTTGTAATTTCAAAATTTAAGATACATTTTTAGGAAATACCCTTAAACCATTCAATATAAATGGCCTAATTGAATACAAATGATAAAATATGTAAGCCTCATTTATTTCTAAGGCATGTTTTTGATAAAGGAAAAAATGGGTTTTACAGGGACCTGAAACCACCAATTTACAACAAAAGAAAGAGAAGGATAAAAAAGTCTTATGGGATAAACAGGCTGCAATAAAAGAAAAAACCAGAAAAAATAGTAGCCAGCCAAAAAAGGCCAGGAAGGTCAATCAAAGAACCAACCGAAATGCAAGCAAAAAAACTAGCAACAACTAACCCAGAGTCTTTAGAATAGACTTAGTCTCGGCCTCCAGGTCCTACAGATCCTGGACACCCTTCTTGAAAGTTTGAATCATATGCGGCGTGGGGGGTGCCTTCATTTTTAGATTAGCCCTAGTTCTCTTCAAAATCCCAATGTCCTCTTCCTAGTTTTTATCTTTCGCCTCTTCCAAATTAACAACCAAGGACCCCTGTTGAGCTTTATCCAAATTTTCAGTCACAGCATTGATAATGATGGCATTATGTCTTGCGATCCTATTATTCTGATCAGTAATTATCTTCACATTATTTTTCATTTTTTCCAAGTCAATTTCTATCCTTCTGTCCTTACCCGCATTGTTCTGGATCTCTTTACTAGAAATGTATTCATTATGCTCTACATCCTTCTTGCATAATGCAAAAACCTTAGCTCCCATTTCTTCCAATTTACTTTGGAGGGCCTATTTTTTTATTTTCAAGTCATTAATTTCATGAAAGACCCATTTACACATTCTGAAATGGTCCACAACATTATTCCTAGCTATGCCTAGAAAATTAGCAAAAGGTTCCCTATCAAGATTGAAGCAACTTTTAGTAGGGTCAGAGGCTCTAGGGGACCCAGTTATAACATCTCTGTCCGTCGATGGGACAATAGAGGAAGAATTATTATTAGCGCCAGAATCCTTAGAATCAGGAGAATCTTCACAATACGAAACAAGGTTTTTTACAGGTAGATTATTTCCAACACCTTTGGCTTTAGGAGTAGAGCTTCTAGGCTTAGAAGCAGGGAAGGCTTTAACAAACTGGGGATTATGGATTTGGGTTTTCTTGCCAGTTTGGACAGAGGGCGGATTTAGGACCATCCTTACCGGACTCAAATTGGGTTTATTCCCCGAACAACTAGGTTCAATGTCATCCTCCTCGGACGCTGAAGAGGCATCCAGGTTAGCAGGGGCTGACATATTTTGAAAATGTTAAAAAATTAACCTAATCAGACGAGTATGTAATATAGGATATCTTTTAGGGCTTTTCTTGTGGTCTTCTAGACTCTTTCTTAAGGAACAAAGTAGATAGTAGGGGAGAGAAACCTTGACCTTATAGTAAAAATGATTGAGCAAGGCAAAGTGATAGTCGTAGACCCTAGTGAAATGACCATCCAGGGTCATATACTCCATAATGACACGAAGAAATTTTCTCCAGAGAGCTTTAATGGTTTTGGCCTCAAAGTAACTATTGTAAACTTTCACCAGTTTCAATTTTTCCTTGTCTTTCTTTAGAAATCTGACCACTGCTTCATCAAAGAAAATCCTATCCCAAAAAAATTTGTGTCCTTCAGTGGACATACCAGTCACTTCAGCAATGAGATTTTCATTAAGCATAACTTTCCTGCCAAAAAGGGTTATTTCCCTGTTGTCCCAATTCTTCTCAAAATGCTCTATAGCTTCCTGATTAGACCCATGGATTTTTTCCAGAAAAGTGAGTAAACCCCCACTTTTAACTTTGTTCCATGCTTTAGTGTTTCTTGTGTGCATCTTGAAGCTGTCCGACTCAACTCTTTTTCTATCTCCTCCCATTTTAGCAAGCACAGTAATGTAGACAGAGACAAAATATTGACTCAAAATGGTCCCACCAAACCTGTGAGCCCACAAACCATGTCGAGCCAGATTACAAGATAAGCTAATTAGCTTGGCCCCATGCAATCTAATGATAGTGATGTACTTACCCTGTTCTATCATCATTAATGAGGTGACACACACCTTGCCCATGTGACGCATCATAGTTCAATAAGGCTTATACATTAACACCTAAATCACTAATGTTCAGCCAAGTGCACTATCCTTTGCTTTTAACCCCTTCATTCGCAAAAAAGTCTGCCACAACATTGGCTTCTCTATATGCATGGGATATCTTTATATTATCAAACTTATCTAAGGTTGAAATAGCATCATCAATCCAAGAATTTATGGTCCATGAGGGGGGGACCTACCTAAAAGACATTCAATAATATTTTTTGAGTCCCCTTCAAGCGAAAGGTTTTTAAAATTCAGACTATGAGCCAAATTTATAACATGAAAAGCTCCAGCAGCCTCAGCTAAGTGATTGGTTTGTGAGCCAAGGGGTGTGGCAATCGTTTCGAGAAAAAAATCCAAAAGAATCCCTTAAAACTCCTCTGCATCCCGCCGCCCCAAGATTACCTTTAGCCGCCCCATCAAAGTTGGCTTTGATCCAACCGTTAGGTGGAAAAGTCTAGTAGACACCGTCCCTGTCCTTCTTAGCATGTTTAGGAGCACAAGAAATATCAAAACTAATATTCCATTCCTTAGCAATCGTAAGATCATAGGAAGAACAAGCCACTTTCTCAGTGTTACAAACCTTCTAGGGGATTGCATTGAAATTTTCTTTCATTAATCTGATTATTTTATCAAACACAATGACCAGCGAATATTCTTTATCTCTATAAATTCTATTGTTTCATTCTTTCCATAGACCCCAAGCAACATGAGGGAGGGAAAAATCCCACATTTTCTGAAGTGTTGGGTTGTGAGTAGGGGCTTTCCATTGGATGAAGAAGTCTTCAATTGACGAGGGGAACACCGAAAATAATTGCCAATAACAAAGGAATTTTTCCCAAATCAAGGCAGCAAATGGACAATGAAGAAACAAATGACAAACTGATTCTACTTCCATCTTGCAGCGATAAATTTTTTTGGGTATTTGAAAGCCTTGCTTGCAAAGATTACCAACTACGAGCACTTTATTTTGAAGTAGGATCCAAAAGAAGATGTTGACTTTTTGTACCAGGTGTTTGATCCAAGAATTCGACCAGAAGGGAGGAGGAACCTGGGAAAAAGACAACCTAGCAAAAGCCGACGAAATAGAATAGTTGCCTGAGGGTTCATCTTTCCAAACAAGACGGTCTTCCGTCTGATCATGGAAAAGTCTGACATCCAACAGGGATGAATGAACAGGAGCAAGAGCCTGACTAACAAGACACAAATCCACCCATTTTCGATTCGTCCAATAATCTTTAACATACAAACCAAATAGAGCTTTACAAATCTCAGCCCACCAGTGAAAAGGTTCAATTTTGGTAAGGGGATCATTAAACAACCATCTGTCCTCCTAGAATCTTGTTTGGTTTCCACTCCTGACTTGCCAACCCACTCCTGTTTCAACAACTCTTCTACTAGTAATCAAGTTATTCCAACAGGTTGAGCCTCTGGGTAGAAGATGGGATTCCATCATGACTATAAGAGATCTGTTATTCTCCAAATATTTGCTTGTCAGGATATCAGTCCATTCCCTTGAGGACAAAAATAGCCTCCAAATTTTTTTAGCAAGAAGAGTCTTGTTAACCATCTTGATTTTTCTAAGACCTAAGCCACCGGCCTTTTTAGGACTACACACTAGATCCCACCCTATTAAAGGCAACCTTTTTCTTTCTTCATCACCCGACCAAATAAATATTTTTTGAATCTTTTCAATGGCATCCGCAAACTTGGCAGGGATTTTAAAAAAGCTTAAAGCATAATTCGACAGATTCTGAAGAGTAGCTTTGAGGAGCTGTAATTTACCAGCTTGACTTAGCAAAGCTCTTTTCCATCTAGCAAGCTTCTTACTAAACCTTTCAACCAACGAAATCCAAAAGGAATTTGGGGGTTTAAGGCTTAAAGGTAATCCTAGATAGGTGGCAGGTAAAGACTCCACCCTACAACCTAGGATTCTGACAATTTTATTTTGTCTGTGTTTAGGAGTATTAAAGAAGAAGAGAGAGCTCTTTTGTTTATTAATCAACTGGCTAGCTGCCCTTCCATACGCATCCAACAGAGATTTCAAAGTCTTTCCCTACGAAACAGTAGATTTTTCCAAGAGCATGGTATCATCGACAAATTGTTGATGAGAATAGATCAAATTACTAGAGGACAGTTTAAGACCAACAAGGAATATTTGATCTATCAGCCTTTTCAAATTTCTTCCAAGACTTTCAGCCATAATAGTAAATAAAATAGGAGAAATAGGATCTCCTTGTCTTAGACCTCTTGAGATTTGAAAGAAAATCGAGGGAGATCCATTAAGCATAACAGAGATAGCAACAGTAGACACAAGCTGCTCCACCAACTGAAGAACCCTGTTGCTGAACCCAAACAAATTTAAAATTTTAAACAAGAATTTCCAATCAACTCTATCATAGGCTTTCGAAATATCAAGATTTAAGAGGAAACCTTCAGTCTTTGATTCAACTAGGGAATGAATATTCTCATGCACTGTGACTATTGAATCAAGGATCTGTCTACCAGGGAAAAATCCATTCTGTTGAGGTGAAATCAGAGTTGGGAAAATAATTAAAAGTTTGGAAGTCATAACCTTGGAGATGATTTTGTAGATAGAGTTACAAAGGCTGATGGGTCTGAAAGCATCAAAGTACACCACTCTAGGCTTCTTAGGAATAAAAACTAGAAAAGTAGCATTCAACTCTTTTAGGAGACTTCTGAACCCAAAAAATTCTTTTACAACATTCACCACATTCTCTCCAACAATCTCCCAAAACCATTGAAAGAAGAACATAGGGAACCCATCGGGACCCGAAGCTTTACTCCCTTCAAAGGAAAAAACAACCTTCCTAACTTCCTCACTAGAGGGAATAGCAGTTAGCATAGAGTTATCTTCCTGATTGATCACATTAGGTATAGCCTCTATCAAATGATCCTGATCATTTTGGTTATTTTCGTCATTCTTAGAAAGAAGATTTTTCAAGAAGATAATAGCATGCCTTTTGATATCCTCCTCCTCCTCATACCTATTACCATCAACTTCAATAAGAGAGATTCTGTCAACCGCCCTATGTTTTGAGGTCGACAAGTGAAAGTACTTAGTATTTTTGTCACCTGCAGATAACCATAAAGCTTTAGATCTTTGTCTCCAGAACCCCTCTTCTTTAGAAATGATGCCTTGCATCTTAATAAGGAGCTCATTATCTTTTTCCTTAATATCATTCAAATATCCTTCCTTCTGGATTTTATTTTGGATCTCCCCCAACTCCATTTGAAGATCATATTTTATCCTAAAAATGTTACTAAATGACTCTTTTTTCCATTTTTTTAAATTGAATTTAACTTCCCTTAGTTTTTTGGCCACTCTAAACATAGCTGTTCCAAAGATATTAATATTCCACCATTTCCTAATTTCCTCTTTAAAAAGAGGATAGGAAAGCCACATTTTTTCAACTCTGAAGGGGATATTTTTCTTTATTTTTAAAGGATCCACAAGAAAACTTATGGGGAAATGGTCAGATCCAATCCTAGAAAGGGATTTAAGAGAACAATAATAGTTTAATAACTATTGATCAAAAATTAAAGTTCTATCTAATCTAACCTGGATTAGATCCATACCCTTTCTGCAATTCGACCAGGTATAAGAGGCGCCCTGCAAATGTAGATCAATCAACGCCTAATTATTGATAAAATTATGAAGATCCTCCTTACTTTCCACATTGATCTGGGATCCTCCAAATTTTTCTTCATTCAGTAAGGGAGTATTAAAGTCTCCCATGACAACCCAAGACTTGCTGTTAAAAATCCTTTAAAAAGTGGCCAGCTCCAACTAGAAAGATTTTCTTATACCTTTTCCATTGGGAGCATAGATATTTTATTGAATCTAGCTGAAATTATCCCTAATATGGGTGAATCTAGTAGCAATATGGTTTGAGCCATGTATACTACAGTACTGAAATAGTTTAATCTTTTCCACTTTTTTCTTTGACATTTTAGTTTCTTGAATAAGGAGAATATTTGGCTTATGATCTGTAACAAAATTATGTAGTACATCCTGCTTACATGGGGATTATTAAGTCCCCTGATATTCCATGACATGATCTTCATGATTTACAAGGGGAGTGGAGGCACTCTAGGATGGTTTTCTGAAAGCCATCCGCAATATCCTGAAAACTGTTATTCTCTCTTGTCCATTTAGTAGATCTTTTTCCATGAGAGTTCTTTGTTGCTCCACAGTCTGCCTTAGATTTTGACCTAGTAGAGATACCACTTGGAGTCTTCCATTTTTTATCTTTTTTCTTATTTTTCTTAGATAAAACATCCTCTCTATCAGTACAAAATGACATGGATTTTAAGTGAATACAATTTGGTGAAGATTCCCAAGGAAACCAAATTTCATTAAGGTTTGAGGTAACTTCACCGAATTTTATTCACTTGAGCCATGTCATTTTGTCCTAGGAAATTAGTAGACATAGATCCCTTTAAGCTATCCTATCACCCTAAGCCATAAATTGATCAACATAGATCATGAAATCTTATTCATATTATAATATTGCATGATCTTATATTATTGTTAAATTTGGTTGCCTTGGGAAACTTCACGAAATTTTGAGAACTTATTTGATCCGCTTAAGAAATTTCATATTAGGACACCTTGAGAAATCCTAAAGTATGGCTTAAGGGGATCTATGTAGTAAGGTCTTAGTACAAAATGACATGGCTTAAGTGAATAAAATTTGGCGAAGATGAGGCAACCAAATTTCATTAAGGTCCTAGGCAACTTCACCAAATTTTACTCACTTGAGTCATGTCAGTTTGTCCTAGGACCTTACTAGACATAGATCCCCTTAAGCTATCCTATAACCCTAAACTATAAATCAATCAACCTAGATCATTATTTATCTCATTCGTATTATATTCTTGCACGATGATCTTATTATTGTTACATTTGGTTTCCTTGGGCAACTTCACAAAATTTTGAGAACTTATTTGATCCCCTTAAGAAATGTCATATTAGGATGCCTTAAGACATCGATTTACGGTTTAGGGTGATAGGATGGATTAAGGGGATCTATGTCTAGTGAGGTCCTAGGACAAAATGACATGGCTCAAGTGAATAAAATTTGGTGAAGTTGCAAGCAACCAAATTTCATTCAGAGTCTAAGAAAAAATAATGGCTTTAGGGTTTAGGGTTTAGGGTAATAGGATAGCTTAAGGGGATCTATGTAGTAAGGTCCCATGATAAAATTACATAGCTTAAAGGAATAATTTTTGGTGGAGTTTCCTAAGGCAACCAAATTTCATTTTAAGGTCCTAGGACAAAATGAATGCATTAGTGTTTAGGGTTTAGATTTTAAAGTTCAAGGTTTAGAGTTTAGGGAGCTTAGGGTGAAGTTTTGGTGTCCCTTGGAATATAATGGAATTGCAAGTTAGTGTTCAAAGAAGATTTTCTTATGGAACAGTTGATTGAGATAGCTCTTATTTCAACTGACCAACCTAGATCATGAAATCTCATTCATATTATAATCTTGCACGATCTTATTATTGTTAAATTTGGTTGCCTTGGGAAACTTCATCAAATTTTGAGAACTTATTTGACCCCCTTAAGAAATGTCATATTAGGACCCCTTAAGACATCAATTTATGATTTAGGGATGATAGGATGGATTAAGGGGACATATGTCTAGTGAGGTCCTAGGACAAAATGACATGGCTCAAGTGAATAAAATTTGGTGACGTTGCCCAAGGCAAGCAAATTTCATTAAGGGCCTAGGAAAAATGATGGCTTTAGGGTTTAGGGTTTAGGGTTTAGGGTTTAGAGTTTAGAGTTTAGGGTTTAGGGTAATAGGATGGCTTAAGGGGATCTATGTAGTAAGGTCCTACGACAAAATGACATGGCTTAAGGGAATAAAATTTGGTGGAGTTGCCCAAGGCAACCAAATTTTATTTTAAGGTCCTAGGATAAAATGAATGCTTTAGTGTTAAGGGTTTAGATTTTAGAGTTCAAGGATTAGGGTTTAGGGAACTTAGGGTGAAGTTTGGGCGACCCTTGGAATAATGGACTTGCAAGTTAGTGCCTAGTTTATGAATATTTTTGATTTTATGAATAGATTGACTATTTCCATAATATAAACACATAATTATGTATTATTAATATTGAGTTTGATGTATATTTTAACTGGATATTTTTTTAATTGAATATAAGAAATATGATTTTATTTAACATTTTTTCATTAATATTTCCCACTTAAATGTATTTTATGATATAAAATGTATAATATAAAATTAGTTAATGTTGAATCAAGTATTTTATTTTGGATTGTTTGGAATTGAAAGTACCTAAAAGAAAATAAAAATATTTAGATTCTTTTAGTGTCTAGGTAACTAGTGCAAATTGAGATTTTAGACTAAACTAGAAGCCTAGTTAACAAGTAATTGACTAGAATAAGGGTTAAGATTGTCAAAAGACAACAAACAACACATGCAAACAAGAAATGGAACCACGAAATCACTAAGAGAGATCAAAACATAAAATAGAAATGAATGTTGAGTATTATCTAATTAAGTGACAATTGGAAATGGATTGTACACTTGGATTTAGGAAATTGCTAACTAAATTTGCAAACAAACATTGATAAATTTATGAATTGTAACTATTCTTTAACATATTGTTTTCTAATCTAATTATAATTTAACATTGAAAGTAAAGTTTAACAAATTGTTTTCTCCATACAATGCAAATGAAATTTGAAACATTTAAGCAATGCAAATGAATTTTCTTGAGCTTGAAATTAGGATTTTCAAAATCAAAATGATTTGTTCAATTTCAATTTAGGGTTTTAGCAATTTTTTTTATTCAAATCAATTTAGGGTTTCAATCTAAGCAATTAGGGTTTTGAATTCAATTTTTTTTGTTTCATGTTTCAATCTAGGGTTTTCAAATCCATTTTTTTGGTTTGATTTGAATTTAGGGTTTCAAAAAGCTTGATCAGGGTTTCCAAATGCAATTTTTTTGTTTCATTTCAATTTCTAGGGTTTTGAAATGCAATTTTTTTTGTTTCGTGTCAATTAAGGTTTTCAAATGCAATTTTTTGTGGTTTGATTGAACAATTTAGGTTTCAAAAGCTAAATTTTGTTTCTAAAATACAATTCAAGGTTCATTCTTTCCTTTCTATTCAATATCTCCAGGTTTCATTGCATTTTTCATCTATTTCCACAATTCCTCATTTCTACTATTATGGGAAATCAAATGCTTAAAATGTCAAACAAATTACAAATATATATGCTAAAATCTATTCTTCTATTAACAATTTCAATAAAAAATAAAAAAATGCTAAAAAGTGGGGATGGAGGCATACCTGGAGGCTAGTTTTGTAGTTGCTGTCACCCACCAAATTGAGATCCCATGTGTAGTGAAAATGAAGTTTTGTTCATTTTTTAAAAAATAAATACCATTACAAAACAAGATCCTGATTATTACAAAACGAGATCCCAATTATTACAAAATGAGATCCCAATTTTTATAAATTGGGATCCCATTTTGTACTAATCGGGATCTCGTTCCTTGTCTGTTGGTTTGGGAACCTTTAACAAATGGGATCCCAATTTTTAAAAAGTGGGATCCCGTTTGACATTTAGGTTCGAAATCCCAAAACTAAATGTGATCCCGATTTTTAAAAATTGGGATCCCATTTATAAAAATCAGGATCCCATTTTTGTAATGCCAATTTCATTTTTTGGCTAAGGAAAAAAATTCCATGGTTCGTGGACTCAAATTTGTGCACTTACGCATAGTTGACAAATGACTTTGGATTTTTAAATGTTAAAATGTCAACACCGACATATTTGAATTGGGGCCAAAATAGGTTGAATAGGGGCAATTGGCGCCCTAGTCTAGACCTATTTTGGGGCATTAAGCATCAATGAATAAACATTAATTAGTTAATCCAAATTCAACTTCTAATTTTGTAAAGGTTATTATCAAATGTGTAAATTAAATACACAATTTGGTGTAGGCACATGAGGGGGAGTTAAACCTAGTGTGAACTTGTCAAGGGTGACAATTTACGATTCTACATGTTCACACCCATGTCCACAACTTTTTTCATTTTTTCAAAGCTAGCACTTTCATGTCTTAGGTAAATCTTGCATAGCTCAATATTGAATACAAAATTTAAATTTTTAAATTGAAACTTCTAAACCCTTTCCCTTTCCTACTAGCCACTAAGCCAAGTTGGTACACATAGATGTGTGATTCGATGCTATGTATTGGTGTGTGGAGTAATTCATTTTATTGAATAAGGAGAATTCATTTTACATTTATATTGGTAGCTTAAAAATAATACATTTTGCATCCAAATCATATAGGCTATTTGCATGTTTGTGCATGTTGGTTTCATTCATTCACTCAAAGTTCTAAAATTTTTATTGTACAAGGAATTGACCAAATAGAACTTGAATAGAGGAATATAGATTTATCCCCTACCATGTTTGTAGATATTTCCTTGGCATATCTAAACAAAAGGAAGACAAAAACAAGCAAGTCTCTACTACAAATTTTTACTATTTTTTACTCATGGGTGATAATTCATTTATGTGAAGAAAAATCATTTTCCTGACACCTAACTTAAATCTCAAATAACTTGGCTTTGACCTACACAAATTTATGGGACAAGACTAAGTCCTAGACATTCATTAGACCATGGAAATTAAGTTTCTATAGCTAAAAAACTAAATTTTGTACAATAACATTAATTCTGTAACATTATTTCTAAAACTAAACACTTCTGTAAAAATAATATTTTTAAATTTTCAATCCAACTCTAAAATTAATTTAAATTAATTATTTACATTTATTTTTTTAATTTAAAAATTATTTATATAAAACAATTTAATTCATTATAATCATAACAATTATATATATATATATCGCCTATTATAATTTTATATATTATAATATATCATCTAACTTCACATATGAAAAACTTTGTTTGTCAAATCTCAATTAAGATTTTTTTCCATATTTTTCAAATACAATATTATACTTACCCCAAGAAACATTGGTAATTGGCAAGGTTATAAATTGGAAAGAAAATACATTTTTTAATAGGTTAATTTAAGTTATTAATAATTGTAAATATTTGAGTATAAATTAGTTTAGATTAAATAATGATAATTGCGAATGATAAATTAAATCATATTTATATTAGTTATTTGTTTAAATGAAAATGTATTTATTTTACTGATTGAGAATGCATATTTGTGAGGATTTTAAAATATGTTTTATTTATTGTTTGAAGATGCAATCTTTTTATCAATGAAATACTTTGGATCTTAAGTTGTGTTTGTGTGTTATTTAGGGTTGAATTTGACAATTTGGACCAAGTCCATGATTGTGGATTTGTCCTCTAAGTTTAAACTTGACCTTTATGGAATGTCTAGTCTTACTCTTCTATTCACTTGGTTAAATTTCATCTGGTCTTCTCTTCTCTAGCATCAATAGAATTACATAGAAATATCTTGGAAGTGTTGTGTCAAATAGAAATGTGTTCTCTTAAATCGACCTTTAGGAATATGTGTGAAAGATTCATTGCTCATACATAAGATCTTGAAATCTATATGCAAATTCATTATTCTTTTTAGACACGAACTTCAAATATTTAACTATCAATTGATCTTTTAATGAATTAAGAGATTACGACTTCAAAGATTAGAGATGCTCCACAAACATATACCTATGCTTGAAAGCTTAAGAATATTTCAAAAACATATACTTAATCAATTCAAGACATGAAAGTAAAGGGAACCAATCAACAAAATTTTGACTCTTTAGTTTTAGAAATATAGGGATCTTTCTTGCAGTTGCACAAATGATATTAGACGGACAAAACATTAGATCTGACTGTATTAATGACAGTATTTGAGTAAGTGTACAGACATGTGTAACAGATACTTACATTCAATGAATGTATAGAAATATTTGTAATGCAAAGCGTATGTTTTGGTCTGTCGAGTACTCCTTTTTACTAACTTTTTGTTCCAACATAAATTCTGAAGTGTTTTCCAATGAAGGTTGCTGCCTCTTCATAAGTTTCCCTCCTCAGACGACAATAGCAGATACGCAATTCCATAACTTGAAAGTTTAAATAAAATTACTTTTAACACAGTGGGGTAGGAGAAATCCATTGCATTGTATGTAATAAAAGAAATTGAAAAAGAAAATACACAAAATATATTCATGTCCAATCCCAACGCAGCTTGTCTTTGGATTAAGCTCTCTCATTTCTTGGGATGCTTGACAATCAAAACTGGGCACTTTGCATTGTGATCTGAAGAGGATTTTATACAGCAAAGTTATGCCCTGAAATGATCATGCAGGTCGGTGAAATTTGAAACAGAGCCCACAGAAATAGAAAAACCATTTCTTCTTTAAAAAACAGTGGCGGTCGAATTCACATGATTGATGTGGGCCATCCCCTTAATTCATCGCGGGAGATAAGCATGTTCTCTAGAAAATGTGACGTGTCGAAACTTTGGAAACGTCGAAAGGAGAGAAGAATAGACAAAACATCCTCCGCGTTTCTAGTAATCGAAACATCTGAAATGAAATAAAATATTTTAATTACATTCACGAGGCCACAGCAGTCTATGGTATCCAGGAACAGCACAATAGGATAAAGAGTATAGAATATATAATAATAATATAACCTATATATATTATTATAGTATAGAATATATAATAATAATATAACCTATATATATTATTATATATAATTAATAATAATTAATACTATTTTGTTAAAGAGTATAATATATAATAATAATATATTATATATTATATATGCATAATTATTCTTTTATTATATAAAATTTACATTATATATTAATTATGCTAATATATACTTAATTACATAGGATAAAGGATGTCATAATGTTAAAACCTAAATATGTTGGATCTTGGCTGTAATTTTAATTTTAATAAACATACTCTAAACCCTCGCCAAAACATTATTTTTACGCTGTAGCTTGCCAAATTGGAGTGAAAGGTCAATACCAGCGAGTAAGAGTTTGGAGTGGAAACCAATAGTGGCGGGGAAAGTAGTAATAAGCGGTTGGGGGACAACAGTAAAAAGCGGTTACCTAACAGATTTTAATTATGCCTACCTACTTGCAAATGTCATGTCTGCCTGTAAACGATCAACGACCGGCGATCGTCGAATTGTATTGCAACCCATCTCCTTGCTTTTGGATTGTTTCTAGAAAAAATGAGCTTAGAAAGCTCAAATAGAGACATTCCTTTGGTGTAAATATGGTGAGGAATTAAATTTAATATTGTATAAAAATTCAGTTGATAGAATTAGAGAAATAGGCACTCTTAATTCTGCATCATCAGGGTAACCATTTATCGTGCTCTAACAAGTTTTTCAAATTTTGATATATGCACACACACACACATAGAAGGAAAACAAATTTTGGGTTGATCTCCTAAGGAGGAGCTTAAGAAATTTTTGGCACCCCCTTTTTCCATTGATATCAAAGGGGGAGAGAAAAGAAGAATGAAGAGGTGTGATGGTAATGAAGAGGTTAGATCTTCTCTTTTTATTATGCATGTTGACATCAATGACAAAGGGGGAGATTGTTGGAAGAAGGAGAAGAAGCAGATTGTTAGAATTGTTGATTGTTGGCAACATGGGCATGAATTGTATACTACTACTTGATCTAGTGTTGTCATTGATTCCAACATTGTTATGATCATCTTAGTATGATTTAAAGTAGCACTGAAGAAATGTGTATAGAATAAGTTGGTCCGGTAATTATGGTTGTACAAGAAATTAGCTAAGTACTTATACTAACTATTTTATGGTTCAATGTGTCACTTTTTGGGTCTGCACTCCACCACATTATGTGATCTCGCTCTATGCTTTTCACCATGGTTTGAAGTCTATTAGATTAAGGTAAAATCAAGATTCTATGATGTGTTGTGAAATATCCTGGAAGTTATGCATGATAGAGTTTAGCTTTGTGTATTTCTTTGTAAATAGTATATCAGTGTGGGAGATTCTGGATTTCGTTGAGAAGAATTATCCTATGTTGTGGTTCTAAAGGTAGACTCACTAATTTTAGCGAAGTGTGAATTTGAAGAAAGATAGAATCTAGAAGTCACTTATATGGAGAAGTGTATGTATGATTGAAAGTTTTTTGTGATTAGGTCTAATTCCTGACCGACCTGATACATGAGACGTGTTGTGAAGATTAAACATATATTGAAAATGTTTATAGGATCTATTTTAGGTCTATGCTGACCTAAATGATGCATTGCACGTTTGGTTTGAGAACGAAGAAGTTTTGAATCATGTGTAAAGTTGACAAGGCTATTTTTGAATTGTTCTTTGTTACATCTAATTAGGCTGACCTAATTGATGTATGTGGATGTAATTGGGTATTTATATGTGAGAAATTTTGTAGTTGTAAGATCCTTGGATGAGAAGAAATAAGTGGAAAATCAGGTGCAAAAGGTCTCATGTGATGCGAACATACGAATTCAGAGGTGTGAGATCAGAATAAGGGAAGAATTGTTGAGAAACTACTAACTAGAGTAGTGTACTTTATATTTAGAGCTTCAAAGGAAATCAAATTGAACATAAGGAAGGTGTATTTTTATCAATTCAAATTATGGCTAAGTAGCCATCCTTATTTTGTATCTAATTCTAGTTGTGAGCCTTTTAAGGGAAGTACGTCCTAGTAGTGAGCCTCTATAATATACTATATTGTGAGTTAATCCTCATCGTGGTTTTTCCCATTTTGGATTTTCCACGTAAAAATCCTAGTGTTCATGTGTTATGTGACTTTGTGGATGAATCCCACTTTCATTCTTTATTTCTGTCAATATGTTTTGGCGATTGGATAAGTTATGTTCACAAGTTTAATAGAATACTGATTCACCCACCCTCTTAGTATTTTGGATGTTCAACACACATTAGTAACCTGCAAACCAGGATATCAAAGAAGATAATCTTGTAGACATCAAGACTCAAAAACCAAATCAACCACATATCAGATTTTCCAAACATGTCCACAAATGAGTAACCATAGTCAAGGAACCAAACAAGCATTAAGGAGATAAGAACAACCTGCTAACACCAAACCATATCACCACCAAACAACCACATACATGATCATGTCGTGCCAAAGCATAAATGTATCTACATACCCATGACACCATAACCATAGTCATCATTGTACCTGCACTCAACTATCACCCATACAAGACTCCAAGTCTATACTCACAAGTCTATACTCGTATCAACCCATGTCCTCAAATATGAAGAAAACCTATGTACCTATCACCATCAAAGTTCAACTTTGAAAAACACCTGTAAAACTATACCAAGAACCACATAATAGATAATCAACTGCACCATCATAAATATCATATAAAAACATGTACTCTCTCAAAGTTTCACCTCTTGACTCATTCAGACGCTCACACAATCACACCCTGAATCTTAGGCACCTAAAAGTGATCAAACAAGTACCATACATTCCCTACACAAAAACTAATAAAAAAATTGATCCATTATGTAGTACACTATATATACTATCTAATGCCTATTCAAAATCAAAAGTCTGATTCTGTATGCAAAAGTTATGACCAAAACTATGAAATAGAGAATATCTAGCTTTTGGGCTCAAAAAGTTGATAAAAACTACAAAATCAAGAAATTAAATTTGTACCATTCTGTAGTTCTTGAAACCACATTTCCAACAAGTATAAGAAGTCAAAAAGCTAAGCTCCTAGGTGAAAGTTATGCAAGTTTTTTAGAAATTGCCTATTTGGCCATGTAGAGCAAGCTAAGGTGGTCCCCGGGCTGAGGTGGCCCCAAGTAGGAGAGGTATGGGGAGAGAAGAAAACAAGATTCTCATCACAAGTAGGAAATGTATTGGGAGAAGAACAACTTTTATTGTCATGATTGTCTTTGATTACATCCTCTTGCACCAAAACACTCTCACAAGTAGGAGAGATATTAGGAGATGAGTGAAGGGTAGTCAGATCTATATTAAGAAATGTTTCCATGATTTCATTCTCTTGATCCCCTTAAGACGTCGTATTAGGAAACCTTAAGACATCCCCTTAAGATGTGTCATATTAGCACATATCCTAAATATTATACTTAATTATATCATTTGTTATGATGACTCACCTTGAAACTTATAATACTTGTTTATATCACTTAATATTTATACTCAATTATGCTCTTCTTTGATCCCCTTAAGATGTCATATTATGATCCCTTAAGACATGTAGTATTAGCACATATCCTAAATGTTATACTTAATTATATCATTTGTTATGATGACTATCCCTAAAACTTATAATACTTGTTTATATCACTTAATATTTATACTCAATTATACTTTTCTTTGATCCCCTTAAGACATCGTATTAGGACCCCTTAAGACATCCCCTTAAGACGTGTTGTATTAGCACATATCCTAAATATTATACTTAATTATATCATTTGTTATGATAACTCACCCTAAAACTTCTAATACTTGTTTATATCACTTAATATTTATACTCAATTATACTCTTCTTTGATCCCCTTAATTTGACGTTGTATTAGGATTCCATTATTTGTTTTGATAGCTTATAAATTAGTGTTGGATGCTATTATTTATAGAATTTATTAATGCTTTTGTTCTCTAATCTTGTATGGTATTATTTATTTCTTAAAATTTTATCCTTTCTGGTATATAAACGGATTCCTTTTGTTTGTAAATTATGATTTATTGACTAATTAAATTGATTGACGCGAATTGAATAAGTTCATTTACTAATTATCGCTAATTATTGAATGTACATATCACATATATCATGTATGAGATCACTAAATTTGTAAAGTATAAATATTAAAATGTCCTATTAATTTCAAATTTAATTTCATATTTATATTTAATTTCACATTAATGTCTTGACTATGAAAATAAAATGCATAAATGTACACGTGTAAATTAAAATTTTAAACAATAATAAATTCCATTATTTACAACATATTAAGTGCATGAAACCAATATATCAAGCGCATGAAATAAAGTCCATCAGAGTACAACCCATGAACTAAAGTCCAACTAAGTACTTGAGCCATGAAATATAAAGTCCAATAGAGCACATGAGAAACCAAAAATGTATTCCACAAAATAAATAAATATAGCCCATAAAATCATGTTTCTAGTTCATGTATTGTCTCTATAATCAAGAGATCACCTCTTCATGCCATGCAGACTATGCGGATGACCTGAAACACTCTGTACAAGAGAAAGATGAAATCATATGTAAGACAATGAAAAATGATTTAATGACAGCTTAATTTATAATTAATCATAAAATTAAATTACCATCATATCTGGGTCTGGATGCTCTGGTGCACTTGAACCAACCTCTAGATTCTCTAAATCAATCTACGTAAACAAGAAATTTAAGAAAGTTGAAAGTTTTTAGATGTAAGTCTACAATTAAAAATGATTTAATTTAATTTAATTTATAATTTATCATATTTTAATTGTACCATATTATAATGAGGTTGTGCACCCTCTTCTCTAGGACTTGTTTATACATGCTCAACTACAAGATGTGTCTCATGCTATAAAAGAAAAAGAATTTAGAACATTTATTAGATCATATTATATATATATATTCAATTTGAAATTTAAAATTAAAGTTATATTTGGAATATATAATTTGTAATTGAATTTAAATATAATAAAAAAATTAAATTACCATGATATCTGGAGCCTGCTTTGCATGTCCTCCTGGAGGTGTAACTATGTCTAGGTCAGGGCTGAAAGTTGCACTATTAAAGCCCTACAAGATCAAATTTAAAGTATGTATATTTGAATTAGGTTAAAATATATATATTCAAGTTTGCACATTTTGTGTAGATTTTTTTTTAAAGAACTTGAAAATCAGAGGTTTCATGAGTAGCCGCAACATCTAATGTTTTCCCGATGCCCATTCTCATTGTGGTATCAACCTAGAAATACATGTAGACATTTAACACTTATAATATTTACAAGTGTACATGCAAATTTCACATATAGTGAATTCAAAATTCATAATTGTAACTATACTAATGTAAGTTAAACAATTTACAATATAAATGTACCTACCCCTGATCTACGATGGCTGGTAGTGGAGGAGTGCTCGACAACCCCTTGGGTGTAATCAACGTGGAAGCCGATTGACTCCCCTAAACCAACATAAATATTTTAAACATATGTTCATGATTCACTTATAAATTTAAAACTCAAGTTAAAAATCATTTCATACATAATTTAAAAAATTGAAATAAAAATACACCATAAGGGTTGCCGACTAGGACTGGTGTCGATGTATGTACTTGTGGAGCGGATGATTGCCCCATCATTAGTGTCATCTATACACCAAATAGTTTGATTGTTAAAATGTATTGCAAAATTTTCTTTGATATATACATTCATCAAAATTCTTATAAAATGAATGTGTAGATGCATATTTATACTTGTGTCGCAGTGTCCTTAGGGTGATGGTCTATTGTAGTAAACTCTACATATGAACTGATGGAACCAGATGAACCACCAGAATCTCCACATCCACCTGAACTAAGTGTGGCCTAATCAGGTCCATAGCATAATTGATGGCAACTAGTGCATACATGTGGGATGGGCCTCAACACTCCTGGAGTGGTACTCAGACCAGCTCCATAAAACACTCCTCCATCATCATCGTCTCTATGCTTCCTACCCACTATCGCAAAAACATGTTGATCAAGGTCTCCTGCGAGTGTACTAAGGGATCCTAATGTTGAGACCACCGCTTGATGATGCATAGTTGTGGGAATGGGAGGACCAAGAGTAGCAGCAAGGGGCTGCACATGCACAGGGTGTTGGGGATCAACCCTTTCCCCTAACCTCTATTGTGGCATGATGATAGCAACACCCTAAAATGATTTAAAATCAAAATAATTGGGATTTTGTCCCATAAAAAACTCTACATACAGTTCCCTCAAAAAATACAATGGGCACTCCCAATTAGCATGTGGTGGACTATCAAAAACGATATGCCATCGATCCCAAAAAATTGCACTCATCTGTGGATGTATGCACCACCTCATGGACATTCTAGATTTATTGGGAGGAATCGACTGCCAAGTAGTAGGGTCGAGAAAGTAAGGGGCTAGGTGGGATTTTGTTATTTTAAGGTCTAAAATTTGTTTATAAGAGAGATTGTCTGCATAAAATTGTCTCATCTGCTCTCTCTCTCTCTCTCTCATCAATGCCTAACTAGATCAGAATCAATAGTCCTGATGGCATCCACAACATTTTGCATCATGGATGCAAAATGTGTCACGTGTGGGGGAATCAATGCTCAATTCTATATAGTGTTGATTTGATTTTGAATGGATGTAACCTGATCATTTATGTGTGCTCGCAAGCGAGCCTCATCAGATGCAACGGGTGTTGGAGGTGGGATATTAGGTTGAGCGGGTGGAGGGGAAGGTGGAGGTGGCTAAGGTGGCAGATTGATGATATCATCAATGTTAAATTGATCCATGATATTAGATATAAGTGTGCACCTGCATTAAATTATACAAAATTAACATACAAACTTAAAAAATTACAAGAAATAGTTAAATTTGAAACGCACATGCAAATTTGTTTAAATAGGATGTGCATACATATACATACACATACATATAAATTGATTGAACTTGAGCATGTGCATACAAAATTCAAAATTTAACATGTACATACATTTAAAATAAAAAATACGATGCATAGTTTTCATGCATACATCATTCAACTAAACTATGTACATACATATGTAATTTTAAAATTACATATGCAATTTTAATGCACGTACATACTAAAAAATAAACTTGAAACATTCAAAAAAAGCTATATATATATATATATGTATGTATATATATATTACAATTTTCCAATAGGAGAAATCATAATCTACTAGATAGTTATAAAATATATACTATTATAAATTCATCATTATAAGTTGATAAATTCCACCAAATTCATAAATTCATGTCACTAAAAATATCCATCCAACCAAATTTATAAATTCATCACACAAAATATCCATCAAATCAAATTCATAAATTCATAACTATAAGATCCTTGTCTTAATTTATAAATTGTTGTGGCTTTCTACTGCATCTCTTCATTTCTTTGTGTTTTCCTTTTCAGAATCAGAAGTTCTCCTCTCCTCTAGCCATTGTCGATGCTCATCTAAGATCCCATCCATAGCCCTAACAACATCAACAACAGTTTGCATCCTAGATGCAAACATCCTCACAGGTGGTGCGACACATTCTTCATTTTGAATCATGTTGATTTGATCTTGGTTGGTTCTAGCATTGGAATTGATTCGTGCTTCCAAACGAGCACCATCGATTTTAGGTGGTGGAGGTGGGGGGTTATGAGGTGGAGTGGGTGGAGGTGGAGGTGAAGGTGGTGGAGATGGATGACATGGAGGTGGATTGCGAATATTATTGAATCGATCCATGCGATCTCTAAGATATGAGTGAACCTGAATTAGATTTGTAATTTCAAAATTTAAGATACATGTTTTGGAAATACCCTTAAACCATTCAATATAAATGGCCTAATTGAATATAAATGATAAAATATGTAAGCCTCATTTATGTCTAAGGCATGTTTTTGATAAAGGAAAAAATGGGTTTTATAGGGACTCGAAACCACTAGTTTACAACAAAAGAAAGAGAAGGACAAAAAAGCCCAGTGGAATAAACAGGCTGCAATAAAAGAAAAAACCAAAAAAAATAGCAACTGGCCAGAAAAGGCCAGGAAGGTCAATCAAAGAACCAACTGAAATGCAGGCCAAAAAACCAGCAGCAACTAACCCAGAGTCTTTAGAACAGACGTAGTCTCGGGCTCCAGGTCTTGCATATCCTGGACACCCTTCTTGAAAGTTTGAATCATATGTGGCATGGGGGTTGCCTTCCTTTTTAGATTAGCCCTGGTTATCTTCAAAATCCCAATGTCCTCTTCCTAGTTTTTATCTTTTTCCTCTTCCAAATCAACAACCAAGGACCCCTGTTGAGCTTTATCCAATTTTTCAGTCATAGCATTGATAATGATGGCATTATGTCTTGCCATCCTATTATTCTGATCAGTAATTATCTTCACATTATTTTTTATTTTTCCCAACTCAATTTCTATCCTTTTGTCCTTACCCACATTGTCTTGGATCTCTTTACGAGCAATGTATTCATTACGCTCTACATCCTTCTTGCATAATGCAAAAACCTTAGCTCCCATTTCTTCCAATTTACTTTGGAGGGCCTATTTTTTTATTTTTAGGTCATTAATTTCATGAAAGACCCATTTAGACATTTTGAAATGGTCCACAACATTATTCCTAGCTATGCCCAGAAAATCAGCAGAAGGTTCCCTATCAAGATTGAAGCAACTTTTAGCAAGGTCAGAGGCTCCAGGGGACCCAGTTATAACATCTCTATCCGTCAACGGGACAACAGAGGAAGAATTATTATTAGTGCCAGAATCCTTAGAATAAGGAGAATCTTCAGAATATGAAACAAGGTTTTTGACAGGTAGATTCTTTCCAACACCTTTGGCTTTAGGAGTAGAGCTTCTAGGCTTAGAAGCAGGGAAGGCTTTAACAAATTGGGGATTATGGATTTGGATTTTCTTGCCAGTTTGGACAGAGGGCGGATTCAGGGCCATCCTTATCGGACTCAAATTAGGTTTATTCCCTAAACAACTAGGTTTAGTTTCATCCTCCTCAGACGTCGAAGAGGCATCCAGGTTAGCAGGGGCCAACATATTTTGAAAATGTTAAAAGATTAACCTAATCAGACCAGTATGTAATATAGGATATCTTTTAGGGTTTTTCTTATGGTCTTCTAGAATCTTTCTTAAGGAACAAAGTAGATAGTAGGGGAGAGAAACCTTGACCTTATAGTGAAAATGATTGAGCAAGGAAAAGTGATAGCCATAGACCCTAGTGAAACGACCATCCAGGGTCATATACTCCATAATGATGCAAAGAACTTTTCTCCAAAGAGCTTTAATGGTTTCGACCTCAAAGTAACTATTGGAAACTTTCACCAGTTTCAATTTTTCCTTGTCTTTCTTCGGAAATCTAACCACTGCTTCATCGGAGAAAATCCTGTCCCGAAAAAATTTGTGTCCTTCAGTGGACATACTAGTCACTTCAGCAATGAGATTTTCATCAAGGTTAACTTTCCTGCCATAAAGGGTTATTTCCCCATTGTCCCAATTCTTATCAAAATGCTCTATAGCTTCTTGATTAGACCCATGGAGTTTTTCCAGAAAAGGGAGTAAACCCCCACTTTTAACTTTGTTCCATGCTTTAGTGTTTCTTATGTGCATCTTGAAGCTGTCCAACTCAACTCTTTTTCTATATCCTCCCATTTTAGCAAGCACAATAATGCAAACAAAGACAAAATATTGACTCGAAATGGTCCCGCCAAACCTATGAGCCCACAAAGCATGTCGAGCAAGCTTACAGGATAAGCTGATTAGCTCGGCCCCATGCAATCTAATAATAGTGATGTACGTACCCCGTTCTATCATCATTAATTAAGTGACACACACCTTGCCCATGTGATGCATCATAGTTCAATAAGGCTCACACATTAACACCTAAATCACTAATGTTCAGCCAAGTGCACTGTCGTTTTCTTTTAACCCCTTCATTCGCAAAAAAGTTTGCCACAACATTGGCTTCTCTATATGCATGGGATATATTTATATTATCAAACTTAGCTAAGGTCGAAATAGCATCATCAATCCAAGACTTTATGGTCCACGAGGGGGAAGACCTACCTAAAAGACATTCAATAATATTTTTTGAGTCCCCTTTAAGCCAAAGGTTTTTAAAATTCAGACTATGAGCCAAATTTATAACATGAAAAGCTCCAGCAGCCTCAGTTAAGTGATTGGTTTGTGAGCCAAGGGGTGTGGCAATCGTTCCGAGAAAATTTCCAAAAGAATCCCTTAAAACTCCTCCGCATCCTGCCGTCCTAGGATTACCTTTAGCCGCCCCGTCAAAGTTGGCTTTGATCCAACCATTAGGCGAAAAAGTCCAGCAGACACCCTCCCTGTCCTTCTTAGCATGTTTAGGAGCACAAGAAATATCAAAACTAATATTCCATTCCTTAGCAATCGTAAGATCATAGGAAGAACAAGCCACTTTTTCGGTGTTACAAACCTTTTGGGGGATTGCATTGAAATTTTCTTTCATTAATCTAATTATTTTATCAAACACAATGACCACCAAAGATTCTTTATCTCTGTAAATTCTATTGTTTCGTTCTTTCCATAGACCCCAAGCAACATGAGGGAAGGAAAAATCCCACAGTTTCTAAAGTGCTAGGTTGTGAGTAGGGGCTTTCCATTAGATGAAGAAGTCTTCAATTGACGAGGGGAACACCCAAGATAATTGCTAATAACAAAGGAATTTTTCCCAAATCGAGGCAGCAAAAGGGCAATGAAGAAACAAATGACAAACTGACTCTGCTTCCATCTTGCAGAGATAAAATCTATTGGGTATTTGAAAGCCTCGCTTGCAAAGATTACCAACCATGAGAACTTTTTTTTGAAGTAGGATCCAGAAGAAGATGTTGAATTTTGGTACCAAGTGTTTGATCTAAGAATTCGACAAGAAGGGAGGAGGAACCTGGGAAAAAGACAACCTAGCAAAAGCCGACGAAATAGAATAGTTGCCCGAGGGTTCATCTTTCCAAACAAGACGGTCTTCTGTCTGATCATGGAGTTTGTCAGCCAATAGGGATGAATGAACAAGAGCAAGAGCCTGATTAACAAGACGCAGATCCACCCATTTTCCATTCGTCCAATAATCTTTAACATACAAACCAAATAGAGCTTTACAAATCTTAGCCCACCCGTGAAAAGGTTCAATTTTGGTAAGGGGCTCATTAAACAACCATCTATCCTCCCAGAATCTTGTTTGGTTTCCACTCTTGACTTGCCAACCCACTCTTGTTTCAACAACTCTTCTACCAGTAATCAGGTTATTCCAACAGGTTGAGCCTCTGGGTAGAAGATGGGATTCCATCATGACTATAAGAGATCTATTATTATCCAAATATTTGCTTGTCAGGATATCAGTCCATTCCCTTGAGGACAAAAATATCCTCCAAATTTGTTTAGCAAGAAGAGTCTTGTTAACCATCCAGATTTTTCTAAGACCTAAGCCACCGGCCTTTTTAGGTCTACACACCAGATCCCACCCTATTAAAGGAAACCTTTTTCTTTCTTCAACACCGGACCAAAGAAATATTTTTTGAATCTTTTCAATGGCATCCGCAAACTTGGCAGGGATTTTAAAAAGGCTTAAAGCATAAATTGACAGATTCTGAAGAGTAGCTTTGAGGAGCTGTAATTTACCAGCTTGACTTAGCAAAGCTCCTTTCCATCTAGCAAGCTTCTTACTAAGCCTCTCTACCAATGAAATCCAAAAGGACTTCAGGGGTTTAAGGCTTAAAGGTAAACCTAGATAGGTGGCAGGTAAAGACTCCACCATACAACCTAGGATTCTGGCAATTTTATTCTGTCTGCATTCAAGAGTATTAAAGAAGAAGAGAGAGATTTTCTGTTTATTAATCAACTGGCTAGATGACCTTCCATACGCATCCAACAGATATTTCAAATTCTTTCCCTCCGAAACAATAGATTTTTCCAAGAGCATGGTATCATCGAAAAATTGTTGATGAGAACAGATCAAATTGCTAGAGGACGGTTTAAGACCAACAAGGGATCTTTGATCTATCAACCTTTTCAAATTTCTTCCAAGACTTTCAGCCATAATAGTAAATAAAATAGGAGAAATAGGATCTCCCTGTCTTAGACCTCTAGAGCTTTGAAAGAAAATCGAGGGAGATCCATTAAGCATAACAGAGATAGAAGCAGTAGACACAAGCTACTCCACCAACTAAAGAACCCTATTGCTGAACCCAAACACCTTTAAAATTTTAAACAAGAATTTCCAATCAACTCTACCATAGGCTTTCAAAATATCAATATTTAAGAGGAAACCTTCAGTCTTTGATTCAACCAGGAAATGGATATTCTCATGCACTGTGACTATTGAATCAAGGATCTGTCTGCCAGGGAAAAATCCATTCTATTGAGGTGAAATCAGAGTTGGGAAAAGAATTAAAAATCTAGAAGTCATAACCTTCGAGATGCTTTTGTAGATAGAGTTACAAAGGCTGATGGGTCTGAAAGCATCAAAGTCCACCACTCGAGGCTTCTTAGGAATAAAAACTAGAAAAGTAGCATTCAACTCTTTTAGGAGACTTCTGGACCCAAAATTTTCTTTTACAACATTCACCACATCCTCTCCAACAATCTCCCAAAACCATTGAAAGAAGAACATAGGGAACCCATCAGGACCCAAAGCTTTACTCCCTTCAAAGGAAAAAATAGCCTTCCTAACTTCCTCACTAGAGGGAATAGCAATCAGCATAGAGTTATCTTCCCGATTGATCACATTAGGTATAGCCTCTATCAAATGATCCTGATCATTTTGGTTATTTTCCTCATTCTCAAAAAGAATATTTTTGAAGAAGATAATAGCATTGCTTCTGATATCCTCCTCCTCCTCATATAGGTATTACCATAAACTTCAATAAGAGAGATTCTGTTAACCGCCCTATGTTTTGAGGCTGACAAGTGAAAGTACCTAGTATTTTTGTCACCTGCAGATAACCATAAAGCTCTAGATCTTTGTCTCCAGAACGCCTCTTCTTTAGAAATGATGCCGTGCATCTTAATAAGGAGCTCATTCTCTTTTTCCTTAATATCATTCAAATATCCTTCCTTCTGGATTTTATTTTGGATCTCCCCCAACTCCATCTAAAGATCATATTTTATCCTAAAAATGTTACCAAATGACTCTTTTTTCCATTTTTTAAAATTGAATTTAACTTCCCTTAGTTTTTTGGCCACTCTAAACATAGCCGTTCCAAAGATATTAATATTCCACCATTTCCTAATTTCCTCTTTAAAAAGAGGATAGGAAAGCCACATTTTTTCAACTCTAAAGGGGATATTTTTCTTTATCTTTAAAGGATCCACAACAAAACTTATGGGGAAATGGTCAGATCCAATCGTAGAAAGGGCTTTAAGAGAAAAATAATAGTTTAAGAACCGTTGATTAGAAATTAAAGTTCTATCTAATCTAACCTGGATTAGATCCATACCCTTTCTGCGATTTGACCAGGTATAGGAGGCGCCCTGCAAATCTAGATCAATCAACACCTGATTATTGATAAAATTCTGAAGATCCTCCTTACTTTCCACATTGATCTGGGATCCTCCAAATTTTTCTTCATTCAGTAAGGGAGTATTAAAGTCTCCCATGACAACCTAAGACTCGCTGTTAAAAAATCCTTCAGAAAGTGGCCAACTCCAACTAGAAAGATTTTTTGATACCTTTTCCATTGGGAGCATAGATATTTTATTGAATCTAGCTGAAATTATCCCTAATATGGGTGAATCTAGTAGCAATATGGTTCGAGCCTTCCAAAATCGGATCCCCTTTGATTATGTGACTATTCCAGAAAGTGGCAATACCTCCTGAAGCACCATTTGAGTTATTGCCATGTATACTACAGTACTGAAATAGTTTAATCTTTTCCACTTTTTCCTTTGAAATTTTAGTTTCCTAAATAAGGAGAATATCTGGCTTATGATCTCTAACAAAATTGTGCAGTATGTCTTGCTTACATGGGGATTATTAAGTCCCCTGATATTCCATGACATGATCTTCATGATTTACCAGGGGAGTGGAGGCACTCCAGGATGGTTTTCTGAAAGCCATCCGCAATATCCTAAAAACTGTTACTCTCTCTTGTCTATTTAGTAGATGTTTTTCCACGTGAGTTCTTTGTTGCTCCATAGTTTGCCTTGGATTTTGACCTAGTAGAGATACCACTTGGAGTCTTCCATTTTTTTATCTTTTTTCTTATTTTTCTTGGATAGAACCTCCTCTGTATCAGTACAAAATGACATGGATTTTAAGTGAATACAATTTGGTGAAGATTCCCAAGGAAACCAAATTTCATTAAGGTCTGAGGTAACTTCACCGAATTTTATTCACTTGAGCCATGTCATTTTATCCTAGGAACTTAGTAGACATAGATCCCTTTAAGCTATCCTATCACCCTAAACCATAAATTGATCAACATAGATCATGAAATCTTATTCATATTATAATATTGCATGATCTTATATTATTGTTAAATTTGGATGCCTTGGGAAACTTCACCAAATTTTGAGAACTTATTTGATCCGCTTAAGAAATTTCATATTAGGAGACCTTAAGACATCCTAAAGTATGGCTTAAGGGGATCTATGTAGTAAGGTCCTAGTACAAAATGACATGGCTTAAGTGAATAAAATTTGGTGAAGATGAGGCAACCAAATTTCATTAATGTCCTAGGCAACTTCACCAAATTTTACTCACTTGAGTCATGTCAGTTTATCCTAGGACCTTACTAGACATAGATCCCCTTAAGCTATCCTATAACCCTAAACTGTAAATCAATCAACCTAGATCATGATTTATCTTATTCGTATTATATTCTTGCACGATGATCTTATTATTGTTAAATTTGGTTTCCTTGGGAAACTTCACAAAATTTTGAGAACTTATTTGATCCCCTTAAGAAATGTCATATTAGGATGCCTTAAGACATCGATTTATGGTTTAGGGTGATAGGATGGATTAAGGGGATCTATGTCTAGTGAGGTCATAGGACAAAATAACATGGCTCAAGTGAATAAAATTTGGTGAAGTTCCTGGCAACCAAATTTCATTCAGAGCCTAAGAAAAAATAATGGCTTTAGGGTTTAGGGTTTAGGGTAATAGGATAGCTTAAGGGGATCTATGTAGTAAGGTCCCATGATAAAATTACATGGCTTAAGGGAATAATTTTTGGTGGAGTTTCCTAAGGCAACCAAATTTCATTTTAAGGTCCTAGGACAAAATGAATGCATTAGTGTTTAGGGATTAGACTTTAAAGTTCAAGGTTTAGGGTTTAGGGAGCTTAGGGTGAAGTTTTGGTGTTCCTTGGAATATAATGGAATTGCAAGTTAGTGTTCAAAGAATATTTTCTCATGGAACAGTTGATTGAGATAACTGTTATTTCAACTGACCAACCTAGATCATGAAATCTCATTCATATTATAATCTTGCACGATCTTATTATTGTTAAATTTGGTTGCCTTGGGAAACTTCATCAAATTTTGAGAACTTCTTTGACCCCCTTAAGAAATGTCATATTAGGACCCCTTAAGACATCAATTTATGATTTAGGGTGATAGGATGGATTAAGGGGATCTACGTCTAGTGAGGTCCTAGGACAAAATGACATGGCTCAAGTGAATAAAATTTGGTGACGTTGCCCAAGGCAACCAAATTTCATTAAGGGCCTAGGAAAAATGATGGCTTTAGGGTTTAGGGTTTAGGGTTTAGAGTTTAGAGTTTAGGGTTTAGGGTAATAGGATGGCTTAAGGGGATCTATGTAGTAAGGTCCTACGACAAAATGACATGGCTCAAGGGAATAAAATTTGGTGGAGTTGCCCAAGGCAACCAAATTTTATTTTAAGGTCCTATGATAAAATGAATGCTTTAGTGTTAAGGGTTTAGATTTTAGAGTTCAAGGATTAGGGTTTAAGGAAGTTAGGGTGAAGTTTGGGTGGCCCTTGGAATAATGGACTTGCAAGTTAGTGCCTAGTTTATGAATATTTTTGATTTTATGAATAGATTGACTATTTCCATAATAGAAACACATAATTATGTATTATTAATATTGAGTTTGATGTATATTTTAACTGGATATTTTTTTAATTGAATATAAGAAATCTTATTTTATTTAACATTTTTTCATTAATATTTCCCACTTAAATGAATTTTATGATATAAAATGTATAATAAAAAATTAGTTAATGTTGAATCAAGTATTTTATTTTGGATTGTTTGGAATTGAAAGAACCTAAAAGAAAGAAAATAAAAATATTTAGATTCTTTTAGTGTCTAGGTAACTAGTGTAAATTGAGATTTTAGACTAAACTAGAAGCCTAATTAACAAGTAACCGGCTAGAATAAGGGTTAAGATTGTCAAAAGACAACAAACAACACATGCAAACAAGAAATGGAAACACGACATCACTAAGAGAGATCAAAACATAAAATAGAAATGAATGTTGAATATTATCTAATTAAGTGACAATTGGAAATGGATTGTACACTTGGATTTAGGAAATTGCTAACTAAATTCGCAAACAAACATTGATAAATTTATGAATTGTAACTATTCTTTAACATATTGTTTTCTAATCTAATTATAATTTAACATTGAAAGTAAAGTTTAACAAATTGTTTTCTCCATACAATGCAAATGAAATTTGAAACATTTAAGCAATGCAAATGAATTTTCTTGAGCTTGAAATTAGGATTTTCAAAATCAAAATGATTTGTTCGATTTCAATTTAGGGTTTTAGCAATTTTTTTTTATTCAAATCAATTTAGGGTTTCAATCTAAGCAATTAGGGTTTTTAATGAATTTTTTTTTGTTTCATGTTTGAAACTAGGGTTTTCAAATGCAATTTTTTTTTGTTTGACTTGAATTTAGGGTTTCAAAAAGCTTGATTAGGGTTTCCAAATGCAATTTTTATTTCATTTCAATTTCTAGGGTTTTGAAATGCAATTTTTTTGTTTCTTGTCAATTAAGGTTTTCAAATGCAATTTTTTTTGGTTTGATTGAACAATTTAGGTTTCAAAAGCTAAATTTTGTTTCTAAAATACAATTCAAGGTTCATTCTTTCCTTTCTGTTCAATATCTTCAGGTTTCATTGCATTTTTCATCTATTTCCACAATTCCTCATTTCTACTATTATGGGAAATAAAATGCTTAAAATGTCAAATAAATTAAAAATATATATGCTAAAATCTATTCTTCTATTAACAATTTCAATAAAAAATGAAAAAATGCTAAAAAGTGGGGGTGGAGGCGTACCTGGAGGCTATTTTTGTAGTTGTTGTCACCCACCAAATCGAGATCCCATGTGTAGTGAAAATGAAGTTTTTTTCATTTTTTTAAAAATAAATACCATTACAAAATGAGATCCCGATTATTACAAAACAAGATCCTGATTTTTATAAATTGGGATCCCATTTTGTACTAATTGGGATCTCGTTCCTTGTCTGTTAGTTTGAGAACCTTTAACAAATTGGATCCCAATTTTTAAAAAGTGGGATCCCGTTTGACATTTAGGTTTGAGATCCCAAAATTAAATGTGATCCGGATTTTTAAAAATTTGGATCCCATTTATAAAAATCAGGATCCCATTTTTGTAATGCCGATTTCATTTTTTGGCTAAGGAAAAAACTTCCAGATTTCGTGGACTCAAATTTGTGCACTTACGCATAGTTGACAAATGACTTTGGATTTTTAAATGTTAAAATGTCAACACCGACATATTTGAATTGGGGCCAAAATAGGTTGAATAGGGGCAATTGGCCCCCTAGTCCAGACCTATTTTGGGGCCTTAAGCATCAATGAATAAACATTAATTCCTTAATCCAAATTCAACTTCTAATTTTCTAAAGATTATTATCAAATGTGTAAATTAAATACACAATTGGGTGTAGGCACATGAGGGGGAGTTAAACCTAGTGTGAAATTGTCAAGGGTGACAATTTACGATGCTACATGTTCACACCCATGTCCACAATTTTTTTCATTTTTTCAAAACTAGCACTTTCATGTCTTAGGTAAATCTTGCATAGCTCAAGATTGACTACAAAATTTAAATTTTTAAATTGAAACTTCTAAACCCTTTCCCTTTCCTACTAGCCACTAAGCCAAGTTGGTACACATAGATGTGTGATTTGATGCTATGTATTGGTGTGTGGAGTAATTCATTTTATTGAATAAGGAGAATTCATTTTACATTTATATTTGAAGCTTAAAAATAATACATTTTGCATCCAAATCATATAGGCCATTTGCATGTTTGTGCATGTTGGTTTCATTCATTCACTCAAAGTTCTAAATTTTTGTTTGTACAAGGAATTGACCAAATAGAACTTGAATAGAGCAATCTAGATTTATCCCCTACCATGTTTGTAGATATTTCCTTGGCATATCTAAACAAAAGGAAGACAAAAACAAGCAAGTCTCTACTACAAATTTTTACTATTTTTTACTCATGGGTGATAATTCATTTATGTGAAGAAAAATCATTTTCCTAACACCTAACTTAAATCTCAAATAATTTGGATTTGACCTACACAAATTTATGGGACAAGACTAAGTCCTAGACATTCATTAGACCATGGAAATTAAGTTTCTATAGCTCAAAAACTAAATTTTGTACAATAACATTAATTCTGTAACATTATTTCTAAAACTAAACACTTCTGTAAAAGTAATATTTTTTAATTTTCAATCCAACTCTAAAATTAATTTAAATTAATTATTTACATTTATTTTTTTAATTTAAAAATTATTTATATAAAACAATTTAATTCATTATAATCATAACAATTATTTATATATATATATCCCCTATTATAATTTTATATATTATAATATATCATCTAACTTCACATATGAAAAACTTTGTTTGTCAAATCTCAATTAAGATTTTTTTCCATATTTTTCAAATACAATATTATACTTACCCCAAGAAACATTGGTAATTGGCAAGGTTATAAATTGGAAAGAAAATACATTTTTTAATAGGTTAATTTAAGTTATTAATAATTGTAAATATTTGAGTATAAATTAGTTTAGCTTAAATAATGATAATTGCGAATGATAAATTAAATCATATTTATATTAGTTATTTGTTTAAATGAAAATATATTTATTTTACTGATTGAGAATGCATATTTGTGAGGATTTTAAAATATGTTTTATTTATTGTTTGAAGATGCAATCTTTTTATCAATGAAATACTTTGGATCTTAAGTTGTGTTTGTGTGTTATTTAGGGTGGAATTTGACAATTTGGACCAAGTCCATGATTGTGGATTTGTCCTCTAAGTTTAAACTTGACCTTTATGGAATGTCTAGTCTTACTCTTCTATTCACTTGGTTAAATTTCATCTGGTCTTCTCTTCTCTAGCATCAAATGATTAGCAATACATAGAATTATCTTGGAAGTGTTGTGTCAAATAGAAATGTGTTCTCTTAAATCAAGCTTTAGGAATATGTGTGAAAGATTCATTGATCATACATAATATCTTGAAATCTATATGCAAATTCATTATTCTTTTTAGACATGAACTTCAAATATTTAACTATCAATTGATCTTTTAATGAATAAGAGATTACGACTTCAAAGATTAGAGATGCTCCACAAACATATACCTATGCTTGAAAGCTTAAGAATATCAAATTTCAAAAACATATACTTAATCAATTCAAGACATGAAAGTAAAGGGAACCAATCAACAAAATTTTGACTCTTTAATTTTAAAAATATAGGGATCTTTCTTGCAGTTGTAAAAATGATATTAGACGGACAAAACATTAGATCTGACTGTATTAATGACAGTATTTGAGCAAGTGTACAAACATGTGTAACAAATACTTACATTCAATGAATGTATAGAAATATTTGTAATGCAAAGCGTATGTTTTGGTCTGTCGACTACTCCTTTTTACTAACATTTTGTTCCAACATAATTTTTGAAGTGTTTTCCAATGAATGTTGCTGCCTCTTCATAAGTTTCCCTCCTCAGACGACAATAGCAGATACACAATTCCATAACTTGAAAGTTTAAATAAAATTACTTGTAACACAATGGGGTAGGAGAAATCCATTACATTGTATGTAATAAAACAAATTGAAAAAGAAAACACACAAAATATATTCATGTCCAATCCCAATGCAGCTTGTCTTTTGATTAAGCTCTCTCATTTCTTGGGATGCTTCACAATCAAAACTGGGCACTTTGCATTGTGAGCACAGTAATCGCTGACACTCCCCAAAAATGCCCTGCAAACAAGCACGACATCTATCAAAACTCCATACATTGAAAGGCAGCAAATACAAGAAATACTTCATTATAATCATTTCAGACCTCTTAATGGCACCGTAGCCATGGCTCCCAACTACCACCAAGTCTGCTTCGGCCTTCTCTGCTTCCTCACATATAACATCCCTTGCATCGCCAACACTAACTCTAGTTTCTACACACACCTGGAAAACCCAGAAAACAAAAATAGTTCAAAGTTCACATTGAAAAACAGATCCATTTGGTACCAATATAGATGAGAAATTGGCACCAATATAACCTACATTTTTTCCAGTACAGATTCGTTTGGCCTTCTCCAATACGTTTTCAGTGATGTTTTTCTGGTACCTCTCCATGGACTGCATAATATCAGATGTGAATATGTAACCTGACAACAATAGCATTTAACATCTTGTTCAGATCAATTGAATGAGTAGAGAGGAAGATTAATGAAGATGAGAGAGAGGGTATAAAAGTAGGACCTGTGCCATCGGTAGCTGTGTAAACCCTGGGAAGGGGTTGAGCGTGGAGAAGAATAAGGGTGTCCTTGGCCTGGCCAACAAAGAGGAAATCGAGAGCCCAAGAGAGGGCATACATGCTTTCCTCGCTCTCGTCTACGGCCACCATGATTTTTCTCTGCTTGCGTTCATCCACAACTTCTGCCATTTTTTCTACTCAATCAAATAGCTGTTTTCTCTTCTTGTTTTGCTGCGTAATATAGGGTGATCTGAAGAGGATTTTATACAGCAAAGTTATGCCCTGAAATGATCATCCAGGTCGGTGAAATTTGAAACAGAGCCCACAGAAATAGAAAAACCATTTGTTCTTTAAACAACAATGGCGGTCGAATTCACATGATTCATGTGGGTCCTCCCCTTTCTTCATCGGGGGAGATGAGCATGTTCTCTAGAAAATGTGACGTGTCAAAACTCTGGAAACGTCGAAGGAGAGAAGAAAAGAGAAAACATCATCCGCGTTTCTAGCAACCCAGTACGATTCATTAAACATCTACATGAAATATTTTAATAACGTTCATGCGGCCACAGCAGTCTATGGGACCCAGGAACAGCACAAGACCGTCAGAGTAAAAAAAGATCATAAACAGTTTGAGATCTTCGCTTGAGGTCAGCCCTACCATAGTGATTGTGATTTTCAATATTTGTTAAAAAAAGGATTCTGATTCATAGGATCTTGCAAGGGAAAGAATAATGTGCTAATCTAGGATTATATAGATAATGTTCAAAATTATATGTAACAGAATTATGTATTTATTTTTAGGAACTAGCAATCACATTCTTGGTGTGCAATGGGTATGTGGAAGAGGTGTGGAAGGTTAAATAGGAAAAAATGTGGTTTTTTTTTTGCATACATTTGTGTAGTACATGAGATCAATTGATAGGTCATTTTTAAAATGATATTGTTTATATATTATTATTATTATTATTATTATTATTATTATTATTATTAACATGCATATAGTTTTCTTTTTCCTAATCTATCCAAAGATCAAGTAAACTATGAGTTTTTTAATAAAATAATTTAATTTGATCTATACAAAAATATATTAATTATTAATTATAATAATTTCATACTTATATTTAATATTTTGTATTATAGTATAGAATATATAATAATAATAATTAATACTATTTTGTTAAAGAGTATAATATATAATAATAATATATAATATATTATATATGTATAATTATTTTTTTATTATATAAAATTTACATTTTATATTAATTATGCTAATATATACTTAACTACATAGGATAAAGGATGCCATAATGTTAAAACCTAAATATGTTGGATCTTGACCGTAATTTTAATTTTAATAAACTTATTCTAAAACCCTCGTTGAAACCTTATTTTCAGGCTACAGCTCGCCAAATTGGAGTGAAAGGTCAATACTATCGAGTAAGAGTTTGGAGTGAAAATCAATAGCGGCAGGGAAAGCAATAATAAGCAGCAGGGGGAACAGTAAAAAGCGGTTGGCTATCAAATTTTAATTATTCCTACCTACTTGCAAATGTCATGTCTGCCTTTAAATGATCAACAACTAGCAATCGTTGAACTGTATTGCAACCCATCTCCCTGATTTTGGATCGTTTATAGACAAAATGAGCTTGGAAAGCTCAAATAGAGACACGCCTTTGGTGTAAATATGGTGAGGAATTAAATTTAATATTGTACAAAACTTTATTTGTTAGAATTAGAGAAATAAGAACTCTTAATTCTACATCCTCAGGGTAACCATTTACCATGCTCTAACAAGTTTTTTAGATTTTGATATATATATATACACACATAAGGCAAAATATTTTTGGATTGACCTCCTAAGGGGGAGTTAAATTTTTTTTGGCTCACCCTTTTCCATTGATGTCAAAGGGGGAGAGAAAAGAGGAATGAAGGAGTGTGATGGTAATGAAGAGGTGAGATATCCTATTCTTATTATGCATGTTGCCATCAATGACAAAGGGGGAGATTGTTGGAAGAAGGAGAAGGAGATTGTTAGAAGTTTTGACTATTGGCAACATGGGCATGAATTGCATACTACTACTTGATCCAGTGTTTTCATTGATGCCAACATTGTTATGATCATCTTAGTATGATTTGGAAGTGCCATTGAAGACATGTGTGCATAATAAGTTGGTCCAATAATTATGGTTGTACAAGAAATTAGCTAAGTACTTCTACTGACTGTTTTATGGTTTAGTGCGTCAATTATTGTGTTTGCACTCCACCACACTACGTGATCTTGCTCTGTGCTTTTGACTATGGTTTGACATCTATTAGATTAAGGTAAAATCAAGATTCTATGATGTGTTGTGAAATATCCTAGAAGTTATGCATGACAGAGTTTAGGCTCTGTGTATCACATTCATTTCTTTGTTTAGTATATAAGTGTGGGAGATTCTGCATTTCCTTGAGAAGAATTATCTTGTGCTGTGGTACTAAAGGTAGACTCACTGATGTCGACTAAGTGTGAATTTGAAGAAAGATTGAATTTAGAAGACACTTGTATGGAGAAGTGTATGTATGATTGAAAGTTTTTGTGATTAGATCCAATTCCTAGTCAACTTAATACATGATTTTAGCATAGAAAAAAGTATTTCTTGCTTGATTTGGGAATAATTGATGATAAATTAGACTTAATAAGGCCTTGATTTAGTGTTGAAAGGTGTTTTACACATCCACATTAGGTCTTGGACCCTTGAAAACTAAATAAAATGCATTTATTGATGTTTTGTAAAGTGTTGTGAATGACTTCACACTTTTCTAGACTTTTATTAAGCATCTAAGTCTAATGGACCTATTTTCCCCCTAATTCAATGTTATAAAATGTATTTAATTTCATTATCACATTAATCTAGAAGGCTTGTAAATTAAACCTAATTCTAATCTAGTGTTGTAATGTGTTTTACACATTTACATTGGATGTTGCACCTTTCGAGGCTATGTAGACCTCATTTTAATGTTGTAAAGTGTATTTAATCACACTTTCACATTGAACTTTGTGTCCCTATCCCTAATTACCCTTTACATCATCATTAATAGGCCCCTATGACCCCATATTATGAATCATGAAGCTTATTTTGATCAAAGACTCGATAAATTTAACATAAAAACTAAAATTCTTCACTCCTCGACATCCCGGTTGGCAAAAGAGCCCCTATGGGACTAAGTCACCCATTTGGGAAAATGAGTCCCATATAGGTGGGGCTAAGTCATCCATCTGGGCAAATGAGTCCCATTTGGGCCATTTTCAAGGTTTGAGCAGGAAAAATTGGGTTTTAAGTTTAATTTTCTTCCATGTCGACCTTGGGGATCAAATTAATGTGCATTTTAGGTGGATTACCTATATAAACAGGATTTTAAACCCTAATTCATAATTCATTCATCATTCATTCATCATTCATTATCCATCTCAAGTCAAGCAAGCTAGGGTTTTAGCATTCTAATTCATCAAGATAGCTTTCTAAGGCATTCAAGGGAAAATTCTTCATCCATTATTGCAAAAATTCAAGATTTATCATCATGGAAAGTTTTTAATTCCTTCATCTCATGTTCATGCTCCGTCTTATTTCTTCATTTGGTTTAATTACCTAAAAGGGGTTTGACTAAGGCAAACCCCTATTCCCTAACATTCAACATTTCTCTCTCTTTCTTTCTGTGGTTGCAGATTTAGGTACCTTAAAGGCTTGGAAATCATTGAAGAATAGGTTGCAAACTTGTTGAAGACATATCCCTATTTTCAAAGCCAAAATATCCATAAAAATTCACTTACACTGTCAAAAATTAGGGTTTTGGATCACGACACCTAGAGAAATAGAAAGTGCAGACTAAGAGCTCCTATTTCCATTTTTAGTTTTTTTAGAAAAGCCAAAGTGGACTCGTATGCCATTAGTGGCATATGAGTCCCACTGTACCTATTTTTTAGATATTTTTTCAGATTTGGATACCCATTTGGCTCAAACGGGCTCCAGAATAGTTTTCCAAATCGGAGGCTAAGTTGCTCAGATTGGCATATGAGTCCCAGCTGGCTTCTGCATCAAGTTTTTTAGGATTCCATACCTTCATTTTATTATTCTTTAGTTTCCAAGTGCACACCTTCAGTTTCATTAGTTTCTATTACAATTTTTTTGCATTTCTAGGTCATTTTGCATATCACCATGTGTTTTCAAACATCTTGCATTTTCTAGGTTTAGACTTATTGGTGAATTATCATTTGTTGTTATCACATCCTTAGAACCTTCCCTTTGTCAAATTTTAATCTTCTCCACATTGAAATATTAAGGATTTGTTCTTGAATGAAGTGTTGATCTTTGTCTCTCTCCTTTTAGGTGCAAAACCCTAGAGGTGAAAGAGGTGACAAATATCTTCATTTCATTTTGGTGAACCTGAATTTTGAATAAATTTTTTTCTAATTTTGGAATCCATCATCATCTTAGAATTATCTTGCATTAACATTGTATTGCATTTTGCATTAATTACTTTGCATTCTAGGGTTTTAAAATTTTGCATTAGTGAAAGTGCATATAATTTGCATTTTTGCATCTCAAATCATTCAAAATCATATAAAATCTACATTTTCATTTAGCATTCAGGTCATACAAAATAAGAAGCATCAAAACCAATTGAAAATTTATGAAAATTTTGAAAAAAACCCTTATTGGGATTCATTCACCATTCTGGGTGACTTAGTCCTAGTCCAGATTTTTAATTATTTGTTACAACATTAGAAACCTCATTTATGTACTTCCTAAGCCTCTTAGTATTAGATACTATAACTATGGAAAGTTTTGAGAACATTTGTTTTATGCATCTAGCTCAAAACCATCAATTTAGGGTAGTCATTTTTGAAATCATTTCAATTACAAGCATCATTCAATCTGAAAATGCTCACATTTTTGAAATTTTACATACATGGATAAAAGTACTTTTCACATTTGCATACACAATATTTCTATTCATAAAACTTTGCATATGTTTGATAAAAGTGCTTGTTTTTGGAAGAATGAAGAATAATGATCATCTCTACAATTTTGTGTTGTCATTGATGTCACCATGTTATTCGAGTTGTGATTGCAAGTCTAATCTAGTATTTTGGTCAGGTATCTAAATCGGTATTCAAGCTACATCCTCTGGTGTTTTTGGTCGTAATCCTCCATAGTTGATAGTTACTGCTTGTGGTTTTGGGAAACTATTTGTGATTGTTGAAAGCATGTGTGTTCAAAATATCTTGTGCAACGGTGCTCGTACGACGTATTGGCATTATTCTGTTGATTACTTTTTGCAATTTCTGGCTAACTTCATGGTTAAGTTGTGATATGGTGAATCAATTTCTGTTATGCGGATATATGTGCGACCTATCTTAGGTTCATGTCTACACGGTGTAGCATGTTGAGTGTTTTTAATTATTTTTGGGAAGATTTTGTGAAAGCTTGTAGTTGATAGTTGGTATTTTTAAATGAATAAGAAATGTATCTAATTAGGCCAACCTAATTGATGCTTGTGGATAGATTGAGTATATATATATGTTGAATAGTTTTTGAAGATGGTGTGATTTTTGATGAGGCAGTAGTGAATGCAAAAGTGAAGAAGAGAAAAAATGATGAAGTGTGTTAATTCAGTCTATTAACCATCATCAATACTGCATCAACACTTGTTAGGTGCAGTCTTTCCAGTTCATTTTGGCTATGAAGCCCAATTTTGTTTTGTAAATCTTTTTGTAGGTAGTGAGCCTCCTTGTAAGTAGTGATATTTTGTATCTAAACAGTGAGTCCTATTCAAGGTAGTGAGCCCTTAGCAGTGAACCTTATATATTCGGTTTTGAAACTAATTTATATTGTGAGTTAATCCTCACCGTGGTTTTTCCCTCATTGGGGTTTTCACGTAAAATCTGGTATTCATTGAGTTGATTTTACTTTCTGTTATTTTCATTTCATGTTCATACTTAATAACAAAATAGTGTGGTTGTGAAGTTAATAAGTGTTGAAGTTTTGAGTTTAATTTTGGTGACAACTGATTCATCCCCCTCTCAGTTGTCTTGTGCCTTTTAACAATTGGTATCAGAGCTTTGGTTCCTTAGTATAGAGCTTAGCCGCTTGAGGAAGATCTTGAAGGTTGATCAAATGGATGATAAAGAAGAACTTTGGGCTGCATTTGAGGATCTTGACAAAGCTGAAAATGAAAATAGGATTTAAAGGAAAATATTGAAGATGCTAACGAATGTGTCCAGAAACTGAAAGAACAATTAAAGAAATTCAAGGAAAGACATAGAGAAATGAGTGAGCAACTGAAACAAGAGATAATTGGACTGAAAGTGCTTGTAGAAGAAAATAAGAGAATTGAAGAATGTTTGAATACAATGGTGTAGAACAAGTATGATGAATGCTCTAAACTTGAACGAGATGTAGTAAACTTGAGAGTAGAGCTAGAGGAGACAAAACTCTATGAGAATAATTTCAAATCTAGCTTCGATCTAAGTTTGAAGAAATACTTGCAGGACAAAAACCGAGTAAAGAAAAAGGTGGCTTGGGAAATGAAGTAGGTGAAAGTTCAAAGGACAATCAAAAGACGCAAGACAAAGGGAAGCATAAAAGAAACTCAAGAAATTTTGCAAGGAGACCACCTGTGAGACAACCTAATGCACAAAGGTATCCCTCTTTCAATGGTATTTGTTTTTCCTGTAATAAATATGGTCACAAGGCAACAAAATGCAGGAGCATGATGAATCAATTTCCTAGTTCTTTCTTTGCACAATCTTTTTCATGCAATAAGGTTGGAAATAAAGCTACTGAATGTAGATCTCAGGTGAGAATGATTAGTAAGGTAATGATGAACATGTTTAATGGAGGGAGAATGAATTAATCTTTTAATGGCTACTGCTATATCTGTAACAAATTTGAACACAAAGCAAATCAATGTAGATCGAGAAGTAATGAAGGTCAAACTAATCAGAAAAGTGTTTTATGCTATAATTGTAACAAAATTGGACATAACTCAAAGCTTTGCAGAAGTAAGAAGGGAAAGCAATCTACTCTGATAGAGAAGAATGAACCAGTAAATAAGATTGACAAAGAAGAGATGAATAAGATATGGAAGAAGAAAGAAGAAGAAGAACCTAAAGCTGTTGATGTGTTTGTGCCCTCATCTAGTACAAACAATTCCTTTCGGAATTAGACCTAGCATGGTCTTAGGGGGACCATTATTAGAAATCTATAAAAACCCCTTGGATGAATGGCATGTTAGAGGGTGGCATGAGGATGTAATGTGAAGAATGAAAAAATAGAGGTTTTGGAAAATGAACTAGAAGAAAACATGTTGACATGTTGATTTGCAGACTGAATTAGGGTTTTCTATGTTGAGAAGAATGCTTTTAATTGCTTTTTGATGTTTTCCACATTTAATGTGATTTAGGGTAAATCAATGGTGTATAAGGTAAAATTTGTAAGCCTCTTTGATCGCTTGAGCACTTGAAGAGTTTGAAAGGAATATTAGAGCAATCTCGAAGCAATCTAAAGCATTTATGAAGTAATTTAAAGAAATTATTATGAATACTAAAGAATTATTTCTTAGTTTGCGAGAAAAAGAAGTCTCGACTGAACAATAATGAATTCAAGAAAGTTAAGCACAAAAATGGATAGAGGATCAAGTGGCGACATTCCACTGAAGTTGAAATGAGCTGAATTGGAAGAATTTGATCATAGGAAGATGAAGGAAATGAAACTAGGGTTGAAGGAAAATGAATTATAGAACATACAAGACCTAGGTATGGATTTATGCAGAGAATTTTCTTTGTTTTCTGATAAAGATTTCATCTTGTTCTTGTTGAGTTGATTCAAGAACAACAATATTATCTTGGAAAAACCCTACCTGATCACAAAGGAAGCGATCAAAGCGATTATTGGTTTATGTAGTATTGGGGATCTCCTTGGAAAGAAAACTGTGAAATACAAATATGTGGAGGAACTTATTGACATTGATAAAGACGCTTGAGGTCTATTGATGAACACTCTTGTGGATTTCGTTGTAAGGTATGTTGCATATGAAATTTCTTACAAAATCTATTTTAGAAATTGTGAAGGTTTGACTTTGGATATTTCTATATATCTTGCACCTGTATGATGGTTAAGGAAAATAGGTAGTGTGATTTGTGTAGCCTATTGCTTGAAAATTAACTGAGAATGCCCGGATGTCGTTGATTGAGGGTTATCCTTTTTGGTTTGTATCTTTGCTTGTGTGCTTGTATTTTTACTTTTTGAACTCCCTATCAGGAATTTTTTTGTGTCGGAATTTGGTATTCCTGAACATGGGAAACAAGTCTCCAGATACTTGGAATCATTGGTGGATAATGTAAGTGATTGCAAATCATATTTCACATCCTTAAAAAAAAAATTGTGCTCTGGTATGTCTGTACCCAATCAGTTTGAAGTGGGTTCATCCTCCAGTAAGAGAGAGTTGGAAGTTATCATTGGTGAGTCTCCTCTAGAACCGAAAAAGAGGAAAACTATTGTAACAGATGTCTTGGAAGAAAAGAAGAATGAAGAAGAATTTCTATCTGGATCTGACTCCTTTGATCCAGAGGATATACGAATGTTGCTAGACAAGGGTGAGATGAAGAAGTTTGGTGAAATTTGGAATGCATGCTCTCCGATTGAGAAACATAAAATTGATGATGTGCTGGTTGATTATTTTCTCAATAAGGGTATTTTAGTTTTAGACGCGATAGATTCGTTACCAGATGATCTAGTAGAGATTGTTGAAGAAAGAACATTATTGGAAGGACCTGAAGGTCACAAGTTTAAAGCTATGCTTGAAAGAAGATGTAAAAAATAAAAAAAAGTGCTATATGTTGATGGGTGTTTTGCACACTTTCTCAACACAGGCAGTACACAGGTGTACTACCTCTCTTGAAAGGAATCTCCAACTGTAAGTTGCTAAAAATCTCCCCAAGGTCTCTTGGGTGTCAGGTCCTGACTTGCATGGAACTCCTCAATTGATTTTGATGTGATTTTGTTGGTAATCACAGGGCGGACTTACGTAGCTGGATGCAAGGTAGATCTTCAAATATGAAGTTTCTGAGATGGAGGTCAAGTTTCACTTTGCTGTAGGTTCAGACAACGGTCCAAAACTTTGATGTTTTCTTCAAGTTTGGCTTTACAATGTGCAATGAACCTTAGCACAGGCTATTTCTAAAAAAAAAGGGAAAAAGAGAAGGGAAGATGGAAAGTTCCTGGATATGCAACTAATTGTGAACAGTAATTATGGAGTTCCTACAATGGACAACTTCCTTAAAACAAGGTTTCATGTAACCAGAAATCTCACAGTCTCATGAAATTTGTGCTATCTTCTAAGGTCTGCAAATATTTCACCTTTCATTCACCATATGCATGCATGAACAAAGATAAAAGTGATAAGCAGCTTTGAATTTAAGCCCAGGATAACTTTGCACAACTTTCTACTAGCAACAAATAGCAAAAAAGTATGGACTAAGAATTCATCTACACAGCAAGAATTTTCACAACTACGGAGCAGCATTTCTAAAATCTATCAAAGAAAGAATAAAACTAACTAGAACAACAATATAAATCTAAGTAGAGCATCTAACAATGGAGGTTGAATCAAGTAACATGTGAAAAACTCAGAAAATGCACCAAGTCAATGTATTTTCTTTATAAATTTCTGCAGCATGTCTTTACAACAACTCAACTCTCTTTGAAAATGAGAGGAGATCCCTATTTATAGTGCCCAAAAAGTTAAATGAATGGCCAAGATTCATTAAAAAATTGGGTTTCACCAACCCCCAATATATTACAATTTAAAATTACATTCTTGTCTCCTTCCCTATTTTTTCCTTTAGTGACGACACTGTAGCATTTTGTCTTTTGCTGATTACTCTTTTGTTGTAGCTATTCCTTTGGGAGCTCCTTGTTGATAACAGGGTTGTCCTCCTGCTCATCGATGTTGTATACTGCATGAATTTTAGAATGATTGGTTGGAGTTTTTCTACCTCAATGATATCGTACCGCAACATCTGGTAGCTCCATTCCTTTGTATTATCTTCAAGCTTTCTCCAGTCTTCATCATACTTTATGCCCCGATCTTTGAACAACTCCGATTGGTTGAAGGCACGGGTAGAAAGACTCATGAGCTCCACTATTATTTCACCAGACATCCCATCCTCCATCTTTTTCTGAAAGTAAGGTTTTATTTTCTCTGAATCCATCTGCACTGCTGGCATGTCATACTCCGTCATCAGGTTGAGATATCGAGTGCATTCCGCCCTAATTTCCTTGATCCATTCGATGTCTAGATCCACCTTACTCATTATTTTCTCCAACCTTTCCTTCCTATTGTCAAAATCTCACCTCCACACATCCATCAACCAGTGGTCATTCCTTTTGAATGCAAGCTCCTTTTTCCATGTGGCTTTTGGCAACTGGAGGATGGCCTCAATCTTTGGATAGGTGGAGTCGTACGTTGCAGGCAAGTCGGTGCAAAGCTTTTTTGTGCTCTCGAGAGATTATTGTAGGTCCAAGAACTTGTTGGTCATTCAAACAACCTGGCTAATACCCATGTTCCCGACGTACAGGACCTGTCAGAACCAGCTCTCTGTAGTCTTGTCCAAGTTCTTTCTTCTTTCCAACTTGTCAATTTGTTCTTTAGACAGCAGTTGGGGTGGAGCTACGGATGTGGTAGGTAGGTCATCTACTGAGGACCATTGTTGGATGTAATCTGTCAAGGTAGCTACTTGTGCCTTAAGCTCATCCTTCGAAACCTTGTCCTGTTTTATCAGGTGCACCACTGTAGCCACTGACTCCTCAAGATGCCCCACTTTCTGCTCTCTGGTAGTAGTTCCTAGATCAATGGTGGAGATGTTGTAGCTTATTCCTTCCCTACCCACCACTAGCATGGATATTTTCACTACTTGAGACCCAGAAGCATCCATTGTTACCTTGGATATGATCTTAGGCTTCTTCTCTTTTCTAGTTGTGATCTACGCTTGGGCTAGGATAGCCTCCAGCTTCGCTCTTGGGTCCTTTGGTGTGGGAGTTTTCTTTTCAAGCTATCTCTCCAACCATTCAGCCATAACAAACTTTTCCTTAGGTGATCCATGATCACCCTCGCCCTCTTCAGCCAAGACCTCTATTTTCTTATCTCTAGGGGCCCTTTCTTCCATTTTAGCAGCATCTCCTTCTTCTTCATCAGAGTCCTGGATGAACACAAGGCGTTTGATGGTAGGCTTGGTAGGTAATTGCTGCCGAGGAGTTTCTTCTTTCTCTATTTCCTTCCCCTTCTTTTCTCCAATTTTCTCAACCTTGTGCACGTGCTCCTTGGGTTATTCAATTTCGAGGCCTTTGACAGTTTGAGCCTCACCCTCAGGCTTATCTTCTCTTGCCTTGTATTCTTGTTGCTGTCCCTCTTCTCTAAGAGGTGACCTTTCTTTCTCTTCTTTAGTTCCCTTCAGCTACTGGGCCATCTCTTCTTCAAGATTGTCATCGAAGGTTTACACGATGACCCTACCACTGACATCCTCCTCCTCATCTCTGCTTTCTAAAGAGCTTGCTCCTTCCTCTTCGTAGGCCACCTTGTCAATTGTCCGGTGATCATAGTCTGGGTGTTTGTGGTATTCGTCGGCTTCCTCCTCAAATGGATTCGAGGCTTCTTTCTCCCATCTCTCCCATTCCTCAGAAATCAACATGGTGGCCTCCATAGCCAGTGGTCCTGTCGGAGGCTACAAAGGTTTGGAAGTAGAGAGGACCTACGTTAGGGCCACTTGAAGAGTGGGGTCCATAAGGATCTGGGAGAGCTCGGAGGGGAGATTTTGCATATGTTTCAAGAAGGCCTCAAGCAAGGCGGAAGCGTGTATTAGTTCCGTCACTGTAGCTAAAGGGAGCAATGTGGTAGGCGACATGGCAGCGGAGGAAGGAGGAGTAGTCATGGTGGAGGAGGAGTCAATCACTATTACATGCTCGGCCTGAGGTGAAGGGGCAAGATGGACTGAGATGTCCACTGCCGACAAGGATGTGGCAACCATGGACAAGGATGCAGATGATGGGGCAGTCGAGACAGGGGGAGCCGAAAGAAGGTCTAGCTGATCCGTCCCCTTTTCTTCTTCCTCTTGGATTACGGGCTGCTCCGTGGTGCCCCCTGTTTGCTTAAGCCTTTTAGAAGGCGAGCCTCTTGGATCTTTCCTTGTATATACTTTGGGATCTGGAGACTGCTCCATTTCCATCTCTTTCCTCTTCTTGGATCTGGTGATTGGAGGAGACTTGGATGTTCCACCTATTGAAGTAGTGGCAGTGGCCTCCTCCGTGGCACTTGGCTCACTTTTGAGCCCTTCATATGTCAAGACCACCCCTCATTGTTTTAATTAGGCCACTTTCCCATCAACCCATTCTTTGGTACAGGCCAAGATCGGCTTGGTTATAATGTTGAGGTCATCGACCTCCTACTCATCCCAGTCTATTTTTGGTAGCGAAAAGTTGGCAACTGTAGCATATCCAGGGTCCATTACGGTGCTTTCGTCCTCTTCGACTTGATTCGGTATGGGAAATGGTTGCACCCTTCTTATGAAGTACATAGTCATCTGCATGTAGTGCCTTGCACGTAAATCCTTGTCATCCTGACAATCTCCCCAAAAGTCCTTAATGTAGTGCAAATGAGCGAACCCCGGCCCTAGTGCTTTCCTTATATGCCCATATGGGTCCATTCGCGGGCGAGCAGTGTGTAGGTGAAAATGATAATCGTTCAATTCTTTCTCAAAATTCCCAGTGCAATGGGAAGTTTGTAATTTATACATTCCTTGGCTGAAATTTAAGGGATAGGAGATCCCTGCCAAGTGTTTTCTACTGAAGATGGACTGTATGTGTTGGAGCTACTGAGAAAGTTCCAATAGGATGATTCGGTTGTTGGGGTATCAAGGCAGCTTATTTGGCCTTTCTATGAAGCCCTGGTCGTGAATGTATGTGAACTTTGGGTACTGAATGAAAAGGAAGGCGTATTGCTTCAGGAATTCCTGAGCATTGTGAGAGACCCTTCTCTCAAAATCTCCTGCAATCACTATGATGATATGGCCAATGAAGGCGTCGTTTACCCTGCAATACTCCTTCTTGAAATTTTGGCACTGGAGCTGAGGGTACTTGTCATAGACCTTCAATTTTCAACCCTGCTCCTCATCGAGTGCCACAAACAACCCATTGTACCATCGTTGTTCTGCCAAGGAGTAGACCAGATAGGAGGTCATGTAGAACTTAGAGCTTTTCTTCACATTGATGAACTGCTCATGAAAGCAGTCGCTTATTATGCCTCCCTAGTAGAACAAGGATTTTGTGGTGACGTCCTCATTCCCGTGGAGGATCTATTCAACGAAGTACACCATCCACTCCTGAAAGTAGGAAACAATAGGGAGACCCATTACCTTGCTCAGCATAGTGACTAAGTTATGGTAATCTTCATGAAAATCACTGCGAAAGAGTTCCTAAGGAACCTTCGCAGTGCTACCCCGTTTATCTTTGAGCCAATGCTGATTTATCAACTTTTTGCAGCTCGTCGGGTTGTCATCCCATGCTGCTTTGCATTCTTCTATGGTAGGCGTCTCCATCTCGATGAAGGTGGGAATGTGGAAGGTCTTTATGATTCCCTCAGCTGACATGTCAGCAAGAATGGTACCATCTCTATCGACAATTGCCCTTGTATCGGGTTGATAGGCCTACCGACAGGCCTTGACTAACTCAGGGGCCACGAGGGATGGAGGGAAGCTTGCAACTTTTTTGATTATGCTTTGAATGATCAGCCTTGCATTTTTGGTTGTCAGGTTGACTCTGACCCTTTGCTTAAATTCATCAATATCGAAGTGGCCGATATTGGTATCTGTGATTTCTTTCCAATCTGTAGCAGCCTTTGAGTGCAAAGGTTCACCCTGGAACTGGTACTTCATTTGGTCCTTGACCTTTTTTCCATGAGGAATCTTGCCCAACTTCTTTCCTTTGTCCTTTTCCATAACTCCCCCTGAGGGTCCTGCACCTGATTCCATATATCCTGCGGGCAAAGGCATAGTCAGTGCAACCGATCATGAAAGCTTTGATGTTAGTTAAAATCCCATGGACAAAATTAAATTTAGACAATTCATCATTCATAAAATGATACTTTTACTTCTAGATGTCATTAGTCTTTCAATTGAGGGATTTCGGACAATTCGGGCCCGGAGGCTTGGACTTCCTGGTAGGAATGCTGTTTTGAAAGAGAAAACAGGGTAAAGTGATCCTGGAGATTTCTCTCGACTGAATTTTGGTGGTTTGAAAGGCTCATATCGAAGAGGGCTAAATTTGAGCAGGTGGGTCGAGATCAAATTTCAAATTTGAGGTCATTTGGATCAATTTAAGAGCATCTGGAGGTACAGGGCCGGAAAGCCGTTCGGGGTTAGCTATTTGAAATGGCCAGAAATAAAAGGAATTCCAAAGACAGAGTTCTGGGGTCCCGGACTTGAGGGGTCCAAGGATGGCCGTGGCTTTGGAGGCGCTCGGGCATGGAGAGCTGGGAAGCCGCCCCGCGTTCACCGTTCGGAATGGCGATCACCGGGCAGAAGTCCGGAGGGAGCAGCCCGGTGGACCAGACCCGGTAACAAGATTGGGTGTCAAATTTCCCATGTCAAGTTCTCATGATGAGCAGGAGGACGGAGCCCGGAGGTTGGAAGGGTGGGGGCGTTTTTCTGTTTTGGACAGAGTCTCAGTGGTCGGAGCCCGACAAGGGCGAGGACGCTACAACTCAGTTTTTGGTCCCACGACGAATAGAGGATCGGGGTCCAGGAGGCAGAAGGATGCCAATGATTTTCCGTTCAAAATAGCGAAGCTATCATGGAAATCCATGGTTGGAAGTCTGTGGTCTGAGACCCAGTGAAGTGACAGAAGGATGAACCTAAGTGAATCAACGAACGGCAGGTGGCCGGACGGACGCAGGTCAATGGCCGCCGTGTGGGATGGAAAAATCATCACGACATTCCAAACATGGAAGTCTGGGGACCCGGGCCAGGAAAGCCAAAACGCAGGCCGAACTTTGTATAAATTTTCAATTTGATAGAAATCAAACGACAAAGGTTTGAGGGTCTGGGCCCAAGAGGGAAATTTGTCATTTGGAGAGTTTAGTTTATTTCAAAGTTTTGACGGCCATCGAAAGACCTGGGCCCGGAGGACGTGAATGCCCCTGGTGACAAACAACCGCGATGAGGTGAAGTTCTAGACCGATTTTGAGGGAGTTTTGGACGGTTTTTTGAAGATTCTAGAACATTGGTTTTATGCGTTTTATTAAGTTTTATCAATTAAATTTGTTTTTAACCCATGTGTTCATCATTTAAGTATTAAACTCATAAAAAAACTCTCAGGAGAGCGGACAAAAAACCTAGCTCGGAAACCCGATGAGGCAAGGCGTGAAATCCGGTATGGGTTAGCAAATGACGACAATGGGTGCGAGGGTGACGATCGATGAAGGCAGTGGAATCCTTTGGCAAGCTCTCTGATTCCTCTGAAAAACCTGACAAATGAAAATGATAGGTTGGGATCCAATATTTATACCCCCTACCATTAATGGCCTCATTAAATGCAAGTACGACAAACAATTTGGTTGGTGGATTTGAACTTGTGGACAACGGCGGGAGGTCTAGGGTCCGAGGGCCAGAAAGACGCAAGGTGATGACCGTTATAAACTTTGTTTTGCAAACTGACGCCCAAAAGGATGTCGGGGCTCGGAGACCAGAAGAACACTGATCGATGGCTGTTTCAAAATATTTTGGAAATCGGCGGTGAATGGGGACTCGGGGCTCGAAGGCTAGAGTTCCGTTGGCAATTTTCTGTCGGGAACGACGAAGTCCGCACGGAGTTCCGGGAGAGGAAGTCCAGATGGTCGGGTTCGGAGGAGGCGAAGGCAGCCAAAAATATTGGCAAGTTTTCAGTGATGACAAAGAGGGAGCCGTGCCATGGGGTTCGGGAAGGTGGGAGCCTTTCATTGTTCAGAACGGCGATCACAAGGGGGAAACCTAGCCAGGGAAACCTAGTGGGGTGGGCCCGGTAGGCTCCAAGGCCACTGGTAGAGAAAAACTCCCAAGGAGACTTTGCAAGGCACCAGGACTTGAAAAAATTGAAGGGGAGAAGCACGGTCAACTCAAGATGAGACTTTGTAGGTACGTTGACCACCTAGGACACTAAAGTGGGGGCACACAAAATGAGGCGGTGACAAAAACAACTCGGTAAGAGGAAAGAAAAAGAGGGTCCTCTTTCCAAACGGGGTGTGTGAGCTAAGGGCACAACACTATCTAAACATATGAATGAGACAAAAGAATGCATCAAAGAAATATCTAAAATCTACAGGTATTGTCTTAGGTGGTTGGTAGCTATTGACAATTTCAGAAGCAGAATTGAAGCTAGGGAATCTGAAATGAACAGTATTGGAAAGAACTTTGATTACTTCAAAGACAAGGATGGAAAATAGAGAATAAGGGTTGGTGAATTACAGGTGGAATTGTTGACTACTCAAAGGCAAAGAGAAGATATGGTTAGAACCTTCTTGCTAGTTAAGGAAGTTGCTGAGGTCTGGTTGGATCATCTCTTTGAAATTCTCTTTGATGCAAAAAATTGTGAACGACTGTGTCTATCTTCTAATTAGATATCCTCCTTTATGCAGTTATCTTTGTTGGATGGTATGAGTGCAAGAATGAATTTAGTTGTGCTTTCTTGGAAAAGAATTCTTCCGATCATAAGAGAGAGGTACAAGGAAATATTTCATGTAAAAAGTGTTATTCTTGTTTGAATGTTTGAAATGGGAAGCTAGAATTTTTGTGTATATACAAAGTCACCATATGTACATATGTTTACATCCTACCTTTTTGGTCACCCTTTTCCATTGATTTCAAAGGGGGAGAGAGTCATGTGAATAGGGAGAGAGTTATGTGGAGAACAACTAAGGTGATAGGAGGAAAGAATGTTGTGTTTTGAAAATTTTTGGCACATGTTCTCATCAATGACAAAGGGGGAGATTGTTGGAATAATGAAGAAGAATGATTATCTATACAGTTGTGTGTTGTCATTGATGTCACCATGTTATTCAAGTTGTGATTGCAAGTCTAATCTGGTATTTTGGTTTGGTTTTTGAACTGGTATTCAAGCTACACCCTCTGATATTTTTGGTTGCAATCCTCTGCAGTTGATAGTTGCTACTTGTGGTTTTGGGAAACTGTTTATGATTGGTGAAAACATGTATGTTTAAAATCTCTTGTGCTCTGGTGCTTGTACGACATATTGGCATTATTCTATTGATTACTTTTTACAATTTCTGGCTGACTTCATGGATAAGTTGTGATATGGTGAATCAATTTTTGTTATGTGGATATATGTGCGACCTATCTTAGGTTTATGTCAACATGATGTAGCACATTGAGCGCTTTGAATTGTTTTTGGGAAGATTTTTTGAAATATTATAGCCGACAATTGGTATTTTTTGATGAATAAGAAACACATCTAATTAGGTCGACCTAATTGATACTTCCAGATATATTGAGTATATATATATATACATATATATGTTGAATAGTTTTTGAAGATGGTGTGATTTTTGATGAGGCAGTAGTGAATGTGAAAGTGAAGAAGAGCAAAAATGATGAAGTGTGTTAATCCAGTCTATTGAGCATCACTAGAACTACATAAAAACTTGTTAGGTGCACTCTTTCCATTTCATTTTGGCAATGAAGCCCAATTTTGTTTTGTAAATCTTTTTGTAGGTAGTGAGCCTCCTTGTAAGCAGTGAGCTTTTATATCTAGACAGTGAGTCCTATTCAGGACAGTGAGCCCTTGGTAGTGAGCCTTATATATTTGGTTTTGAAACTACTTTATATTGTGAGTTAATCCTCACCGTGGTTTTTCCCTCATTGGGTTTTCCACATAAAATCTAGTGTTCATTGTGTTGATTTTACTTTCTGTTATCTACATTTCATGTTCATACTTAATAGTAGAATAGTGTGGTTGTGAATTTAATAAGTGTTGAAGTTTTGATTTTAATTTTGGTGACAATTGATTCACCCCTCCACTCAGTTGTCCTACACCTTTTAACACTTTTCATTTTCGGATACACATTGTTTGTATTCTTAAAGTTTTTGCATACATTGGATAAAAGTGTTTTGCATCTTTGGATATACATTGTTTACCTTGTTGAAACATTGCATGAGATGGTTAAAAGTTCTTTTCATTTTTGTTCAAACAATGTTAGTGTCTTACATATCTAGACATGCTAAGAAAAATTTCCTATCCCCTCCCTATGAGAGTGTTTTAGTGAAAGAGAATACAACCTTGGAAATTCCTAACGATCATTTTGTTCTTCTCCTAACATCTCTCCTATTGGAAAAGAAGATATTTTGGTGTTAGAATAACCAATCAATGTGAGTTTTGAGAATCCTAGTTGTTTCTCTCCTCTTACCTCTCTTAGTGGACAAGACATTAATGATCAAGACAACATAACCATAGGTACTCTTGACAATAAATTTTTTTCTTCTCCTAGTATTTCTCTTAGCTGTGAGGAAGATAATTTGATGTTAGAAAACACATTCAATAAAGGTCATGAGAATCTTAGTTGTCCCCCTTCACCTAGAGATATCATTATTAAGCAAGAAACTAATCATTCTACTACTTGCAATAAAGTTATTTTAGAAGAACCAACCTTTTATTGTCAAGAATATTTGGTTGGTAGTCCTCCTAGGATATCATTATGCAAGACAGGGATAACATTGACAATACTGATATTATGCCCTTAGAATAAGATAATGAGGCAACATTAGACTCTCACTCACTAAGGGATGTTAATATTATTCAACCTCAACTCATCCTTTACCCACCATCACACAAACCTCAAAATCACAACAAAACTGAATTCATCCTCTACCCACCTAAGAATAATGTTTCGCAACAACCGGGTCATAATACCATTGGTCATACATATAACACTAGAAATAATCTACAACCACAACAACCAATACCAACACCCTTACTTTTTCCTAATCCTATCCTACATAACCCTATCTTACCAAGTCCTCCTCATGGAAAGGAGTATGATCTTGTTGAACAACTTAGGAATACTCTTGCTAAGATATCCTTATGGGACCTTATTCAAGCATCCCCTCATTATCACAACATGACTCAAGTAGCCTTGCAACAAGTTCCTACCCCTTCTAATGCATAACTGAACAACATAGCGACCCTCATTCAAGGAATAAATGCTGACATTGTTTTTCATCAAAGTGATCTCCCTCCGTTGGAAGTACAAAAACAAAATGAAGCTTTCATATTAATATCTCAATATAAAAAGAATAGGGATAAAGCAAACCCTTATTGGAAATGGCTCCACTCTTAATGTGTGTAGTGTAACCTTCTAGATAGGCTTAGAGTGGATAAATCAAACATTCAACCCGATTCTTTATCTGTCGAAGGATTTGACAATGTAGGGAAACAATCGCTTGGTGTGATTACTTTTCCTATTATAGTTGGAAAGGCCACATTGGAAACACCAATCTATATTATGCATAATGATCTTTCATATAACCTCTTTTTAGGCAAACTGTGGATTCATGCAATGAATGGTGTTCCTTCTACTCTTCATCGTAAAATGAAATACATCTACAATAACAAAGTGTACACATTTGAAGCTGACCCTAACCCAAAAAGTTGTTTGAACATTGCGAAAAACAAGAAAAATTCTTTGGCAACATTAACAAGTCAACTACACAAGCGGAACCTGTCCAACAAAAAGAAAAAGAAAAACATGTTGATCAAGTCACGAAGCTATTAGAAGATGATTGGGGGTCCTTAGATTTTGAACATACATTCATGGGAGAGTACAAGTTCATAAACAAAGAATCTAATAAGGGAAACAAAAAAGTAGTCATGTCAACACAAAACTCAGATGAATTGTCGAAAGAAACCGCCTCAACCACTTCAGAACACAAGACAAAAAATTACACAACAAACTTTAATGAACTCAACAATGAACAACCACCCAATCGAAAAGCAATGCAAAATATTTATGGAAAAGGCTATGAGCTTTGAAACAACTTGTGTATAGTGGAAAAGGATGTGTTTCTAGAGAACAAGGTATGCACAACCCTATAGAGCCTAACTCGTAAGAAACAACTCATGGTCTTGGTTATTGTACTTTGATAAAAATAAAAAAGCCTTCAATCAATATCAACACCAACACAAATAATTCCTCTAATCCAACCTTAACAGTAGTGCATCCTGAACTGATCGACGCTAGTGGTCTTGATCATTCTCCTTTTCAAGATTTGAAAAAAAAAAAGACATGCTCACTTATTGTTAATGGTATCTTGCAAAACACTAATGATTTGAATTCATTAGATTTTACACCCTCCTGTAAAGGAGAGAAAAATTTCTCAACATCTAGAGAGTCTTGCATAGGTATGACATCTTGTACATCTAAGCAAGAGATATCTTTGTTGCAAACTATAGGAACACCTTCTATCATTGATCAAGAGGGTATCTTGTCAAGAATCCTCCAAAATCACTTGATATCCCTTCCTCCAGGAACGCGAAAGAAATTTTACTACAAGACTTCATTCTTTGCATATCATAGAGTTCATGGTCATTCTACTAATGAATGTAAGACTTTGAGTAGTAAAATCCAACATCTTTAGGAGTTTGGTGCTCTCCCTTATGTGGGGGCACCTAATTCCTCTAATTAATCTACTAATTTTCACTCTAGTATTCATCTTATTGTAAGAGAGGGTGACCACTGTGTGCAAGACCCTAGGTCATGGAGGGTCAAGATGCGAGAGGCTGCCCTAACTTATCTTAGCTAAGTGCAATGTTTAGGGTATGTGAAGTGAGGGTAATGAGGACCGTAGGGTCCCTTAGTGACTCAACAAGCCTAAAATGTAGAAAGAGGCTAGGCGAACTAGTTTCTAGGTGCAACACTACATCTCAAGAGACTCTCTGTCCGAGGAAAAAATAACAAACTTTGGACGACAGCGCGGTGCACTAGCATCTCAACAGTGCGTTGTCGTCCGTACGGCCAAATAGTGACAAAGAAGAGGTTAAGCCACTAAAAACTAGCTAATAGCCCAACAAACTAACTAAAGGGCCAAAATGATAGGACTAAGTAAATTAAATAATCTCTAATATTATAAAGTAAATAAACAAGAGTGATATAGATGAGGAGAATCTTACCAATGAATTTGTTCGCTAGTTGATTCTTTGAAAGCTCGAATGCTTACACACAACAAGAAGGAAAAATGTTGGGGGCTATATAGGGGCCTACCTCAGTCAGAGCCCCATTTAGGTGTTTCCACTGCCACAGATAGCCAAAAGAATGAGATAAAGAAGAAATACGTGAAGAAAGAAAAAGCACTACAAAATAGTACTATGGTACTCACCAAATGATAGAGGAGAGGAGAGGGAAGCTTACCACCTCCACCAAGAGCACTCAAGGCTGCTTGGGGGAGAAATGATAGGAACTCAAGCCTCTGTTGTGAATGGTGTGGTCTCAAATGTGCTCTACCGAGTTGATGGAGTGTGATATTGCAATGTGATGCTTGGAATGCTTGGAAGTGAGTGAAAGTGAGTTTGTGGGAGTGCTAGAATGAAGGTCTGATCTGTTGAAGAGTTCTGAAGAGTTTTGAAGAGTTGGAATGCAAGTTTAATGAGTGAATCTGAAGGAATGAGGAAGCAAATGGCTATATTCAGTTCAGTTGGCTGAAGGACGCATTATAAATTTGTTGCCAATGGGAAGAGTAACGCCTCTGCTGGCTCAACCGTAGGAATCTTCCAAGGACGTAACCACATCGTACAGATGTCTACACGCTGCGAGGGTGTCCCCAATAGAAACGCCTCCACCGACGCACAAAATAGGCTCCACATGGACCGCCAACAGTGGGCTTAAGTAAATTTAAGCCTCTGACTATGGTTTTCTAAAGTTTATAAAGGAAAAAAGGGGAATTGCACCTAGAGTGAAAATTCGCTCTTATACATTTTTCCCCCAATTTAGTGAGCATGAGTACTAATGAGTGCTCAGTAAAGTAGATCAAGAAGAGAGTAGGGTTAGAAAAGTATACTTGAACTATTGAGGAAGCAGTACTCGATTTGGCATACCTGAAGGTGCAGGAGATGTGAAGGACTTCATAGCTGCTTGAAATTATGAAGTTGGAACAAAGTGTCTTAGAGGCCCGAGGACCTATAAGGAGGCAACCCCCAATATATCTCGTATGGAGGAAGCCCCAAGGAAGTAGACTCCATAGAGTTAGAAAGCGGCAATATGTCTACCCATAGATAGAGTGTGTCGAGAGTGGCAACACGTCTACTCGTAGATAGAGCGTGTCTAAAGCGGTGACACATCTACCCACAGATAGAGTGTCTAGATCGGTGACATGTCTACCCACATATAGAACATGTCAAAAGTAGTGACATGTATACTCACAGATAGAATGTGTCTAAAAGCAGTGACACATCTATCCACAGATAGAACATGTCAAGAAGTGGCGACATGTCTACCCGCAGATAGAACATGTCAAAAGCGGTGACACGTCTACCCGCAGATAGAACATGTCTAAAGCGGTGACACATCGACCCACATATAGAGCATGTCAAAAGCAGCCGCTCACGCAGACTATGAAACTTTCAACGAGGTCCCTCAGGAACCCTTCAAAAGGAGAGGGGTCCACTCAAGGGACAAACTATTTGAAAAGTGAGGTCTAGTTAGGCTGCCCCCAAGCTAGACACAAAGAAACAAATGGAACGAGTCTAGTCGGGCTACCCCCAAGCTAGATGTGAAAAGATCCATTCGTTACAAAGGATTTTGAAGAAATGGTCCCTAAGGAACCCACATTGAAGAAGAAAGGGGGGTCCACTCAAGGGAAACACAATTTAAAAGCGATTGTTCACCTTAAAGTGATTCGTCATCAAGGAATCCTTCCGAAAGATGTTCACTTCATCAAGGAATTCGAAAGGAAGGTCATGCCCCCATGCGAGGGGAAGTCAAAGTAGTTCCCAATTCAGAGGAAGGTCTTCACGTCATTTCTTTACGAACCCATGATTAAGGAAACACGTTTTGTTAGGGTTCCAAGTTGAGAATGCAATCTTAAGGAAGAAATGTTATAAAGTCTTTCAAGAAAAGATTTGTTGGTAACGAATTCATTTTTTGAAAACTGAAGTGTTAAAGAAGAGAGTTGTCACACATAGGACGGACAACTCAAGGAAAAAAGAGAGAAAGATAAAGGGAAAGCGAAAGAGAAAAAGAAAATACAAACAAAGGACACAGGGGGATCTAGTTTAGCAGGGTCAGATATGTTTGAGCTCATATAGTAATAGGTAACTGCAATGCAAGGCAAAAGATCATCAATCCCCAACTAGATCAAGAAAAATGCACAAAAATCAAAGTAAAAATAAAAAATTCAGTCAACATGGAAGGGAAGCCTAAATGCCCCCAACACTTTGCATCGTCCCCAATTTATCGAAAATCAAGCACAAACATGGAAGAATGATGGTACAAATAGAAGAAGGTTTACAACACAAAAACCACACCTATATCCAAGCACCAACAAGGGTGATGAGGGTCATCCAAGCACACATAGCACGAGTATGCAGGAACACATCACACAACACACACACACAAGATCAAGAAGAGGGGCCTCCTCCTAACACTAATCATCCAAGAGGTCATCTGCTTCCAAATCTAGATCCTCATAAGGAGAAGGAGGATGAGCCTGCAATCGTGGAATGTTAAGAGGAGGGGCATTCGGGTCTCCCGCAACAAGGGCCAAGGAAGAGGGCCCCTCGAGGTCCTCTCTGCTGAGCTCTTATGGAGTCAAGGTCAACAGTTTTGTGAATATCACCAACAGGGTTGGGACTTCCTCCACAGAATTAAACATACATCCCGTGGGAGCATCGTGCTTATTCTCAGTGAACAATATAGACTGTGCTTGAGATTCATCGCTAAGCTCGCTAAATGACTCGGGAGCTGTGACAAACTCAGGGGAAGCTAGGATTGGTTTTGTCACAAGAATAGAACAAGTCATCATGAGGCCACCTTGCAAATAAGGTGGACTCCTCTTACGTCCTTCATTGCCAGAAGGACTAGACTTCACCTCTTCCTTCGTTGAAGGAGATGAACTCCCCACAAACAAAGCCAAAGGTGTAGAGGAGGAGGAGGAAAGAACCACAACAAATTTGATTGAAGTGTTAACCATATCCATGGGCTTTGGGAAGGGTTGACTATCCAGAATGAACATCAAAAAAGGAAGCTCCATTGAAGGATCGATGAACACCTGTACCCACTTAGAATTAGGTACGTGTGTGCTTGCAATGGAAGCTTGGAGAAGATCAGATTGAAGAGGAACAATAGGAAGGGAGGAAGGAGATGTTGCAGGAGGTCCTGAAATATGAGTGGTTGTTCCTTCCTCCTTTTGTTGTGAGGCGGCTTGCTTGGCCAAGAGAGCCTTTTGACGATGCTTGCCCTCACATGAAAGACGATTTCTATGGCTCTTGGAGTTAGAAGCCGGAGCTTGCGAAGGGACGGGAGGTTCCTGCTTGACCATATGACATCTATTATAACCATTTCAGGTGGAGGAATGAGTTCTTGTATAGGAGCAGGGGGAGCAAGCTGAGGACCGACAGGAGGAGTTGACTCAAGAGCCTCGGTAGCGGGCCTCTTTCCGCTCACTTCCTTGGAAGCAGGAGTAGTAGGAGGTTGTGATAGTTGAGAAAAGGAGGACTCTCCTCGAAGGATCTTCTCCCTCTCATATCAAACGGGTCTGGGCTCCATCGGTAGAATAGGAAGCTTGAATGCAGGATGCTTAGGCTTTCACCAAGCGAGCACCGAAGGGTTCTCCTGCAAACAAGGAGCAGAACCTTATGGTACCACAGCTGAGTGAAAGGAAGTGTCCGACTAGGCACCGAAAGAGGAAGGAGGATCACAAGACCGCTTCTCTTCTTTCTTCTTTCGAGGCTTAGTGGCTTCACTATCAGCCTTCAAACAAGCCCTATGTGAAATAACATAAGGTGAGGGAGGATACCTCACCTTTGACCTTAAACGTCCTTTCTTATAGTTCTAATATTTTTTATGCAAAAGGTCTATCCTAGGCAGAAGGGGAACCATGGATACAGGCCATGGGTGATCTAAGGAGTAGCTACCATGTGCAACCAACGATCGATAAGCGATGTCATGGATCACATGGATGGAACCTCAATGGATAAATTTTAAACATTTATGCACAATGGAGGGTACTACATTTATCGCTACCAACCAAGGGATACATAACTTTACATGGAAGAGTTCAGACCTAGGGATGATATCAAACAAGAGGTTTACAAACTTAGGCCTAACTAAGACTGATTGGACAATGCTACCCAAGGGGGGTACGAAAAGCTCGTCATGTGTGTGAATGAAACTCACAGGAGCATCATATCCATCCTTATGTAAAAAGTTAATTAGCATAATATTTTCTGTTATTATATTCACTTGTGATGTCGGGTCAATGAGAACACCTACTACGATGTGCCCATTGATCTGTGCAGGAATGTAAAGAGGAGATGGTTCCCTGTTGAAGCCCATTGATAGGTCCTGTGAAGTAAAGGTTATGCCAAAATACTATGCACAGGTTGCGCAGAGGGGAAGGGTTGATGCAGGAAGGGGGCCATTACGCACACTAGACAATGCTTTCATAGAATCCCCAAAGTTTAATAGATAAGATGGTGACCCAATTAAGGTTTCATCATGCAATACCTTTGGAATCTTCCAACTATGTCAACTAGGGATCATAGGTTGGGTTGTAAGGCAACAACCTTACAACACTCACACCTACAACACTCCTAGAGTTCAAGGAAAAGGGACTGTCAATATCACAGGGACAGAGCCAAAATGGTTCACGTTGGGTTCACCAAAAATGTAAGAGAGGGGGACCACCGCGTGCAAGACCCAAGGTCATGGAGGTTCAAGATGCAAGAGGCTGCCCTAACTTACCTTAGCTAAGTGCAATGTTTAGGGTATGTAAGGTGAGGGTAACGAGGACCGTAGGGTCCCTCAGTGACTCAGCAAGCTCAAAATGTAGAATGAGGCTAGGCAAGTTGGTTTCTAGGTTCAACACTACATTTCAGGAGACTCTCTATCTGAGGACATAAGCAAAGACTTTGGATTATAGTGTGGCGCACTGGAATCTTGAAAGTGTGTTGTCATCCGTATGGCCAGACAACGACAAAGACGAGGTTAAGCCACTAAAAGCTAGCTAATAGCACAAAAAACTAACTAAAGGGAAAAAATGATAGGACTAAGTAAATTAAGTAATCTATAATATTATAAAGTAAATAAACAAGAGTGATAAACATGAGGAGAATCTCACCAATGAATTCGTTTGCCAGTTGATTCTCCAAAAGCTCTCATGCCTACACACAACAAGAAGGAAAAATGTTGGGGGGCTGTATAGGGGCCTACCTCTGTCAAACCCCCGTTTAGGTGTTTCCAATGCCACAAACAACCAAAAGAATGAGATAAAGAAGAAATACATGAAGAAAGCAAAAGCACTACAAAACAATGCTATGCTACTCACCAAATGATAGAGGAGAGGAGAGGGAAGCTTACCACCTCCACCAAGAGCACTCAAGGCTACTTGGGGGAGAAATGAGAGGAATAAAAGCCTCTACTATGAATGGCATGGTCCCAAACGTGCTCTACCAAGTTGATGGAGTGTGATATTGCTACAATTTGATTCTTGGAATGCTTGGAAGTGAGTGAAATTGAGCTTGTGGGAGCACTAGAATGAAGGCCTGATTTGCTAAAGAGTTCTGAAGAGTTGGAATGCAAGTTCAAAGAGTGAATCTAAAGGAATGAGGAATAAAATAACCATATTCAAGTCGGTTGGCCAAAGGAGGCATTACAACTTTGCTACTGATGGGAAGAGTAACGCCTCTGCTAGCTCAGCTGCAGAAATCTTCTAGGGATGTAAGTGCATCAAATAGATGTTTGTACGTCACACGGGTGTCCTCGATAGAAACACCTCCACCGACACACAAAATAGGCTCCACATGGACCACCAATAGTGGGCTTATGTAAATTTAAGCCTTTGACTATGGTTTTCTAAAGTGTATAAAGGAAAAAAGGGGAATTGCGCCTAGGGTGCAAATTCACTCTTATACACTTATACATAATTTCGGCTCACCCTTGTCCTGCACTAAGTGGGGGAAAGGGGTTCGTTAGCGTTGTCCTTGTATGTCACTTGTTGTTGCCTCTTTTGGCTAGCCATTAACCTTTCATGAACATATAAGAGCAAGCTTGGGATGTGGATGACATGCCTTAAGTTGGCTCACATGTGTCATACTACCTTTTCATGATGTAGCTTGTTGGAAACATATGACTTGGCATAGGGCTTTTCAAATAAGCTCTCATCTCTTTTTCCACTTTAAAGAAATTTCTCACAGCAATGGTGTTAGCAACTGCTTTAAAGTGAGGGCATACATTAACACTCATATGTCATTGCATGATTTTCTTTTTCTTTCAATTTCCTCTCTTGGAAATATTAGGTACAATGTTGCCCAAGATGAGCCCTTGCACCTGTACTCTCTTGGAAACAAGATGAGACCATTTGCACTTTTCCTCTCTTGGAGACATTAAGCATGATGTTCCCTAAGAAGAGACCTTGCATGAACTAAGAAAAATCCCTTTGAACATTCCTTGCGCTATTTTGTATATGTCTATGAGTTTCAAGCATATGAAGTTTTGCTTGCCTCATGGAGCTCGAAGTTCATTTTTGTGTGGCGCCTTATTAAAGTTATCAGGAGTTATAACTTTGGTATGGTTGAGCAAGAAGCCCAATCTAAGGCATGAATTTCCCCATAGCCACCTGCGTGTGTGTGAGTGCATACCAACCATGAGTGTATGTTTCTCACCTTTTAGGACTTCTCACCCGGTGGACAACCAAGAGTTCCATCACCTCAGAGTGAGTATGCATTGTTTAGACAAATAACCTAGACCTGATCCACATCGTGTTGGAAAAGGTTGAAACTTGATCCATCTTTTTACTTTTACTTATTTATACTTCTCTTTCTTCTACTTATTGCCATTGCATAATTTCATATCTTGTTTTTCTGCAAATCATTCACCCTGTGCATGTCCTCTTGTGCTTATGTTGGTATGTCTTAGGATCTTGGATCTTGGGGGCTTGACCAATGCCTTGATATTTGTCATTTTTTTTCATCCACATTGGTACAATTGGACTCCTCTTGAATGTCTACTTTAGTGTGATTTTGAAGCAAGTTCATCCTCTCACTAGAAAGTGGGGGCTAAATGTAGTGTAGAAAAAGGTATTTCTTGCTTGATTTGGGAATAATTGATGATAATTTGGACTTAATAAGGCCTTGATTTAGTGTTGAGAGGTTTTTTACACATCCACATTAGATCTTGGACCCTTGCAAATTAAATAAAATATATTTATCGATGCCTTGTAAAGTGTTGTGAATTACTTTCACACTTTTCTAGCCTTTTATTAAGTATCTAAGTCTAATGGACCTATTTTCCCCTCATTCAATGTTATAAAATGTATTTAATTTCATTATCACATTAATCTAGAATGCTTGTAAATTAAACCTAATTCTAATCTCATGTTGTACAATGTGTTTTACACATTCACATTGGATGTTGTACCTTTCTAGGCTATGTGGACCTCATTTTAATGTTGTAAAGTGTATTTAATCACACTTTCACATTAAACATTGTGTCCCTAGCCCTAATTATCCTTTACATCATCATTAATAGGCCCCTATGACCCCATATTATGCATTTCGAGGCTTATTTTGATCAAAGACCCAATAAAATCAACATAAAAACTAAAATTCTTCACTCCCTGATGTCCCAACTGGCAAAAGACCCCCTATGGGAATAAGTCACCCATCTAGGTGAATGAGTCCCATTTGGGCCATTTTTGAGGTTTGAGTGGAAAAATTTGGGTTTTCAGTTTAATTTTCCTCCATGTCGGCCTTGGGAATCAAATTAATAGGCATTTTAGGTGAATTTCCTATATAAACAAGCTTTTAAACCCTAATTCATAATTCATTCATCATTCATTATTCATCTCAAGTCAAGCAAGCTAGGGTTTTAGCATTCTAAGTCATCAAGATAGATTTATAAGGTATTCAAGGGTAGATTCTTCATCCATTGTTGCAGAAATTCAAGATCTATCATCATGGAAAGTTTCTAATTCCTTCATCTCATGTTCATGCTTCATCTTATTTCTTTATTTGGTTTAATTACCTAAAATGGGTTTGACTAAGGAAAACCCATATTCCCTAACATTCAACATTTATCTCTCTTTCTTTGTGTGGTTGTAGATTTAGGTACCCTTAAGGGAGTATGTGGAGGATCATCATGGAAAAAATAGGCCCTTAAGTGGTGAAAAATTCAGAAAAATTAGAGTTAGGCAACTTGATGTAAAAATTTGAATAAGTTATCTATATCATTTCAAAAATATGTAAGAATGGAATTTGTAGAAAATTGAATGTAGTTTCTGAACTACTAGGTTTATTTAAAAAAAAAATCTATTTGGTGAAAATTTGAAATTTCACTGCGATAGTACTTAAATTTCAGGGAAAAAATAAGAAGTAGGTGTCTGTCTAAACACCCTAACCACAGTAAAATGATAATATTTTTTT
>VDFB02252616.1:197236661-197386772 GCA_007258455.2 Sequoia sempervirens
TGTATCTTATGTGGAAAAATCTAAGGAAGAAGAGGATGGCATGATTATTGCTCTTTTGACTGAGTAGCCTAAACAATAGCCCTCATCTTATTTATTTCATGTAAGGCCTTATTGTAGTCCTTTACTAAAGAATCATAGTGCTTCTCAGAAATATGTGCAATATCCACACTAAGCATTGCAACATGAGTAGTTAACTCAACTGCTTGGATAGGATTTATATCTGTAGCTCTTTTGACCACTAAGGAACCAATAACTTCTTCAATAGGCCTAGCAACATCATGTTTACCAGTATTAGGTGCCATAGAAAAAATTGCAAGTGTATGCAACATTAGACTATATTCAGAACCAAACACTTTTCCCTCAAACTAATCTTCAGATATTAAATATTGAGGGTCTCTTCTTACTGCGTCATATGTTATGGCAACAGTGATAGTACATCCTAGTAATAACATGATTTCACTATCCTTGACAATTTTCCTAGCCTCAATGGGAGTAATAGCTGCAATTTTAGTCCTAACCTTTTCATCCTCTGCTTTCTCAACTTCCTCCTGATGAGAAGGTTCAACATTAGCTCAGGTTTATTCAAGTACCTCCTTTATCTCTTTACTCCACTATTGAATCATAAACTCTTGAAATTCCTTGGACAACACAAATTTATCATCAGCAAGAAATTCATCACACTCCCTAATCCTGGGATCATCATCACTTTCTTTGTCATATTTCCATTTGACAATTCTATTAGGGGGACATCTAAACTATGAGTTTCCTCAATATGAGGAGGAGGAAATTTTTGCTCCACCTCCTCATTCCCTGGCACATGTTCTGTCATTTGTTCCTCCCTAACTTCTTGAACATATACAGGTTGCTTTGGGATATCCATAGCTTGTTGTTGTCATTGTGGTTACAAGAGATCTTGTGCTTTATCAACAACATCCTTTACCTTTACCTTAAACTCACCAAACTGAATATCCCTTAACATAGTGAAGGCTCTTTCTAGAGGGTTTGCAATTACATTATATGGACTTATGTAAAAGGAGTTCCTTTTCATGATATTTTCTTCAATGTTCATTATAGTTATCCATTCCTTCTTTCTAGTCATGATTTTTTTTTTCTCCTCCCTGCCACAAACCCTTCCAAATAAAAAATCATGATCTCATTAATAGGCATCCTGAGGTTATTCATCATGATCCCAAACCTTTCATATCCCTTAGGGGCAGTAACTTTAAAATAAGTGAAATTGCATTAGGGATGCACCACAGTGCCTTTCATGGGCTTTCTAAACATCTCATAATCCATATCAATTTTCCACATGACTGCCATAAAATCCAATATGTCTGAGACATACAGGGGTAGAAAATGTGGGGCCACTTTAGCTCCATAGGCTCTAATCAAAGTATATTCAAAATGAAGAAACCAATCTACCCAATTATGTGTTTCTCTAGACCCTGGTCTATATTTTGGGCACATAATATATTTGATCTTAGAAGAAAGCCTGTGCATAGGTCCTATACCCAATGCCACCAAGATGCCACATTTTATAACATCAGCAAATAGGATATAATTAGAATTGGAATAGTCATGATCCCAACTGTATGTCCACATTTGTACTGGTAAAACATTATTTTCACTATCCCTAAGTCTCAAATCCAATTTACCCTTCCAATCATAATCACCCTCCCATAAGAGAATATGCATTAGTAGAGAGAAATAAGGGAGTATAAGGGGAGCACTTCCTACTTCAAATTGAGGAAATCCTCATGCATCCGATCAGCAAAAAAATTGGCATAATCAAAACCAGTGTTCTGATTATGAACTTGTATATCCACCATCATCACCAATAAATCAGGGGTTATCCTTACCTCAAAGTCTCGAGCCAACATTTGATTCAAGAAATAATAAGTGTTCTTGAAGTAATCTACAAATTCTTTACACTCAAAAGGCTCAACATCCTTATTAGTGATTTTTTCCTTGCTCTCTCTATGCCGAACAAGCAGTCTCTCTATATATGCAAATTTGTTTTTCTTGTACTCAGCATATAGCTCAGCATGCGTAAACTTTACATTATAATTGGGATTTAACCCAAATACATCTATCATCTTGTCCTTTGTTACTTCCAAGATCACATCACCACTTTCACTTTTGATTATCATGTCAATAGGATTATAGAGCCTAACCAGTTCCATCATCAAGTCCACTTCTACAAACACATTTGAGACCACTAGCTTTCCAAGGTTTATTCCCCATAAATAACATGGAGGCTTACTACAATACTTCCTATTGAAGGTGTACTGAAACAATTTCCACTCACATTGAGGCTGAGGCTTTTCACCAATTTCACCAACACTATTAATCAACCTAGTGGTCATGACAACTTGACTTGTGGGTCATTTACCAATTCGTGACCCTCTTCCTTTACATCTCTAGAGGCATCTTGCATAATTTTTTTTGTTTCTTTCTTTGCACTTTTGGACCTAGTATACATTGCAGAAGTACTTGGTGAAGGGTTTGATACTGCCAGTGGTTTAGACTTAACCTCAGCTGAAACATCCTGAGTTTTAAGTTGTTTAAATCTCCTCTATTTTTGTTTCCTCTCCAACCTCACACTAGATTCACTAGGCTCCAGATCACTCAATTTTGCAATGCAATAGAACTAGGGTTTATAATTTCTTATAGTAAAAAAGAAACCCTTCACAATTATGAGAGCACAGAGCACTAATATTGAACATAACACTTTCCCAAAAATTTACCTAGTACTTAATCACCAAATTGAAGCTAGCAGTAATGGAAATATAGAAAATTCCCCCAATTTCTTATCAACTTTCTAAGGTATTCACCTCAACACTTCAGCTAGAAGGAGATACCAGTTTTGCTTACCTAGGTGAATGCTATGCCACATTTGTTACTGGTAGTTTCTGGAGCTTCCCACATAATTTCCTCAGCTTTAGGTATCCATTATAATTGCAAATGAATCAAAGTGCATGATCAACTAGGTATCTACTTTCTTTTACAACCAATAGAGAGGCATGCAACCACTAATGCTTCATAGTAAGTTCGTGTGAGTGAACTAACAATTAGCCATTTAGTTTTAAACCCTGATCGTCGATCACTTGGATTTAAAACTATATCAATGGTTATCAATTCATCTCTCTACTTTCTTCTTTGCTTTATGGGAAGTCCTTAGGATTTTTCCATGTTTCCTCTTCATGCAATAGTTGTCACTTGTTGCTCATGTACTTCATCCTTCACCAACTCCATTAGTGATGCAAGTATTTTATGTGATGAAATCTTAGTTTTTGGATCTACTGCCCATCCTTTGATCACGTTCATTTCCCATCACACATTGCTAATTGAAACTCTGCACCTTGAATCCCATTAGCGAAGGGAGATGCAATGAAGAGATTAGATTGGTACATGTGCACCTGCATGAAAATCAACAGTACAAAAGATGTCATAAATAAGACTTATTCAGATTAGCAAAAGAAACTTTTAAATAGAGAAATTCATCACTCATCACTACTTTGGAACCTAAGCTTTGAAATGAATCTGTGATGAGTGATAAAACATAAGGCCATTGCTCATTAATTATTATCCTCATATGGTCTATGAGAAATTAGCTATGAGAGATCTTCATAATGATGTTACGTATTGTGTATCACTAATATAGAACTTAGCACTTAAAAAAAATATGTGAAACATGATGCAAGGGAAACCCATCCCATCACTCATTGCTAATTAAAAATTATCATTAGACAACATATCCACGATGAGTGATGAAAATAAGATCATAAGGGCGAAGGGCATTGCTTATCGCTATTACAATACTCAAGCCTCAAAATACATTAGCCATAAGTGATTCCTTAATAATACAAGGATCATTACACATCATTGATCGTAACAAGAGCTCCTACAACTATTCACGATGAGTGAAAACAAAGAAATACCATTCATTGCTCGTCGTCGATTTGGGACATACCCTTTAAAAAAGATCAACGATGAGCGATAAAGTAAGATGGACAACGGGACTTAAGTGAAAACCTTTAGGCACATGCTTATAATTTGATCTAATGTAGGGGACCCTCTTGGGATGACACTATATAAAGGACTCAAAACTCCTAAGTCATAGTAATGAAAAGGATGTAAAGGCTAAAAATGCCCTTTACATAACCTTATAAAAATTAAAACATTCAGACCTAGGCGCGAGGGACCAGTTGCCTGACAATAGTGAATGACACAAGATGTTCTTAATTGACTGGTAATAGGAAATAGGAAGTCAACAATGAAATAGAAGCCCTCAACTATGAAGATAAAATAAACTCCCAACCCCATAGGTATCAGCCAAAATGTGACAAGGCTTTGAGATGGAACATCAAAATTTTGCAAGTTCCATCAGTGGCTCTAACTGGGGGCGTATGCCTCCTGTAGGCATGGCGAGATCCCAAAAATTTCAAGTTGAAGCAGATGAAAATGTGGATGAAACAAAGGGATCAAAACCAGGAAGCTACCTAGACAAGGTAGTAGGACCAAAGCAGACAAAACAAAATAAAACACACCTATATACAAAGATATACAAAACCTACAACGTACATGGAAAATAACATACTTAGGAGAAGTATGGCTTTAAGAACTATCCATGTACCATCAGTTCAAAAAGTTCACATGTTAAGCTTTGAAGGAAATGTGAATCCTCCCCATGTGTGTTAGCTATTAGATAAGGGCCCATGCTTTCCCTTGACTTGAGCCCTTGCATTCCAGGCTAACACCATACTATCCACCTCAAACTTTCTAGGAGAATCTATTTTATCATATAGATATTTAACTCACAGCTACAACTTCATATTTTTAGCATGAGATTCTCTTCTAGTTTCATCCAACTGCACCAGGTTATTTATTATGTGTTGCATCTCATGACATATCTCTTCATCATACTCTTGTACAAACATGTACATCTTGAGCATGTTATTCTATGGCAATCTAGCATTTAGACCATATACTAAGCCAAATGGTGAATAACGACTAGCCTTTTTCACATTCACTCTATCTACCCAGAGTGCTAATTTTAGCTTTGTGTCCCAAGCCTTTTTGTTCTTCTCCATCACTCTCTTGATGATCTTTATCAAACTTTTATTACTAGATTCAACTTGACCATTTCCTTGAAGATGGCAAGGAAAAGAGTAAGAGACTTGTTTACCATGTTTCTCACAAAATTCTTTGAATTCATTAGACCTAAAACACATAGCATTAACTGAGATAATCCTCTTAGGGAATCCAAATATGATAAGAATATTATTCAACAAAAAATTGATTACCACCTTGCTTGTTTCCTTTTTATGGGTATTGCTTCCACCCACTTGGTGAAATAATTGGTGGCAATAAGGATCCATGAGTGGCCTCTACTGGACTTCTCTAATATCTCTCCGATGAAATCAATTCCCCATTGTTGGAAAGGGGTTTTAACTATCATAGGCCTAAGTGGTAAATTCTCTGAAAATTTTCAACTTTCCTGAGAACCTTTAACAAGAATCACAAGTCTTAAAAAACTTGTGAGCATCCTTAAAAATAGTAGGTTACCAGAATCCTACTCTTAAAATCTTATGTGCAGTGATCTTTTACATGTAATGACCACCACACACCACATTTTGCATTTCTTTTAAGATTTCTAGTGCTTTCTTTCCATCTACAAATTTAAGAAGTACACCATCTAGGCTTCTCCACCACAACTCATTGTCAATAATCACATACTTTATGGCATGTAATTTCAATGTCCTCTTATCATTATCAGCCATATCAATAGGACACTGCAAGGTTTGCAAATACTGTAAAATTCTTCTATACCATCCACATGTTTTCATATCATAGATAGGTCCAACATCAATCACTTTAGTCTGATTAACTTGATTAGCTTCCAAATTAGCCTCTGTCATTAACTTGGCTAGGCCCTATCCTCTTACCAATTTAGTGATTTGAACATCAATGTTAAATTCTTGGATCCTATTGATCCATCTACACCTTCTTCTTGTTGTCTCTTGTTGAGTGAAAATATCTTTCACAACAACACTTGGTACAAAAGCTATGACAGTAGCTCCTTGTAAGTAAGTCTTGAAATTCTTTATTTCCTTTACTAGAAAATATGCTTGTTTCTCAGTAGTATCATACTTCAACTCTGCAACTTGTAAATATTTGCTAAAAAATGCAATGGGCTATTCAAAACCTTCCTCATTTTTTTGTAACAAAACAACAACAATGGTATGAAAAGAGGTAAAAGAGAAAATGTCCATTGGTTTAGAAAAGTCGGGAGACTTGAAAACTAGAGCCTCTTTAATAACTTGTTTTATTTTCTTGAAAGCTTGACTAGGCTTCTCAGTCCAAAGCACATTTTCACCTTTCTCCAGCATTTTGGAGATAGGTCTTGTGATTTTTGCAAAGTTAGTCACAAACCTTCTTAAAAAAATTATATGTCCAAAAATGACTAAATGCCCTTGACATTCTTTAGTTGAGGGATTTTTTCTATGACTTTTACTCTTTTAGGGTCTATCCTTACTCCTTCCTTAGACACAATGTGTCCCAAAAACTTCCCCTCAATGACTACAAAGGCACATTTCTTTGGATTCTGAGATATCCCATATTCTAATGACCTAACAAATACCTGGTCCAAATGCATACAATGATCTTCTTTTAAGAATAAGCAATCAGATCAGCATGATACACAACCATGAATAAATCAATAAAATTTAAGAAAGCTACATCGATAGCTCTCTGAAAAGTGGCACCTGCATTTTTCAAGCCAAAAGGCATCCTGACATAAACATAAATGCCCAAAGGAGTAGTAAAAGTAGTTTTATACTACTCAAAATCCTTTACTTTCACTTAATTATAACCTACAAAGCCATCCATCATCGACAGTAGCTCACAACATGTAACCTTCTTTAACATAGCTTCCATGTTTGGCAATGGATAATTGTCCTTTAATGAGGATATATTTAGGTTCCTAAAATCAACACACAATCTTATGTCACCATTCTTTTTTCTTATTGGTACTAAATTAGATACCAATGAAGAGTGCCTAATGGGTTTTATAATACCAACATCTCTTAACTTTACCAACTCCTCTTGCATCTTGGGAGCTAAAGTAAGATTAATTGGCCTTTGCTTTTTCCTGAAAGGTTTTTCATTTTCCTTCAAAGGAATCTCATGATGAAATAATTCCTCTTTGTAAGCTTTCAGGTCATCGTAATACCAAGCTAAGACATGTTTGTATTTTCTAAGTAAGGCAATTAACATTGCCTTTACCTTTGGCTTCATCTTCTTTCCTACATAAACTTGCTTAGGGGCATTTTTAGTTACCAAATTTACTTCCTCCAGGTCCTTTGGGTGAGCAACTATTGTCTTGGCCTTGATTTTATCTTGACTATCAAAGACCCTTTCAAGAGCTACAAGCCCTTTGGGGATTTTATTTGTCTTCAACTGAATGACCTCTTTTCCAAACATTGTGTCCTTTCCATCAAATTTCTCAACAAATCCACCAAATTCAATCTCCTGGCCTTCATATTCATCAACACAATTCAAAAAATTTAAAATATCTTCATCATCATTGAAGATCTACTAGTTATGCACATTGTTAGGGATGGAAGGCCTTGTCTATACCTCAACTTTAGAGATTCCTATGAAAGTTATATCACTAGATCTCAATGCCATATTAGCAAGTAAATCGGCTAATCTATTATGTCTTCTTTCCATCCAATCAATTCCAAAAGCATCAAACTACTCAATGGAGTCCCACACAATATTTTTGTATTGCTTCAGTTTGTTATTCTTGTAGGCATACTTAGCTCTTACTTGGGATATCACAATCTCATAATCACCAATTACTACTAACTTCTTTATTCCATGCTTCTCATCCAATCTCAATCCCAATAATAAGGCCTCATACTCTGCCACATTATTTTCATACACAAAAGATAATGTAAAAGAGAACTTATAAGTATTTCCAATAGGTGATACCAATAAAATCCCTGCACTAGACCCTTCTTTGGAACTTGCACCATCAAAGTACATTTTCCAAAGTCGATCTTTATTAGATATTATTGAAACTTCATTTTCTATAGGTATGTGACTCCTCTCAACCTCTATTAGTACCTCTCCTACCTTCAATTCACCAATGTCAACATCTATGAAAAGAATTGTGTCATCTTGTGGAACATGCTCCAACATATGTGGTACCCTCAGTTCTCTCATCACTTGAACATTCTTACCATCAATGGGAAATGTGGCATAAGACATTGCACACTACATACTACCTCCAATAGATGTACTCCATTCTCCAGATAACAACATCCCATAATTAGGTGGGATATCTACTACTAGCACACCATTTTGAATTCTTTGTTAGGATAGGTTGCTAACCTATAGGGAAGTTCATTTATTATGCCTATGATAGGGACTTCTCTTGCATCCATGGCATAACAATTTCCATGAGTGCTATCAACTTTCAATCCTAGTGCATCCATGATTTTAGCTAGCATGATATTATTGGATGCACAAGAGTCAATGATACAATTCTTTATAAGATTTCCCCTAACCACCAGGGTAAGGAAAAATGGATCTATCTTATCAGGACAAGTATTTATAGAATTTCCTAGGAAAATATGGGGAATAACAATAATCACTCCCTCAATTTCCTTTCCTTTCTTATCCTTCTCACTCAATTTGGGTAGAGTGAGCACCACTAAATCATTATAGGTCATAGCAACACCATTGATAAGGGCTACTCCCTTTTGTTTGTGTTCCTCTATCCTCATCATTTCAAGAAAAGGCACAAATACTTTTACTTGGCTAAGCAATTGAAGCATATCAATAGGAGTATACTTGGGTAATTCAATTGGAAGCATACCTTGTTCATTGTTGTTATTCTTATGTTGATTTCTTGTCGCCTCAACCTTTTTCCTAGCATCTTCCTCATGACTTTAGGATTTTGCTTATGTGACTTTATCTTTTCAATAGGAGAATTGATTTCTTGAGTAGCTTTTGGCTTTTCAACTCTCTTAGCCCAAATTTTATCTCCCCTTCCCTCTTTAGCTTTAATTGTTTGTATTTTTCCATCGAGCTCATGTTCCTTGCCCTTAGCATTATGCTCCTTGATGAAAAGACTAGCAAGACTGCCTTGTTCACCTCCAATAGTTTTATTCCTCAAATGATAGGAACTTCTATCTTGGGTAGCCAAAATTGCAGTATATTTAGTAATCTCCTCTTCTGAAGGTCTTCTTAATGAAACACCATCTTCTATTGCCTCCAAATTGTAAACCTTAACATCACTATCAACATCCTCATTAGAGAAAATTTGCTAATGATATGCTCTAGCAACTTGCCTTTGATTATCTACATCCACTTCATAAGAGTCTTCATCAGAGGATCATTCACTGTTAGCAACATCAGAGTCACCCATAATCATAAGTATATCATCATCCTCCTCATTTTGCTGATAATAATCCTTAGGTACATCATCCTCTACTTCAACCATCTGAGCTAATGTGCATTGCTGAGCAGCATGTGGCATTTGGTATATCATGCACCATGGGGTATCTTCAAAAAAATTCCCTAAATTATTTTGCAGAGGGTTTGGAATAGCTTTGTTTTGGGTCTTTCTCTGAATATTTAGAACAAACTTCCCATTATACCAATTAGTATTATATGGGTGGTCTTCCAACCTAGGGGGTCTTTCATTCCTTTGGTAGTTTTTAGGTTGAACCTTTTATTGTTTCACAATATTATCATTGATTGTCTTCATAAAACTATCAAGCTTGTCCTCAATAGTTCCCCCTTTAGCACCTAAACTCTTATCTTCCTTTTTTCAACTCTTGAAGAGTTTTGGATCATCTATTCTGCCAACCTTACCAGTTGCTCTGCTAATATTTTCAAGATGCTCTGGCATTTTAAAGGATCCCCTTAATGACTATGAATTCTTATCTATCAAGCAATAACTCATTTTTGAATCAAAATCATTGCAGTAATTTACCAAATATACATGATCATGTAATTACAGATCAAGAAGCAATCTTTTCCTAGCCTTCTAGAACCTTTTATTGAACTTAGCAACAAATTCATTAGAAACTTTAGCAATATTATTAAATTCATTCAATAGAAAGCTTGAATTAGTCTTGTCACCATATTTTTCTCTAAAAACCCTCTTGAATTCCTCCCAAGAGCCAATGCTTTTGGCAGGAAAACTTCTATACCACTCTTGAGCATCTTCAATGAGAGATTGCATGAACAACTTCAACATGACATATTCTACCTCCACCTCAAAAATCATCCATAACATTAGTGAATTTTTTGAGATGGTCTTCACCACTCAAGGCACTATTTCCAAAGAATTTGACTAGAGCAAGTATGAAATCCTTAGGGAATGGGTTAGGATAGCCAGGTATTCTAGTGAAACACAATTGCTGGTATCTATCTACTTGGAGTGGACTCCTAGTATGTTGATCCTTATGATCATCTAGGTGATCATCATCTCTCTTGCTATCAGAGTGGCTACTATCTTTACCCTTCCCACTTTCACCATCACATCCCCCTTTCTTACTTCCCTCATCATCCTCAAAATCAAAATTATCATTCTTACTTTTTCCTCCACCCCCACCTCCACTAGGAGTATGCTCATCAAATTTCTTCTTTTGCAACTCACTATTGGTATGTCCAGAGCTTGAAGCCTCTGGAGTAGGTGTGGACATTTTAAGGAATGAAATATCCCTAGCCATTTCTGCATTAGAAGCTATTATTTTAGGTTTCTTCAAATCTTCTCACAACTTTTCACTTTCTAAATGCAGCTTTAATATCTCAGGATCTGGAGGTGTGGTATATGGAGTTGGATTGATTTTGGCCTTATGTGTGGGAATTTCAGTAGATTCAAAGTATTAGTATTAGTATTGAATGTAGTTTTCTTGGGTTGGTCAACGGGTCTCTTTCCATGATCTACAAATGATGTCTTCTTAGCATTAACAGGAGGATTTGAGGCTCTAGTAGTTGAGATAGATGTTATGTAGGTATTAGTAGCTGAGGTTCCCATTGAGATTGTTGCTTTAGGGATATCATTGGTCATCCTAGGAGAAAATCTAAAAAGGTTATCCTCAGAAGTCTTACATCTAGTAGCCTCTTCTCTCATTTTCTCCAAATTTTGCTTCCTTTCATCTCTCCCAAGATACGTAGCCCTAATCCTATATTCCATTTCTTTTAATGCCTACATTCTATTTTCTTCTTCTTCTTGGAGCCTTAATTCTTCCTCTTCTATAGCTTTCATGTCTTTATCTATGTCTTCTTCATTTTCTAGGACATCTCCAGGCCCACTTGGGGTAGGAGTATAGTAGGGTTGGTCAATAGGATCTTCCTCAAGAGATAAGTGGACTTGTTCATATGGAGGCTCACCTCTTGGCTTGAAATTATTCCCACTAAAAACAGAACCCATTCTAGGGGTTAGAGGCTCTGAAAACTTCTTACTCTTTTCCCAAAACTCCCACCTATCCTCCTCTCTTGAAATATTCAACTCACTATCAAACACTTGTTCAACCAAAAAAAATCCTTGGTCTATGTTAGACCCTTGAACATCACGTCCTTCTTCATGGACACTAGCACTACTTACATTAATAGGGGAATTGATAGACTTACTTGATTCAGAGCATTTCCTGACCCATTTGAGTTGCTTCTCTTTTGTAGGTTCAAATTCAGCCTTCTGCTCAAGGTGCTTCTTCGCATAACTTCTAGTCTTCCTCATGATGTTGAATACTACAAAATATTTCTTCTTATTTCACTTTTGAGAACTGATCTTTACACTGGTATTAAAGAGCTCAAAGTCACCACCCAAACTACTGGGAAATAAAAAGTGATTGCACTTTGATTTTTTACTTGTTACTTCATAAAAGACTTTAAACATTACCCAACACAAGGTGGAAGAATGGAACAATACTTGATGCATAAGAATCAGTATGATGGGACTAATGCGATAGAATTTAAACTAATTATTCTTCAAATAGTAAAGAATATCACAAAAAAAATTGACTCTAACTATACGAGATCTGAACTAAACACTTTGGACTTAGCTAGTCCCCAGCAGAGTCACCAATTTGTTGGTTCTTTTTTAAAAACCAAACTGATCTCAAGAAATACCTATGGAATTTTCCATTTACAATGATCAGTACTTCTAGAGGGATTCTCCAATGAACAAATGAAAGCTATAAGACTTCTATTCCTACTCTTTGGGCTCTGTGAAACCCAGGAGGGTGATCTCATAATGTATACTTAAGAATTCACATGATTATAACTAGATACACTATCAATAATAGATACTTCTTGTTGATGTTTTTTTAATGCATTTCTGAACACAGGTAATGCATAGATGCATCACCTCTCTTGAAAGACAATATTCCACTATCAAATTGCAGAACACTATCCCAAGGTCTCTAATGTTAGGTCTTGACAATGCTTGGAATATCTTAGTTGTTTCATGCGATTTGCTAGAATCACAAGGCAGACTTACGGATGAGTGACAAAGAGGGGAAGTTGGATCTACAAATGAAGTTCTTAGATGGGAGAGTTACTGTGCATTTGTTGTAGGTTCAAACAATAGTCTTGAACTCCATTTTTATCATAGGATTTAGCTTTACAATGTGCAATGCACCTTTCCTAAGGTCACTATTAAAAAAAGGGAAAAAGGGTAGGGGAGAGAGGAAGTTCCTAGACCTGAAACTACCAATGAACAGTGATCATGGTGGCTGCTATAGTAGACAAACTCCCTAAAACTAAGTTTTGCTTGAACACGAGAACCTATAGCTACACAAAACTAGTGCAATCTTCTAAGGACTGCAGATTTTCATATTACACACACATCATGCACATGTAATTGAACTAAGTTGCAACAATGAAGTAAAGAGCTCAGACTAGCTTTGCAAAGTGACTCATCATCAATGAACCACAAAAAGCATGAGCTAGAAATTCATCAAATACTGAAACAAAAATCACCATCACCACTTCCATTCAAGAAACTAACACCTAAACTAATAGGGAAGTTGAACCATGCATACATAAAGAGAAAACTCAAAAGGAACACCCATAAATCATGCAATGTTGTTTTCTGTTGCTACAGAATGTCTTTACATCAATTCTCCAACCCTTTACAAATGAGGGGCAAGCCCCGATTTATAGTTTTCCAAAGCCCAAATGAATGGCTAGGATCAATTTGCAATTAATGGCCCAGATTTGATTACATTAGGGTTTCACCTACCCCCATTATCTAGTAATTTTAAAATACAATTTTGTCATTTTCCTATTTTGTCATCTAGTGCTCAGGTGCTGTAGCAATTTCGTCATTTAGTTGATTTCCCTTTTCACTATAGTAGAAACTGCCTGAAAGCTACCTTCTTAAGTGTTCTTCCTTGGATCAAACAATCCCATCGACAATTGGAATCAATGAATTGGTTGCCCTTGATTCAGGTAGACAACTCACTTATGCTCTCTTCAAGACCACCCCTTGCATATTTGTCATTGACTTCCTTGGCACAGGCCTTCTTCTAATGCTGACCCTGTTGGTGGGTGCTAGGGGGAGAGGTGAACATGAAATGAATGGTGATAGGAGCTATGCGAATTCCTTGTTCAATTTTCTCAATGGGTCTCCCCAACGGACCCACGGTAGGCTTCTTGAATCTTGCATACATGAAGTGTCATAAGTTCTTTCATACACAAATCAAGTAAAACATTAGTCAAATCCTACAAACTCCCTATTAGATCCATCCATGCATCATCAAAAGATCATAATATTTGTCATTGGAGCTTATTCAGACCATAAACATTAATATGGGCCCAAGGGGAAAGGCAGCAAATGGGGGAAAACAAACCAAAAGGGAAGTTCCCAGATCTCACAAAACTTAGCAAAACCAAGATTCTTCAATTATACCACATGGGAAAAGGGGAATAAAGAGCGCTAAGACAAACTTCCTCAAGATTGGACTCATTTGAAAAAAGCAGAAGCTTGGAAGGGGAAAGTCAGAGGATCATTGCCCTTTGAAATGGCAATGAGCACATGGCGGCCTGGAAGGAAAGTCCCAGACGGTGATGGAGGGGCTGGGTTCCGAAGGCCGAGTCGCTGGGGGTCGAAAAATATTCAAAATGGCCACAAAGGGGCCAGGTTTCAGAGGGCGGGTCACTAGGGGCCGATAGATGTTCAAAATGACCATGGAGGTGTCGGGTTTTGGAGGTGGGGTCGCTGGGGGCCAGCGGATGTTCACATTGACCACAAAGTGTCAGAGTCTCAGAAACGGCCACGGAGGGGCTGGGTTCTGGAGGTCGGGTCACCGGGGGCCGACAAATGTTCAAAACAACTAAAGAGGGACAGAGTTTCGGAAGGAAATTTTTGAAACCCCCGAAACTTAACGAAACCTTGGCAGTTCACTTAGGCACCACAAAAACATCCCAAATCCACACGAAACTTGTCCCCAAAGTCAAAAATGTAGAAGGTGGATTGTTGGGGGTCCACGAAAGTTTAAAATAGCCAAAGAGGGATGAAGTTCTAGAAGGAAATTTCTGAAACCCCCAAAACTTAACAAAACCTTGGCAGTTCACTTAGGCACCACAAAAACATCCCAAATCCATAGGAAACTTGTCCCCAAAGTCAAAAATGTAGAAGGTGGACAGCCGGGGGTCCATGGAAGTTCAAAACAACCAAAGAGGGATGGAGTTCTGGAAGGAGATTTCTAAAACCCCCGAAACTTAATGAAACCTTGGCAGTTCACTTAGGCACCACAAAAACATCCCAAATCCATAGGAAACTTGTCCCCAAAGTAAAAAATGTAGAAAAAAGCAAATCGAGCGAGTAGGGAAATTCAACCAAGGAAATCCAGTAGGGTGGACCCGAAGGATCCGAAAGGACTTATAAAATTTGTGGTGGTGAAACATGGTTGACTTGAAATGATACTAAGAGGCTTGCTGACTATTTTAGATGCCAAAATTGGGGGCACACAAAATGAAGAAACGACACAAAATGACCCGGTAAGGCAACAGGAAGAGAGGTTCCTCGATTTGAATGGGGTGTGTGTGCAAAACATGCACAACACTTCTCATAAAACCATTTAATATAAGGCTTCAAATAAGCTAGAAACTTACTAATCAATGTCATATATATTTCTCATGAGAAGGTGGAACTTCAACACAAAACAACAACGGTGGTATCCATTTGAGAGTTTCTAATTTAAAAAATGAGTAGCTAATGAATCAACACAAAAATTAAACCACAAGTACTTTGCATGAACTAGTTCCTTTATCCCAAGCACGAAGTCAATATCAATCTATGTGACCTGATAACAACTTAAACAATAACACCTATAACATCAAAAATCCATGTATTAAAACATTCCTCTATGACATTCATGATTATTACTGCTTACAACCATCCTAGAACCCAGTTCTTAAAAGTTATTAATCCCACCAAAGCACTTACATTAATTCATTAAATAAATAAGCAAGCATGAAATTAAACATCCATCAAGAAATGATAGAGACAAAAGAAGGAAATCCTAGATTGATTTCACTCATAACTCATAGAATGCATACAAGGAGAGACAATAGCCATGAAATTGATAATACTCTATATTGTAAATGCTATGGTGTTATCAAAATTGCATGCATAACAATGAACTCCAAAAGAAACTTAAGACAAAAACTCTAAAATTTGCTTAGTATTGTCTTGACAATTTCACAGTGTTAACTCAAAAAAATTCAACTAACTCCTGTTTTCGGCCATGAATTATTTCTTATAGAGATGAAATAAAAGAACAAGCCACAGGCCAAGAAGCACACATGTCAAAATTTCATTGGACCATTGTAACAATATTCCTTTTTAGTTACACTTGAGTCTTCAGGTGGTGCAAATAAACATGAGGAAAAATTGACCTCAACTAATTATAGAAAATAGGTCCCACCTCAAAAAGACATCATTGGTTTGTTACAATAGCTTACAAATATTCCCCATGAACCCCAAAAAAATTCCAACCGTGGGAGAACCAGAAAACAAAACTTATGAAATAAGACAAGGAAATCAGATAAAAGGTCAAAATTTACTTATCCACATTAGCACCATGTGCTATCCATTTCAAATTCAGGAGAGAACAATATTTTACCATGTTTTATCAAAAGCCTAATCTGTACTATATTCAGGCTATGTATTATTCTTCTCCTATCCATTATTTACCTCATTCATTAATCCCTACATAGATTCATTCTATGTATTTCTCCAACCAAGTTTTATACTCTTCCTCAGTGTGCCATTTTACATTCAAACCTTGCACTTTAGTACTAGACTGAGAATATCTAGCATTAATCAAGAGCCTGGCTTCTTTAAAAAATATGTCCATCTTTGTTTCAATTTCCACCATTGTATCAATATTTGGGTTTAGTAGGATATAGTTAGTGATAGTTAATGCCATCATAGCTGCTGCAAGAATCACTCCCAACTCTTTCTTCTAGGTGTCAAATGGTTGTAAGTCACCTTTTAGATGCAATATTTGAGGCATACCATGTTCCTCCATCTCTTTGAATATTTTCAACTTACTTTGTAGCTGCACACCTAACTTTCCATCGAAATTAGTTATCTCATTAATTGAGTCAATGATTTGCAAGATGTCAAGAATATTAGTAGGTGCCTTGGGATCCACCTTCATTTTGGGCACAATTTCCCTCAAATCATTCACCCTAGTAATCCAGTTATTCCATTAATTCCTGAAGGCCTCTTGTACCTACAAATACTTTTTATTTGCCTTGTGAATATTTTGATAGGTGACCCAAACATCATCAGCCTTGTTAACCAACTTAGTCACCCTATGCTTCAATACATCCTAAAAAAATTTCATTTTCCACCTTGAAAGTTTCAAGTTTGGCCTTCCTTACATTTTCTTTCTCAGCAGTCAACTTACCATTCAAATCATCAATTCTCAAGGCCAACGTATCCCTATCCTATGTAGAAAAATCTAAGGAAGAAGAGGATGGCAAGGTTATTTTCCTTTTTAATAGAGTAGAATGGACAATAGCCCTCATCTTATTTATTTAATCTAATGCCTTATTGTACTCCTCTACCAAAGAATCATATTTCTTCTGAGAAATATGTGCAGTATCCACACTAAGCATTGCAACATGAGTAGGTAACTCAGCTACTTGGACATGAGAGATACCTATAGCTCTTTTGACCACTAAGGAACCAATAACTTCCTCAATACACCTAGCAACATCATGTTTACCAATATTAGGTGCCATAGACCAAATTGCAAGAGTATGCAACTTTGGACTATATACAGAACCAAACACTTTGTCCTCAAACTAATCTTTAGATATTAAAGCTTGAGGGTCTCTTTTTACTGCATCATATGCTATGGCAGCAATGATAGTACATCCTGGTAATAACATGATTCCACTATCCTTGACAATTTTCCTAGCCTCAGTGGGATTAATACCTGCAATTTCAGCCTTGATCTTTTCCTCCTCTGCTTTCTCAGCTTCCTCCTGATGAGAAGGTTCAACATTAGCTATGATTCAAGTCTCTCCTTTATCTCTTTACTCCACTGTTGAATCATAAACTCCTAAAATTCCTTGGACTGCACAAATTTATCATCAACAAGAAATTCATCTCACTCCCTAATCCTAGGATCATCATCACTTTCTTTGTCATATTGCCATTTGACAATTTTGTTAGGATGAACATCTGAACTATGAGTTTCCTCAATATGAGGAGGAGGAAATTTTTGCTCCACCTCCTCATTCCCTTGCACATGTTCTGCCAGTTTTCCCTCCCTGACTTCTTCAACATCTACAGGCTACTCTAGGATATCCACAGCTTGTTGTTGTTGTTGTTCTAGGAGATCTTGCACTTTATCAATAGTCTCCTTTACCTCCACCTTAAAATCACCACACTAATAATCCCTTAGCATATTGAAGGTTCTTTCCATAGGGTTTCCAATTACATTAGATGGATTTATGTAAAAGGCATTCCTTTTCATGATATTTTCTTCAATGTTCATTATAGTTGTCCATTCCTAATTTCTAGTCATGATAGCCTCATCACTTGTCAGATTTCTTAATACATCATCTATGTATAAGAATTCATGATGCATGACTCTGAAGCTTCTTTTTTTTCTCCTCCCTGCCACAAATCCTTCTAGATCAAAAATCTTGATCTCATTAACATGCATCATGAGGTTATTAACCATGATCCCAAACCTTTCATATCCCTCAGGGGTAGTAACTTTAAAATAAGCAAAAATGCATTAGGGATGCACCAGAGTTCCTTTCCTGGGCTTTCTCAACATCTCATAATCCATAACATCAATTTACCACATGAGTTCCATAAAATCCAATCTATCTTAGACATACATGGGGTAGACAATGGGGGGCCACTTTATCCCCATAGGCTCCGATCAAAGTATATTCATAATAAAGAAACCAATATACCCAATTATGTCTTGCTCTAGACCCTGGTGTATCTTCTGGGCACATAATATTTCTGATCTTAGGAGAAAGCCTGTGAATAGGTACTATACCCAATTCCTCCAAGATTCCATGTTTTATAACATTAGCAAACACGATATAATTGGAATTGGAATAGTCCTGATCCGAAATGTATGTCCACATTTGTACTAGTAAAAAATTATTTTCACTATCCCTAAGTCTCAAATCTAATTTCCTCTTCCAATCATAATCACCCTCCCATAAGAGCATATGCATGAGGAGAGAGTAATGAGGGAAATATAAGGGGAGCACTTCCTTCTTCAAATTGAGGAAATCCTCATGCATTTGATTAGCAACAAAATTGGAATAATCAAAACTAGTGTTTCAATTATGACCTTGTATATCCATCATTATCACCAATAAATCAATGGCTATCCTTACCTCAAAGTTTGGAGCCAATACTTGATTCAAACAATAATAAGTGTTCTTGAAGTAATCTACAAATTCTTCACACTCAAAAGGCTCAACATCCTTAGTAGTGAATTTTTCCTTGATCTTTCTATGTCGAACAAGCAGTCTCTCTCTATATGCAATTTTTTTTTCTCGTACTTAGCATATAGCTCAACATGCCTACTATTTATAGTATAATTGGGATTTAACCCAAATACATCTATCATCTTGTCCTTTGTTACTTTCAAGATCACATCACCACTTTCACTTTTGGTTTTCCTATCAATAGGATCATAGTGCCTAGCCAGTTCCATCATCAAGTCCACTTCTACAAACACATTTGGGACCACTAGCTTTCTAAGGTTTAACCCCCATAAATAACATGTGGGCTTACTACAATACTTACTATTGAAGGAATACCAAAACAATTGCCACCCACTTTGAGGCTAAGGCTTTTCACCAATTTCACTAGCACTATCAATCAACCTAGTGGTCACAACAACCTGACCTATGGGTCGTTTACCAATTTGTGACCCTCCTTCCTTTATGTCTCCAATGGCCTCTTGCATAAACTTTTAGGTTTCTTTCTAAGCACTTTTGGTCGTAGTATATGTTGTAGGAGTACTTGGTGAAGGGTTGGATACTACCAGTGGTTTAGACTTAACCTTAGCTGAAACATCCTGAGTTTTAAGTCATTTAACCCTCTCTTTTTTTGGTTTCCTCTTTGGCCTAGTACTAGATTCACTGGGCTCTAGATCATCATGTTTGCAATGCAATACAACTAGGGTTTATAATTTCTTACAGTAAAAAGGAAATCCTTCACAATTATGAGAGCATAGAGCACTACTATTCAACAAAACACTTTCACCAAAAACTATCTAGTACTTAATCACCAAATTGAAGGTAGCAGTAATGGAAAAATAGACAATCCCCCCAATTTCTTATAAATTTTCTAAGGTATTCACCTCAACACTTCAGCTAGAAGGAGATATTAGTTTTGTTTACCTAGGTGAACGCTATGCCACACTTGTTATTGGTAGTTTTTGGAGCTTCCCACACAAATTCCTCAGCTCCTAGAATCCCTTCTGCTTGCAAATGAATCCAAGTGCATGATCAACCAGGTAACTACTTTAATTTATAGCCAAGAGAGAGGCATTCTTCCATTAATGCTTGATTGTAAGTTCACGCGATCGAACTGACAATTAGCCGTTCAAGTTTAAACCCTAATTGTCGATCACTTGGCTTTAGAACTATATCGATGGTTATCAATTCATCTCGCTACTTTATTCTTTGCTTCATGCGAAGTCCTTAGGATTCTGCCACGTTGCCTCTTCATGCAATAGTTATCGCTTGTCATTGATGTACTTCATCCTTGACCAGCTCCATCGGCGATGCAAGTGTTTTATGAGATGAAATCTCAACCCTTGGATCTGTGTCCCATCCTTTGATCACGTTCATTTCCCATGACACATTTCTAATTGAAACTTCACACCTTGAATCCCATTAGCGAAGGGAGATGTTATGAAGAGATCAGATTGGTACACGTGCACCTACATGAAAATCAACAATATAAAAGACATGATAGATAAGACTTATTCAGATTAACGAAAGAAAATTTTAAATAGAGAACTCCATTGCTCATCGCTACTTTGAAACTTAAGCTTTGAAATGAATCCACAACAAGCGATAAAACATAAGGCCATTACTCATCACTAATTCTCCTCATATGGTATGTGAGCAATTAGTAATGAGAGATCTTCATAATGACGTTATGTATCACGTATCACTAATGTAGAACTTAGCACTTAAAACAAATCTGTGATATAGAATGCAAGGGATCCCATCCCATTGCTCATCACTAATTGAAAATCATCATTACACAACATATCCATGATGAGCGATGAAAATAAGATCATAAGGGTGGAGGGCATTGATTATCGCTCTTACAATACTCAAGGCTCAAAAGCCATTAGTGATAAGTGATCCCTCAATAATACAAGGATCATCACACATCGTTGGTCATAACAAGAGCTCGTACAACTATTCATGATGAGAAAAAACAAAGAAATACCACTCATCGCTCATTGCCGATTTGGGACATACACTTTTAAAAAGATCAGCAATGAGCCATGAAGTAAGATGGCCAATGTGATTTAAGTGAAAACCTTTAGGCATGTGCTTATGATTTGTTCTAATGGAGGGGACGCTCTTAGGATGACATGATATAAAGGACTCAAAACTCCTAAGTCATAGTAATGAAAAGGATGTAAAGGCCAAAAAGGCCCTTTAATTAACCTTATTAAAATTAAAACATTCAGACCTAGGCATGAGGGACCAGTTACCCGATGACAATGAATGACACAAGATGTTCTTGAGTGACCACTAACAGGGAATAGGAATTCAATAGTGAAATAGAACCCCTAAACCATGAAGAGAAATGTGACAAGGCTTTGAGATGGAACATCAAAATTTTGTAGGTTCCATCAATGTCTAAGGCATAGTGCATCCAAGCATGTTGTTGAGCTAATATTGTTGATGTAGCATTAAAGATCCTTCTTGCAGGCATTATTATACATCTTATTTGAGATCAAGATCTACATTCTTCATGGCCACTTCATGTTAGTTTGCAGATTTACACTCCAAGACAACATCCAAGGTATCAAAACTTCATCATTTCATGTTCATGTTTCAATTTCATTATTTCATCATTTGGTTTAATTAACTAAAATGGGTTTGACCAAGGAAAAAACCTATTCAGTAACAATCAACAAGTTCTTTTTCCCTTGAATGTGTTTTTTCAGATTTATAGGTTGAAGATTAAGTGGAGAACAAAGTTGAAGCAAAATTGTCAAAGTTGTCAAGTTGCAAAGTTAACCTTCATAGTGCAAGAACACAAAATCAAGGTTACAAAATTTGTTACAGGTTTTTGGGAGATGAAAATTGAGGATGTAAGAGTGAAAAATTCAAGGAAAAGAACCTAGATCTTAGTTTTTGGAACCCTAACAGGAACCCATTGGCCACTAAAGGCGAATGAGTCTTTTGTGCCTTAAAAATAGGAATCTTAAAGCAAGGTATACATCACTTTGAGCTCTAAAAACTCCCCTCATAGTTTCTATAACATTTAGGGTTAGTTTCTAATTTTTATTTGGCACTTTGGCTCTCATAATTGCATGTTTTATGGTAGAAAGTAGTGGTTCATCATTTTGAGCAGTTTATTTTGATGCAAACCCCTTTTCACCACTAAACATTTTGGTGAACCTGGCTCATTGAATAGTGCAATTTTTTGATTTTGAAGTCTTTGATTTAACCCTAGGTTAGATATTGCATTCATTTTCATTCCATTTGCATTGAATTAGATCTCATTTAGGGTTTCTTACTTCACATTGAAAACATGCATCTCATTTAGGGTTTAGAATTGCATTGTTTTACATTTCTCTAAATCTGAAAAAATACAAAAAAAAATCAAACATTTTTCATATCATTTTGATATCATACAATTGCATTTGAAAATCAAAACAAAATTGCATTGCAACATAGATCTTTTCATTCATCATTTCATTGCATTTTCAGATTGCATTTCTAGAAAATCTGAAACTGAAACCTACTGTCTCAAACCTGGAACTAAAAGACATTACTGAAAGCTTGAAAATCATTCAAAAATAGTTTAAAAATACCTAACTAGGATCCATTCACCTTTACTAGAAAATGGGTCCTTGGTCAGGTCAAAATTAAAGCTTTTGGCATCTAAAAAAGCATTAAAATTCACTCCAAAATCAACAAAAACATCTCAAAAATACCTAACTAGGACCTATTCGCCCTTACAGGTGAATGAGTCCCTGTTAGCTACTGATCTACATTTTCTAGAAATTAAAATCTCAGTTTTAGGCTTCTATTTTTTACTGTTGCTTTCTTGTTTCAATTTTCTAATTTTTTTGTTTCATCAAATTCATTGCATATAGCTTAGTTTGCTTCATTTAAGTGGATTATCAAAATTCAAAATTGCATTTACAACATTTCATTTTCAGTTTATTGTATTGTGCAATTAGTAAATTGCATTATGTAGAATCTAAAAAATTGCATTTCATTCTAGGTTATTGCATTGCCCCTTTCCATTTAGGGTTTATACACTAGGTTTGTAAGACTTGTATGAGCTTTACAACTTGGTGTCCTATTAGCAATACTATTGTAAGATGAAGTTTGAGGCTGATGTCATCTCATGATCTCTCACTCATCGTGGATCTTGGGATTTCTATCTCTCTTTCTAATAGTGTTGATAATCAACCCTCCATGGCTCATAGTTTGCATACTTCATTTCTCATGACCTCATCCCCTACAACCAATCTGCATAATATTACCAACACTATCCCTACCATCCCTAGTAGTTCCAATAAAGCTTTAGGTTCTACTCAAATCCATGGAGGAATTCCAATTCCATCCTCCACAATACCAATGTCCACTCCTACATACACTAGTACACAACCCACAACAACCTTTCAACCTACCACAACCTTTCAACCTACAACAACCTTTCAACCCACAAAAAGCATTCAACCAAGCACACCAGTCATACCTACTAGCACTATATACACTTCCTTAGGTATTCCTATAGGAATCCCTTCTACCCTTGTCCATTCAAATACAATAACTCCTCAACAATCGGCCTTCACCAACTTGCAATTCACTAGTCCTTTGCATGCATACACTAGACCACCTTATTCCCCTCAACCTTACAACCAAAATGATCCTATCCATAAATCCCCTTTGCAAAATATGACATCCCTCCCACAACAAGTTGCAACATTACAACAAAATAACATAGTCAACCTTTACAATACATCAATTCCAACCCAGTATCTTTTAACATACTATGAGAAAAAATGCCAAAAGGTATAGAAGTTCCCTGATTTGAGAAATATGGTGGGAAAGGAGATCATGTTAGCTATGTTTCCACTTTTACAACCTTATGTAGTGATTTCATTTTCTAGGATAAACTTTTCGCTAAGCTATTCCCTGTAAGGAAAGATAAGGTGCAGAACTAACTCTCCTAATGTCAAAACCTCAGGGAAGAATGCAGAGGTGCTTTTAAATTTTCAATTACAGTCCAATTAAGATACACTTGAAAGAAATAAAAAAAACAAAGAAATGACCATACACACATGAACACCAAATTTACGTGGGAAAACCCTTATGGTAGAAAAACCCACCACACCAAGAAAAACCCCTTTGTATTACAGTAAAAAAATTACATATAGAGTATGAGCTTCACTCTTTGATGTCAAATTACAACAGCATACACAATGATTAACCTTGTACAGAACATTCAAGTTACAATGCTCTCAGAATTGAATTCACACTGATTACTCAACTATTCATCAAACTTTTCATCCCACTCATCATCCAACTGTTACCCAACTGATCATCATCATCGATCTCAAAGTATATCAATGTCATCCCTGGTCTGTTGAAATTCTTCACAGGAATGGCCACAACAATCTAACTTCCAACGGTTCCCATTCTTCTCCCTGATTGGTCGAAATCACACCACGTAGGATAGTCTCTCAATTGGTCAAGGCGTTCAAATAGTGTTCACATGTCGGTGAAACACTAGCTGTGTCTCCCCGATGCCACACAACCCAACCGTTGATATCGGCAAGAGTCGTCACCTTTGGCAAGATGTTATACCGAATGCAAAACCATCTTGTGAATCTCTATCGGCAAGAGTTCTCCTATCGCCAAGAGTCTCATAGATCTTTATGTCATACCGATATTCATTGACCAAAACTGTCAACGAGACAAGTCATATTGCCAAGACTTCATACCGATGATCTCCACATGTAGCGCTATCAGCAAGACTACTACTTTCGGTGAGACATCATACCGAGCTCATAATAGTCGGTGAGAATACTGCTTTCGCCAAAAGATCATACTGATGTTCAAAAGTCACATCGACATTAGTATTCCCATCGACGAGACTTACACTATCACTGAGACATTATACCGAAGCATCCATGTTACACTGATGAATCCAAGTGTATAACCATTCGGCGAGACATCTCTTGTCGGTAAGACTTCATACCAAACGTTCATATCTTTCCCCGATAACTGTTGTCGCCACAAGTCTCCCTGACAACCACTATGAACCACAGTCGGTGAGAGTTCTTACTGGGCAGAGAGAGATCACAATGAAAAGAAATGTCACAGCAATAGCTCCAGTCGGTAAGAAAACAACAAGGTCTTGGCGACTTGAACATTCCACAAGGTTGCACAACTGCTAGTCAGCCAGATAATAAGGATGTCACACCGACTTGGCTCTTTCAGAGGTTTCAGCCTGTGAGATTCAGTCACAGAATTCCAACAATCTCCCACTTGACGAAGATCACACAGGCACCTCCAGAGCACAACAAAACTACTGAAATTCATGGGCACTGAGGCCCATCGAACTGGTGCACCACCTTAACTTTTTTGTGCTCACTGGCTTCGTCAATGCATCTGCAACATATCACATACAAAATGATACTGCACATCAATATGTTTCATCCTGGCATGGAAAGTAGGATTCTTCACCAAACAAATAGCACTCTGACTATCACAATAAATTGTTATTTTCCCTGCATCAAAACCAATGTTAGAACACAAACGTTTTAGCCAAATTGCTTCTTTATAGGCATGTGTTGCTGCCATGTATTCTCCTCTGTAGTGGACAAAGCGACTATAGCCTGTTGCTTACTCATCCAACTAATTGCACCACCATTCATCATGAAAACATATCCACTAGTGGATCTCCTGCTGTCAATGTCCCCTGCCCAATCAGAATCCACATAGCCTTGAATGTTGAGAGTCCTTGTGATTCAACCAAATTTCCATGGTAACACAATGCATATTTGAAGTGCCCTTCAAATATCTGAATACTCTTTTCACATCATCCCAATGTGTTCTTCCAGGATTAGCCATAAACTGACTAAGTACTCCCACTGCTTGGGCAATGTATGGCCTTGTACAGAACATTGCATACATTAGACTACAAACTGCACTAGCATAAGGTACACTGGTCATGTCCTCCATCTTAGTAGGAGATTTTGGACAGTCTTCAATAGATAGCTCTATTCACTACAAAACTGGAACAACTAGCTGCTTACAATCATTCATGCAAAATCTCTCTAGAACAGTCTTGATATACTTACTCTGACTGAGCCAAAGTTTTCTACTATTCCTATCCCTAGTTATTTCCATTCCCTAGAATATACCTTGTTGCACCAAGATCTTTCATTTCAAACTTTGCAAACAACTGAGACTTAAGATCAGAAATCATTAACTTACTATTGCCTATGAACAACATATCATCAACATAGAGAGAAATAATAAGAACTCGATCACTTTCAGCTTTGTAATACACACAATGATCAGATTTTGATCTTACAAATCCCAATGACAAAACAAAATTGTCAAACTTCTGGTACCACATTCTAGGAGACTGCTTTAATCCATACAGAGATTTTTTCAACTTGCAAACCAGTTTTTCTTTACCTTTCTCAACAAAATGCTTAGGCTGAGACATATAAATTTCTTCTTCAAGATCACCATGAAGAAATGTTGTCTTCACATCCATCTATTCAACCTCTAAGTTATACACTGCTGCAAGTGACAAGAGAAATCTGATAGATGTCAGCTTAGCTATAGGAGAAAAAATTTCTCCATAATCAATTCCCTCTACTTGGGAATAACCCTTCGCAACCAACCTTGCCTTATACTTTTCCACACTACCATCCAGACCTATTTTCTTTTTAAATACCCATTTGCAGCCCATAGCTTTTCTGCCTTCAGGCAAGGGCATCAAACTCCAAGTATCATTCTTTTCTAATGATGCATTTCTTCATTCATGGCTTCCAACCAAGAGTTTGAATCAAACATTCTAAATGCCTCTTTCAGTCCTAGGCTCATCTGCTAGAAATTAAAGCATAGGCACAAGTAGAATCTATCAAAGAAAACCCATACCTATCGTTGCTTTCTTTCATGAGTTGACCTCCTCACTTGAGGCTGAGGTTGTTGTTCTTCATCTAACTCTCAAAACTACTTGCTCTCCTCAATTTTAGGTACATTTGAATTTTCAATTCCTCTTTATCGGTGTCGAGGAATTTCAACTACATCCTTTTTGTTTTCTGATTTTGTCTCTGACTGCAAATCCAAGGTAGAAGGCTTAGCTCATGAAAGATAACACTTCTGTTGTATAGAACCTTCTCCATATCAGGATTCCAAAGCTTGTATCCTTTTATGCCAACACTATAACCAATAAAAATACATTTGACAGCCTTGTTCTCAAATTTAGATCTTTTCTCATTCGGAACATGTGCATATGCCTCATAGCCAAAGACTCGAATGTGTCTCAGAGAGGGCTTCTTTCCAGACCATGCTTCCAAAGGTGTTTTCTCAATAAGAGTAGAAATAGGAGAATGGTTTATCAAGTAACATGTTGTAGCAACAACCTCAACCCATAACTTCTCCTCCAAGCTAGCACTGCTCAGCATACTTCGTGCTCTTTCCATCACTGTCCTGTTGAACCTTTCTGCAACTCCATTTTGTTGTGGAGTGTAAGGTGTAGTTTTATGTCTTTTAATCCCATGATCTTTACAGTACCTCTCAAAATCATTAGAAAAAAACTCACCACCATTGTCAGTCCTTAAATATTTTATTTTTCTTCCAATCTAATTTTCTACAAGGTTTTTAAATTCCTTAAACCAATTGAACACTTTAATTTACTTTTCAAAAAATAGACAAATTCCCTTCTTGAATATTCATCAATAAATGATACATAGTACCTTGACTTAGACAAAGAAGGAACATTCATTGGACCAAAAACATCATAATGTATATAATCAAGCAAACCAGAAGATTTGTGAGGACTAGAATAAAATGAAACACGATGTTGTTTACCATATATACAATGTTCACAAAACTCAAATTCGAGGTTACAATATTCAAGCCTGTCAACCAGGTTTTTATTCTTCAAGGTTTTTAAACCTTTCTCTCCAATGTGGCCTAGCCTATGATGCCAAAGCATAGTCTTTTCTGCTGGAAGTTTAACTTCCATAGAGTTTACACTATCAGGAACTTTTTCCTCTTTTCCCCCATGAGTAGCTTTTTGTGACTTGGTAAAGACACTATTGCATTGCACATCATGTGCATCAAGATTATACAAGGTACCAATACGAGCACCTCTTGCTAGCACCATAGAGCCTCTAGTCATCTTGCAACCATTTCTAGAGAACGTGACTTGCACTCTAATATCATTTAGCATACTAATAGAAAGTAAATTTCGAGCCAGACCTGGTATATGCATTACATCATTGATTCCCTTCACTCTTCCATTAGGGAATTGAATTCTGACTCTTCCATGGCCAACAATTTCCAAATATGAATCACTTGCCAAATACACCTTTCCACCATCGTATTTTTATACTTCGTGAACCAGTCTCTATGAGATGTCATGTGGAAAGATGCTCCAGAATCAATCAGCCAGACATCATCTGATGCCTGTGTAGCCAAGGCTGCAATGAAGGCATCTGCATCACTCTGAGAAGAATCATTATTAGAAGAATTCTTATTCTTTTTCTCCTCTTTACAATCCTTTGGACATGACCAGGTTTCCCACAATTCCAACACTTCACCTTGGACTTCTTTCCAGGAGACTTTGATCTCCCTTCTGATTTGGATTTGGACTTCTTGTCCTTCTTCTTGCCTTTCTCTTTCAATCTGCCTCTAATAGCAAGAGCCTCCTTCGTCATCTCAAAATATTTTCTTCTCATCTCTTCTGATAACAAAGAAGCAACAACATCTTCCATCTTAAAAGTGGATGTCATACTCCCAATAGCCATCACCAGGTGATCCCAAGAATCTAGAAAAGAACATAATAACAGCATACAGTGATCTTCTTCTTCAATCTTCACACCCACAGATGTTAACTGTGCAATCAACATGTTGAATGCGTTCAAATGATCAGCAACAGACCCTCCTTTTTGCATTCTCAAAGAGTATAGCTTCTTCCTCAAGAACAATTTATTCACCAAGGACTTGCTCTGATAAATAGCTACCAGTCTTTTCCATAAGGAAGATGCAGTCTTTTCTTCATGAACATTCAGGAGAACAGAGTCTACTAAACAGAGCCTTATCAGCCCCTTTGATTTTCTATGTGCAAGGTCCCAATATTCTTGCTTCATGCCTGTAGGCTTCATTCCAGACACAACAATCCAAAGATCATGATCAACCAATAGATCTTCCATTTTAAGTTTCCACACCTCAAAATTGTTGCCATTGAATTTCTCAATTTCAATCTTTCCTGACATGCTTGCCATTTTAACCTGTAATTTGAATTACCAAACTTCTACAAGACTCCCATTGAAACAAAATTGACACAAAAACCCAACGTACCCACAAGGATAACATAACTGGCTAGGCTCTGATACCACTTGTAAGGAAAGGTAAGGTGCGGAACTAACTCTCCTAACGTCAAAACCTCAGGGAAGAATGCAGAGGTGCTTTTAAATTTTCAATTACAGTCCAATTAAGATACACTTGAAAGAAATAACAGAAACAAAGAAATGACCATACACACATGAACACTAGATTTACATTGGAAAACCCTTATGGGAGAAAAACCCACCACACCAAGAAAACCCCTTTGTATTACAGTAAACAAAATTACATACAGAGTATGGGCTTCACTCTCTGATGTCAAATTACAACAGCATACACAATGATCAACCTTGTACAGAACATTCAAGTTACAATTCTCTCATAATTGAATTCACATTGATTACTCAACTATTCATCGAACTGTTCATCCCACTCATCATCCAACTGTTACCCTACCGATCATCATCATCGATCTCAGAGTATATCCATGTCATCACTGGTCTATTGAAATTCCTCCCAGGAATGGCCATAGCAGTCTAACTTCCAATGATTCCCATTCTTCTCCTTGATTGGTTGAAATCACACCACGTAGGATAGTCTCTCAATCGGTCAAGGCATTCAAATAGTGTTCACATGTCAGTGAGACACTAGCTATGTCTCCCTGATGCCACACAGCCCAACTGTCGATATCAACAAGAGTCGTCACCTTCAGCAAGACGTTATACTGAATGCAAAACCATCTTGTGAATCTCTATCAGCAAGAGTTCTCCTATCACCAAGAATCTCATCGATCTTTATGTCATATCGATATTCATCAAGAAAAATTGTCGGCAAGACAAGTCATATCACCAAGACTTCATACCGATGATCCCCACATGTAGCGCTATCGGAAAGACTACCTCTTTTGGTGAGACATCATACTGAGGTCATAACAGTTAGTGAGACTACTGCTTTCACCAAAAGATCATACCAATGTTCAAAAGTCACATCGACACCAGTATTCCCATCGGTGAGACTTACACTGTCGCTGAGAAGTTATACTGAAGCATCCATGTTACACCAATGACTCCAAGTGTATAAGCATTCAGCGAGACATCTCTTGTCGGTAAGAATTCATACCGAACGTTCATATCTTTCCCTGATAACTGCTATCACCACAAGTCTCTCTGACAACCACTATGAACCACAATCGGTGAGAGTTCTTACTGGGCAGAGAGAGATCACAACAACAAGAAATGTCACAGTGATAGCTCCAGTCGGTAAGATAGCAACAAGGTCTCGGTGACTTGAACATTCCACAAGGTTGCACAACTGCTAGTTGGCCAAACAATAAGGATGTCACACTCACTTGGCTCTTTCAGAGGTTTCATCCTGTGAGATTGAGTCACACAATTCCAACATTCCCTAGGTCCTTGAATGATACTGCTTTAGAGTGGTCCTCTTCTTTGCTAAAAATTCAATTGATTCATTCAATGAACTCATTGATGCCTTTTACAACCACTTCCATATTCACATGGGTCCCAAGATGAACCTTGTTGATTTAATGACATGCAAAATAAAAGAGGATGAAAAGGTGACTAAATTCATAGCAAGATATCAAACACTTTATTCACAAGTAAACATTAAGGTCCTTGATGGTGACCTCCAATGAATTTTTATTACAAACTTACATGAGAAACTCCAAAGAAAACTTGAAATGTTGAGATTTCCATCCTTCACACAATTATGCATAGCTCTTCATGATCATCAAAATTTGACTTGTGGTCATGATGTGAAAAATCCCCTTGGTTGTCCCAAAAAGTCTGAATCTACAACTAAAAACAATTATCAACCTTTCAGGAAACAAAATAAGGTATTTTTACAATTAAGTTCCACTCAAACAAATAAACAAGCTAATAATCAAGTGGATGCTATAAAGACAACTCCTTTTAGGGAGAATAAGAGAGAGTTTACTCCTTTGTTCGATACCCTTCATAATATCATGTCACAGCTTATTGAAAAGAGCATGCTTACCTTACCTCCTGTTAGAGAGTGTGATCCTAATAAACCATTACCCAAAGGCTTTTGAAAAAATGATTATTGTCATTGCCATCAACAAAATGGACATGGTACAAAATACTATAAACGTCTTAAAAATATTGTGCAAGACCTTATTGACAATAATCAACTTCAAATTGGAGGTGTGAATGAGTAAGGTAATAATTTTGTAGCTCCTCCTAATCAAAATTTACAAATCCCATTCCTAAGCACACTATTTCATTTGTCAAAACTAGTGAAACTAAGAAAGATGTGATGAATATTGACATGGATGATGACAATATGGATAATGTTGAATAAAGTTCCATGGATACTATGGTAGTATTTATCAAAACTAGACCTCATAAGGGCTCAGCTTAAAAGCCTCTTGACATTGCTTTCTCACAAAATGACATACTTAAGCTTGCATCTGATGGTCCTCTTTACATAGCTAGCTGAATGTGATCACTGCAAAATTCTTATATGTGCATGAAATCTATCAAGATACATATGAAAAATTGAAAGCATGGATTAAGATGCATAATGGATTTTCTTGTCCTACAATGGGATCGATAGATCTCCCATTAAAAGTGGGACTGAAAACATTAACGGTCTCATTTACAATCATTCCACAATTGGACCAATTTCATGTGAATCTAGACTATCCATAGCTTTTCTCCATGAATGTTATCCCTTTGGTTGTGCATAAATTTCTAAAGTTTCCATATGGAAATGACATCTTTACTGTGCATCTAGTGGATTTAATCCTATGTTAGCCCAAGGGAACTTTTCATTAGATTTCTTTTGGCCCAAAGCTATGGAACCTATCAAGCCTCATGAGGATTTCTTTTTCAAATCATATCAAAAGTTCAAGGAAAAGAAAATAGCAGAATTATCCCTTCGAAACATACCTCAGTCTATGATTGAAACACTTATTCTCGATGAAATAATGATTGGACTGAAAACCCTTTTGAGTATCCAAGAATAACCTATAGCAAAACCTCCTACTATCTCTTACAAGAGACTACGAGATAACCAAAATAATCCTATTGTGCCTCCTAGAGTTAAAAAAGTATACAAAGTCAAACAGAAAGTGGTTGAACAACCACTTGTTGTTTCTTCTATTCCTCCCATGGAAGAGAAGGATCCTATGATTTACAAGCCCTCTCTTACACAAAAAAAATTGATAATAGACTGAAATGCAATCAAAGTGGTAGAGAGTGTAGCTGTAGATGTCATGTTATTGCTCGTAGATTAAAAAATCAAGAAGACAAGAACAACATAGAAAATCAAAATCCAAACTTACCTAAAGCAATGCATGATGACTCTATACCCTCATTGCAACATAAATAAGAACCTTCCATGGAAATTTTCATTCGACCTCCCATTGTGATAAATCTACATGATAACATTGACATTACAAAGATTGATGAAGTGCGTGATGAGTTGAATACATTATTTTCTTCTTCTATGGGCTTAAATGGAAAATCTCCTAAAAAGAGTGTTGAACCTAGTGCTTCCCCCAGTTCAACACTCGCTCTTGTCCCTTTAACTAGTTGTCTGCTTCTATTTATAAAGACCAAGATTGGGATGCAGATGACCTACTTTAGGTTGAATCACATGTACCTAACTAGTCTTTTGCATTTTCCATGTTTCTTTATGCAATTGCATGTGCGTAATGTGATCCCCCATGATGTTTTGTTTGATGTATCTCTCTCTTTTTATGCATTCCTCTATATGTACCTACATTCTTCTCTATGTCATAATAATTTTCATTTGTCTTGTGCTTTCCTTTTGGGGATGACGCAAGGTGTCCAGACACTTAGGTCTCTTTCATGTTGGCCCAAAATATTTTTCTTTTATCATTTTTCATTTGTCTTGTGTTTTCCTTTTTGGGATGATGCAAGGTGTTGAGACATTTAGCTCTCTTCCATGTTGACTTGAAAGGATTTTTCTTTATTTTAGCTCTCTTTGTGTCATTCTTCTAGTTCTATTAGTATTTTGGGAATGATGACAGTTTCAAGCTCTTAAGCAAAATTGTAGCAAATGCATACTCACCCTGAATCCATATATCCCTTATGTATTTGTGAGGAAAACCTTTCTTTCCTATTTCATGACCTATCTTTATTTCATAAACATATGACTTTGCATAGGGTTTTCCAAGGAAATCTCTCATGTCTTAGGACAAAACACTAAATACTTTAAAAAATTTCTCACATAAATGGTGTAGAAACCACTTTAAAGTGGGGGCATACATCGATGACATATTTTAGAATATTTCATGGTATGATTTTCTTTTTTCTTATGACATGTCCTTTTCTTGGTGGTGTCATTGGGTTTATTTTCCTCCAAGAGTGTGATATTTCTAAGCATATGATCTCCCTTCATGGCATGATGTGAACAACGCATCCCATAAGTGGCAATCTGATATCCTTGACTCGTCCCCTCTTGGAGACATTAGGCACAATTCTCCCTAAGAAGAAGACCTTACATGGACGAAGCAAAATCACCTTTAACAAAAACTTATAGATATGAAATTCAAAATCATTTACAAAAGACATTATATTTTGGTGCCTTATTGAAGTTATTAGGAAGATAACATTGGTATGGTTAGTATGATGAGAAGCTAACCCACTGGCATGAATTTCTCATTATACGGTGAGAAGCTGACACATTGGAATGCCTTTCTCACTAAACCACCCCATTAGGATAACTCACCTAGTGGAAAGACTAAGGTTCTACTACCCCAAATTGAGTAGTCCATGTTACGGACAAACAACCCCAGTCCACATTGTGTTGGAATGGTTGTGTTTGATCCTTTGTTTTTCATGGCTTGTGATAGGGTTTGTTTATGTATCTTTGTTATTGTTGCATACTTAAGTGTCTTGAATGTCTACTTTAATGTGTGTTTGACATGGGGTCATCCTCTCACTAAACTGGGGGAAAAATGTAGCATAGAAAAATGTATCCCTTTTTCAAACTTAATTTGGGATTAATTAATATAAAATTAACTTAGTAGTACCTAGGTTTAATGTTGTAATGTGTTGTACACATTCACATTATTCTAGGGACCTTTTTAATAAAAAAATTACCTTATTTAGGGTGTTGTAAAGTGTTGTGACACACTTTCACACTTTTCAATGGTTTATTTAATTAATTGTGGTTAGTTAGAGTTAATTAGCCCCTTTAATTAAAATTTAAGCCTTATTTATGACACCTTCTAAAGGATCTATCTTGCAACCAAGTATTCAAATTGTAAAACATGAAATTTGGCAAAATCAAGGTCCTAGAAAATGGTGCCAGGACCCATTCGCCTTTAGTAGGGAATGAGTCCTCTCCACATAGGACCTCACTTTTTTTTCATATTTGACATGGCTTTTTGATGTTCTTTCATCCTCCCAAAGCAGGATTTTAATAATTTTCATTTCTAGATCTAGTGCCGGCTTTAGTTATTTGAATTTTAAGGTTAATCTCTAGATTTAGTATAAATAAGGGGTTAATTCACATTTTTTCTCCTATAAATTCATACTATAAGTTGCCTAAAAACTTTGAGAGAACATTATAGATCACTTCAAGAGCATTTAAAAGGAATTCTAAGGTAGATTATCAAGATTTTAATGCATTAGTTCAAGATGATTCCATCATGTCTAAGGCATAGTGCATCCAAGCATATTGTTAAGCTAAGATTGTTGATGTAGCATTGAAGATCCTTCTTGTAAAGCATTGTTATACATCTTATTTGAGATCAAGATCTACATTATTCATGGCCACTTCATGTTAGTTTAAAAATTTACACTCCAAGACAATATCCAAGGTATCAACACTTTATCATTTCATGTTCATGTTTCAATTTCATTATTTCATCATTTGGTGTAATTACCTAAAAGGTGTTTGACCAAGGAAAACCCATATTCACTAACAATTAACAAGTTTTTCTTCCCTTGAATGTGTGTTTGTATATTTTCAGGTTGAAGATTAAGTGGAGAACAAATTTGAAGCAAAATTGTCAAAGTTGCCAAGTTACAAAGTTGACCTTCATAGTGCAAGAATAGAGAATCAAGGTTACAGAATTTGTTGTAGGTTTTCAAGAGCTGATAACCAAGGATATGATATTGTAAACTTTAAGGAAAAGAACCCAAATCTCAGTTTTAGGAACCCTAATAGGGACCCATTTTCCACTAAAGGCGAATGAGTCCTTTGTGCCCTAAAAATAGGCATCTTGCAACAAGGTACACATCACTTTGAGCTCTAAAAACTCCCCTCATAGTTGCTATAATAGTTAGGGTTATTTTATGATTGTTATTTGGCACTTTAGCTCTCATAATTGCATTTTTATGGTGGAAAGTAGTGGTTCATCATTTTGATTAATTCTTTTTGATGCAAACCCCTTTTCACCACTAAGCACTTGGATGGGAAAGAATCTTGAATAAGTTTGGTTGGCCAAAGTGTAATTATTTTTACAAATATCAAGTCACAAAAGGTGCCTCAAATAAAAAAAATATCTAGAAAAGATGTTTTTATGGGCCTTCCTTTGTTTTCTTTGTGGTGAGAATTAGGAAGACATGAATCACCTTTTCTTTATTTTCCCTATTTGTTCATAATTATGGAACCTTTGGTGACATCTTTGGAACAAACCTACTTCTCATCACACATCCCTAGTTGAGTTTTTGAATAGTTTGGGAAAATCCCCTAATTCAAAATCCTTTATTTTAGCTACTTGGGATATTATTCCCTCTTTTATCCATTAGCAAATATGGTTGGAACAAAATTGTTGTATATTTTAAAGTTCGTGAAAGGAAGTTATTCAATTTTTGTATAAAATAAAGGGTATGATTAAGGATACTATTGAGTCCAAATAATATCAAGATGGCCTCTCTTCCTTTCAAATCAACGTAACACCAATATCCTAGAGATATCATTTAATTTTGCTTTAAAGTATAGGTATGACTTTAGATTTCAACATGGTAGAAAGGTGGACCATTTAGGTAAGTGGTATTCTTATGTTGAGTATTGACATGTCCATGGCCATTTATAAATCTCTATGGCTCATGTACTTAAGTAATATTTTTTTTTTTTTTTTTACCCAAAAAATCTTATCTAAATAGTGTAGATTGGAAGAGTTGTAAAACACTTATAGACCTAGATTAACACAATCAATTCACAATTAGTAGTGTGCACTAGACTAATTTCTTTTGGACATGTGTGATTAGATGAATAATAAACCACTCCTTGTGAATTACATCATCAATATTTTATAGAATCTTGGAGATGATATCCTAAAATTGTTGATCATACATGTGCATTGATTTTCCTAATTGCTAACTTATCTCCTTGAGAATGATAATATTACAATTTGAAATTATTATATAGTCAAATTATAATATTCTCTTAATTTTTTAGGTTTTTTTTCTTTTAAAAGTAGATGTGTAGGTTTTTAGATCAATTTTTGGTCTTGATTAAAATTTTAATATTTTAATATTTTCCTTACTAGCATGGAATTCCTCAAATTCCCTCACTCCCTATGTTTCTCTCATTTTAGGATTTTGGAATTCCTCATACTAACATTCTTTTCTTCAAATACCCTCATCCCATGTCTCCCTAGTTTATATTTTAATATTCTCCTTATCACCATGTCATTCCTCAAAGTACTAAATTCCATTTATTTCCATCATATTGAGATTCTAGGATTCCCATTATCAACATGCCATTATTCAAACTCTGCATTTACCTAATTTTAAAATTTAGGGATTCCCCTTATTTGCATTTCATTCCTCAAATTTCTCCATTCCCTCACATTTTCTTGATTTTAGGATTGCAAGTTACCCTTATTGACATGCCATTCAAGTAAAAGTCTTTGATTCCCCTTATTTCTCTAATTTCAATATATTAGGATTCCCCTTACCAGCATGGCATTCTTCAAAGTCTGTTATTTCCATCATTTTAATATTTTGAGAGTCCCCTTACCAACATGCCATTCCCCTTGTTTCCTTTATTTTGGTATTTTAGGGTAACCCTTATTGGCATACCATTCCTCAAAGTCCCCTATTCTAATCTTTCCCTTATTTTAAGATTTTGAAATTTCCCTTATTGGCATGCCACTAAAATTCCATCATTCCGTCTATTTCCCAAATTATGAGATTTCAGGAATTTCCTTATTAGCATGTCATTCCTCAAAGACCTTCATTCCACTCATTTCCCTTATTTCAATATTTTGGGATTCATTTTCCTATCATTTTATTTCATTAAGTCTTTAAACTCTATGATTTTTGGGTTTTAGGATATTATTTACTCTCTCATGCCATTTTGTATGAGAATTCCAAGACCTTCAAATTCCACTCAATTCTTGTACCCCTCAAAAAAATGGTTTGTGTATAAAGGAATATAGTTTCTAATGAAAGGGGAATGGTTTCAAGTCCATAACTATATGAAGATGATACAAGAAGACATGGGTGACCTTCAATTTTTCTAACCACTCTTTTATTCCTACCCAAACATCAAGATTACATGTAATTCTATATATACATACTTTTAAGACCTAATAGGGCTTATTTATTGAGCCAATTATTTAATTTAACACGTGTCTTAAGTAGGTTCTAAGATATCAATGATGAATAATTTTTTTTGTAAATGATGAAAAATGTTTATAGGTTAGGGGAAGGGTAGTCTAGCAACCTTTTATTTATAAATTTATTTCTCTTTGACAGGGTATAGTATCTCAAGAGTAGATTTAAACCTAGTTGTTGTCTCTTACTTCCCCCATTTTCTAGCATGGTTATAATAAGATGTGTTTAATGTGTGAAAAACATTATAAATCATTGCAAACACCTTTAAAATAGTTATTTTATTTTATTTTTTATATTGTTGATCTATATAGGATAAATACATATGCTAATTTACAAGTTTCCTTATATTTTAGGATTGTGTATATATAATATTTTTTATTTATTAATTTGAAAACATATTCTCACTGTTTTTATAAGGTGAGGCTCCATTACATAATAAAGTAGGCACCAATTTGATTGGTGAATGGTTAAACACATTTTATTATAGTCATCTCTTGTGTTATCTATAGGAGTGCTTAGGTTCCACCAAGTCTATATGGTTCAAGATTGTAAATTGTGTCATATCTTGTACTATCCTAAAACTAAAATATTATTGGAGTATCACACCTATACATTATCCCTCTTACCCATTTGTATACAATGTTAAGTGGATTCATTTTGGGGGGGGCATAATACATCCATTATCTTTTGATGTATGATAAGAATGAATTATTATATTCACTTATTAGTGGTCTTGTAGGTATGTATGTAGTAAATGCTACCATGAACTTAGTGACAAATCTTGAAGTTCATAATATTTCGGGCAGGAATGCTTAACAGTCTTTATTCTAATTTCTTACTTTTATTTAATTTTATTGTTGAATCAAGACCTCATGGAATAGCTCCCTTAGCTTTGTAGAGACTAAACATGAAGGTGGTTTCACCCACTCATAGAAATGGGTCCATTCATGTAATTGTATGAGCATATTTCTTTCCCACCACCTTTGTTCAGGTATCCTTGGCCTTAGATTGGTATTATATTTAGGATTTATGGAGATCCATGCTTGAGCACCTATAGGTTCTACACTATGCTAAACCACATAATTGTAGCTTCTTGCACAACTGATCTATCTACATATGAATGAATGTATTTGGAGAATTATTTAAAGTTAAAATAATTTTATTGAAAGTGTTACTACTTGAAGACATACCACTATCCTTTCAACACTTCATTGATATTATTGTTGTAGCACAGATTTAGTATATTGTTGCATGCTTCCCCATTCTCTTAATGATCTTCTATGTGTACTTTGATCCATGTAAGATGGTAGCCTTGGGTCACAACATGGTTCACCACCATAATAGTGCATATATTCAACCTCAATTAGTTTTTTTTCTTGAGCTCATGCAAGAGTGTCATATTCTACAAGTCATTGATCTCTAATGAAACTTACTCAAATCAATCCACCATTGATACATTTGCATAAATTAAATTATCAATGACTATATTCTTGCACCACCTTCTTTGCACATGGTGTATCAAACTAGGTCTCTAAAATTTTGACTAAGCTAATGTAGCTTCACACTATGTTTCATATCTTTCCGAGTGCTCTAAAAGATGCTCCCTACTATTGTTTCTTTCCATACTATATTATGTACTCTATCATGAACCAATAGTACCCTTACTCATGCACTTTTTAGCATTGTAAGAGACTAATCCATGGGGAAGGTTCTTACACACTACAAGCCACCAAAATCATCTTTACCCTAATAGCTTTTTCCCCCTAAGACTATATGTCTTCAAAACACAAGGTTTTATACTAAATTTGGAATATTTCACCAAACTTACTATATATAGAAATGGAAAAATGGGATGAATGAAACTACCTATTCTTCTATTTCAATCAGGAAATGACATCCCTCAAATTAAAATCCACTTTCAACCTTTAGGTCAGTGAATTCTTTGAGGAATCTTCCAATTTCCTTTATGTGTGCATGTGGACTAAACAACACTTTTGGGAGATTGAAATAAAATAGAAAATCAATTCAAAACTGGAATATAAGACCAGATCTAAGTAGATCAAACATAGAGCTAATAGATGTAATTTATTTCAGGCAAATCAGATGAGTGGAAGATACTTAAACTTATCTAAAAAATAGTTGCAAAGTGTCCTAAGATAACTTTTTGACAAAAATGACTAAATAGGGGTTTTGGGAGAAAGATTAAAAATATCAAATGAACTCATTCATGACATGTAAAAAGTGTATTTTGCAAATGAAACATAATACTAATAGAAATAGTTTATTTCATGCAGATTGGATAAAGGGTAAATGTTGTGCACCTATTACAAAATGATGTTTATGAAAGTTGTCTGAGGACTCATTCACCTATTGGTAAATGTTTCCTTGTTGAGATTTCTAAAATTGGTTTTTGGGTCCTTTGGTCATGTGTCCACACTTCCAGATCCTCCAGGTTTCACAATCAAGCAGTCAGAAATAAACCCAAGAGCTAAGTTTTTGTGAGATGACAACAAAGGTGACAACAAAAGCAACTTTTCAATTTTCCACTTTTGAGATCTTCAACTTTCCTTCAACCTACAAATATACAACACACAAAGAGGGAATGTTTTTTGTTTTTGGTGAATGGGGGTTTTCCTTGGTTAAACCCCATTTTGGTAATTAAACCTTGAAATGAAACAATGAAACATGAAGGAATGATGAATGAACAAATGCAATGTTGAAACTCACCAAACCCTTGATTAAACCTATGAAGGACTAAAATATTGATGTTGATCTTGCATGAAATTGATTCAATGGATGTGGATAGATTGATACTTGAATCTTGCTTTGAATCTTTTACTTGAATGCTTCAATTAGATCTTGAAACCTACATCACAATGTTAGCTCCAAAAACATGCATGATTGAACATGGATTTTACATGATGATTGAGATCTTGAATCCTACAAAAAATGATGAATAAATATGCTCTTGAATGTTCTTGACAATAATATTGGCTCTTGTGAAATCTCTCTCAATTGTGCTCTTGAAATCTAATGTTAATTTGATAAAAACAACCTTGTATTTATAGACATCTATCCTTACTTTCCTGAAATTCAAAAATTACAAGACGACCTTTGAAATTTGAATTTAGGATCATAAAAATACCACCAAAAAAATATTTAAAAATGGGTTCCAAGGCTTAGGGAGGACCCATTCACCCGTGGGTGAGTGGGTCACAAGCTCTAATTCTTTGAACACACATTGCTTAATGTGAAGTGTTATGTATTGGCATTAATTGTTGTTAGGTTTCCCCTTCTGAAAATGTAATTAAATGGGCTTGTAATTGAATTATAGGGCTTATTAAGGAAAAATTAAGCTCAATTAATTAAGGGAGCCCCCAAATAAGTGTGAAAGTGTAAAGGGATACACTATAAAACACTAAATTAAGCCATAATTAAGTTCATTTAAATTAAGAGGGCCCAAAAAAGTGAGAAAATCTAAAGGGATACATTTTTCATCACTACATTTATCCCCCACTTTAGTGAGAGGATGACCTTGCATCAAACTCACAATAAAGTAGACATATACATGTCAATAGGGCTCCAAGTGCACCAATATTAGTGAGACATCATGACAAAGAAAAAGGAGGTGACCAAGCCCCCAGGATCAAGATCCTATGGAAAACCAACATAAGCACAAAAGAATACACAAAAGATGTATTATATGCAGCAACAAGACAAGATACACAAACATGAAATGTCAAAGGCTATAAAGAAAAGAAAAGAAAAAAAACAATAAAAAGGGTGGATCAAGCCTTGACAACCTATCCAATTCGATGTGGATTAGGTCTCATCTTTTTTTCTTTTTTTCCAAAATGTTCACAAGCGAAAAAAATTTCCACCACACAAACAACACATATGCTCACATGGGTTAATGGAACTCTAATTGTACAATAGGTGAGCACCCAAGGGTGGAAAATGAGATAATCTTATTAGGATCCCATAGCATACCAAAGCTATATCTTTGATAACTTCAATAAGGAATCACAAAACAAGATATGAACTTCAAGCTTCATAAGGCCTAACAAGTTACATTATGCTAAGCACCTATGAAAAAAATACAAATAGGATAAGACATATAAGATATAGTCAAAATTTTCAAAATGACAATGCCAATGTATGCCCCCACTTTAAAGAAATTGCTACACATCATGTTGTGAGAAATTACTTTAAAGTAGCAAATGATCAATTCCAACAATAAAGGATACATGAGAGCTTACTTGGAAAGCCGTATGTTTCCAAATGAAGCTATGTCATGTAAAGGAGGGTTTCCCCCTCAATAATGCAATGCTAAAGATAACATAGAAAGAAAAGTATGCCACATGCAAGCTAACTTCAGACATGTCATTCGTATCCCAAGCTTGATCTTATATATACATAGAAGGTGGTCAACTAGCTAAAAGAGACAATGACAAGTGTCATACTAGAACACAAATATCTAACCCCTTGCCCCCCAAGTGTAAAAGGTAAGCCAAAAATGGATGATGATATGTTGATCCTTATGAAAGGAAAATATGATTGCATAAAGCCAATTTTATACCCTCATGCATGGTAGTGAATATGCTATGATACTACAACTACCACATGTCAGTGATTAGTTCCAAATAATGCTATTGATGAGTAGAAAAAGTATCAATTTTATACATATCTAATAAGATATTTCCAAATATAGTATCTATCAATTCAAGATGCACCAAAGTTAAATTTGTCTTAGAAGAGTCTTTTGTAATAATGTTGGTATTGAGTGAAGGCATTTTTGATGCTTTTGTTTCTTTCAAAGGACAATAACCAAGACCATTAGTGGTTTATTTTGTGTTATACTCTATAGGAACACAAATACCTTGTTCTCTAGCACCCTTTTCCACTATAACTAAGTTGTTTCATAAGTTCATAACCTTTTACATAAATATTTTTCATTTATTTTAGATTTGGTAGTTGCTCATAATCAACTTCATGAAATTTTGTTGTGTAAATTGTTTCTTCTCCTAAAGTGGTTGAAGTGGATGATTTTGAATTTTGTGTTGACATTACCACTTTTTCTTTTCCCTTTTCATACTTTTTTGTTATGATCTTGTATTCCCCCATGAATATAGGTGTTAAATATAAGGAACCCCAATCATCCTCTAGTAACTTTATCTTGCATAAGTTACACTTGTGTAGTTAGTTTCAATTTTTGTAAAGGATTTTACTTGTATTTCTTAGTGTACAAACAACTTTCTAGTTTAGGATCATTTTTTATTGTATACACTTTGTTGCTATAGAGATACTTCATTTTATGATGAAGAGTAGAAGGCACCCTATTCATTGCATGAATCCAAGGTATTCCCAAAATAAGAATATATAAAATATTATTGGGCATGAAATGAATAGGAGTTTGCAACATGACCTTTCCAACTCTAATAGGTAATGTGATCACACTAAGAAATTGTTTTCCTACGTTATCGAACCCATGAATAGATTAAAAATCAAGTTGAATTTGACTTTTTTCTACTCCAATATTGTCCAAAAGGTTTATGCTACGCATGTTAAGGGTCAAGCCATTATCAACAAGGGTTCCCATTATCCCTATCTGATTATGTATAGCTACTATCATGAAAGATTCATTCCTTTTTTCACTTCCAAAGGAGGTAATTCACTTTGGTGAAAAACAATGTTCGCATTCATTTATTAAATTAGGGTTTCTATATCATTTGGATTTGAGCTAGGGGGAAACACTACTTTTTGTAATGCATTTTGAAGCATACTATGATAACTAGGTGAGTCTTGAATAAGATCCCATAAGGATATCTTACTAGGAGTTTTTTTAAGTTGTCCAACAAGGTCATACCCCTTTCCACTATGTAAAGGAAAATGAGGAGCACTAGGAAAGATGGATTTAGGTAATGGTAATGAACTAGGAATGGTATTTTATTTCCTATTGTTCCTTGTATTATATGTGTGAGCAACGATATTGTAACTCAGATGTTGTGAAACATTGTTACTATCAATTTTCCATGTAAAGTTTAAGATATCTCTTGGAGCTAATGGTTTCTTTTTAGGTGGTTCAAGGATAAGCACAAGTTTGTTTTGAACTTTTGGTTATTGTGAGGGTGGATAGACAATAATTTGAGGCTTAGGTGGTCTAATAATTAAAGGATTTGTAGGAGGTCTAAAACTTAGAGGACTCGAGGGAGTTCTAATGTTCATAACCTCAACAAACTTATCCTTATTTTCATCATCTCTTAGTGAAAGGGGGTCTAATGTCACCTCATCATCTTCACCTAATGAAGAAAAATTACTATTCTTTGAAAGATATGTGTCAATGTCGTCATTTTCTTGCACCATGATATCTTCCCTAGTAGGAGAGTGTTTAGTAACAAACTAGATGTTTGTGACATTCAATGATTGGTTATAAAATGAATTCATCACAAGTAAGGGAGTTATCAATAGTTGGATTGTCTTGCTTACCAATGATAGCATCCTCTTATTTAACAATATTTTCCCAAGTAGGAGGGGTAGGAGAAGATAAATAAATAGGATTCTCATGACTCTCATTGATTGGATCTGCTAACACCAAAATATCTTCTTCACACGTAGGAGAGATATTGGAAGAAGAAAAAACTTTATTTTCATGATTTTCAAAGATTGTATTCTCTTTCACTAAGTTAGTTTCACACACAAGAGAGGGATAAATGAAAAACAAGAACAAAGGAGAAATGACTTCATATTCATATGCTTATAACAATAATTTCTTAGAGTATTCAAAAAAAATTGAAAATAGAACATGAAGTATGATAACAAGATACTTTTGTAATGAAAACATGATGTAATAATAGCTCTACAAATCTGAAATGATTTTTTTTTTCTAATTTTAAAATGCCTAAATTAAATGGATGATTATGTTGGAAGTGTTGGCAAGAGACACTACAAATTTTTTCTGGTGTTGTCACTAATGGCAACCCTTGTCAGTGATTCAATCTGCACGTCATCATTTGATCATTTGTATAGAGCATCTGAAAAAATTGTGTTCATTGATTCATGTGAAAAATTTTGTTATCTTTTTGAGTTTTCGATCTCAAGGAAGGTAGTTTGGTGTATGATTTGTGTTATTCTTGAATCTTGGAGCCTTGTATCGATCTGTGTGCAAGTTAGAAGATTCAGATGATTAATTTTATGTTTAATAGTGCATGAAGGTTGACTAAGTGAATGTAGCATGTTGTGGATGTTCAAGGAGTATTTTTTTAAGTATTTTTGTGTTTGAGCATGTTGATTTGGGTCCTCACTATGTTGTATCCAACTTTGGTGAGTACACATTGAAGATTATTTATGGATTGAGCCAACAATTTGTAAATATTTTTCTATTTTGTTGAAGCTGACATGTAGTGATTAAATCCTTAGTAGTGGATATATATAAGTGATCGATTATATCATTTTAATGTGTATACATGAAGTGTGTTGATGTGTGTTGTGAATATCAGAAGGATTGTAAGGCTATTATGCACAATTTCACTTGTGCATAAAAGGATTTGTGATGCAAGTTAGAGAAAAACAAAGTAGAAGAGCAAAATCACACAGAAGGTCAAGAATCTGATCTATGACCTTAACGAGAACTATTCTCAGGCATTTGTAGACGTTGTTTCATAGTTCACCACTCCAGTTATATTTTGACATTGATTGTAATGTAGTGATCTTTTCTATTTTTGAGCAGTGAGCTCTAGGCAGTGTGCCTGAATGCAAATACATTCCCATTTTGTAAACATTCATTTTGAGTATACTCAAATCATATTGTGGATTGACCTCCACTGTGATTTTTCCCCTAAAAGGGTTTCCACGTAAAAAAAATCCTTGTGTTATGGTGTTGTGGTTTATTTTTTTATGTTCATGCATATCTCTTTTGGTTATATGCTTTAAGTGCTTTAAAGACCAGATTAATAAAGTTAAAAATTGTAGAACACTAATTCACCCCCCCTCTTAGTGTTCCTTGATTCAAATAGGAAGGATGAAGAAGAATGATTATCTCTAGATATTTTTGTGTTGTCATTGATGTCACCATGTTGTGGTTGTAAGTCTAAGTCAGTGCTTGATCTGGTATTTGGTCTGGTATCTAAATTGATTTTCAAGTTGTACTATCTGGTATTCTAGTATGCAATCCTCCATAGTTGGTAGTTTATGCTTGTAGTTTTGGGAAATGGTTTATGGTTGTTGAAGGAATATATGATCAAAATTTCATGTGCTCCAATGCTCGTACGACATATTTGCATTATTTTGTTGATTACTTTTTGGAATGAAGTCTATTTATGGCTGACTTCTTGGATTAGTCATGATATGGTTATGCAAACATATGTGCGACCTATCTTAGGTCCATGTCAATTTGATGAAGTGTGTTGTGTTGTTTAATTGCATTTGGAAAGATTTTGTGAAATCCTATAGCCAATAGATGGTATTTTTGGTGAATAAGAAGTGCATCTAATTAGGATGACCTAATTGGTGGTTGCAGATAGAATGAGTATATATATGTGTTGAACAGGTTTTTGAACAAGACTACAATAAGTGTGTATAATCGATGAAGTAGTAGTGAATGAAGAAGAGTTAAAAATGATGAAGTTTGTCAAGTTAGTCTATTGAGCTTCACTAGAACTACATCAACACTTGTTAGGTGCATTATTCTTAGTTCATTTTGGATATAAAGCCCAATTTTGTTTTGTGAATCTTTTGTTAGGCAGTGAACCTCCCTTGTAAGTAGTGAGCTTTTGTATCTAGATAATGAGTCCTTTTAGGGAAGTGAGCCCTTGGCAGTGAACCTTATATATTCAGTTCTGAAACTACTTTATATTGTGAGTTGATTCTCACCATGGTTTTTCCCTCATTGGGTTTTCCATGTAAAAATATAGTGTTCATTCTATTGATTTACTTTTTGTTATTTTTAGTTCATGTTCATACTTAATAACAAAATAGTGTGGTTGTGGAATTGATAAGTGTTGAAGTTTTAAGTTTGAATTTGTGTGATAATTGATTCACCCCTCCTCTCAGTTGTCCTGTGCCTTTTAACAATTGGTATTAGAGCCTAGGTCCCTCCAGAAAAGCCTAATAGCATTATCAGAAAATTATAAAAAAAACCCCTAATAAATGGCGTGTCAGAGTCTGGCACGAGGATGGAATGTGAAGAATGAGTACTCACAAGTTTTGGAAAAGGAACTAGAAGAAAACATGTTGGTATGATAATTTACAGAATGAATTAGGGTTTTATGTGTTGGGAAGAAATTTTTTAGCAGCTTTTTGATGTTTGTTGCATTTAATGCATTTTAGGGAAAATTGAAGGGGTATATGGTAAAATTTGTCTCTTTGATGAGTTGAGCATTTGAAGATTTGGAAAAGTTCCTTGAAATGATCTTGAAGCAATTTCAAGCAATTCTAAAGGGAATTCGAAGAGATTGTCATGGGTAATCATGAATTATCATTTTGTCTATGAAGGAAAGGGAGAAGAGGTTTTGATTGAATATTAATGAGTTAAGCACAAAAATGGACAAGGCATTGAGTGGTGACATTCCACTGAATCTAAAAGGAGTTGAATTGGAAGAATTTGATAATAGGAAGATGAAAGAAATGGAACTAGGGCTAAAGGAAAATGAATTATACAGCATAAAAACCCTAGGTATGGATTTGTGGGCAGAATTTATGTGGATTTTTGATAAAGAGTTTATTTTGTTCTTGTTGAATCATTTCAAGAATGGAAACATTGTATTGTACAAACCCTACCTAATTACAAAGGAAGCGATCGAAGCAATTACTATCTTATGCAGTATTGGGGATCTTCCTAGAAAGAAAACTGTGAAATATAAGGATGTGGAGGAACTTACTAGCATTAATAAAGACCCTTGAGCTCTATTGATAAACACTCTTGTAGATTCGGCTGTAAGGTATGTTGCATACAATGTTTCTTGAAAAATATATTTTAGAAATCATGAAGGCTTGCCATCGGCTATAGCTGTATACATTGCACATACGATGGTTAAGGAAAACAAGTAGTTTGATTTGTGTAGCTTATTACTTGAAAATCTATCTGAAAATGTCTAAATGCTAGTGGTTGAGGGTTATCCCTTTTAGTCTAGATCTTTTCTTGTGTGCTTGGTCTTTTACTTTTTGAGCTCCCTACTAGGAAAATAAAATGTTGTGTGGGAATCTGATAATCCTATTGGGAAACAAGTCTATAGATACATGGAAGCGTTGGAAAATTATGTAAGTGTGTGCAAATCATATTTCACATACTTGAGAATAAATCTATGCTCTGATATGTCTACACCGAGTTAGTTTGAAATGGGTTCATCCTCTAGTAAAAGAAAATTTCAAGCTATCATTAGTGATTCCCCTCCGGAATCAGAGAAAATAAAAGTTATAACTGAGAACATCATTGAGAAGGAAAAAGAATCTCTACCTGGATCCAAATCTTCTAATCCAAATGACATCTAGTATATGTTGGTTAAAGGAAAGATTAAGAAGATTGGTGAGATATGGAATGCAGCCTCTCCTAGATTGACAAACTCAAAATTGATGATGCTCTGGTAGAGTATCTACTTCAAAAAGGTATTGATGTATCAAATGTTTCTAACTCCTTACCAAAGAATTTAGTTGAAATTGTTGAAGAAAGAATGTTTCTTGAAGGTTTGAAAGGATGCAATTTTGAAGCCTTGGTTGAAAAGAGATGCACTAAAGCTAAGTAGAAATTATCTAAACTTATCTTGGAAACAAAGAAATACATTAAAGAAATATCAGATATTTACAAATATTGTCTCTGGTGGCCTGTTGTGGTAGACAATTTTAGAAGTAGGATTGAAGAAATTGAATTTGAAGTAAACAACATCGAAAAGAACTTTGATATCATTGAAGAAAAAGAAGGGAAATAAAGCCTGAGAGTTGGAGAATTACAAGCTGAGCTAATTGTTGTACAAAGACAAAGAGATGATGTGGTGAAGAATTTATGGCTCCTTAAGGAGATTGCTAAGGTTCGGTTAGACCATCTTTCCGGAATACTTTCTGACACAAAATATTGTGAAAGACAATACACATATTGGTCATCTTCTTTTACTCGGTTGGCCCTGTTGGAAAGCATCTGCAAAAGAATGGATTCAACTACATTCAACTAGAAGAAGTTATATCCAGCTATCAAAGAAAGGTATAAGAAGGTGTTTGAGGTGAAAAGTGTCATTTTTACTTGAATCTTGGATGTTCAATTTTTGTTGTTTTTTTTAGAAGAAAAGGAAGAGAAAGATTGAATTGTTGTTGAAAAAATGAATATTTGAAGGCTTTTGGATGGCTAGAAGTTTTTTGGAAGAATTTAAATCTTTTTGCAATTTTGATGTCACCATGTCTACATCTTTTTAGCCACCCTTTTCCATTGATGTCAAAGGGGGAGAGATTTGGAAAGTTGGGAAATATTGGAGGAGAGTTTTTGTATTATTTTGCACATGTTGCCATCAATGACAAAGGGGGAGATTATTGGAAGAAAGAAAAAGAGTGGTTATCTCTACAGTTTTGTGTTGCCATTGATGTCACCATGTTGTGGTTGCAAGTCTAAGTTAGTGTCTGATATGATATTTTGGTTCAGTATCTGAACCGATTTTCAAGTTGTACTATCTGGTATTCTAGTCTGCAATCCTCCATAATTGGTAGTTTATGCTTGTGGTTTTGGGAAATGGTTTATGGTTGTTGAAGGCATATATGATCATAATTTCATGTGCTTCGGTGCTCGTACGACGTATTGGCATTATTCTATTGATTAATTTTTGCAATGAAGTCTATTTCTAGCATGCTTCTTGGATTAGTCATGATATGGTTATGCAGACATATGTGCAACCTATCTTAGGTGCATTCTAACCAGGGAAAACTTTAGTGGTTAATCTTCACCAATTGGTGAATAATTAAAATCAAGACCTCCAAAATTGGTGAATAGTACAAGGTAAAAATCATGTAGAATCGCCAAGGTTTTACAAAAAAAAAATTCATCTCGATTAATTTTCCTATGTAAATGATGCGTCATTGGAACCGATTCACCAGTAGTTTATACTACAATTACAAATGTTAATTAATTTTTCCAGTAATATTATATTACTACCATTAATTTTGGGGCAATATTGCCAGAATGATAAATTACCATTTAATTTTAGGGATTTAATTTATTGCCATCAAATCATTGATTATCGTTTTAATTAGATGGCTGCAAGTCGATTCCGCACCCTAATATGTACGTGCCTTTTAAAAGGCTTGTTGAGGCCCAAAAAATTGTTTTGGTCCACACGATTAGGTTTAATCGTGTGGACCAAAACAATTTCTGGGCTTCAACAAGCCTTTTAAAAGGCATGTGTTTATTAGGGTGCAAAATCAAACCAAAACAAATTTTGAGAGTCAATAAGCATTTTAAAAGGAACGTGCTTATTAGGGCACGTAATCAACTTGCAACCGTTTGATTAAAAAGCTAATCAATGGTAAAAAATTTAGTTTTCATTTAGTCTTAATTTTAGAGTGATATTTAAAAAAATACTTAATCCATGTGTGCTCCAATGCAATTTCGAAAGTGAATTTATGCTTGGTGGTGAGGGGCTCTGCCCCTCGACCCTGCCTATATCGCGACAGGAGTGTGTCGGGGCTGTTGTCCTTAGACCCCGTGAGGGGGCGTTGCCACCTCGACCCCCACAAGGGGGCTCTGCCCCACTGACCCCACTGGTGGCTGTCGCACCCGGGCCCCTACTTCATTATTGCAAAAAATAAAAAATATATGGGGGAACTGCGTCTACCAACTATGCAAATTTTTAAAGGGGGGATTCGCCATTGTAATTAATATTTTTAGTGATTATTTGCTAGGATTCACCACTGTGATTATTATTTTTACCAATTATTTATAAAGATTCGCCAAGATTTTACAATTTTTTTTAATATTGTGCATAGATTCGCCAAGAAAATTAATATTTTTTTTCAAATAAAAGGAAAGATTTGCTAGGATTTTACACCTTCGCCGAGGGGGGGTTTCTTAAAGTTATCCTTGATTCTGACTTGATGGAGCATGTTGTGTGTTTGAATTACCTTTGGAAAGATTTTGTGAAAGCCCATAGCTGACATATGGTATTTTTAGTGAATAAGAAGTGCATCTAATTAGGCCAACCTAATTAATGCTTGTAGATAGATTGAGTATATATATGTGTTGAATAAGTTTTTGAAGAAGAGTACAGTGAGTGTGTGTGTAATCGATGAAGTAGTAGTGAATGAAGAAAAGTGAAAAATGATGAAGTGTGTCAAATTAGTCTATTGGGCGTCATCAAAATTGCATCAACACTTGTTAGGTGCATTATTCTCAGTTCATTTTGGCTATGAAGCCCAATTTTTTTTGTGAATATTTTTGTAGGTAGTGAGCCTCCCTTGTAAGTAGTGATCTTTTGTATCTATACAATGAGTCCTTTCAAGGTAGTGAGCCCTTGCCAATGAGCCTTATATATTCAGTTCTGAAACTACTTTATATTGTGAGATAACTCTCACCATGGTTTTTCCCTCATTGGATTTTCCACGTAAAAATATAGTGTTCATTGTGTTGATTTACTTTCTGTTATTTGTATTTCATGTTCATACTTAATAACATAATAGTGTGGTTGTGGAATTGATAAGTGTTGAAGTTTTAAATTTGAATTTGTGTGGCAACTGATTCACCCCCTCTCATTGTCTTGCACCTTTTAATATATTACACCTAATGCATAAAACAAAAATTCCTAAAACTTTCCAAACTGAAACAATGGGTTACCAATGAAACATCAAAAAATATGAGTGGGATGGCCCTTTCTATCTTTGAGGAGATATGGTTCCTATTTCACACTTGTTTCACACAAGAAAAACCATATATATCTCAATCCAAGGATGGAATGAGGGAAAGAGATCTACTAAAGGTGTCCCTAGTGTATGATTAATGACTAAAGAAGGGTTCACTACCAAGCTAGGGCTTGGAAAGACTAGCAATATGCAAGATCTAATAGTAAAACCTAATGATATGCAAGGCTTAGATAAATGACCTAGAAATTTATGCAAAACATAACAAGAAACTAATAAGTCAAAAAAATGCACCTGGAAACCTGAATGTTCCTAGAATAAACTCTTAAATCTTGAAAATGCAGACTTTAGGGCACATTGGGACTCATACGCTAGGTTGGGCATATCAACCAATCTAGGGTTTCTATACTAGAAAAAGAATTTGGCAATGTTGGCTCAAGATCTTTAGAGATATGGAAAATTACTTGTATTGGGAGTCATACGCCACTTGTGGCATGTCAGTCATGTTCTGCATTTTTGAGAAGTCAAATTCCAGATCTACTCTACAATCTTTGTTCTTCCTTCCCAATTTTATTTTCAGATTTGAACCTATAAAAAGACCTGCAAAACAAATTATAGTGTTGATTTGCTTATGGGGGGTTTTCCTTGGTCAAACCCCTAGTTTGGTAATTAAACCTTGATAGAAACAATGGATCTTGAATGTAAATGTGAACATAAACTTTAACCTTAAGTGTCTCTAAGATTAGGAAATCTTAAATGAAATGCAACCCTATTCTAATGTGCTAGAATGAGATGCATGAATGAAATGTGAAGATGAATGACTCACTTAGGGAGATCTTTAATTACCCTAATAATCCATAATGATGGTTGTACCTTCCTTAGGATGAGAGTAGAGTTATAATGGAGGATGGAATCACTTAGGAAAGAAGTCATTAGGCTTGGCTTGATGGCTAGTTGCGTCTCCCCAACCTAGAATCCCTCATGATTCACCATAGGCAACCATAATCAATCCTTGACAATGCTAGATCTTGAATGAAAGTGATCTTGAAGACCTACAAAAACACTATAATGCTACTCCAAGACTTCAACCTTGCTTGCTCTTGACAACTTGAATGCTCTTTGAAAATATACTTGAATGCTTGTGAATGCTTAGAACTTTAATTTCCTTCTCTAGATGAAAATAATGATTTGAGAGCTTGTTTATATAGGAATTACACCTAATTTACCATTATTTAGATCTTAAAGGTTGACATAATGATGGGTTGTTAGATAATCTAATGCTTTTATTGATTTTGCAAGGATTTTAGTGAAATAAGCCTCAAGATCTGAAATAAAGGGTCTTAGGAGCCTATTAATGATGGTTTAATGAGATCATAAATGCAAGGATACCAAAATAGGTCCAAATTAAACAATAAATTGTATTATCTCTAAGAAGGGAGCACAATTTATATTGCCACATTTAGCCCCCACTTTAGCTCCCATATGATTGTATGTGCATATGCAAGCTAAAGGACTCCAAACAATAAACTTTGTTTCATAAAAGGACACTCATGGATTCATTTGTAAGCATGGGAGAATGAATCCCCCACTGTAGTATCTAGAAAACCACAATGCTAGGAATCGTATCCTGCAATACATATTAGTTAGTTGTTCAAAACCCTAAAAATGGTCCACGGGACTCATATGCCACTTTTGTGGCATATGAGTCCCACCTAGGGGGACTCATATTCCCAAGGTGGCATATGAGTCCCACCCTAGTTTTTTGTGGTGGGCCAATGATGGGTTGCTAGATAATTTAATGCTTTTATTGATTTTGTCAAGATTTTAGTTGAAATAAGCATCGAGATCTGAAATAAAGGGTCTTAGGAGCCTATACATGATGGTTTAATGAGATCATAAATGCAAGGATACCAAAATAGGTCCAAATTAAGCAATAAATTGTATTATCTCCAAGAAGGGAGCATAATTTATATTGCCACATTTAGCTCCCACTTTAGCTCCCATCTGATTGTATGTGCATATGCAAGCTAAAGGACTCCAAACAATAAACTTTGTTTCATAAAAGGACACTCATATGGATTCATTTGTAAGCATGGGAAAATGAATACCCCACTATAGCTATCTGGAAAACCACAATGCTAGGAATCGTATCCTGCAATACATATTTGTTAGTTGTTCAAAAATCCTCTTATCTAACTTCTTTAGAAAATCAAATTCAAGGGTAGATGTATGCCCCCTTGATTCTACTTTCTTTATAGAGGTGGAATCAAGGTATTAGTCTGACCGCATTAAATTAGATAAGTCACATCATAGGGTATTTCCAAGTACCATACCACATAGTGATGGGCATTTGGTGAGAACGAGAGTGGAATCATGGATCCAATGCAACAAACAACATTGAAAATAGAGCTCTCTAGCCCCCAGTATGCTAGTTCGAATGAAAATTACTTTTAACCCTAACATGCTAAAAACCCAATTTAAACATATATAAGAGTAAAAAGTGAAGCAATTTGTAATCATTTTGTCTTTTACCTTCTCACAGTTTGACTTTATTGGAGAGTGAAGTGAAGATGTCAATCCATCGAGAATACATGCCTCCAAGAATCAAGAGTCTACTAGAGGATGTAGCTCGAGGCAATCTCTAGTATCAGGTGAATGAATTCTTTTGTTCCTTTATTTTTACACATTTATTTTATGTTTTTATGCATTTCTAGATAGATTTAGGACCCTAGAAGAAAAAGTCACAAAGCATCCCCCTTTTTCGCAAAGTGTCCCACTTTTTCGTGAAGTTTTCCACTTTTTGTAAAGTGTCCCATTTGTTCACGAATTGTCCCAAATAAAGAATAAAATGTTTAGAACCTTTACAAAAGTGTCCTAGAACAATTTTAGCACATTTTTTGATTATTTGTGTATAAATTTAATATTGTTATTGAGAACCCCAATCCAAATACGTGCAAAAACACAATAAAAAAACACATTAGAAGATCATATGCAAGTAAGAACAAGGATTCCCCATGAAATACATTAACAAAACTCAAAATAGGAATGAAAAGAAGAAAATAATGAAAGAACAAGAAATTAGATCAAATCCCATTGAAAGTAATGCAAACTCTTGATCCCATGGGGGAATTAGTTCCAATTCGATGTGAAAATTGTCCCCTTCTCAACTCCAATGATGCAATGTTGATTGATGATGAAGAGTGATCCACTTGATGAAGACTTCCAATATGCTCCAAGATAAAAATCTGCATAACCTAACTACGATTGGATGAAATTGGATGAAGATTGCTATGGATTTCAGTATAGTAAGTTTACTCAAGTTGTGGATGATCAAATGAGGAATAAATTCTCTTATTTATAGAATATCAAGTTGAAGATATGTCCAAAATGGAGGAATGTGGGACTAAGAATCAACAAATGGAAAGATGCCACTTGTCAACATGTGAATGGATGAAGGATGTGCAAGTTTTGAAGAATGTGTCAATAAATGCATATATTTGAAATTTGAAAATGTTGAAATGACATGTAAGAGGGAAAGAAAATGCATTGAATGCCACTTGGCTCAAGGATAAATTACTTTTTAGGTGGAGTAAATGCCTTGTTGGAAGGACAAAGTCCACTTGGATTTTGAATTCAAATTTGAGGAATATTCCCTTTTCGATGTCATTTTGAAAGTAAATAGGGAATTATTAAATCAAATAAATGATTTAATTGTGCAAGTTGCAAAATCTAGAGGATTGGAGTGATTAGGATTAAATTAATCAAGATTTGACTAATTTAATGAGGGATTAGTTGATTTGACCATTTTGACTTAGATTTTTGGATTTAAATAAATCAAAATGAGAGGAATAATGATTTTAGACTTAATTAAATAAGATTTGATTTATTTAATTAAAGAGGATGGTGTTAGCTTTAAATCAAATAAAGATTAAGTTATTTAATTTAAATGAGATGACTTTAGAGATTAATTAAATAAAATGAATTATTTAATTAAAAGAGGGACTATAGGATTAATTAAACGAAGTGATTTATTTAATTAAGAGATGAAATGTGATGAATTTAATTAAATAGAGATTATTTAATTAAATGATTAGCAGAGAGATGATTCAGGATGAACTAGTGTTAGTAAAATTAGGATCAGGTGCATGTACATTTTACGTGTCTACATTTTGCCCCTCTTTGAAGCAATGTACTTGTTGCGTTGGCTCAAAGAATAAACTATCTCGATCAAAATTCAAAAATTCTCTAATTTTTTTGGATGCCCCACTGTTGCCCCAGTGAGAAGAATTATGCTTGTATACTACCTCCTCGAGAGATCGAGTGGAAATGCTAATTTCTGATGGATATCATGATAAAATGTGAGAGGATTGGATCTACTGATTATAGGACGAAAAATAATTCTTTAGAAAGATCAAATATTTGACATAGACAATTTTGATGATGTATAGATAGTCATTGGCCATGGGTAGCCTCATGTATATTTTGATATATTACACACACTTGATTGGTACCATGACAATTACATTATTGATGATATAAATGACATTATTATGATGTTTAGATGATATGATGATGCATGGATGATATGGATGCACATGATATGATATGATGATGCTTTTATGATTATGCAAATAGATGATAAATGTATGGTTTATGAGATGTTTTGAATAACCAATCTATATTATGCAATGCATGTGAGATGATCAATGTTTCTATATGATATGGCATGATATGCATATGGTTTGTGGATGTAGGATGGATGCATTCACGATGATTTATGATTAACTATCATGGTACCATGTTAGTGCGAAAAGCAAGAGATAGAAGAAAACAAGATATTCCAACAAGACATGAGATTATGATGATGATGATGATGATTACTTGTCGAGGAGTTGGGATTTTCAAAGGGCTAATTACCTTATGTTTGATAACACACATAGGTACGATGCATCAAGGTATTAAGAAAAAAGATGGTGTTGTACCTAGTGCAATGAACTTTGACTCGACAAACAGATAGGAGTATTCCTATTCACACCTGACATACAAAAACTTTTCTAGGATGCACCTAACAAAGCAAGTATTCGCCAAGTTATATTACAAGAACATCAAACAAGCACAATAGACAAAATATAATGATCAATGCCCCATTCCTTTCTCTCTAAATCATTTTGATTAGATATCATCGAGAGGTCATTAGAATCATCACAATAAGATAAATCAAAAAGAAAAGATCAAGAACACAAACAAGTCAATGTTCTTCATACCCCTAGCCAAGGGGATGTGTTTTGATTAGGATAAGTATCCAAAGTGATATCCAAAATTATGCCCATTTTCGGAACGATATATCCTAGGACATGCATTGTTCAGGATGATGATGGGTCGATAAGTTGTTTGATAGGATTTTGATATAAGGTTGATTGACATGTTTGCAAATGATCAAGAGTTTGATTTTGCATTTAAAGGTTTTTTGCTTCAATTTTGATTTTGCGTTTGAAGTTTGTTTTTATTGATTGTTGTGCTTGTTTCTGTTTGTTTTTCCAAAGGGTGAGTGTGATGGTTTGATTTATTATGAGTGAATGTTTATTGCGGGTGAAAGTGAGATGAGATGGATGGATTTTTTCAAATATTTGGATGTTTTTGATATTTTTGAAATATTTTGAGGCTATTTTTGGTATTTTTGAGATTTTCAAATGTTTTTGGATTTTGTGTCTTGGGGGCTAATTAAATATTAGCCTTGCCTACATTTAAGCTTAGAGATGACGTAGTTCGATTCTAGTGTTTTTTATGCTTTTCTAACTTTTTGAGTGTTTTTGGATTTTTGCATGATTTTGACAATTTGGATATGGATATGCATGATGATATCAGTGTTTTGTTTGGGATTTTGTTGAAAATCAAGCTAGGGTTGATTGATCGGATTGATGGATTAATGATGATAACATTGTTGAGGATACACAACAATGCAAGGATAGTGTCAAGAACACAAGGATTAGGATGGATATCCCAAGATGATGAGTGATTGATTGGATTTGATTGATTAGGATTTTGAAGCTTGATTTGGAACAAAATTGTTTTGAATGATTCAATGTGACATTGAAGGACATGTTAGATGCAACTGATATTGATTGTTTGGATTGATGTTAGATTAAAGATAAAACTTAATAAGTAACATCCTCTTGTCAAAATATGCCATGGGCTACTGATTTGGATTTTTGCTTACAAATTCTTTGACTAATTTGATTTCACGTTTGCCAATGTTTATATCACCACATAAGTTGGAGGGTATATGTCAAGATTTATTCCCAAAGCAAGATGTAAATCTGCCCCCAGTGTCTAGCGATGTATGGAATGGCATTGATGGATGCATGGATGGGTGTATGGATGGAGGGATATGTATTATCTTGCAATAAGCTAAGGTGTTCAGATAAAGAATGCTCATTTGGATAATGCTTCATGGCTCTGATAATGTTGGGTAGGATAGGATCAATGAAAATGACCCATGTCAAGATGTCTATCATAAGCAAGTGTAAAGTGTACACCAAACTTTTTCAAGATCAAGATAACTCAAACTATGGATGCAGATATATGCAAATGGATTGGATAAATAGTTCATGGATGAATGGATTTATTATGGATAGGATGGATGGAATGTTGGATTTATTATAGATGGGATGAGATGTTTCCACTTGAACTGGCTTATGTAGATGCTCGATTCTACACATGACGCCTCTTTACCAGGTTTTCATAATGGTACCTGCCCAAAGTGCTGCCCAATCAGTTTTCACTAGAGGACAATTTTTTTCTTTGATGTTTTTAATCCTTTTTCTGATTTTTTTGGATTTTTGGATTTTTTGGTTTTTTTGATTTTTCTAAAAGATTTTAAGCTCATGTTGAATCACCTTGTGGTGTTGATGTAGACGCTTCTATCATAATGTGCTATTGATATCCTACTTGAAGAAGTTGCTTTGCTAAGATATGTGCACTTGAATGCAACTTTTGAGATTCCTGATCTGCTTTGTTGATACCAAAGTTAACTTTGTCTTTATGCACACATCGTGATAGAGTGCCTTTTGAATCCTTATGATGAAGGGTCATTGCCAATACATGGTCAATGTGAGAATTGGATATCATGTGTTGAGGCATGGATGGAGTGTGTTTAGGGATAAAATATGGATTGGTTGACAGTTTGGAACCTTTGAATCTCCAAACTTGTGAAGATGAGCAATGATGGGTGGATACGAAAGTGTGCGTGGAATTAGGACCAACTGCTTGATATAATTTATACGTCGCATGGGAAGCCTATTTTTTCCTTTGTGGACATATTTGATGGATACTTTTCCCTTTTTTATTTTTCCCCATAGTTTCTTTGACTAATGGAGTTTGATAGGGATAGTCTTTCTTTGTATTCTTTGGTATCCACTTGTATTTGATTTGTCCATTATGCTTCTTCTGCTTTGTAACATTCCTTGTGCTTTGATTCAAATCTTTCTTTTGACGTTGGTCCTAATTCATGGATGGGGTGATGGGTGGATGGAGATTCATGATGTGGCTAGTTGTAGTATCGACATTGGTTTCATCATAAAGATTCTTCGTGCTCCCTATGTTGACATTTGCTTGAGACATAGTTGCCCCCAGTGTGGTGGTAGTAGCACCTTTGTTCCTTGATTTTTCCTATTTTGAGATGTCTTGTTCAGTAAGCATTCTCTGATAAATGACCACTACATATGATGTTATTTCAATTTGTTGCTCTATTGACTCCAGAATATCTTGTTATGTTTGATTTGCTTCGTTATAATGTTGGATATCTTTATTCAGGATGTCCTCAATCTGAGTTTAGGATATATCTTATCCTGATTTTGACAACTCAATTTGACTAAGGAATCAATAACCTGCTCTTTTTGTGTAATAATGTCAGGAGTAAAGGGATCCTATTCTGAATGAAGATCATCTATGTGTCCATCCATAGAAAGCATCTCATGGGTAGATGGAGGAGTATGTGCATCTTGTATAGATAGGAGAGTGTCCATTAGATCATTGTAGTATCTTGGAGATACAAATTCCTAATCTTGAATGATTTTGAAGTTTCTTTTGACATGCTTTGGATCAAGTTCTTGACATGGGTCAGTTTCAAAGGATGGATTTCTCATAAAGGGTTCTTGGATTTCGTGATTATTTATGGGAAGTGGCTCAATATCCTCTTGATCTTTGGGTGGACTTAGGTGAAATGTTGAGTTGAGGATTCCTTTAGTAGCTATAACTATGAGGTCAAAGGGTGTCAATATGCCTTGGAAAGGACCATTGCTAGACTTTGGTGATAAATGTTGATCATGCTTTGGAATAATTCTTGAGATATGTCCTCTAACTCATAAGGTAATGTAGAGACATTTTCAATATGATCATTGGTCGATGGATTGTAGATTATGTCAATGGGATCAAATAATTCTAATACTCATTGAAATAGATGACTAAAAAGTGGTTCTTGATGTATGGTGAGTTGGTCATTGGATGAGGTGGAAACATCTTCAATTTGGTCATTGATGGATAGGTCTTCAACATTATTTTCAACAATTGTGGTGGAAAGATTATCAATGTCTTCAACCATAGGGTCAAGTGATGTTCACATTTCTTGAATTGGATCATTGTTGGTGGATTTTGATCATGATTGAAAAATGACCATTGATGTATGTTGTTATGATCATTGGATGAGGTAGAAACATCCTCATCGATGGATAGATCTTGATCATTGTTTTCGACAATTGTGGTGGGGAGATTGTCAATGCTATCACTAGTGGTTGAATCTTCATCATTGTCCCCAATAGTGATTATCTTTTGATCAATGAGGTCTTGGATGAGATTTTTTAGCCAAATACAACTTGATGTTGTGTGTCCCTTTGTTTTGTGAAAATCACAATGGTGCTCCCCGTTATACCCTGGTAGTTTAAGTGGGGGTTCTTGATAGTTCCCATAGATGGGGAGCTTGATGAGATTTTATTGTACCAATTGTTGCAGGACCGATTCGATTGGTCTCCCAAGTGGTGTGTATTTTCATTTGCTCCCTTGTGAGATTTTCACTTAATTTGAATTGACCTTGTGGTGGTTGATTTTGGAGATGTGGTGATTGATCTTGGTGCAATGAATCGACTATCTTGGTAAGTGAAGCAAGTTGATCTAGTGAAATTTGATCTTGATTTTGATTTGGACACCCTTGATATAGCTGATTTGGATTTTGTTCAAGCAGGTTTGGAATGCATACTTGCGATGTTTGTATGGGATCCTGGAAAATTTGATTTTGGACAATGTTATGATTTGGGATGACACTTAGATTTGGCATGATAGGTTGAAATTGAACATTGTTGTGGTTGGGAATCACATTTCCTTGATTTAGGTAACTTTGATTTTACATGGTGTTACCTTGAATTGGACTAATACATGGATTCGTTAACATCTTGTTTGGACATTGAACAACATTTTTGTGATTTCAAAACATATCCATCCCAAAGTTTACCAAATGTGGTTTTAAAACATTCATGTTTGGTAAACTTGTACTTGGCATGTATGGATTTGGTAGAATGATGTTCACTTGAAGATTCATGCATTGATTGTTTGGTTGATAGATTTGTAAGTTTGGACTTGGATTTAAATCTATCATTGGGAAAGGTGTTCCAAACTTTTGACTGGGCATACTCACATTTGTTGTACCATCGAGGTTTGTAGGAGATAATGATACCATGTACGGATTGTATAGATGTGAGTGTTGATAGTCACTCAGCATTGTAAGGCTTTGAAAGTTCAATTGACTTGGATTACTCATGATGTATGGATCAAGTTTATATTCCATGTTATTCTTGTGTTTTGACCTTGTTGTAAAAGTGATCTCTAAGGTGTTTAGGACCAATGATGAGATGAAGGATGAAAGGGGTGAATAAAATGGGTGTTGAAATTTTTGGAACCTTGGAGGGATACTAGACTTAGGGATTTGATTTTGATTCTTTGGTTTGGATGATGAACTTGTAAACCCTAAGATGTTATATGTGATCTTAGGATGCACTTGTTCAAAGAGGTGAAAATTTAACTAAGTGTGTGTGGAAGGATTCATCCAAACATACCTAACTAAACAAATGATTTTGATTTGGTTTAAGGATGTACCCAAGTCTAAATAATTTTGTTTCCGAAGCTCTAAAGTTGTTTGTGGGATGAGATGAAAAATGCTCGGAATGGATGAAGTGTTTAATTTGATCCTAAATGAACCTAATAGGGACCTTGTTTACAAGACCAAGATAGTGAAGAACATGCTTTTCTCTAAGAGTAGTTCAAACCAAAAGGCCAATGTTTGCATGAAAACCATATGATCAAAAGATACCAAGCACATGTGTGGGCTCCAATTATTTCTTAACTTTTATTAATGAGTTATTTTTACCACAAACACTCTCTTGATTAGCTTTTGAAACTGTTGAAAAAGTATGCTTCAATCATCACAGGCTGAAACCTCCATTGGAGTCAAGTCGATGTGACAGCTCTTATGTCTAGCCGACTAGTAGTTTGGAACATCATGTTTTGTATAGGTCACTGTGACCTTGGAGGAGTCTCACCAAAAGGTTAAACTTTGGAGCTATCACTGTGACAAGAAGCTTTTGGTGTGACCTCTTACCGATCATAGAGATCTTTGGCCAATAGGCCATTCAATCGTGTATCGGGGAGACTCAAGACGACCACAGGTTTCGGGATAACCTATGTCAGTTCGGTGAGAAGTCTCAGCGAATAGCCAATGTCTCACCAATAGTGAAACACTTGGGTTCATCAGAGTAACATGTTTGTTTCGTTATGATGTCTTGGTGAAGAGCCAATGTCTCACCGACGAAGGTTCAACTAATGGTCTCGGTGTAACACGGTGGTTTCGGTAAGAAGTCACAGTGACTTTGGTGAGTCTTGTCAATGATGAGAAGTCTTCGATATAGGTCTTGGTGAACGGTGGTCATCAGTGTAACATATATGTGTTCGATAAGAACTCTTGGCAAAGGTGTTAAGTCTTGCCGACTATTCTTTGGAGCTCAGTATGACTTGTATGTTTTCCCTGTGAGGTCTCAGCGATATTAATAAGTCTTGATGACTGGTGATTAGAGCTCGGCATAACATGTGATTTTGGTATAGCCTTAATGACTCAGCGTGAGGCCCTGGTGAAGAACGATACTCTTTCCGAATGGTAAACTCACATCTATGAGACTTTTGGACCTCGCTATGATGTCCTAGCGAAAGCGATAGGTCTCACCGACTGCTTGGTGTTTCAGTGTAACACATGAAAGCTCGATAGGACATCTTGGCGAGAATGATAACTCTTGGCGACATCGATATGAAGTTTTTAGGGCATCGGGGAGACACTTCTTATGTCTCACCGACATGCCAATACAATGTGGGCCCTGTTGACTGTTTGATCGTCCTATGTGGAGTCTCGTGGACCAATAGGATAAGCCGAATCTGAATAGTTGGAAGATTGTTCTTTGTGACAGTTCTGTGAGAAAGCTCGACGAACATGGAATGACATGGCTATACCCTATGATTGTAGATTGTGATCAGTTGGTTGGATCAATGGATTGCTAGGTGATTGTATGATCAGTAAATGTTTTCTAAACTGTAAAGACTGTAACTTGAAGGTTCTTCTACAAGATTGTTCATGGTGAATGCTACTATAAACAGACATCAGAAAGATAAGTCTAAAACTTGTATGTAATCTTTATTACTGTAATACAAAGTGACTTCTCTTTGTGTGGTGGGTTTTTCTCCCGTAAGGGTTTTCCCACGTATATCTGGTGTTCATGTGTGATTGTCAAATACTCTATTTCTGATATTTACTTCAAGTGCATCTTAATTGGATTGTAATTGAAAAATTAAAAGTATATTTGCATTCTTCCCTTAGGTACTGGCATTAGGAGAGTTGTTTCCGCATCTAGCTTTCCTTACAAGTGGTATCAGAGCCTGGCCAGTTTTGTTATCCTTGTGGGTACGTTGGGTTTTTTGTGTCAATTCTGTTCAATGGGAGTCGTGTAGAAGTTTGTCAATTTCTAATTACAGATTGAGATGGCTAGCACATCAGGAAAGTTTGAAATAGAGAATTTCAATGGTAGCAACTTTCAGTTGTGGAAACTCAAAATGGAGGATCTCCTAGTGGATCATGATTTGTGGCTTGCTATGTCTAGAACTAAACCTACAGGCATGAAGCAAGAAGATTGGGACCTTGCAGATAGAAAGTCTAAGGGGCTGATAAGGCTCTGCTTGGCAGACTCCATTCTTCTCAATGTGCATGAAGAGAAGACTACATCTTCCTTGTGGAAGAGACTGATGTCTATTTATCAGGGGAAGTCCTTGGTGAATAAATTGTTCCTGAGGAAGAAACTGTACTCTTTGAGAATGCAGGAAGGAGGGTCTATAGCTGATCATTTGAAAATGCATTTAACATGCTACTTGCTCAATTAACATCTGTTAGTGTGAAGATTGAAGAAGAGGATCATTGTATGCTATTATTATGTTCTTTGCCAGACTTATGGGATCATCTAGTGATGGCTATTGGGAGTACAACATCTAGCTTCAAGATGGAAGATGTTGTTGGTTATTTGTTGTCAGAAGAAATGAGAAGGAAATCTTCTGAGATGGTGAAGGAAGCTCTTGCTGTTAGAGGAAGGTCAAAAGAGAAAGGCAAGAAGAAGGACAAGAAGTCCAAATCAAAATCAGAGGGGAGATCAAAGTCCCCTGGCAAGAAGTCCAAGGTGAAGTGCTAGAACTGTGGGAAACCTGGTCATGTCTGAAAGGATTGTAAAGAGGAGAAAAAGAAGAAGAAGGTATCTTCTGATAATGGTTCTTCTCATAGTGATGGTGACGCCTTCATTGCAGCCTTGGCTACTCAGGCATCAGATGATGTCTGGCTGATTGATTCTGGAGCATCTTTCCACATGACCTCTAATAGAGAGTGGTTTACGAAGTATGAAGAATACAATGGTGGAAAGGTGTACTTGGCAAGTGATTCAACTTTAGAGATTGTTGGTTGTGGAAGAGTTAGAATCCAATTCCCCGATGGCAGAGTGAAGGGAATCAATAATGTAATGCATATACCAGGTCTAGCTCGAAACTTAATTTTTGTAAGTATGTTGAATGATATTGGAGTGCAAGTCACGTTCTCTGGAAATGGGTGCAAGATGACTAAAGGTTCAATGGTGTTGGCTAGAGGTGCTCGGATTGGTACCCTATATAAGTTGGATGCATAGGCTGTTCAATGTAACAGTCTCTCTGTAAAGTCACTGAAGGCTGCTCATGGAGGTAAAGAGGGAAATATCCCTAATTATGTAAACTCTATGAAATTAAAACTTCCATCAGAGAAGACTATGCTCTAGCATCATAGGCTAGGCCACATTGGAGAGAAAGGTTTAAAAACCTTGAAGAACAAAAACCTGGTTGAGGGGCTTGAAGATTGTAACCTTGAATTTGAATTCTGTGAACACTATATATATGGAAAGCAGCACCGTGTTTCTTTTTATTCCAGTCCTCATAAATCTTCTGGTTTGCTAGATTATATCCATTCTAATGTTTTTGGTCCAGTGGATGTTCCTTCTTTGTCTAAGTCGAGATACTATGTGTCGTTCATTGATGATTATTCAAGAAGAGCATTTGTTTATTTTTTGAAAAGTAAATCAGAAGTGTTCAGTCGATTTAAGGAATTTAAGAACCTTGTTGAAAATCAGACTGGTAGAAAAATTAAATGTTTAAGGACTGATAATGGCGATGAATTATATTCTGATGAATTTGAGAGGTATTGCAAAGACCATGGGATTAAAAGACATAAGACTACACCTTATACTCAATAGCAGAATGGAGTTGCAGAGAGGTTCAATAGGACAGTGATGGAGAGAGCACGAAGTATGCTCAGTAGTGCTATCTTGGAGGAGAAGTTTTGGGCTGTGGTTGTATCTACTGCATGTTACCTAATTGATCATTCTCCTAATTCTGATCTTGTTGAGAAAACACCTTTGGAAGCGTGGTCTGGTAAAAAGTCCTCTTTAAGACATATTCATGTTTTTGGCTGTGATGCATATGCTCATGTGCTGGATGTGAAAAGATCTAAACTGGAGAACAAGGCTGTCAAATGTATTTTTATTGGCTATAGTGATGTCATAAAAGGATACAAGCTTTGTAATCCTGATACAGAGAAGGTTGTATATAGCAGAAGTGTAATCTTTCGTGAGCTGAAACCTTCCACTTTAGATCTGCAGTCAAAGACAAAGTCAGAAAACAATAAGGATGTAGCTGTAATTCCTCCTACACCAAAGAAAGAGGAATTGAAAATTTGAAATGTACCTGAAACTAAGGAAAGCTCGAGCAGTTCTAAAAGTTCTAAAGAAGAAGAACCTCAGCCTCAATAAGTGAGGAGGTCAGCCCGTGAAAGAAAACAACCAGATAGGTATATGTTCTCTTTGATAGATTCTACTTGTGCCTATGCTTTGGTGTCTAGCACTGATGAGCCTAGGACTATGAAAGAGGCATTTAGAATGTCTAATTTAGACTCTTGGTTGGAAGCCATGAATGAAGAAATGGCATCATTAGAGAAAAATGAAACTTGGAGTTTGGTGCCCTTGCCTAAAGGCAAAAAAGTTGGCTGCAAATGGGTATTTAAAAAGAAGATTGGTCTGGATGGTAGTGTGGAAAAGTACAAGGCTAGACTGGTTGCAAAGGGTTATTCCCAGGTAGAGGGAATTGATTATGGGGAAATATTTTCTCCTGTAGCTGTGACATCTATCAGATTTCTTTTATCACTTGCAGCAGCATGACTAGAGGTTGAACAGATGGATGTGAAGACAACATTTCTTCATGGTGATCTTGAAGAAGAAATCTATATGTCCCAGCCTGAGCACTTTGTTGAAAAAGGTAAAGAGAAACTGGTTTGCAAGTTGAAAAAGTCTCTGATGGGTTAAAGCAGTCACCTAGAATGTGGTACCAGAAATTTGATACTTTTGTATTGTCTTTGGGATTTGCGAGATCAAAATTCAATCATTGTGTCTATTATAAAGCTAAAAGTGATCAAGTACTTGTTATTGCTCTCTATGTTGATGATATGTTGTTCATAGGCAATAGTAAGCTAATGATTTCTAATCTTAAGTCTCAGTTGTCTGCTAAGTTTGAAATGAAAGATCTTGGTGTAACAAGGTATATTCTAGGGATGGAGATAACCAGGGATAGGAATAGTAGAAAGCTTTGGCTCAGTCAGAGTAAGTATATCAAGACTGTTCTAGAGAGATTTTGCATGAATGATTGCAAGCAGTTAGTTGTTCCAGTCTTGTAGGGAACAAAGCTATCTATTGAAGACTGTCCAAAATCTCCTACTAAGATGGAGGACATGACCAATGTCCCCTATGCTAGTGCAATAGGAAGTCATATGTATGCAATGGTCTATACAAGGCCAGACATTGCCCAAGCAGTGGGAGTTCTTAGTCATTTTATGGATAATCCAGGAAGAACACATTGGGATGTTGTGAAGAGAGTGTTTAGATATTTGAAGGGAACTTTAGAATATGCTCTGCATTACCATGGGAACTTGGTTGAGTCACAGAGGACTCTCAGTATTCGAGGCTATGTGGATTCTGATTGGGCAGGGGACATTGACACAAGAGGTCCACCAGTGGATACATTTTCATGTTGAATGGTGGTGTAGTGAGTTGGATGAGCAAGTGGCAGGCTATAGTCACTTTGTCCACCACGGAGGCTGAATACATGGCAGCTACTCATGCTTGTATAGAAGCAGTTTGGTTGAAATTTTTGTGTTCTAACATTGGTTTTGATGCAGGGGAGATAACTATTTTCTGTGACAGTGAGTAAAATTTGTCTGGCAAAGAACTCTACTTTCCATGCCAGGATGAAACATATTGACGTACAGTATCACTTTGTACGAGATATGGTGGAGGATGGAAAGGTCAGTTTGGAAAAATTTGATACTTTGGAGAACGTTGCAGATGCATTGACAAAGCCAGTGAGCACAGACATGTTCAGGTGGTGTGCCAGTTCAATGGGCCTTAGTGCCCATGATTTTCAGTAAGTTATGTTGTGCTTTAGAGGTGCCTGTGTGATCTTCGTTAAGTGGGAGATTGTTGGAAAAGTATGCATCAATCATCACAGGCTGAAACCTCCATTGGAGTCAAGTCGGTGTGACAGCTCTTATGTCTGGCCAACTAGCAGCTTGGAACATCATGTTTTGTATAGGTCGATGTGACCTTGGAGGAGTCTCACTGAAAGGTTACACTTTGGAGCTATCGCTGTGACAAGAAGCTTTCGGTGTGACCTCTTACTACTCGTAAAGATCTTTGGCCGACAGGCCATTCAATCGTGTATTGGGGAGACTCATGACGACCACAGGTTTTGGGATAACCTATGTCAGTTCGATGAGAAGTCTCAGCGAATAGCTGATGTCTCACCGACAGTGAAACACTTGGGTTCATCGGAGTAACATGTTTGTTTCATTATGATGTCTCAGTGAAGAGCCAATGTCTCACCGATAGAGGTTCAACTAATGTTCTCGGTGTAACATGATGGTTTCGGTAAGAAGTCACAGCAACTTTGGTGAGTCTTTCCGATGATGAGAAGTCTTTGGTATAGGTCTTGGCGAATAGTGGTCATCGGTGTAACATATATGTGTTTGATAAGAACTCTTGGTGAAGGTGTTAAGTCTTGCTAACTATTCTTTGGAGCTCGGTATGACTTGTATGTTTTCGCTATGAGGTCTCAGCGATATTAATAAGTCTTGTCGACTGGTGATTGGAGCTCGGCATAACATGTGACTTCGGTATAACCTTAATGACTCGACGTGAGGTCCTGGCAAAGAACGATACTCTTGCTGAATGGTAAACTCACATCTATGAGACTTTTGGACCTCGCTATGATGTCCTGGCGAAAGTGATAGGTCTCGCCGACTACTTGGTGTTTTGGTGTAACACATGAAAGCTTGATAGGACGTCTTGGTGAGAATGATAACTCTTAGCGACATCGATATGAAGCTTTTAGGGCATTGGGGAGACACTTCTTATGTCTCACCGACATGCCGATACAATGTGGGCTCTGTTAACTGTTTGACCATCCTATGTGGAGTCTCGTGGACCAATAGGAGAAGCCAAATCTGAACAGTTGGAAGATTGTTCATTGTGACGGTTCTGTGAGAAAGCTCGACAGACATGGAACGACATGGTTATACCCTATGATTGCAGATTGTGATCGGTTGGTTGGATCGACATATTATTGGGTGATTGTATGATCAGTAAATGTTTTCTAAACTGTAAAGACTGTAAATTGAAGGTTCCTATACAAGATTGTTCATGGTGAATGCTACTATAAACAGACATTAGAAAGATAAGTCTGAAACTTGTATGTAATCTTTATTACTATAATACAAAGTGACTTCTCTTGGTGTGGTGGGTTTTTCTCCTGTAAGGGTTTTCCCACGTATATCTGGTGTTCATGTGTGATTGTCAAATACTCTGTTTCTGATATTTACTTCAAGTGCATCTTAATTGGACTGTAATTGAAAAATTAAAAGTATATCTGCATTCTTCCCTTAGGTATTGACGTTAGGAGAGTTGTTTCCGCATCTAGCTTTCCTTACAGAAACTAGATGTCCAGTGTCCTAATTCTCTTTCATCCCACAAAGTCCACTATGTGGAAATCTAGAAAATCAAGGAAAAAGTTTCCTAATGTTGACCTTAGTAGGAGAAAATTGAGATGAAATCCAAATGCCTAGAAACCTCTAAGGATATGAATCCCAAGGACAAGCAAGGGCATGCAAATTTGTTCAAGGATGTTTGCTTCTCCTAAAGGGTTTGAGATTTGATGCTCATGTGAAATGTTTGTTTTCCAATATTTTTGATCAAGCAAAGTGTTTTGATTTCAAGAAAATGTACAACCCTATGGATATGAAAGACTATATTTGTTGAGTCCCCACTTGGACAAGTCCAGTTACACTTATTTTTAGCAAATGGTTAGATGGTTGACCCCACTGGATCCCCTCCACAACACTCACTTCTTGGGGCAGCCAAGCATCAGTACCCATGAAACTCTCATGGAATACTTTCCATTTCTACTAAAAACCATAAAAGTGTGGGGCGGCTTCAGAATGACCATTCCTGCACCAACACATAGATAGGGATTTGGCCTTTCTACAACAAGGGTTTTTATTCAGACTTTTTGTTCATAGGATTTGACCCATCGAGGCGAGAGACCATTGCTGCCCTTCTCATCGAAGCCAAATGCATGATACTAACCTTTGTTCCAATACCCACTTTTATATCCTAGATGAAAATACTCTTGACTTTAGAGTGTTACTGGTTGAATCGTTCCCTTGGGTGAGTACTTTTTCCCCAAGGCAAGCCCTCTAACATAAATAAAAGCAAACAAACATATCCATAATTTGATCGATCTTTGTTGAAAAAAAAAAAGAAAGAATGCACGTGATAGGTTTGACTTAAACTTACAAGATGTTTTGTTTAATTTTAGTTCCAAAATGAAGTGTGGAGGCAATCACTTTATCCCAGCCTAAAACCACCAAAAAGCCTTTTGATTCTCAAGATCAACATGAGGCGCGAGAGAAGTGCATACATCTTTTCAATGGTGTTAGTTTGAGTAAGCAATCACAAAATAAAGTAGCACACGTTCATTTTAAGACCACAAAGCAAAAGTGAGTTCTTTTTAGAGCACCAAAGGACAAATGAAAGTTGTTTTATTCAATTGTTAACCTTAAACAAAATCTAGTCAATTTTTCCTAAAGTTCTTTTTAAGCCTTTTGTAGCAAGAATTGAAAATTGTTGTATTGTTCTTTTTAGAACCCAAAGGAAATCTAGTAGGACCTAAGCACATGGAAAAGTAACAAATCTTTAAAAGAAGGGATTATAATTTCTCCCCAAAGTTTTCAAAAACACTTGATACAATGATGTGATAATGTTTTTTCTTTGACTTCCATGCTCCATTATCCTTTAAAACCTGAAATAAAATCTCCCAATGTTAGATTAAATCAAGAAACAATAAGATATGAGGGTTAGATAGATGATTAAGCATAAAAACCCTAAAAGTTAGACCAAGTTTCATTGTGATTTGATAGTAGGTGAAAATTTGAAAATTTTAACTCTATAAAAGTTGAGAAACACCTACACAATTGAATATCTTATGAAGTTCTACCCCATTTCAAAAAAAAAAGCTCTAGAAAAGACCAAAAATTGACCAAGATATGACCATTTTAAGTTTGAATGAAAAAGCAAAAAAAGTCTAGCGACTCTGCTTGCAATGGCGGCTCTGTTTGGAGTCTAGCGGCATAGTTTGAAGATTGTAGCAGTGCAGTTTGGGTGTAGAGGTGTAGTTCAAAGTTTGGAGCGGTACAATTTATGTCCAACAATGTAGTTTGAAGTTTGGAGTGGTTCTGTATGGCCTTGCTGGACTGTGAGCGGTGTTGTTTCCTATAAACACACAAAAACACAAAAAAGCATGGAATTCTCTCAAAAAATATGATTTGATATTCTGGTTTGCCCTCCCTCTAGCACCAAAATAAGAACCACAATCCAAATACCTATAAAACATAATGAACAAACACATTAGAAGATCATATGCAAGTAAGAACAAGGATTCCCCATGAAATCCATTAACAAAACTCAAAATAGGAATGAAAAGAAGAAAATAATGAAAGAACAAGAAATTAGATCAAATCCTATTCAAAGTAATGCAAACTCTTGATCCCATGTGGGAATTGGTGCCAATTTGATGTGAAAATTGGCCCTTTCCCAACTCCAATGATATAATGTTGATTGGTGATGAAGAGTGATCCACTTGATGAAGACTTGCAATATGCTCCAAGATAAAAATCTGCATAACCTAGCTAAGATTGGATGAAATTGGATGAAGATTGCTATGGATTTGAGTATAGTAAGTTTACTCAAGTTGTGGATGATCAAATGAGGAATAAATCCTCTTATTTATAGAATTTCAAGTTGAAGAGATGTCCAAAATAGAGCAATGTGGGACTAAGAATCAACAAATGGAAAGATGCCACTTGTCAACATGTGAATGGATGAAGGATGTGCAAGTTTTGAAGAATGTGCCAATAAATGCATATATTTGAAATTTGAAATTGTTGAAATGACATGTAAGAGGGAAAGAAAATGCATTGAATGCCACTTGGCTCAAGGCAAAATGACTTTTTAGGTGGAGTAAATGCCTTGTTGGAAGGACAAAGTCCACTTGGATTTTGAATTCAAATTTGAGGAATATTCCCTTTTTGATGTCATTTTGAAAGTAAATAGGGAATTATTAAATCAAATAAATGATTTAATTGTGCAAGTTGCAAAATCTAGAGGATTGGAGTGATTAGGATTAAATTAATCAAGATTTGACTAATTTAATGAGGGATTAGTTTATTTGACCATTTTGACTTAGATTTTTGGATTTAAATAAATCAAAATGAGAGGAATAATGATTATAGACTTAATTAAATAAGATTTGATTTATTTAATTAAAGAGGATGGTGTTAGCTTTAAATCAAATAAAAATTAAGTTATTTAATTTAAATGAGATGACTTTAGAGATTAATTAAATAAAATGAATTATTTAATTAAAAGAGGGACTATAGGATTAATTAAACAAAGTGATTTATTTAATTAAGAGATGAAATGTGATGAATTTAATTAAATACAGATTATTTAATTAAATGATTAGCAGAGAGATGATTCAAGATGAACTGGTGTTAGTAAAATCAGGATCAGGTGCATGTACATTTTAAGTGTGTACAGTTGTATACTTATAGGACATATTTTTTGTTGCTTTTAGATTCCACCTCAGTCATGACAGTGTCTTGATGGAAGATAATTTTTTCGCTTATGAGACCTTGTCTCGAAATTGTCAGAGGCAAACACATAGATTTTACAGACCACTAGATTATACTAGACATACCTCATGCCTCCCATGAGGTACCATGGCGCCATGTTGATGGTGCTTGCAGAGAGATGGGATGTCAATACCTACACATTTCTCCTACCCACAATTTAAATGAAGATCACCCTGGAGGATGTACATCACATCCTTTGAGTTCCTGTTCGAGGCGAGATCGTGCACTTTGTAGGGGATTGTACATACACATAGATGTGAATGGATATAACATATTGCTTGGGAGGATGGGTTCAACATTAGATCATGGAGCCACATATTGAGCTAGTGTGGCTACTTTAGATCACCAATCTTGAGAAGGAGCATGATTTTCACAATGGAACTAGTACTTGTCTCTAATGGTCAGGGAGCATACTTGGATGGAGGTCTTGTTCATATGATCAAGCAAATGGAGCACCATGGGCTTGTATATTCCTAGGGCCACAACATCCTTGTACATTTATATTATGATCTAGGGAGATTCACTTATCGCAAGGTGGATAGCATGGTACATTGTACGTTATTAGAGGTGTGGTGGCTAGAGCATATCACATGCTCCATACCATTAGGGTTTCCATCTATATCCACCCTTAGATACCTATGCACATTTAGTTATCCACTAAGGTGGTCATGGAAGTATGTGGCTTTACATTTTTGGAGATTTCAATTTCTCTGACTAGATTAGGAGGAGGTCCTTTGGAGACCATACCAACTGATACCACAATGGCCAAATCACACCCAATGACTAAGGAGGATGCAAAGGGATAAATTTCTTTGGGGGAGACATGATTACATAGTCAAACCATTCTATTATGATTGTGCCATATAGAAGTTAGGTCAAATACAGGTACCACCAGCAACACACACTTTTTATAGGTGATCAGTGCGGAGTGCCTGAAGGTGAGGAGATACTAGGCGATTGATAGTGGACGATGTTATATCTAGTGATCTAGAGGATGCAGATCTCAGCATGCCCCCAGTCTTTTATGTTGATGACCCCTATGCTATTGATACATATGAGGAGTGGTGGGAAGAAGCATGACCAACTCTTGTGTTTACCATGGATGAACATATAGGATTTGTAGGACCACTTCTAGGTCAAAGGGATGAGGAGGATGAGAAAAATGAGGATACATGGCTCAAGGAATCAGATCTATTTATAGATGAGAAAGATGAGGACTACGAAGAGTTGGACCTTGATTATGAGGAGGAGGAGGAGGATGAGGAGGAAGAGGAGGAGGAGGAGTAGCTAATGAGTGAGGGAAGTGACAAGGAAGATGAGGGTCCAGTTTCCCATGAGTGGGGAGATCCAACTACCACCCATGTTACCAGATCATAGTCGGTAGCCACGACACGCTCCAATACTTATGATCATAGAGAGGCTAGGACATCCTCCATGCCTCCTACATAGGATGAGGCTATCTTTACATAGCTACATGGGTATTTAGGTGATGACATTTTATTTTTTGTTATGCTTATTCCTATGTTCATGCTTATGCTTTTAATTTATATATGTATATCATTATATGTATTGATTATATTTATGATTTGTATCTTCTAGGGTCTGTGAGAGATTTTCAAGATCTCTACCAATAGGTAGCTATAGAGATAGTACCTCCTTCAGTCTTTGATCAGGTTTTTGGTACATAATATGTTCCCCACTCATCTTGGAGTGGGACCCAAAGTTGTTTGAGCCTTATGTCAGATTGAGGGCAAGTTATGAGGGAAATACTAAGTGTGTTGATAGATCCAAGGCTACATATGAGGATATTTGGTCATCTCGAGGTCTAGCAGAGGTTGAGAGACTTCATGCAGATGTAGCTAGGCTATAGGAGGATAGAGACTACATAGAGTGAGATTACCTAGAGGTTGTCGGATGAGAGACCGCGGCTATTGGATGAGCATAGGGACTATAGTATGCATTAGATTCTCTTATTAGTTCATGGTCACGATCGCATACTACTATCTCTCGATGGACTACTTCTCAATGGAGGTGATCACTAGGTCCTGAGGGATCTACTAGCCATAGGCCACAATAGTATTATATATTTGATGACATGTACTATAAAACTTTGTGATATATATGATTATTTACATTTAGTTGATTGTTTGTGCTTATGTGTTTGGGTTAAATGACAATGTTATTTATCAAATAATATTTGTAAGACTATTTAATAAATGTCTCCATGATCTAACATGTTTTACGTGATCTAATTAAAACTATTCTAGTTTCTTTTAGATGCAACAATATGATTAATTATGTTATGCTAAATTAAATGCACCTATGATCTAACTATAGAACATTAAATGCATATTGGGATCTAATCTAACACAACATACAAGATTATCTTGAATATTATGAAACCTAAAGTAACCACCTAAAAATTAATTTAAACAATTACTTTAGTATTCAAGACACACAAATATGTATCTGTCAGGAATGAAGCAATGCAAGAGAACATAGAATATTATCTATTGACTCTAACACCACTGCTCTATCATGCACACTATTCAAGAAGATTAAACATGGTACCAACATAGATGTACAGTATTGATAGGTTCTTTAAGAGGTGTACCATCCATTTTTGTTAACATGTATTCTCCAGACCCATAATTTTTGTCAATTTTGTAAGAGCCTAGCGAATTAGGACTGAAATTTCCTTTTTTAGTCGGGGCAACATTGATGTTGCTTTGATGCTCACATAACACCAAATCACCCTTAGTAATTATTCAAGGGATAACATTATCATTGTGACTATGCTAATTTCTTCTAGAGTAAGCTTGAAGTTGATCAAGAGCATTAATGTGTTGCTCATCAAGCATTTCAAGCTGATGTAATCGTTGTTCCTTATAAGTATTATCATCAATAAGTCCTTGAAGAGAGATTATTAATGTAGGAATCTCTAACTCCAAGGGAAGTATTTCCTCTATGCCATAGACAAGGTTATAAGGGGTAGTCCTAGTGGATAATATAACATTCATAGGATAGGCCCATAACGCATATGTTATCTATGTGTGCCAATCTTTATTATGCTTGCTTATCATTTTCTTTGATATTTTTTCAAGGGTTTTATTAGTTGATTCGACTTGACTATTAGATTACATGTAGTAGGGTGTGGAGAAATGATGTTGGATGTTAAATGTCTCTAAGAATTTCTTCACGTCATTATTCTTGAATGGTGTCCCATTGTCCAAAACTAATATAGAAGGAAGTCCGAAGTGAGCAACATTGTGTTCCAATATGAAATGACATATTACATTGACAGTTGTTGAAAGAATGATAATAGCTTCTACCCATTTTATGAAATAGTCCATTGTAGTGATTATGAATGTATGTCTGGTGGAAGGTGGTTAGAATTTTCCAATAAGATCCAAACCCCATACCGAAAAGGGCCGAATAGGAACTTGAGCACAAAGTTCAAAGGTAAGAGCATGAATCAAATTCCTATGTTCTTAAAATTTGTGACATTTCTTAATGTATGCAATCCATATGTCTCCAATAGTATTCTATATAGATTAGTTTTGAACTAATGTTCTTCCTCCAAAATGACCTCCACAAGCACCTACATGAGCTTGTTCAAGAGTGATGGGGATTTTAGATTGTTTAAGACATCTAAGTAAGAGACCATCAAAGGATATTCGATACAACATGTCAGAAAAGATTATATATTTAGATGCAATCTTCCAAAGGTGGGCTTGAGTATTCTTAGTTGTTGGCTCAGGAAAGGTACCATCTTTTAAATAATTAAATATCAATGTGTACCATTCACTAGAGCTTTCCATGGTGGCTGATAATACTTCTTCCATTTTATCTTATATTGATGGTTTCATAACTATATGTACAATAAATGTGAAGTCTTTTGAAGGGTCTTGAGGTGATATAAGGGAAGCTGCACTTGCCATTGCATCCACATGTCTATTATATTTTTGTGGGATGTTGTCAATGGTGTACAAATCAAACTTTTCTAACAAAGCCATTATGAGATTGTTGTATTTTGATAATTTTTCATGTTTCGCTTGATACATTCTATTTATTTGTTTACTGACGAATTGTGAATCATCAAATATCTCCATGTATTGAGCTCCCATAATTAAAGTGGTGTGCAGTCCAGTAAGTAATGCTTCATACTCTACGGTTTTTTTTGTATATAGAAAGTTTAAGTGATAAGACAAGGGAATAGGCTCTCTCGTAGGTGGATTTATCATATCCCCCACATTGGAGCCAGTTCTACACTTAGATTCATCAAAATATAACTCCCATATATTAGTTTCAATTGTCAACACATTATCATTAGGGAATGAATCATTATTAGGTAATGCTAAAGGAGAAGAGCATCAGCTAATTGGTCAGTCAAGGCTTGTCCTTTAATTTCTTTTTGTGAAACAAACTTAAGGTCAAACTTAGCTAACAACATAACCCACTTAGCTAAGCATCTTGATAAAAAAAATTTGGTGAAACGATGTTTTAAAGGATCAAATTTCATCCTCACATGTATTTCAACATTTAATAGGTAATTTTTTAATTTACTAGTAGCAAATACAAGAGCCAAGCATTGCTTCTCTATCATTGTGTATAATTTCTCATAGTTAATTAGAGTTCGACCAATGTAATATACAAGATGTTCTTTACCACTTTCGTCTTGTTGAGCCAACAATGCTATGAGAGCATGGGACAATGCTACCATATAAAGGATAAATAGTTTGTTTTACATAATGGGTTATAAAATCTAGGTGGAGTTGCAAGATAATCTTTTAAATTCTCAAATCCTATTTACAATCCTTATTCCAATTAAACTAAATCTCTTTCTTAAGGAGATGTTTAACTGGTAACATTCGGTTTGCTAGAGATGCTACAAAATGATGGATAGCATGAATTCTTCCTTGTAAAGTATACAATTGAGAATTGTTTCTAGGATGTGTCATGTTAACTATAGCATCAATTTTCTTCATGTCCACCTCAATGCCTCTCTAAGATACGATATAACCTAAAAAATTTCCACTATCTACACCAAAGAAAAGCTTTTTTAGATTCAATCTCATGTTGTATTTTTGTATTCACTCAAAGAACTTTCAAAGGATATTCAAATTTTCTTGTTGAGTTAAATATTTTTCTAGACTATCATCAATATAATATTCCAAAATCTTATGTGTGTAATCATGAAATATCAATGTCATAGCTTGTTGATATGTTGTGCCCACATTCTTTAATCCAAAGGGCATCATTACCCAAAAGAATGTTCCCCAAGCTAATGTAAATGTTTTTTTGTATTGATCTTGAGGGTTGATAAAGATTTGATTATATTCGAAAAATCCATCCATGAATGATAACAAAGCATGTCTCGCAATCAATTTCACTATCATGTCAATATTAGGAAGGGGGAAATCATCTTTTAAAGATGCTTTATTCAAATCATGAAAGTTTGTACACATCCTAATATGATTATCAAGTTTCGCGACTACCACAATGTTCGAGGTCCAAGGAGAATAAGCAATAGGTTAGATAAACCTGACATCAAGGAGTTTTTCAATCTCAACCTTAACTAGTGAGACTATCTTAGGATTCATCTTTTATATCTTTTTTCTTACCGGTTTAGCATTTTCAACTAGGACTATGTTGTGTGTCACAATCTTAGCATCAATTCCTAGCATATTTGAATAATTCCAAGAATTTTTTTTAGGAAAGTCATGAAACAAAGTTGCATGTTCTTGTTCATCTTCATCAACTCACTTTCCTATTTCAATTACTTTTCCCTTATTGTTAATATCCATTAGTATGTTTATTGTATCTCCCAAAGGAAGTGCAGTTTGTTTCAGAAATTTAGGGTAGTATTGTTCATTGTCTTTATCAATCTCATTACTTTCCTTTTCTCTATCTTTTTTCTTAGCACTAATCATAAAACATGTAACCCATTTATTTTTTAGAAGGAGTAAATGGTTTATCATACACTCCAAGCATTTCTTTCAAGGCTTCATCATCTTTGAATTATTCCCATGATGCTTCACAAGTTGTATCAATCAATTTTGGATGCTTCAAGGTGAGAGTTGTTTTATGATTACATGTGATGGTATTGATGTTTAGTGAGGGCCTTCTTTTTGCTTGTGTTGTCTTAGAAGGACAATATCCCAAAGCACTTTTTGTTTCTTGCATGTTAGGCTCTGTAGGAACAAAAATTCCTTGTTCTTTGTTGAATCCATACCCTTTTCCATTATAACAAACTTGTTTCATAATCTCATAACCTCTTCCATAAATTATCTCCATTTCTTTCAGGTTTGGTGGTTGTTGATAATCTATCTCATCGAAGTTTGTTGTATCTAGCTTGTTTCTTCTGCTAGAGTGATGAGGTAGATGCTTGTGAGTTTTCTTCTGAGTTCTATGTCGACATCACCATTGGTTTCTTTTTTTTTTCATCTTCTTTTCTTGTGGTTATGTATTCTCCCATAAACTACGATGTGAACTCTAAGGAACCCAAATCATCTTCCAATAAATTTGACACCATTTCCATCTATTGTTTTTTTTCTTCCATAGGTACTATGTTCGATGTTGGGATTAATGTGTTTAGAGGACTTGTTGTTCCTTTTTAAACTTGTAAACAACTTTTAGGCTTTGGGTCTATTTCAATTTGGTATACTTTATTTTTATATGCATACTTCATTATATGATGAAGAGTTGAAGGCACTACATGCATCTCATGAATCCAAGGTTTCCCTAAAAGAATATTAGATGGCAAATTATTGGGCATGACATCAATAGGAGTTTGCAATGTATCCTTTCCAACTATAATAGGAAAAGTAATCACACCAAGTGGTTTCTTTCCTACATTATCAAATACTCAAATGGATAGGGAATCAGGTTGAATACTTAATTTTTCCATTCCTAGTTTATCCAAAAGGGTCACACTACACACATTAATAGCAAAACCATTGCCAACAAGGTATCTTTTTATTCCCCACCCATCATAGCTGGCTATTATCATGAATGCATCATTTTTATTTCTCATTTCCAAAGGAGTTAGCTCATGTTGTTCAAAGGTAATGTCTACATTAACTACATTCATTCCTTGTATTAGAGCTACCACATCATTTGCATTTGTACTAGAGGTAACCACTACTTGTTGCAAGGCAGTTTGAAGCATAGTGTGATAATTAGGTGAATTCTGAATTAGGTCCCATAGGGATATCTTTGTAGGAGTATTGTTAAGTTCAACAAGATCATACCACTTTCAATTATTTGAAGGAAAACAATGAGCGCTAGGCAAGATGGGGTCATGAAAATGTAAAGATGTTGTAGTTGGTTGTTTTGGTTGTAGATTGTTTCTAGTGTTATATGTATGAGCAATGGTATTATAACTTGATTGTTGTAAAAAAAAATTCATAGGTGATTCAAGGGTGAAAATGGGTTTGTTTTGAGTTTGAGATTTGTGTGAATGTGGATAAAGGATAAGTTGTGGTTGAATCACATTAACTTCTCTTGGTTTCAGTTTTTCATAACAAGCCTTAGTGGATGAATCTTGCGAGATGAAATCCTCAAGGGCTTCATCTAACATGTCAAAGTCATCACTACTAAAAGGCTTGAGGGTTAGGTTAACTTGGAAAAGAGATTTGACTTCCTCAAATAACTATGTTTTCTCCAAGTGGTTCATTAATTTTTAGGTTTTTTTGGTTTTTTGTTTTCACATTAGGTTCACCAAAATGAAACATCAAAAAATAGGAGTGGGATGGCCCTTTCTATATTTGAGGAGTTAGGGTTCCTATTTCACACTCTTGTTTCACTGAAGAACAACCCTAGAGATCTCAATCCAAGGATGGAATGAGGGAAAGAGATCTACTAAAGGTTTTCCTGAAGGGTATGATTAATGACTAAAGAGGGGTTCACCACCAAGCTAGGGCTTGTAAATACTAGTAATATGCAAGATCTAATGGTAAAACCTAATGATATCCAAGGCTTAGATAAATGACCTAGAAATGTATGCAAAATAGAACAAGAAACTGAGAAGTCAGAAAAGTGCACTTGGAAATCTCAATGTGCATGGAATAAACTCTAAAATCCTAAAAATGTAAAATTTAGGGCACACTGGGACTCATATGCCAGGATGGGCATCTTAATCCCAATCTAGGGTTTCTGGACTAGAACAGGAATATGGCAATGTTGGCTTAGGTTCTTTAGAAATTTGGAAAATTTCCTATACTGGGACTCATATGCCACTTGTGGCATATTAGTCCCATTCTACTTTTTCAGGAAGTCAAACTCTAGATCTTCTCTCCAATCTCAGCACTTCCTTCCCAATTTGATTTCCAGATCCGAACCTATAAAAGACCTGCAAAATAGAAAATAATGTTGATTTTCTTATCAGGGGTTTGCCATGGTCAAACCCCTAGTTTGATAATTAAACCTTGATAGAAATAATGGATCTTGAATGTAAATTTGAACATAAAAGCTAACCTTAAGTATCTCTAAGATTAGGAAATCTGAAATGCAATGCAACCCTATTCTAATGTGCTAGAATGAGATGCATGAATGAAACATGAAGATGAATGCATCACTTAGGGAGATCTCTAATGTGACCCTAAAAAGCCATAATTATGCATGTACCTTCCTTAGGATGAGAGTAGACTAATAATGGAGGATGGAATCACTTAGGATTTCAACAAGTCATTAAGCCTGGCTTGATGGCTAGTTGCATCTCCTCAACCTAGAATCCCTCATGATTCACCATAGGCAACCAAAATAAATCCTTGATAATAATAGATATTGAATGAAAGTGAGTTTGAAGACCTACAAAAACACTATAATGTTGTTCCAATACTTCAACCTTGCTTGCTCTTGACAACTTGAATGCTTTTGTGAAAATATACTTGAATGCTTGTGAATGCTTAGAACTTGAATTTCCTTGTCTAGATGAAAATAATGAATTGAGATCTTGTTTATATAGGAATTATACCTAATTTACTGTTATTTAGATCTCAAAGGCCGAAATCAACCAAAATTTTGAATTAAAAACTTGAATTTCCCACTCAAACCCTAAAAATGGGCCACACGGGACTCATACGCCACTTGTGGCATATGGGTCCCACTAGGGGGACTCATACACCCAAGGTGGTGTATGAGTCCCACGCTAGTTTTTTGAGGTGGGCCAATGATGGATTGTTAGAAAATTTAATGCTTTTGTTGATTTTGTCAAGATTTTAGTTGAAATAATCCTTGAGATCCAAAATAAAGGGTCTTAGGGGCCTATTAATGATGGTTTAAAGAGATCATAAATGCAAGGGTACCAAAATAGGTCCAAATTAAGCAAGAAATTGTACTGTCTCCAAGAAGGGAGTACAATTTCTGTTGCCGCAACCAAGGGATCCAAGAAGTGCAAAAACCCATAAAAAAGCTCAAAAAAGGTAGTTTTTATAGGCGTTGAAGGACTCATTTTCCCATGGGTGAATGGGTCTCTATTTAGAGTTTTTAAAAATGTGAAATTCAATTTTTGAGTTGTTTAATGTGTTCTTTGTTCCAGGTTTTAGATTGTAACCTTTGTAATAGAAATTTTTAGAATTTGCTATGTAAATGTGCAAGTGAAATTAATGAAAAATGATGAACTATATGGCACTTTTTGAAATGAAATTTTTGATCCAATTTTTGAATTTCAATGATTGAAAATACACTAATATGCAAGTATTATACAAAATTAGTCTAACATTATGTAAATTTTGTTGAATTTTTAGATTTAAAATGAATGTAAAATGCAAGTTTACACCTAAAATACAGTGCAACTTTATGCCAAATTTAGAAACCCTCAATGCAATAAATTAATGCAAATCCTAGATCTAGGGTTTGAATGCACTCCAAGTCAGAAATTAGAATGTTCAAATAGTCAAGTTCACCAAAATGAAACATAGAAAAATAGGGTAGGGTTCAAAACACATAGGGTTTTATACTAAGTTTGGAATGTTTCACCAAACTTACTATAAATAGAAAGGGGAAATTGGGGTTAATGAACCTACATATTCTTCTATTTCATTCAAGAAATGAGATCCCTTAAGTTAAAATTCACTTTCAACCTTTAGGTGAAAGAATTCTTTGAGGAATCTTGCAATTTATTTTATGTATGTGTGGACTAACAAACACTTTTGGGAGATGGAAATAAAATAGAAAATCAACTCAAAACTTAAATGTAAGACCAAATCTAAGTAAATTAAACATAAAACTAAAAGACACAATTTATTTCTTGCAAATCAGATGAGTAGAAGACACTTAAAACTTATCTTAGAAATAGTTGCAAAGTGTCCAAGTTGGTTGCAAACCATCTTGAGATAACTTTTTGACATAAATGACTAAATAGGGGTTTTGGGAGAAAGATTAAAAATACCAAATGCACTCATTCATGACATGTAAAAAGTGGATTTTTGCAAATGAAACATAATACTAACAGAAACAATTTATTTCATGTAGATCGAATATGTTAGAGTAATTGGTTTTACTTGATTAATTAAACAATATTTGGTTAATTAATTAAGTTACCTTTTATCTCTTTTTCACTTAAGCTAACTTTAGGTGCATAATAATTAATTATTTTATTAATTATTATGTGCAAGCCTAGAGTTTTCTTTTTTTAGGTTTTTTACCTATATAAGGTTGTAATGTTTTCTTTGTAAATTAACTCTTTTTACAATTGGCAATATTGAGCTCCATGTTTTGAGCATTTTTTGTTGTGCATCTCCCTTGTAACCGGTGTTTTAGCTTTCAGTATTCTTTGTGCTCCTTCATGGTATCAGAGCCAATTTGAAGCTCTCAGTTCTTGTGTTTTGAGTTTTGCAGTAGAAACTGGTTTTAAAAAAAACCAAGCGAATTTCCAAGAGTTCTTAAAATTTTGCAAAAAATAGAATAAAATTTTGTGTGTGTTTGCACCCACGGTACGAGCTGTACTGCCTACCCTGCGAGTACTGTAGGTATTGTAGGTGATAGTACAACCGACGCCATCCATGGCTCTCATCGAGATCCATTTCCGGTGTCGCCGCCGCCCTTGCTGGTTCGCTACCGCTGGTCTTTCTCCGGCCACCGCCACAGCTTCCTCCACCGGCGCCGAGCTCGTTCGCCCTGCTCTCTTGGTTCATTGGCCACTGCCTGAGCTCCCACCATCACCGCCGACCTCCCGAGGTTCTCTGTCCACACATCCTTGTTTCTTCCAGACATCCTTCGGCCATTGGCGCCTTGGTTTTCTAGCCGTCGTGCCTCTAGTTTTTCGACTGCCACGCCTCCGGTTCCGTCCATCGCAGCGCCGCCCTGGTTCTTCGGCTGCCTCCCTAGTTTTTTTTCGGCCACACCCCTTGGTTTCACCAAGGCACCGCTGACCTCTCTGCTCATTCTCTAACCGCCACTGCTGCTACCGAGCTCACCGGCCGCCGCCTGAGCTCCTGCCACTACTCTTTCCCTGGCCGCTACCGCTGCCGAGCCCACCACTGCCGCCTTCGCCGAGCTTGCCTGACTCGCCGAGCTTGCCCGGCTCACCGAGCTCCCAACTCACTGGACTTGCCCCAACCCCCTGGTCGCTCACCAGACCAGGGGCTCTTTTTTTTAGCCCGCAGGGCTTAAAGGAGGCAGTATTGTTCTTTTTCTGGAGACTTCACGAAATTGGGTATAAAATGGGCAAACGGTCTCCATTTTTTTCAAACGAGATACCGTTGGAAAGATAATTTCATGCCGAACGTCATGGTGCTGGTATTTTTTTCCATATTTTTTGCTTGACTATATTTTTTCCAGTCAAAGAGGGGTCTTCTTTCTGCACTTTCAGGGCCATAAAAGGTGCAAATGGACTCCGTTTTTCAAAAACAAATAGGCGTTGGAAAGCTCTCAGCCTGCTCTATTCAGCTATGTGATCCTTTTTCTTAGAATCTTATTTAGGTACACAAGAATTTTTTTTTAAGCTTTTTTGTTTATGCATTACTTCCTCGTTCTCAGTTTATACTAGGGTTTTGGTTTCTCTTTTGTGGGGGGGTTTTTTTTTCTCACTTTTTGTCATTTATATCAAAAATCTAGAACACCAAAAACTCTCAAAACAATCAAACCCTTCTGCATCTTTTGTCTATTCTGAAAGATCACATAATAATAAAAAAAACACTAGCAGGTACAGGTATAGTTACAAGTACAGGTGTAGGGTTTCATGGCAGACTCCTCAGTTGAGTTACTCACATCACACAACTATCACACCTAGAAGTCTTGCATGACGAGGCTTCTCAGGTCACGAGGGTTGTGGTCTTGTCTAGATGAGGTCTAGCCTCAGTTGCAGCATCTTTTTGAGATTCTTCAGCACAGGAACAAGATGGATGAAGCTATGGGTTTGCTATCTCTGCATGTTTTAGACAGCCTTCTATTTCACCTTGATTCTTTGCTCACTCCTCGCGCCATTTGGTTGAAGTTTGAGACACTTTTTGGGACCATTAATGAGTTTATGCATTACAGATTGAGGCAGAGCTGACTTCACTGTTACCTGAATCTTTTCCCACTATTGAGGATTTTTTGACCAAGTTCAAAATAATCTGCACTATTTTATAGGGTTGTGGCAAGAATAAGTCAGACACAGAGTGCATTTACTTGATCCTTTCGAAGCTTCATGGTCCATTTCAGATATTTGCTTCTTCATTCTACTCCACCATGGATGGTTTAGGTACTTGTTTTACCATGCCTACCTTTGATGTGTTTTGTGAGCGTTTGTGTCATGAGTAGTCACACCTTTCTTAGATTGATATGCTCTTAAGATCAAAGAACAAAGCATTGGTTGCTCAGTCATCTAAGGAGAAATAGAAGCAGAAACTGAAGCCCAAGAAAGATTTTGTAGGCAGTGAGCATTCCTCCAAACCACCACTTAATCCGAAATAGGGAAAATCTTTGAAGTCTGGTGAGTCTTCATCCAAGACTAAGAAGAAATTAGGAGACACTTGCACCTTTTGTGGCAAGGAAGGACATCTAGTTTCCAGGTGTTGGAAATGATTAGAGGCTTTCGAGGAAGCCCTATAGCAACATCACATCTCCTCACCTCAGTCGTCTTCTCCTTCCACAAGGAAAGGTCATGCTCTCATTGCTCGCGCATCGACCTATGGGTCCACTTGGATTCTAGATTTTGGTGCTTCTCACCATATGACTCACACTCAATAGTTGGTCACTTCTCTTGCCTCTTGTGGTACTTCACAGATTGTAGTAGGTGACTCTACGCAGCTTTCTATCTTGGGTTCAGGTTCTGTCACTTTGGATGGGGGTACTCTACAGGATGTTCTGGTTGTTCCTGACATCTCGACGAACCTCTTGTCCATTTATCAGATTTTCCATTCTAGCTCTGGTAAGACAATTGAGTTCTCACCACATCATGTGGTTATTCAGGACCTCCATGACTCTGATTTGATTGTGGCTACTTGGTATGTTGATATTGCATCTCATCTTTACAGATTTGATGGATTTGAGCCTTCTAGGGGTACAGGTTCATCTCTTATAGCACATACAAATTCTGTGAGTAAGCTTTGGCATGAGCATTTGGGCCATGTCAATTATAGATATCTTTAGCAGATGAGTACTCAGGCACTTGTTCTTGGTCTTCCCCCAATTTCCTACACCGACGGTGTTTGTCATGGTTGTGTGCTTGGAAAGCATCACAGGGATCCCTTTCCGAAGGGAAGCGCCACTCGTGCTTTGGCACCCTTGGAGTTGATTCATAGTGACCTCATGTCATTTCCCACTCCTTTTCCTGGGGCCAAGTATGTACTCACATTCATTGATGACTTCTCCAGACACACATGGGTGTACTTTCTTAAGTACAAGTCTGATGTCTTTGATTCCTTTCGAATCTTCAAGACATTTGTAGAGAAGCAGTCTGGCCTTTCTATTCGGCGGATACATTCAGATAATGGGGGGAGTATGTGAATCATGCTTTCAGATATTTTTGCACTGAGCATGGTTTGCAGCATCAGTTTATTGTTCCCTACACCCCCCAACAGAATGGTGTTGCTGGGAGATGGCAAATTGTATGATTCAGTCTAGGTCCATGGATCTATCTTTTTGGGTTGAGGCAGTTAATTGTGCTGACTATATTCAGAATTGGATGCCTCACAAGGTGATTTGACATATGACTCATGAGGAGGCTTGGTCTCATGACAAGCCTGATGTTACATCATTTCGAGTATTTGGTAGTGAGGCATGGGCCTTTATTCCTAATGCTCAGAGGAGAGCCATGGAGCGGAAGAGTCGACCCCTCATTTTTGTCAGCTACTGTGAGGATGTTAAGGCATACAGGTTTTTTGATCTTGATTCTAGAGAGGTCCTGTTTCGACGGGATGTCCAGTTTGATGAGCACCTTCCCACAGTGGATACCTTGTCTCCAATGTCTACTTCACTACCTACTCCTCACCCTGCGGCTCTTCAGGATTATGTTGAGGATGATTCTAATGAGGATTCTGATGATCCCCCATCTCCACCTCCACTTGCTCCACCTTAGATGCCCAAATGGGCTCGCTTTACTGTTGAGGCAGCAAGATCTATGGCAGGTGATCCTTCAGACACTCATCGCACCCATTCTCATATTGCGGGTTCTAGTCTTTTGAGTCATGCTCTTTCAAAGGATCCTCAAAAGTTTTCTGAGGTGATAGGTCACCCTGAGTGGGATAGTGCTATGGAGGAGTATTCTTCTTTGATGAGGAATAGTACTTGGGATCTTTGTCCTCTTCCTAAGGGTAGAAAGATGGTTCGGTGCTGATGGTTGTATCACACCAAGTATGTTGTTGATGGTTCTATTGATAAGTACAAAGCACATCTTGTTGTGAAGGGTTTCTCATAGGTTGAGGGTATTGATTACTCTGAGACATTTTCCCCTATTGCCAAGATGAATTCTATTCACTTTGTACTATCACTTGTAGCTTCTAGGGTCTGGTCCATTTATCAGATGGATGTGAAGAGTGCTTTCTTGCATGGTGACCTATAGGAGGAGATCTATATGGAGCAGCCTCAGGGATTTGTTTAGGATGTTTCTTTGGTTTGTAGACTTTGGCATTCATTATATGGTCTCAAACAGACCCCTAGGGCTTGGTATGAGAAGATGGACTCTTTTTTGCTCTCCACTAGTTTCTCACGCTGTCATTATGATCCTACAGTCTATATTCAAAATCTTGAGGGTGAGATCCCGATTCTTGTGCTATATGTTGATGATCTCCTCATCATAGGTAGCTCATCCTCTATGATTCAGCATGCTCAGCGAGCTTTGATGGAGTAGTTTGAGATGACCAATCTCAGTCTTCTGCACTATTTTCTTGGACTTCAGGTGATTCAGTCCTCTGATGGGATATCCATTCACCAGCAAAAGTATGCTCTTGATATGCTTCAGCGCTTTGGCATGCTTGATTGCAAGCCTTCCCCCACACCTTTTCAGTTAGGGGTTGTTTTGACTACTACTTGCCCCACTCCTTCAGTAGATTCTACACTTTACAGGTAGTTGGTTGGCAGTTTGTTATACCTGACTCACACTTGTCCTAATCTTTCCTTTGCGGTTGGCCTTGTCTCTCGATTCTCCCATGATCCTCATGAGAGTCACTAGCAAGCTGCCAAACGTATTTTGAGGTACATTCAGGGCACCCTTTCTTATGGCATTCGCTACACATCAGGGGATCCTCACATTGTTGGCTACACTGACTCAAATTGGGCTGGTGATGTCAATGATCGAAAGTCTACTTCTGGCTTTATTTTCTATCTTGGCTCTGGTCCTATCACATGGTCTTGCAAGAAGCAGACTACTCATGCATTATCATCTACAGAGGCTGAGTACCGAGCTGTTGTGCTCGCTAGTCAGGAGATCTTATGGCTTCGACAGTTGATGACTAAGTTTGGTTTTCCTCCTAATAGTCCCACTATTCTTTGGTGTGACAATTAGAGTGCTATACACATTTCTCGCAACCCAGTGGAGCATCAATGGACGAAGCACATTGAGCTTCATATGCATTTCATCAGACAGTTGATTCAGGATGGTTCTCTCATCTTGGAGTATATTCCCACTACCAAGCAGGTTGCTGACATCTTCACGAAGCCTTTTGCCTTGCTGTCCTATCTTTAGTTGCGCTCTATGCTTGGGGTGAAGGAAGTTGTCCTTGGGGGGTCTTCATGAGGCCTTCCTTCATGTTTCTTTCAGCATGTTCTTCTATCTCTTTTTCGAGAGGAGTTTTTCCCATTGGGTTTTCTCCTTTTTTCTCCATTTCATAGAGTTTTCCTTGTACTTGGGTACCTAATCTGGCCTTGTTGCCGGGACCCATTGTTTTTTGCTTTCTGTAGCTTCTTCTAGGTTTTAGCTTCTCCCTAAGTCTAGCTTAAGGGGGGGTGTTAGAGTAAATGGTTTTACTTGATTAATTAAACAATATCTGGTTAATTAATTAAGTTACCTTTTATCTCTTTTTCACTTAAGCTAACTTTAGTTGCATAATAATTAATTATTTTATTAATTATTATGTGCAAGCCTAGGGTTTTCTTTTTTTTAGGTTTTTTACCTATATAAGGTTGTAATCTTTTCTTTGTAAATTAACTCTTTTTACAATTGGCAATATTGAGCTCCATGTTTTGACCATTTTTTTCTTTGCATCTCCCTTGTAACAGGTGTTTTAGCTTTTAGTATTCTTTGTGCTCCTTCAGAATAAAGGGAAAATGTTGTGCACCTATAACAAATTGATGTTTTTGGAAGTTGTTTGAGGACTCATTCACCTATTGGCGAACGGGTCCTTGTTGAGCTTTCTAAAATTGGTTTTTGGGTCCTCTACTCATGTGTCTGCACTTCCAGATCCTTCGGGTTTCATAGTCTAACAGTCAGAAATAAATGAGATCTGAGTTTCCTGAGATGACAACAAAGGTGACAACAAATGCAAGTTTTCAATTTTGCACTTTTGAGATCTTCAACTTTCCTTCAACCTACAAATTTGTAACACACGAAGATAGGGAAAAAAATGTTTGATTTTGGTGAATGGGGGTTTGCTTTGGTCAAACCCCATTTTGGTAATTAAACCTTGAAATGAAACAATGAAACAATGAAACATGAAGGAATGATGGATGAACAAATGCAATGTTGTAACTCACCAAACCCTTGGTTAAACCTTTAAAGGACTAAAATCTTGATGTTGATCTTGCATGAAATGACTTCAATGGATGTGGATCTTAATACTTGAATCTTGCTTTGAATATTTGACTTGAATGTTTGAATTAGATCTTGAAACCTACATCACAATGTTAGCTCCAAAAACAAGAACATGGCTCTTGTGAAAGTTCTCTCAATTATTCTCTTGAAATCTAATTGTTAATTTGATAAAATAACCTTGTATTTATAGACATTTATGCTTAATTTCCCAAAATTAAAATATTACAAGCCAACCTCTAAAATTTGAATATAGGATCATAAAATACTGCAAAAAATATATTTTAAAATGGGTTCCAATGCTTAGGGAGAACCCATTCACCCATGGGTGAATGGTTCCCAAGCCCTAATTCCTAGAACACACATTGCTCAATGTGAAGTGTTATGTATTGGCATTAATTGTTGTCAGGTTTCCCCTCCAGAAAATGCAATTAAATGGGCTTGTAAATGAATTATAGGGCATATTAAGGCCAAATTAAGCTCAATTAATTAAGGGAGCCCCAAATAAGTGTGAAAGTGTAAAGGGATACACTTTACAACACTAAATTAAGGCATATAATTAAGTTCGATTCAATTAAGAGAGACCAAATAAGTGAGAAAATGTAAAGGGATACATTTTTTGTCACTACATGTCTAAGTGGTATTAGAAACTTTCTAAGCACTTCCTTATGGATATGTAAGTGACTACAATAAATTAAAAGATATACAATTCAATCACATCCTCATGAATACATCAACTACATGGGTCAACACTAGATTAGTGTATTTTAATTGTGAAATCAACTTGGACATCCATGAAACTTGGCACAAATGCTCATAATGACATTGTTGGAACTATATAGAGACCTAATAAAATATCTCTATATACAAGACTAGAACATAGGAAATCATCAAATGATAAATGTATAAACTATCACTTTTAATTGTAAATCCACATGAAACATCAAACATATCAAATACACATTCAAATAAGCTGCCCTATCTAATTCTCATCTTACATATTTAAAATATGTAAGCTTAAAATTCAGATTGGAGTAACTTATCGCAACTAATTTCTACTCTACAAAAACATATTATATATTAAAATAAAATACATACTTGATATGAGTTTTCCACAGTCCATGAAGATACAATATTTAAGCTTTTCAATTCGACATTGTCATGACAAAAAAATTGACACAGTCGAATCCAAAAGCTTAAATATTGTAAAATACATACTATTAAATATAAATTTAAATAAACTACCCTGACTAATTTTAAATCCACATAAAATGTATTGCATATTTAAAATAACAGATATTAAATATATTTTTTTATAAACGACCAACATTCGATTCCAAATATGATATATCTTACAAATAAAGCTAAATAAAAAATACCTTTCAATCATAACCTTTAAACCAGTCAGCCAACTAAAAATATTAATCCCATCCAAAATAGTTACGTCCGCATATTGCATGGTGTATGCTTCTGAACAGTCCATCTATGTATGAGGTAAGCGGTGACGTCATCTATACGATATAGGTAATAGACCTTTTCTATACTTACTTTTTTTTATCTTCAACCCAAATACTTAATTTTTTACTTTTTTTTATCTTCAACCCAAATACTTAATTTTTTTTATCTTCAACCCATCAATTATCTACGTGTTTATTTACACTCTTTTCTTAATACAAAAGAAAGAATCCTCAAGTCAAAAGGAGTGGTCATAAATGACTTTTAGGTATGTATAAGACTAAATGGCCTATTAAAGCCATGTCATAGGGGAGCTCAATAATTTATTTTCATGTAAATTGAGTCAATTATAAAGGAATCTTGATTTTATAGTAATATGTGATACATTTTTATGTTAAGTTTCGTTTTTCTTAATTATTGTCTATTTTTATTTACTTGATATTCTTATATATTTTTGTGTATTCGATCTTGTTCTTATTATATTTGCATATATTTTCATACATTTGCCTCATAATTAGTCTTGAATTTTAAACACTTTATCTCAAAATTGTATTTCCCTATTCTCCATCATTTTTGTGATGCATGAGAGTGATCTCCAACAATGTGGATTTGGCCCTAAAATCACATTTTAAATTTAAATTATCAACTCATACCTTTTTTCATTAAGTGTTGAGAGTCAAGTTGGTGCATCTTTATACAACAATTCATTATGTATTAGTATTTAAAGACATTCATTTGAGTAATAATTCACATTTGAAAATCACTAAAACTATATTCACCAAATAGAAGAAACATTCGAGGAACACTTAGTTTTGAGCATTAGAAAGAAACTAATCTAAATCACATTCATCTAGATTTACCAAGTTTTGAGCATTAGAAAGAAACTAATCTAAATCACATTCATCTAGATTTACCAACATTCAACAAAGGCCATAAACCCAGTAAAACAGGGTGTTGATTGAGGGGAACATCAAACCTCACAATTGATCAATTTCCTTAAGGTATTGTAAAATATCTTATGTCCTTAAGCACTAATAGATTATTGCTAGATTAGTGCAAACTAGACAACAAATACACAAATTTCACAAAATAAGATCTATAGATTATAGATCAACTCTACATTGTATAAAGTTAATCTAGTCACATAATTAACCCACATAGAGTTCCAAGTCAACACATAATTTCAAACAATTGACACATCAAGAACACTTATTTTCTTTATTTAGACAACTAAATTACTATGCAACAACAATTTTATTATTCATCATAACATTGAAAGAGTTAAGTACACCATTCCTTTGCATTTAATTTTCTAAATTAGAATTTAGTTTTTTCTGATATTTACTTATCTCTACTATTTAGATTAATTGTGTTTTTATTCATAACATTTACTTAATTAACCTAGACAATTCATTTAAGATTCTATATTCCTTTTTTAAATAATTTTTATAAGATGTCATATCCTTTTATGAGATCTATACACTAATATGATCTGTACTATCAATATTTTGTATTTTGAATAATTATAAATGTACACTAAAGATAGAATTTTGCTATGTTTACCCAACCAAAACAAAAAAAAACTTCACTTCCAAAAAATAACACCAAAACACTGATTATTTATAAAATTTGATGACCCAAACAAAATTAATGCCAAATCAATGCCAAATCGAACTCACAACTATTGCGACTTTTGAAATAATAAAATCTGTCAGACACTCTAAGTGATACTAACCAAAGTTATATTTAATAAAAAATTTTATTAGAATAAGAATCAGAAAATTACAAGATTACACCATACGATACAACAAGTCACAGCAGCAAAAAAAGCGTTGAGTTACACCATACAGACTAACAGCAGCAAAAAATGCCCTGAGTTAATTTAGCAGTATATTTAATTCTGTTGACATTCAGAATACTAACATGCTCAGTAAACTTTTCCCTTTTCAAGACACCAGTGTCATTATGTCATTCTGACATGCAACCATTCCCTTTAGTCACTGTTTCCACCTATTGAGAATTCAATGAGTATCCCCAGAGGATCATACAATCGTACATGGCATTCTTGTATTTATCATGTTTATAATTTTAACTGGCACAATGGATAAAACCCAAGTCAGAAAATCCTGTGCATTCCTTCTTATTGTATAGTAAACTATATTTCCTCGTTTTTCTCTCTATTTAAGACAAAATACCATTCCTGCACACAAACACCAACTGTCAATATCCATCACATGTGCAATTTATTTATTATATGAAGACTGGCATTGCCACAGATAAGCCTGCCCTACCACCTGTTGTTCTGTGCAATAAGAATACATGCACTTCTACTTATCACTGCCATAATATGTTGTGTGGAAGTATAATCCATTATAAACTATATCCCATAATCAGATTCCATAATGTAAAAGGTAAAGAATCTAACCAAAGTTGCATCTACACTTCCTAATCTTGCATAAAAACCTAAGTTCTCATTTCAAAGACTTGAGTGACTGATATGCCTTTTCTAGTGCCTTCATACATGTGTATTCTTAAAGCACCTCTCTTTTTATTCATGTCTCTCTTATATTACAACATAAGAAATATCCATGTCTTGTCCAAAATTACTACCAAAACAACTTTACTAAATTAAATACTGAATTAAATACAAAATGCTTGTAAATATAATGAAATCAAATTGAATATTAAAGTAATATATTAGTAAAATGATTTTATTCGTGAATTCTATTTCCAGTGATTGAATGTTATTGATACATTTACAAATAGAGATTAGACAATATAAAAATGTTTGGAGTCTGGATTAAGTTGACTTCCATTGACCATGTCTTGTAGTGGAGTTCTATCCAATGTCTTCAAAATCAATGCATCATGCATCGTTAGATCTTGAAGAATAAAAGATCCCAGCCATTTGAGTTTGAGCCTCCTAGTGTGCTTCTAGAATTGAATTTCATAAAGTAAGATCATCATTTTAATTTCAAACTATTTCCACTTGATATGGTTCAATCATGCCATATATTATGGCTCTATTTACAAATGCACTTATCCCATTAGAAACCATACTTTTCCTCTAGATTCTCTACTTCAAATATACATGTGAAAAAAAAATCATGTTGACACATGTTTGTATCTTATGTAATGCACAAACTTAGCATCAATAACTTTCAAATATACTAACTAAAATGATGTGTACCTTGTCAATTTCTTTGGCATAGTTTTATATGCGCATAACATTGTGATATCACACTCATCCCAATCCTTTCTACCAATATTAGATATCCTCAATAGAGTATTCCCAAGATCTTATTAAAGATATTCATTGTACTATTATATTATGGATGATACTCATGCAATAAAATCTAAATCATTTAAGTAATAAACATTTGTGAACCTTATTCACTTGTCAATCTCAATGGGAAACCAAATTGGGATATGGTGTTATCAAAGGTAAAATGCATGTTGTCTCTATTGTAAAGATTTGGTTAATGTATCTTTAGAGAACCTAACTAGACAATGAGTGCCTATAATGATATATTGTGCTCTAGTTTTATGCATAAGAGGGTAGATTATCCTCATAAATTCAATCATTAGATCAAGTGGCATTTAATCTCTACTATTAATTTTACTCACCAGATCTAGAATATATTACAAGTGCACACATAATTTAATATCCATTTTTTTTATAGCCATCCACCAAAGACCTACCTATAATACTTTATTTATAATTGCATGGCCCCAATAGTACCTGTGCCTACTTGACCTTTGTGACACTCAACCAATAATACTATACCCTCATGTTCTACAATACATCTACATGGATCTTCAGCCAAATATATGTTGTAAAGTTTATAATAAGTCAATTGATATGACACTTTGTTTAACACTAATTTCTTCTTCGGCATAGCTACATGTGATAGAGGAATCTTATGCTAAAATAAGTAGGATGTTATCTATAATGTTTTATTAGACATCACTTCAACCCTAAATAACTACTTTTATAGAATACCATAATTTAAATTGGCATATTATCTTTTTTCCTTGACTTAATCAATAACAGATGATATATCCCAACATGATTCTTGTCTAGGCACATCACAACTATAAAATTAATATTTTACAAGATAATAATATATTTACAAATTTTATATCTTACATCCCTCACCATCCCAAAAATCTATCATAAATATTCATCTATCACAATGTGTGAAAGCATCAATCCTAGTTCGCATAAAATCCATCACCTTCTACCATAATTCCATGTCCCCTCCCTATCAATTATCTCACATATCTCCCCTATTACATCCCCTTAATACATGTCTTCTCATAATCCCTCCTTTATTTCCACTTAAAAGGCACCTTGAAGAAGTACACATTCCAAGAAACAAGGTTCTACGCACCTCATGTGGTCATCATCTATGGACTCCCCTTGCCTCAATATGGAAACAAGTTACTTTAATCCTTCCTCCACATCTATTATCCACATAATCTACTTATCCCTTTTTCAAAATCTTACCTCTTACCCTCATCCATCTTCTTATGTCCTATTCCAAAAATATAAATCCTAAAAACTAAAAATAAATAACAATACAAAAATAAAAATAAAATGTAAAGAGAATAATCTATATCCAATGGTAAAAAAATTGGAAAATAGGTGTCTTGCACAAGTACCATGATGAAAACCTATAAAATAAGAATCATGTGTAATCTCCACATCCCCTTTCACTCCTACACTTGGAGGTAAACTTCAACCACCCCCATCCTACCTATCACCTTCATCTCCATATTTCTAAATATAATATTCGTGTCTAACCATTGTATCCCATATTTTCTAATCCTTACACCCCCATTTTGATTTTTATTAGGACAACATAAACATATAAAATCATGCTTTGGATAGCACAAACTCCCCTTCTCTACAATACATCCCCATCGACATATGCCCCTTGTACCTTTTTCATCCATAAATATTTTACTACTTTCAACCATCAAGATATCCCCCAAACTACCTAACCCCTCCCCTACTATGTTCAATAATTTTAGTAGGTGTTCTTACAATTATTTAATCCCCTTTTCTACACTATGGCTATTGTGTGCCACCTCCTTCCTCTCATCTCAACTCCTAAAATTTTCATCCTCCATTCCCACCAACCCTTTCATCTTTTCTATCCATAATTTAATACTCTTTATACTCGCACTTCCTCCAACTTTCCCATCCCAACACCTCCATCCTCGCTCTCCTACTACATAATCTTATCATGCACCCTAGTGCCTCATTATATGTAACCCATCTAGAGTGGGGCATGTTCTTCATCCACCACCTAGTCCTTGGGGATTCCCTACCTTTATCCATCAATCATATTCCAACATATATTTTGATTTACTTTATCTTCCCCCATCCCATAATATTTTGTCCCCCAAACTTGGCTTTTCCCTTGTCATTGGTATCTAGTTATAGGTCACATCCACACAATATAATGTAAACACACTCTTAGTATTCTACTTCTCCTATCAATCCAAAATTGTAAGATTACCTTAATCCATGCAATCCAACTATGTAATCTAAGAAAATCACCCAATTGAGATATTGGTCTTGTTGCCAATCTCATTGTCATAATTCATCCAAATCCATGATCATCATTGGGGTATGCCATTCCCAATCCTTTTTTTGTTTTAGGAAATAAAATTCCTTAATCAACAACACGTCTATCATCAATCAATCAATCTTGAATTTTAGATTGACCAAGACAACATCATTTTTTTCTTTGTATCATTTGGTCCATGCTTTATTATTGTTTTGTATGAATTATATTTTTTCTTCCATCTATATTAGTCCTTGTAGCCTACCTACTACAATGGTAACATGGTCTTTCATATCATGGTTCTATATTCCATAGGTTTGTTCATGATTTATAATTTTTCTACACATGAGACACATTACCACCCTAGTTCCTTATACCTTAGTGCATAATATCAAGTGCAATATGAAATAAAGATTGCTTAATCCAATTAAATCACTATTTTCTTGATCTTATGTAACCTAATATCACTTAATCAGCCTTATTTTAATTTTTACCTCAATTAAATAAATCCAAATATTCATTTACCTAAGTCTCCTATCCCCTTTCCAAAAATTAAATAAATATGTCTTAATTTAATTTAATTTTTCCATCCACTATTTATTAGCATTAAAATTAATTAATTCATTAACCTCTCACTTGCACATTCATAATCCTAGTGAACCCTCTCAAATCATGCATAGTCCCTAAATGTGTAAAAATTATGGCCATTATACATAACTCATGGGCCCTTGTACATGTGACATGTCCTTGGTACACTATCATATGGGTCAAAGGACTTATATATCCCCCTAAGGTACTCCCAAGTACAACTTTCATCCTCACAATCCACTCCTCTAGGAAAAGGAATCATCCACCACATATTCCTCATAAATATTTGACCCCTCTCCATCCACTAGCCAAAAGAGGACACAAATCCTCCTTTCATCCCTCCAAGGGTCTTAACCAATTTATGTAGCCCTTGATCCCTATTTTTTATCCTATTCATCTAATCCTCTAGCTTAAATATTATAAATTAGCCTCGACCCAATCCATTATAATATCTCATTATCATATGCAACCTTATGCTACTAGTGAAGGTACTCACATACCAAAAATCCCATCATCCTTGAGTGCAAACACCATGGCCTGGTGCAATAGGAGTTGGAATTTGTGAGTTTTTACTTTTTTCAATCAACGTTTTAATAAATTATATGCTTTATATTAAGCTTTGTATATATTAAGAGTAGAATAAATGAATGATATTTTTTTCTTGTATGCTCTAATTTTCATGTACACAAGTTCTTAACTAGGTAAATCACACTCTAACTATTAGAATAAAATGTAACTTCTCCTTATTTTAATCCAATGTCTAAAGATAATATTTCAAGCCAAATGGATTTTTTATAGGCATAAGTTTCTACCATATATTATTACTTTGTAGTGGAAAAAGTGAACACAACTTATTGCTTATCCATCCAATTTATAGTACCACACAATAAAGTAAAAATATGTGCATTGATGAATTTTCTACTATGAAAAACACCTACCCAATCTAAATCCACATAGCCATGAATATATAAAGAATTCATATCTCCTATACCATGAAAACCCAAGGAATACACACCAAAAATATTAGAAGCCTATTTTAAATGCATCCCAATAAACTCTACCAAGATTAAACATATATCAATTTTAGTACTCCTAGTATTTGGATGATGTCTAGTCCAGTATAGACAATAGCATGTATTAAGCTTCCTTATGCACTCTAGTAAGGATCTCTTCTCATAATACTTCCATCTTTGACTTGGGTATGCAGGACAATATGTAATAGATTAATTTTTTCCCAGTATAACAAGAACACACAATGGTCTACAATCTTCCATAGTAAACCTCTATAAAAATGAATTGGAATACTTACTCTAGCTAAGACATAACTTTTTTGTTCTCTCTATCCCTTTTTATTTTATTCTAAGAATATGTTTTTCCACACCAAGATATTTTATTTCAATTTTGTGTTTAAATCCAAGAAATCAATATATATAACCTTTATATATAAATATATTCATATATATGTCATAGAATTTTCTTTTATTAAGTCCCTAGAAGACTCCCAGGCTTTCCAGATACTAGCAAAGACTTTTGACCTAGAAGGTTTAACTCTAAAGTTTCCAAATAGAATATCATATGCATGTAAATTTTTCCATTGTTTGGCCATTTTTTGCACAAAATCAATGATGTTCCTTTTGATTAGAACTTTTGAAGGCTAATTAGCTTCAAGAGCTTTTAAGAGCCATTTTGAGCCAAGTGCAATGTCCTGCTAATTTAGGTCTTTCAAGCCTAATTAATCCTCCTTTTTCTTTTTCCAAACAACACCATTCCCACTTGACTAATGTATTTTTTCCATTTCCTTTCCCATCTTACCACAGAAACTTCCTAATTAACTTATGCACTAAATTAACTTGGTAACTGGCAAAGAACCATACAGAGGCATATAAATGGACGAAGTATTAAGATAAAAAAAATTGACATACTTGGACCCATCCAGCTAGAGAAAGGTAATTATTATTCCAATTCATCATATTTTTCTCAAAATTTTCAAACATCCAATTCCACATTTCCTTCAAGGAGGGCTTAATAGAGGATGGAATCCTCAAATACCTGGTATTTTTGTTTAGACCTTCCTAGTTCCACTTAAACTCATGAACCCAATTTGGAGGGGTCTTTGTGCATCCAATTAGGGTAGATTTTAAATTGAATATTTTTGCACTAGAAGCATTACTGAAGGTTTTTAACCTTACAAACTAAATTGTTCAAATTCCCTTTAGAACGGGAAATAAGGTAGTATCATTGACTATTCAAAAGAATAGCATTGTTGGGAAGAGTGATCCCTTGAACAAGAGAACCAAGCATATTAGTTCTCAACATATAGTGTAGTTCCTTTGAGGTAATAACAAATAAAGTTGGGGCCATAGGGCATCCTTGTTTTATAGGCCTTTCCAAAGGGAAAGGGTTAGAAATTGTTCCAATGAAAACAACCAAGGAATTTGTATCCTTAAATAATATTTTAACCATATAGCAATTTTTTTTTAGGAAATAAAAGGCTTATAACATTATAATGAAAAAGGACCATTCAAGTCTTCCACATATGCCTTTTCAAAGTTCAAAAAAGGCATTCCAACTTTTTGACTACTTCTATTAGCCTAGTCCATTGCTTCCCAGTTGTTGATTAAAATTTCTAGTATATATTTATTTTTGATAAATCAAGTTTGTGTGCCATTTATTATCACTAGAAGGATCTCAGTTAGTCTTCTAGCAAGTAACTATGAAAGGATTTTGTAAGATATATTAAGTAAAGTTATAAGACTCTATTTTTTATGTTAATTTTATCCCTATTATTTGGAAGAAGCTTTATAATTTCTCTATTTATAATTCCCCTAGTGTTACATCGTGACTAGCTTCCTCATAAAGTTCAACTAGATCTTCCACAATCCAATCTAAGTTAGCCTTGTAAAAATCCATAATAATTCCATATGTACTCAGAGATTTACCCTTTTGAAAGGAAAAAATAGTATTTTATAGTTCTTCCTTTCTAATTTCCTTCTCAAGCTTAGTAGCAATTTCATCTATGATTTTCTTTGGTGATATTATTTTACATAAGGATTGGGCTTGGTCACATACATCAAATTTATCTTCTACCTTGAAGAGATTCCTATAAAATTCTTTACAAACCTTTACTATATCCTCTATCTCATGTAGCCATTTACTATTGTCAACAATTGGACCAATATTTTTAATAGCCATTTTCTTCCTTGAGAGATTGAAGAAGAATTTCTACCCTTTATCCTCATCTTATACCCAATTGGCCTTTTCCTTGATCTTAGCTCCTTAAGCTCTTTTCACTTGAAATAACCTTAATTTATGTTTGATTTCATTTAAATGGAGGGTCTTATCCACATTTTCAACACCACTTTGAATTTCTTTTCAGGGGCAAGTAATTTATCTTGTAAACTAGATTCCCACCTTCTTCTTTCTATAACTAAATTTTTACCAATTGTTTGAAAGAGGGTATTTATGCTAATCATCAATCTATTCAAATACTCTTTTGCATAAGGTTTAGGAAAAAACCTTTTATTTATAAATCTAAGGGTAGTTGTACCACTCAAATAGTCTTTATCCTTTAATAGCTTGGGGTAGCTTGAACAAACAATTTTTCATCATGCTATTGTCATTTGAATTGTTTTTTAGCACAATACTTTCCTCAATTAGGTAATGGTAAAATGTAGTTTTTTTCTCCACCTTGACACTATCGACCTCTTTGTTTTGTTCCAAATAGAAATCATCACCATTTGCATATAACTTTTCTAACCTACAATATAATCTATTTGAGGCCATTCGGTTGTTACACTAGGTAAACCATATGCTTTTTCTTTCATTTTTTTCCCTCTAAAGGATCAAATAGTTTTTTTTTTTCATTATAAGCCTAGGGCGGGTACAAAAACATGGGAGGCCAAATTATGGCCAAATTTTTTAAAAAGTTTTGATAGCTCATAATGTGAGCGCATTATAACACACTCGTGTTATGAGTTGGTATGTTGAGCCTAAGGCTCAGCCACATCAATCTTATCCCACACCCACGTTATAACATGAGCACGGAATAACACACTCACTTTATGAGACATTAAAACAAAAAAAGGAAATCAAGCTCATTTGTTTTGTGACTATTTTTTCTGCTGCTCGTGGCCAAAATCCCTTCATTTGTGCGCTCATATTTTGGGAGGAGTGAATCTTGCAAATTTTTCATCAATTTGTTGCTATTTCGTCGCCAAGATGTTGCCATGTCGGTGGGTAGGTCGAAGAGGTAAGGATTGTTTTTTGTTTTTGTGAATTTGTTAGTTTTAGGTTGTTTTTTATATTCATTTGTTGAATTTGTAGGAGATGACAATGATCATGGAAACCCTCTTCAAAACCCTCTTAAAAATCCTCAATAAGCATAGCAACAACAACATGAACAAAATCCTCAAGTTCAACAACCACAACAACAATCTCCTCCACCAATCCCTCAACATGCTCCTGGCACTCAACAAAATTTAATAAGTGAAATTGAGAACAATAAAAAACAAATTGAGGAGTTAATCACGAGGTTGAACAATCCAAACAATTCAACCATGGAAAGAAAAATAATTGCGAATTCACTTAAAGAAATGTTAAAACATGTAGATGCAATCAACAAACAATTAAGTGGTTGGCAAGATAGGCGGCAGGTGGCTAGGAATTATTACAAGGATAAATTAGCATATAAAGATGTAAAAGATCTAAAAAATACAGAATTAGATGTGTGCTCATTATTCATCAACCCGTGCACAAATCAAAATCTTAGCCGCAATGCGAAGAGGTTTCCTATCCATTGGTCCCACCACCAACAGATTAGGAACTTTTTTTGGATAGGTGGTGGGTGAAGTCACAATAGTGGTTTACAATTGAAGTGAGAAAGGAAAAATCACAAAAAATGAATGTATGGAAAAAAAATTGATTTTAGGGGTTTGTACGAACCTATTGGTTCAACTGAACCCATTAGGGGTTCGCTAGAACCTAGGTTCGAGCGAACCCTTTTAATGCTTTCCCGCCAAAAAATCCAACAAAACCCCTTATAAAAGGGGGTTTCAAATGAACCCTGGTTCGAGCGAACCCCCTTTATTTCTCATCCCCCCCTAAGACACAAAAAAAACCCTGAATTTTGGCACTTCGGAGCTTGGGTCGAGGACGAAAATGGAATTATCTTCACAAACCCAACTGGAATCAGGTAGTCCTCAGAACGAGCTATCCAATGAATATAATTTTAATATGTTTTGGTTTTATTATGTATTTATTTTTTTAGTTTTATTAAACATAGGTTTTTCATCAAAAATAAAGTTCTATGTTCTGCACATGTGGAAAAATAACAGATATTGAAGTCCTTGATCCAACAAAAAAATTAAAAAAATTGATATATACAAAGAAAATTATGCATTATACGGTCGTACTATGTCTGAATTGTAATTGGTTTAACTTCAAAACTTGATTAAAGGAAAAATATTCAATAAAAAACTTTCTAACCAAGTGGAAGTACTAGATATCAGAGTTATAAATCTAAATTCAAAAGAATTATAATTTTATCCTTCATGGAAAAAAAGTTGTGTTATACGGTGTGCGTCACTTTTTAAAAATGTTGGTTTTTGAAAAAAATTAGTTTTTGTGGGAGATGGAAAAAGAAGTGCAATCTGATTCAAAAAATTTTGAAAAAAATATTTTTAGAATCTACAGACAAAATGTGACGAAACTCTAGTTTGCATAATCTTCAAATTCTTCACGGTTTAGCTGCTATAGGTGCCCGAATGTGAAGATTTAGTTAAAAATAATAATTTCAGTGTCCAGTTTGGCCAAAAATTGTAAACCACTATTGTGGGATCACCTTGGTACATGGTTTTTGATTACCCACCATGCAACAATTACAAAGTTCCATAATATTTCCTAAGGAAACTATACTGTGAGTTCATCCTAAACAAAATCTTGAGTTATTTTGATATGAAGGACTTCCAGGGGAGAGGTGGCGGGTCAGCTCAAGATAGACCCAGTGCACATCAGGATCCTAGGCGGCAAGCAAGACAACCTCTCGCTAGGCTGCCTCATGAGAACATCGTTATCCCTTCCATCGTGAAGGAGAGTACCAAGGTAGACACTTTGTAGGCCATCATCTCTTTGACCCAAAGTGTCATCCAACATGCCATCGCCATACTGCAGTGCCATCCAAGGGAGTCTTTTAGTGGTGGGCTTTGATCCCATTTGTGTCAGGCTTGCAGGGTGACTTGTTCATATGACCCCATTGATGCTCAAGAGGCTGCTATGCAAGATATGTCTACATCTATGGAGATGGCAAGGGTAGTTGACATTTTAAATGAGGCTTATGGCATCAATACTCAGGTAAATGTTAGCATGTTCATTGAATTTAATTTATTAAATCTCAAATTTTAAATGCAAGTTTTAACTAATTTAGTTTTATGATTTTAATAAAATTTCAACGTCACAGTGTTGATACTTGATACACCAGCCCTACACCTGCTTATTACTCCACTACATCTACCATTGAGGTATGTAACTAGTAAACAATTATCAATTTATTACATGTTAATAGCATTGTTATATGAAAAGTATTCTCGTATCTAATTTTGGATGTTGAATAGGATAATATTGGAGGTTTCATGGGAACACCTCCTAGTTCTAGTGGATTTAGACAAACCTACACATGGGTAATAGAATAAAGAGATTAACAAATGAATCGTACTTAATAGATTTGTGTTGTTTATATTCATATCATTGATTATTTTGCATTGCACATCTTTCAAACTTAAAGCATTACTTCACATTCCTAACTAATAACTAGATGTATAGATGAGAAAATTTCAACTACAACATAGTTGTTTAGAAATTCAACATAAGCAGTGATGCAATTACTTCACATAGTATAAGTAACAAGTAGGAGTAGCTTCCAATTACATTTTCTTGTCATGGCATTCCATGAGACCACTTTTTACTGAGGAATCTTTTCAAATAGTTCACTACCTTGTCTATGCTATGGATGCTTGGAAGAAATATATGAAAGAATAATAGTAAGCAATAGCATAGACAAGGTAATGAGTTGTTTGAAAAAATGCCTCAAAGAAATGTGGTCTCATGGTGATGTCCATCACCATGAGACCCAATTTCCTTGAGGCATTTTTTCAAATAGCTCATCGCCTTTTCTATGTTACCACATTTTCCATACATGCCTACCAAAGCATTTTATCAAATAGTTCATTTCCTTGCTGCTATGGCTAAAAGCCTAAAAAAGGTGCTTTCCAACAAACTATGGATCCTTGGAAAAAATCTATAAAAGCATAATAGTAAGCAATAGCATAGACAAGGTAGTGAGTAGTTTGAAAAAATGCCTCGAAGAAATGCGGTCTCATGGTGATGGAATGGCATTCCATCACCATGAGACCACATTATTTTCAAGGAATTTTTTCAAACAACTCACCGCATTTTCTATGCTACCACATTTCTCATACATATGTATCAAAGCATTTTATCAAACTACTCACTTCCTTGTTTCTATGGCTAAAATCCTAAAATAGGTACTTTCCAACAAACTATGGATGGTTGGAAAAAATCTATCAAAGCATAATAGTAAGAAATATCATAGTCAAGGAAGTGAGTAGTATGAAAAATGCCTTGAAGAAATGTGGTCTCATGGTGATGTAATGCCATTCCATCACCATGAGACCACATTTCTTTGAGGCATTTTTCCAAATAGCTCATTGCCTAAAGAATAGAAACCAACCCTTTAGCCAAAATTCCCCTCCAAATTCCTTTCAAGGTCCTCATCCTCATCCTCAATTTACAAATCCATGGAACCTTCCATCTTTTATTCTACTTGTTCATGTCTCCACCTCTCCCTCTTCATGTCATGATCACCCTTCATCTCATAACCAAGACCACACTATACCATCGACCCCATCCCAACATAATACCATAGAGAAGGAAATGAACTGTTTGAAAAAATGCTTCAAAGAAATGTGATCTTACGGTGATGGAATGTCATGACACATTTGTATGTAATGGAATTCCATCACCATGAGACCCCATTTCTTTGAGGCATTTTTTCAAACAATTCACTACCTTCTCTATGCTACCACAGTTATCGTACATGTCTACGAAAACATTTTATCAAATGGTTCACCGCCTTGCTACTATGGGTAAAAGCCTAAAAATGGGTGCTTTCGAACAAGCTATGAAAATGGAAAATAGTAAGCATGATAGTCAGAAATATATAGTTTAATAAGTACTCAAAATTTTGTTCATTATCTCATACCTTATAAGCCATGATGTGGATCACTATTGTAGTTTTCGTGATTGAATAATTTGTTGTTTTATTTTCAAATGTTGGAAGTGGATACACCTCCAAATGTTCATAGGGAAATGGAGCTTGATGTTTCATCTTCTATAGACTCCTTGATGGCTCTCACGAAGGAGGTATGAGGTAGATTACTAAATTTCAATTTGCATTAATTGTTATAGCTATTAGTTAGTGAAAGAACAAACCATTATTGATTTGTAGTTTAATTTCTCTTTGGATGGTTTCCACAGGGATTCAACACACCAAAAAATGGGCATGTGAATATTTCCTGAGAGGAGAGAGAGATTGTCTACTAGAGGTAAGTGATTATTTTGTTAAATATATCATTTTTTATAATGTAATTTCTATATATTAATGTATTTACTTCTTATTGTAATAGATAAAGCTTGACTAGGAGATAAACCCTAGGAGGAGCACCAAGAGCACTCCTCAGCCTCAGAATAAATAAGTGATAGACCTACTGCCATCTAGATGGCAAGCAAAGCACAAGAATTTATTTCGAGAGGATGCAGAGCAATGATTTTTTATTCTAGAGCCCTTTGTTGTATGCCTATATGGCATTTTTGTACACATTTTTTATTGGATATATTTGACATTGTATGCCTATATGGAATTATTTTAAGCCTATATGGCTATTTTGTATATATTTTATACTTATATCGACATATATTGATGTATGCCTACATGGCTATTTGGTTAATCCAAAACTTTTTAATCAATGGTGTCCATATTTGTATTATAAATCCATGGTTCAATAGATATGAGTTACATGCATTCAAGTGTATACTCTGCAAATTATGTGTATAATTTGTGACTTACGTGTATTCCAATGTATACTTTGTGAATTACGTGTTTTCATGTGTATACCTTGTATTCATGCATATACTTTGTATTAATTTGTGTATACTATGTATTCATGTGTATACTTCTTGAGGCTTATATATTTTTGAGTACTTGTGCTTCCCTTATTCACATGTATGTCTAAATTATTCACGTTTATACTTATTAATTGGTTAGCCCTAGCATTTATCATTGTTGTCCTTCATGGTTTATCTTGAATATTTATTGATTGATGCTAAAAAAAAATATTCTAGTTGATGCTAAACAACTTCAATATTTCTAGGAATACTAGTAGAGTTATAAATTACAAAATTGCACAAATTGAAAAGAAAAGATTAACTATAAATAAATGCACTGATTATTAACTTGATAATTGATTAAGAATGAGTATAATATATATCAAGAGATAAGCCTTCTTGAATGACAACTGCTAACTAGAAAATAGGCAAAGCATTCCCAATACTTTGAAAGCAATAATCCACCCAAAATTGCAATGGGAGAGAAGGCTTATTTAAGATCTTTGAGCAATGTATTTCCTAATGCTCCCTTGTTCTTACATATCTCAATTCAATTTAATTCAAAGAGTTCCATCAAATCCTTTATCTAAAAGAAAAAAACATGTTTTCAATTAGTATTCCATGAGATGTTTCATAGAAACATTATAGTATATTTAATCTTTTGATTGAAAAAACTCAATTAAGCAAATGATACATAATCTTCACAACACTTGCAAAATGTCTTCCACTTTCTATACTTGAGGATGATCATATGCTTTTTGTGTGGAAAACTCTAACTTCTCAACTATCGTGTGAATGTTTCTCTTTTCAATTGTTTTGCATTCCATCATAAGGGATTGAGTTGGTTGAACATGGCTTAGAGTGATTCAACATTTTTGGGTGTGAAAGAGGACCATACCTAATATAAACATATCCATCTAAACATGTTGGAACAGTTTTTTTGGTCACATGAGTTGCAAAACAAAAGTTGCACCACTTTGCAACTTTACACTACTTGCATTTAACACCTTTTCCATTAAGTGAAAATTGGAAACCGCGAGAAAATGACTTTGAGATAAAAAAAAATGAGAGAGGTTATTGTAGAGGCGCCCAACACAATTCCATAGGTTCAAACAGATATTTTGTAAGTTTCATGGTTTCTGAGTAATAGCCCATCAAAGATTATTGCCCTTTTGCACTTTGGACCCTTAAGGGATTGAGCCAGTTGAACGTAGTTCAAAGAAATTCAACATGTTTGGGTTTGAAAGAGGACCATGTCTAGTGTAAATGTACCCATTCAGATGTGTTGGAATATTCTTTTTGGTCACACGAGTTGTAGAACGAAAGTTACACCACTTTGCAACTTTACACTGCTTGCATTTGACACTTTTTCTATCAAGTGAAAACTGGACACCACGGGAAAAAAAAATTGAGATAAAAAGAATAAGAGAGGTTATTGTAGAGGGACCTGACATGATCCTATAGGCTCAACTAGAGAGTTCGTAAGTGTCACATTTTTTGAGTAATAGTTTGTCAAAGATTGTTGCCCTTTTGCACTTTAGACCCTTAAGGGATCAAGTCAGTTGAACATAGCTTAGAGCGGTTCAACATGTTTGGGTGTGAAAGAGGACCATGCCTAGCATAAACATACCCATACAAATGCATTGGAATAGTCTGTTTGGTCACACGAGTTGTAGAATGAAAATTACACCACTTTGCAACTTTACACTGCTTGCATTTGACACTTTTTCTATCAGGTGAAAACTGGACACCACAGGAAAATGACTCCAACATAACAAAAACAGAGAAATGTTATTGTAGAGGGGCCCAACATGGTCCCATAGGCTCAGATGGAGAGTTTGTAAGTGTCATGGTTTCCAAGTAATAGCTTGTCAAAGATTGCTACCCTTTTGCACTTTGGACCCTAAAGCGATCGAGCCGATTGAACGTAGCTCAGAGCAATTTGGCATGTTTGGGTGAAAAAGAGGACCATTCCTAATGTAAACATACCCATTTGGATGCATTGTAATAGTTTGTTTGGTCACACAAGTTGCAAAACGAAAGTTGCACCACATTGCAAATTTACACTACTTGCATTTGACACTTTTTCCATCAAGTGAAAACTGGACACCATGGGGAAAACGACTCTAAAATAACAAAAAATGAGAGATTTTATTGTAGAGGGTCCCAACATGATATCATTGGTTTAGATGGAGAGTTCGTAAGCATCACGGTTTTCAAGTAATATCCTGACAAAGATTGTTTCCCTTTTCCACTTTACACCCTTAAAGGATCGAGTGGGTTGAATGTAGCTCGGAGCAATTCGGCATGTTTGGATGCAAAATATAACCATTCCTAGTGTAAACGTACCCATACAAACATGCTGGAACAGTCCATTTGGTCACACGAGTTGCAGAACGAAAGTTGCACAACTTTGCAACTTTACACTACTTGCATTTGACACTTTTTCCATCAAGTGAAAACTAGACACCATGGGAAAACGACTATGAGTTAACAAAAACTAAGAGAGGTTATTGTAGAGGGGCCCAACGAGATCTTGTAGGCTCAGATCAAGAGTTTGTAAGCATCATGGTTTCCAAGTAATAACCCATCAAAGATTGTTGCTCTTTTGCACTTTGGACCTTTAAGGGATCAAGCTGGTTGAACATAGCTCAGAGTGATTTGGCATGTTAAGGTGAAAAAGAGGACTACTCCTAGCATAAAAATACCTATCTAGACATGTTGGAATAGTCCGTTTAGTCACACAAGTTGTAGAAAAAAATTTGCACCTCTTTGCAACTTTACACTACACACTTTTTCTATCAAGTAAAAACTGAACACTACAGGAAAACAACTCTGAGATAACAAAAACCAAGAGAGGTTATTGTAGAGGGGCCCAACATGATCTTTTAGGATTAGAAGGAGAGTTCATAAGCATCATGGTTTCTAAGTAATAGCCTGTCAAATATTGCTACCCTTTTGCACTTTGGACCCTCAAGGGATCGAGCCGGTTGAACGTTGCTCAGAGAAATTCGATGTGTTTGGGTGTGAAAGAGGACCATCTCTAGTGTAAACATACCCATTCAAACACATTAGAACTATCCATTTGGTCACACAATTTGCAGAACAAAATTTGCACCACTTTGCAAATTTACACTACTTACATTTGACACTTTTTCCATCAAGTGAAAAAATAGACACCACAGGAAAATGACCATAAGTAACGAAAAACAAGAGAGGTTATTTTAGAGGGGCCCAACATGATCCCATAGGCTTAGACAAAGAGTTCATAAGCATCATGGTTTTTGAGTAAGAGCCCGTCAAAGATTGTTTCCCTTTTGCACTTTAGACCCTTAAGAGATCGAGTTGATTAGACATAGCTCATAGTGATTCAGCATGTTTGGGTGTGAAAGAGGAAAATTTATAGTATAAATGTATCTATCTAAACGTGTTCGAATAGTCTATTTGGTCACACAAGTTGCAGAATGAAAGCTGTACCACTTTACACTGCTTGCATTTGATACTTTTTCCATCAAGTGAAAACTGGACACCATGGGAAAATGACTATGAGATAACAAAAACCGTGAGAAGTTATTGTAGAGGGGCCCAACGTGATCTTGTAGGCTCGGGAAGAGAGTTCGTAAGCATCATAATTTTTGAGTAATATCCCATCAAAGATTTCTGCCCTTTTGCATTTTGAACCCTTAATGGATCAAGTCAATTGAACGTAGCTCAAAGCGATTCGACATGTTTGGGTATGAAAGAGGACAATTCCTAGTATAAATGTACCCATCTAGATGCATTGGAATAGTTTGTTTAGTCACACAAGCTGCAGAACAGAAGTTGCACTTCACAACTTTACATTGCTTGCATTTAACACTTTTTCCATCAAGTGAAAACTCGAAACCACAGGAAAACGAATCTAAGATAACAAAAACCGAGAGAGATTATTTTAGAGGGGCCCAACACCATTCCATAGGCTCAGATAGAGAGTGTGTAAGCATCACATTTTCTGAGTAATATCCCATCAAAGATTGATGCCCTTTTGAACTTTGGACCCTTAAGTGATCAAGTCGGTTGAACGTAGCCCAAAGTGATTCAGTGTATTTGGGTACAAAAGAGGACCATGTCTAGTGTAAACGTACCCATGATCTAGATGTGTTGGAACAATCCATTTGGTCACACGAGTTGCAGAACGAAAGTTGCACCACTTTGCAACTTTACACTGCTTGCAGTTGGCACATTTTCCATCAAGTGAAATCTGGACACCACAAGAAAACAACTTTGAGATAACAAAAATCGAGAGAGGTTATTATAGAGGAGCCAAATGTGATCTTGTAAGTTGAACTAGAGAGTTCATAAGCATCACCGTTTTTGAGTAATAGCTTGTCAAAGAGTTTTTCCCTTTTGCACTTTAGACCCTTAAGGGATCAAGCCGATTGAACGTAGCTCAAAGTGATTTAGCATGTTTGGATGTGAAAGAGGGCCATTCCTAGCATAAATGTACCCATACAAATGCATTGGAATGGTTTTTTTTTTCACATGAGATGCAAAAGAAAAATTGCACCACTTTGCAACTTTACACTATTTGCATTTGACACTTTTTGTATCAAGTGAAAATTGGATAGCATGGGAAAATGACTCTGAGATAACAAAAACCAAGAGAGGTTATTGTAGAGGGGCCAAACAAAATCCCGTAAAATTAGATGGAGTGTTCATAAGTGTCACGGTTTCTGAGTAATATCCCATCAAAGATTGCTGCCCTTTTGTACTTTGTACCATTAAGCAATTGAGTTGGTTGAATGTAGCTTAGAGAAATTTGACATGTTTGAGTGCAAAAGAGGGGCATTACTAGCATAAACGTACCCATCCAAATGCATTGGAACAGTCTGTTTGGTCACACGAGTTGCAGAATGAAAGTTGGACCATTGTGCAACTTTACACTGCTTGCATTTGACACTTTTTCCATCAAGTGAAAACTAGACACCATAGGAAAAAGACTCTGAGATAACAAAAACTGAGAGAGGTTATTATAGAGAGGCCCAACATGATCCTGTAGGCTCAGAAAAAATATACATAACTAACATGATATCTAGGTAACATGTCATCAAATATTGTTTCCCTTTTACAATTTGGACTGTTAAGGGATTACGTTGCATGAATTACAAATGTTTGAGGACAGCAAAAAAATTCAAAATTTGAGTAAATATCATTAAAATGTTTATTTGAATAGACTGTATGCTATATTGATATTGATATATAATCATTAGGTTGATTTGTTCTAGCAAATAATTTTTTTATAATAAGTTAGTCAATTTGTGCTAGTTATAATAGAGAGAATAAAAGAAGAAAAATAATGATTTGTAACCATCAATGGTTATTACGCTCACTATATTAATAATATGAAGTTTACAATCAAATGAAATTTATTTGGCTATCCTAATTCTTTTGTTTGTGCTACAATTGTCTAATATGCTTCATGCACCATTCTAAAACCCAAGTGCTTGTACTTATAGGCACAATGCCTTAGGTACTTCATTATCATTAATCTTTTACAATGTCACTCATACATTCGATATTATATTATAATTTCTACATCATAGGTGCCCATGATGAGGTTAAATTCAAATGAATAACTTGAGATTCCCTCACTAAGCTTCACACACTCTTTTATAATGGCTTCAAATCATAATTGAGATTTGTCAAGATCATCAAAATAAGGATGTTGCATTGCTTTTCTCGCTAAGATTCTCTTGAATGGCTCATAAATTAGCATTTTCTACAAGGAGACACCAATAAATTTTTAGTAGTTTACTTACAAATAGGCAAAGTAAAAGAAGAAAAAAAAGAGCATCCAAAATGGAAATGATATGAAAATAGATGGAAGGCACTTATAGACAACAAATCCACACCATTTGGTTCCAATTTGGGAACAACAAGGCATAAATCTTGATGCTTCCATTAATGATAGGCATGTCAGTCTCTCAACTTAGTCACTCTTGGTCATACATCTTCATTGGGAGTTCCAAGATACCTATTGCACACAACACCTCTCATGAATAGAATAACTTGAAATTCAAGATGCTCTTATAATGTCTACATCATAGGTGTTCATAATAAGGTTAACTTCAAATGAATAACTTGAAATTCCCTCACTAAGCTTCACACACACTTTTATAATGACTTAAAATCATAATTGAGGTTTGTCAAGATCATCAAAATAAGGATGTTGCATTGCTTTTTTTGGATGAGATTCTCTTGGATGGCTCATAAATTAGCATTTTCTGCAAGGGGGCACCAATCCATTTATAGTAGGTTACTTACAAATAGGAAAAGTTAAAGAAGATGATATAAAAATTAGATGATAGCATTGGCATCATACAAATTAATGTGCATACAAGTATAAATTAATAAGAACTAATATGCATACTTACAAATTAATCTAATGAACCATCCGGGTCTGATCTACTCTTTATTGTGTCAAGTATTGTCTCATGGTTAGACTCGCAGACCTTCCACAAGGTATTGTTCAAAGGTCTACCCCCATATTTGGTCAAAAAAACATTGGATACCATGACAAGGTTCGAGTAATGAAGAATCTTCTGATGCATGTCAAAGTCCTAAAATAGCCAATATTTAACACTCTTATGTGGGTACCTTCTAAGCCATGTTCTAGTAACAACAACTGAGCCTGTAGGGTATTCGATGTTTTCTCCATCAATAAATGGGGCCTCCAATTTCTTTTTGGCATCAACACAATGACACAAGTAATAGTTTGTTCCCTCTTTGTTGTCTTCATCTACAATAATTGCATAAACATGCCCTACATTGACATGTGCAGCAAATCTCTTGAAATTAGTCAACATTACTATAAGAAAGGGGGACAAACCACATTCAAGGCCCTAGGCCATGGAGAGCCATGAGTGGAAGGCTGCCCTAACTTACCTCACTCTAAAGGAATGTCTTGAAATGAGGGACAAGAATTATGAGGATTGTAAGGCCCTTCACATACCCTGCAAACTCAAAATCTAGAGTGGGGCTAGGCAAGCCAGTTTTCATGTTCAACACTGTACCTAAAGTAGCTCTCTATCCCAAGACAAAAGCATGGTTCCAGGTTGACAGCATGACGCACTAGTGTCTCTCAGGTGCACTAGCGTCAGTATGACTAGAGGACTAAAAATATAGTAAGAACTACCAGAAAATGAGCTAACGACCTAGCTAGTGATTTTTAAGAGGACAAAACAAAAATATGAAGTAAGAGAAGTACAAATGAATTTGATTAAGTAGGTATATTAAAGCTAAGGTGACAAAGATGATCTCACAAAAGAGCCTATTCTCCAGCTAGCTCCAAATGCATGTCCACCTACACACAAGAAAGAGGAAAATTGTTGGTGGGTTGTATAGGGGCCTATCTCATTTAGACCCCCACTTTAGTGTTTCCACCTCCACAAACAACCAAGATAGTAACGATAGAGAAAAGTATGATAAAGGAGGAAATAAAGTAGATAACACAATAAACACTACAAAACAGTAATGTGCTACTCAACCAAATCATAGAGGAGAGGAGTGAAAATTTTTACCACCTCCACCAAGAGCTCACTAGCTAATGGAGGAGAAAAGAGGACTCAAGCCCCTGTTGCAATGGTTTGTTCCACACTTGTTCTAAAGAGTTGATGGAGTGTTATTCCTACTGCTATGGAGTGCCAAAGTGTTGCTTGGGAGTGAAAATGAGAGCTAAGAATGCAAGAAGTAAATGCTAGAATGCTTAGGGAGTGCAAAAAGAAGATGAATTGGAAGAAGAATTGAAGAATTTGAAGAAGAATGGAGAGAATTTTCCATATTCGGGTCGGTTGGTCGAAGAGGGAATTACAAATCGACCCCAATGGGAAGTGTAATTCCTCTACCAACATTAGATGCATGAATCCGTTAGGGATGTAAGTGTGTCGCACGAACATCTGCATATCATGTGAGTGTCCCTGATAGTTATTCTTCTACCAACACAAAAGAAAAATGCCAAGTGGAATGAAGGTAGAGGGTTGATGTGGATTATTACCTTTGGATTTGATTTTCTAAGGTGAGGAAGTGTAAAAGGGGAATTTGCATAAGGGGTGAAAATTTGTGCCTATACATTTTTCCCCCGCTTTAGTGAGCATGAATATTGATGAGTGCTTCGGTAAAGTAGATCAGAAAATTAATAAGGTTAGAAATGTGTACCTAAATCATCGAGGAGGTAGACCATGGTCTGGTGAACTCAAGAGCGCAAGATCGGTACAGGACTTCATATCCTCGTAGAACTATGAAGTTGTAGAATGAAAGCATCTTACAAGCCCACAAACCTGTAAGGAGGCAACCCCCAAGATCTCTAACATGAAGGAAGCCCCAAGAAGTAAGTGCCTCACAGGCCCGTAGACCTACAAGGAAGGTATCCTCCAAGATCTCTCGCATGAAGGAAACCTATAAAGGCGCCTTATAGACCCACAGATTTGCAAGGAGGCATCCTCCAAGATCTCTCACATGGAGGAAGCTGAGAAAGTACCCTAAAAAATTGTAGACCTACAAGGAGGTATGCCCCAAGATCTCTCACATGGAGGAAATCCATAAAGCACCCTACAAACCTGCAAACTTGTAGGGATGTATCCCCCAAGATCTCTCATGTGGAGGAAACCCAAAGAAAGTGCCCTACAGACCCGCAGACCTGTCAGGGAATGGCACCAAAGATCTATCACATAGAGGAAGCTTAGAAGAAGGACCCTATAGACCCGTAGACCTATAGGGAGGTACCCCCAAGATCTCTCACATGGAGGAAACCCAAGGAAAGGGGACTCTACAGAGTTAGAAAGAGGCTTCACAAGCATACCCATAAAGTGACATGTTTACCTGTAGATAGAAAATGCCAGAGAGTAGCCACATAGGAAAGTAAGTGGATTGTCTTATAGACCATCAACAAGATGGAAAACTTTCAAATGAGTCCCTCAGAAACCCGACATAAAGAAGGGGTCCACTAAAGGGACGTGTTGCTCGAAAGTACGAAAGAGATGTTTCTTTCTCGAAATGATTCATCACCAAAGAATCCTTTTGAAAGATGTTCACTTTATCAAGGAATTTGAGATGAAGAAAATTCCCCCACATGAGGGGAAGGTCGAAGTTACTCCCACCTTGGAGGAAGGTTCTCAAGCTCTCTTTACAAACCCATGATGAAGCAAATAAATTCAATTAGGGTTTCAAGTCAAGAATGTGATTCTTTCAAAGGAGGTTTGTGAAGAATCTTGAGAAATAATTCATTGGCAATGAATGCATTTTCTGAAAATTGAAATGTTATAGAAGTGGTATTGTCAAACATGAAAGGGACAAATCAAGCAAAGAAGAGAGAAAGATAAGAAAATAGAAATATACATGAACATAGGGCACAGGGGTAGCCTGATATTTCAGAGTCAGAACTGCTCATAAATTGTAGACGTTCAAATTATCTTGATTGATATTGTGCACTCTATCCTACTTTACTAACACCAATTTCTCCTAATCACTTCTTTACTAAGCAATTAATTAAATAATTCTTATTTAATTAATTCATCATAATTCCTCTATTAATTAAATAAATCAACTTTATTTGATTAAATCATTATCTTCTTTTAATTAAATAAATCATTTTATTTGATTAATCCTAATGTTCCTACTTTAATTAAATAAATCCCTTTATTTGATTAAATAAATTAACTTTTTATTTGATTAAATCTAACATCATCCCTTTTAATTAAATAAATAAAACTTTATTTAATTAAATCTAATGTTCATTATTCCTCCCATTTGATTTAAATAAATCTAAAAATCTAAGTCAAATGTCATGTCAACTAATTTCCATCTAAGTTAATTAAATTTTAATTAACTCTAACTCTAATCCATCAAATCCTTTAGATTTTGAAACTTGCAAAGTAAATAAATTTAATTGATTTATTAATTCTTCTATTTCATTCAAAAGTGGCATCTCTTTGGAATATTCCTCCAATTTTAAATCTCCCTCCCAAAAGGACTTGTTCTCCAACATGGCATTTATAACTCTTACATGTCCTTTTTTTTGAGCCGAGTGGCATTAACTCTTCTTCCATCTCTTCCTCCACAATCCAACTTTCAAATTTCAAATTTCTGCCTAATTGCATTTATCATGCACATTGATCAAAATGTGCTCAACCTCTCATCAATAGCATGTTGACAAGTGGCACATTGTTATTGGGTGATCTTTAGTCCCACATCCTTCATGTTTCTCATTCCTCCATCCTTCTTTCCTATAAATGGTGGACTCTTCTATTGATTTTGGATCCACAACTTGTGGCAAAGTCACTATCTACAAATTTCAAGCAAAGTTCATCCACTTTCATCAAATTTATCATAGCATCTCATCGCCATAGCTAGATTATTGATAATTTTCATCAAGGATCACATTGTTCATCATCAAAGCTTGCAAGTAATTGGGAAAGGGCTACTTTCCACATCAAAGTAGCACCAATTCCCCCATGGGATGCTGGGTTTGAGTATTTGAATAGGATTTAAATAGCTTTCATTTGGTTTCTTTGCTTTATTTCTTGTTCATTGTGCTTTGAATGAATCTCATGGGGAATGCTAGTTTAGATTTGTTTATTGACTAACATTGTGTTTTTTGTCTATGTTTGAGCAGGTCTAGAGCTACCATTCACATTTTGGCACTCGGAGGGTGAATCTTGAGAATTAACACATTTTTTGGTCAAAATTCTATTATTTTTTTCAAGTTTTTGTCTTTGCAAGAAATAGTGATGTTCTAAAAGACAAACATCGATGCTATTAGTCGAACGTCGCTATATAGTGACGTGTTTGCTTCAAAGGGTGACACTTATGTCATTTTCCTGAAGGGTCGGTCTTTCAAACTCCAAAGAGTGATGTTTGGTGAAATTGCAAGCAATCACAGTCTCTAGTTTTCCACAGAGTGATGATGGTTTCACCAGAGTGTCGCTGGACTTCTCCAAACAACGACACCTTCACGAATTGCGACACTAGGGTGGGGGAAAAGTCAACTTTTTAGTTTCAATTCAACATGTGCTTTTTATATTGTTCACCTTGGACTTCTAACCTTCTCTTGTGGCTCTATTTTTTGTAGGCTAATCAGTTTTTGTAGGTTGGGGTGATCAAAGAGGGAAGGAGGAAATGAAGACAAAGGCTTTCTATGGAATCATCATTTGATTGTAACAAATGTCTTTAAACACTTTGGTAGCAATTATAATCCAATTTTAAGGCTATTGTTCTCTTCAAGTTTTACCACTCAAAATAAATTTCATTTGGGTTTTAAAAAGAACAATCAAAGGGTTAAAAATAACTTTAGGAACTTACTAGAGTTGGTTTTGGATCTAAAACTTGAACAAGCAAACTTCACACTTCATCTTGGTGCTATTAAAAGAATCCATTATTACTTTTGAAGTTAAAATGAACATGTGTTTTTCGTGTTTTTAATCTTTTTTACAAGTTAATATCATTTAAAGGCATATGCACTTCTCTCGCGCTTCAAGGTGATGTTGATAATCAAAATTATTTTGGTGATATTAGGTTGTCTAAAAGATTTCCTCCACACTTCAATTTGGGCTTCTTGAAATTGAACAAAATCTTGGTAGTGTGGGTTAAGTATATTGTGTGTGTTCTCTCTTTGTTCACACAAATAAAGATTGATCAAACTATGGATGTGCTTGATCACTTTTTTTTACCTTTAGAGGGGCTACCTAAGACCAATTCAAAGGTGACTCCAACCAATTTTTCACTCGGGCCAGTATACAAAAAATAAGACTAAACTTTCAAATCCTCATGGTATGTAGGCCTTACCCATACAATGTCTTTTAGAATGGGGTACTACCTTAAAAAGTATATGCACCCTTAGTAGGATTGATTAAATCCTTTAGTGGCTTGTTGAATGCTAGCAAGGCGCCATGTCCCTGATCACCCAAACTAAGAACCAATTTGTATAGAAGCCAAAATACCTTTCTCTTTGTTGGTGCAAGAGGTCGACCCTCTGAAGCCACCCCACATTTTTGCAGTTTTCTATACAGATGAGAAGTTAGTCATGGGAGATTCAGGAGATCTAAAGCTTGGCTGACCTGAGAAGTGTGTGTTGTGGAGGGGAGCTATTGTGGTCAAGATTCTAGTCATCCGCTCTAAATAAGCATAGCTGGATTTATCCAAGTGGGGATTCAACAAATATTGTCTCTTTCTATCCTACAGTTGTGCATCATTTTGGAATCAAAACACTTTGCTTGGATCTAAAACATTGGAAAACAAACACTCGGCAAGATCATGAAAATTTCAAACCCTTTAGGAGGAGCAAATACCTTTTGACAAATCCAAGTGCTATTGCTTGCCCTAGGGATTCCATCCTTAGAGGCTTCTAAGTCTTTGGAAATATATCTTAACTTTCTCTCACTAAAGTCAACATTAGGGAACTACTACCTTAAATTTCCTTGATTTCCACATAATGGACCTTGTGGGATGAAAAGAAATTGGGATATTAGACATTTAGTTTGAAAAGCTAAGTCAAGAAAGTGTTTGTGGTAAAAAGAATTAATTAAGAAAAGATAAGAAACAATTGAACCCCACACATGTGTTGTTACAAATGATTTCCTAAAAGATCAAAATCTGAAAACCAAAGTCTAATAATCTTAGTCCAAGAGCTCTCAAGAAACGTCTCTCAACACTTTACGAATTTAGAGATAGATTGTTCTTCAACTTTTACAAACATGCTTCAAAGAGAAATCCTAGTTTGTATTCATTTTACTATTGTCAAAATCCTAGACTTTTTCAAAGGTTTGAGTTTCTCACATAGGAAGTGTAGCATGTTCTTCAATGCCTAGGTCTTGTAAACAAAAGTCTTTCTAGGTTCACTTCGGATCAAAAATCAACACCTACATCCATCCCTCAAACATCAATAAAAATCCATCTCATAAAAAACTCTTAGAAATCTTGAAAAAATCCTTCATACTAGACTTTGGGAAAATCCTTTGAATCAAATCAAAATCATCTTGTTTGACTAAGTGTGTGTCGATGCATCCTTCTTCATACACTTAGTTAAATTATCACCTTGTGGAAAAATTTATTCCAAGACAACATCTAACCTCTTGGAGTTTATGAGTTCATTATCAAATCCAAATCAAATCAAATCCAAACCAAATCAAAATAAAAATCCAACATCAAAATCAAAAATTCCTAAAGTCTAGTATCTCCTTCAAGGTTTCTTAAGAGTTTAATCATTCACAAATCATTCATCTTTTCATTATCTCATCACCATCCTTGGATCCTTAATAGCTTAGACTCTCTTTTAATTTTTTATACCTAAAGTTTAGATCAATCCAAGGAGTTAGAGGTTCGCCTCCCACATTCCTGAAAATTGATTCTTATTTCATGGTCCAAACTAGATCTCAAAACAAGAACATGGAAACAAACAAAGAAACATCCACTTCAAGTGACTTGAGTCAAACCACACCCGAAATCAACCCTATTAGATCTAGCAATCCCCCACTCAATCTTCCTCCACTTCCACAAGATCCTCAAGAGGAAGGTTGCCAAGTGGAGGATATTACAAACAATGTTCTAGGGATGACTCAAAATGAAATTATAGAAATGGTCCAAAATCTTGAGACACACAAAATTGTCAATGCCACGATGAGGATCAATCCTTCACAATGAATGCTAGAATTGGAAAAAGAAGGGGCTAAACTCCCTTCCAACTATGATCCAAGCACTATTATGGAGAAACCTTTTGGGATTATTCCCCCGGTGTCATTCACACCTTCATTCCAAAGCATCATTCAACCCATCCCTCAACCCACATCATCCATTGCTCCAACTCAACCAATTGTCAACAAGGGGAGTTCATTGCTTCATGCTTTTCAAACACATCACCTTGTAAACAACCAAGACTTGGATGTAAACACCATCTTGGGTCAACCTGTCCCTCAAAATCTGAAACATCCATACATTTTACTTGTCTTTCATGACCCCAATGACCCATCCTCTTTCAACACAACACCGGCATACCCTCTTAACACACAAGTCTCTCTCCTCATGACTTCACAAGGAGGAGGACTATTTAGACAAGGGGGGATCTTTGATCCCTCATCATCATCATTCGACCAAGGGAATATGCCACCCATCTTTCCACCATTTCCACCTCTACCATTAACATCCACACCAATTCTCAGTTTAGGGCTACCCTCTTTTCCAATCCTCAATCAACAAAATAAAAACAATCCTCCAATCATAAATGAAACTATCATACCAAATCCCCCGATCATGCCCCTGATATTGCAACACCAGGTGACACCTATCCAAACAACCCAATCAAGAGTAACACCATCTATAAACATGGTCTCTCAAGGACCTAGCATATCAATCGCATCATCTACTACACAAACTCCTATCATCAATCCAATTGCACCTCTCATCATGACATCTCACACCATTTTGAATCCTCCACCACCACCACCAAGACCAAACATGGAAAACCAATACAACATTACATTGCAAGTAGCTCAACAAGCCTACCAAAAGGCATTTCAAGAGTTTCAAGCTCAACAAACCACACAAGTTGCTTAACAAGCATAGGCACAAAAAGATACACAATAACCACAACAAGATGCCCAAGCTCAAGCTTTATTGCAACAACAACAAGCCAACCAAGCTACCCAGGTTGCGCAAGTAGCTCAAGTTGCAAAAGCTATAGCACAAGTTGCACAGGCTGCCCAGGCTACACAAGCTTCCCAACAAGCTCAAGCTTAGGCACAAGCCCAATATCAAGCTCAACAGTAAGCATATCAGCAAGCCCTGCAATAGTACCAAGCACAACAAGAAGCAACCCAACTATTAGCCCAACAACAACCATGGTTGGCACAACAAGAGCAAGACCAACAACAAGCATTGTTGCTGCAACAACAATTGCAAGCATATCAACAAGCCTTGATCACACAACATAGCTTGCAACAACCTCCCACAAACATGCAAAACACCCCACCCATCACTCGAACGATCTAACCACCTCAAAACATTTTCACCCCACCTCTTGATCCGCCAAATGACGTAATGACACAAATCAAATTGCTCTCGCAACAAGTGCCAGACCTCCAATCACGGAAAACAACAAAAACACCAAGTAATTTGTGACCCTATCCATTCAACATGATCCTTGCAATGGCACCATTCCCAAAAGGGTTTGAAATTCCTAAATTTGACAAATATCGTGGGATGGGTAATCCTAAAGATCATATTAGGGAATTCTAGGTACATTGCATGGATGTTGCATATGACATTACATATCTAATGTGACTATTCCCTTGAAGTTTTGCTCGAATAGCAATGGAATGGTTCTCTTGCCTTCCTCCTGGAATCAAAAAGTTTCAAGAAATCATGGACGCATTCATACAGAACTACACAATCAACATAGATATGGATGTGAATCTAGAGGAACTATCTATGCTCAAACAAGATGAGGGGTAAACATTCACATCCTTCTTGAAATGGTGGTGATCCAAGGTCAACAGGAGCAAATGGACCATGCCAAAAGAACAACAAATTTGCACCATCATTTCCAATCTTGAGAAAACCTTGTCCTTTCATCTAAAGATGCAATGCATCACATCATATGACCATTTAATCCCCAAGGCGCTCAACATCGAAAGAGCCTTTATTGCACAAGGGGGACATGCACCTATCAAGAATATCAAGACAACCGCCCATCAACCAATTTCAATGAAAAACCTCACACATGGGAGAAGAACAAAAATGTCACTAATGATGGTGTGGTTGATGCCAAGGTCATAATCAATGCTCCAAAACAAAACATGCAATCTGTTAGTTTTATGATCAAATGTAATGCACAAAAAATTAATTCAAAATTCACACAATAACACAATAGATACCCTGGGAAAACCATCCTCTTGAGGGAGAAAAACCCAACAACAATATATCACTTAAATATATTGAATCAATACAATAATGATCTCCTTACAAGAGTCCAAGATTTAGGCCCAAATACAAGCACCAATAGTTGATGCAACACAACAATACAAGAAGGCAATTCGTTGATGAAAAACTTAGTCTCTAAGAATATCGAACTACCTTGTGAAGAACTCGCACTTGATGAAGGATGAACTATGAATAAATCTGAATACTCAATAATGAATTTTCCATCGATTATATATACAATATGAAGGGAGAGGTCATGTATGTCCAATACATCAAGGTGGCCACCTTGAAACATTACATCTACAATATTCAAGAAGTCAGCTACCTTAACATTTGTACCTCCTCAATATTCGCGTTATATCAAGGTCAGCCTTGATAATAATATTAATCGTGCCTCTTCATTATAATATGTTGGCCTTAACAAATGGATATAACTCTTCAATCATCGTGCCTCTTGATGACTCAATAAATTAAATAGCCATAGGCTATAATTTAATTTATCTCATGTAAGAAGATCACTGGAAGAATACTATTGATGCTGCCCAATAAACATCAACACTCCCTCTCAGCTAGGGAGTATACTTCCAGCTACACAAAACATATCACCTCATCATGATGTAAACCACTATGGCTATAACTATAAGTGGAAAAGAAGAATATCACCTCATCATGATATCAGATATCACCTCAACATAATATCAACCATAATGGCTACAACCATGTATGGTATGTACGAGTGTTCATCACTTGTGTGATGTTGTCACCTCAACATGACTTTCACCATGGCTCTCTCAGAGGGTGAAAACACAAGTACAAGAAAATCATCACAGACTCTCACATGTGATGTTGTCATGGAGTCACACACATGACATCCACCATGACTCTCCTAGAGGATGGAATTAAGGGATTTCACCTCAAACTTCTCTTACAGAGAAGAACTCATTAATCAAGGGATTTCACCTTGAACTTCTCTCACAGAGAAGAACTCATTAATCAACGGATTTCACCTTGAACTTCTCTCATAGAGAAGAACTCATTAATCAAGGGATTTCACCTCAAACTTCTCTCATAGATAAGAACTCATTAAAGAGGATCATTGATACTAAGACTTCTTCTCAGTTAAGGTTGTATTCTCCACCATACCAAGCTTATCTTGAAAGTACACAAACTTTATTCTGGAGAGAGGCTTGGTGAGAATGTCAGTCGTCTGGTCATTAGATATACATCAATTGTATAGCTTTCTTCAATACCATATCTATGATATAATGGTATTTGATCTCAACATGCTTGGTTCTATCATGAAACACAGGATTGACAAAAAGCTTCACACAGCTCTGGTTATCACAAGGAATGATAGTAGGCTCCATTGATTGTCCAAACAATCCTACAAGGAGCTTACGAAGCCACACTACTTCCCAAGCTGCCACACAAGTTGCAATGTACTTTTCCTTTGTTGTACTCAATGCTATAGATGACTGTTTCCTATTATACCAAGATATCATAGAAGATCCCAAACTAAAGCAACATCCAGAGGTGCTCTTCCGATTAGTGACTCACCCTGGCTAATAAAAATCAGTATAACCATGCAACTTCAAATTCACACCTGAAGAATATCTCAGCTATATCCAACTGTGTCATGCAGGTGTCTCAGGATATGATTTACTGCAACTAGATGTATTTTCCTTGGTTCACACATGAACTAACTAAGTGCACTCATTGCATAGAAAATATCCAGTCTAGTATTGACTAGATACAACAATGATCCAATCAACTTCATGTACATAGAGGATCCACCATATTTGAACTAGTTGTAGCCTTCTTAAACATCTTCTTTAGGTTTAGTAGGCTCCCTTTGAATCTTCAGGTACTTGCATCAACCTTTTGACCTCTTCATTCAAGATTTCCTGCAACACTTGCCTTAGATAAAAAAATTCCTATGCACACCTCTCGTATTGTAGAGAGTTCAGGATTGACCTCATCGACCTCATCCGAGATCACTCTATTTTGAATATTTTTGCAGAGCTACAAATGTTAAATCCAGATGACAGTCTTGAGCAATTATGATCTCAACAGTTGAAGGGATCCTCTAAGGATTTAACACCTAGCCTGACAATACAATAATCTTCACTTCTTCTCAGTGAGTTAGAAAACTCCCTCTTGATCCCTACTTTAGAGATTGCAAAGAAGACTTCTAGAAGTGAACTCCCTCTAGCCACCAACTCAATCCCATAACTGCAAATTGTGATTCCACGCTTGATCATTTCTTTGGTCGGCATGACTTCCTCATAAGATGCCTCAAGCTTTTCATCACTAAGCAATCTCTCATCACCTTCTTGCTCCTAGAACTGTCCTAAAAGCATTTTAGAGAGAGATTACTAACAGTTTATAATTATCCAAAGAAATATCAAGGCTAGAATCATACAAGGTTTACTATTTCAAGTTATAGCATGAATACATAAGAATTTATGAACAATATTAAAACATGAATAAATAAATCAACCTAAAGAGAAATATATCAAAAAATTAGAATGAAGGAATAGATAAACTTATCTTCATTGAATTTTGATATAACTCTTTCTTCCATCTTTTACACCTCTCGAGAGTGCCAAATTGAGCACAACAAAAAACAATCTACACAACTACAAATTTCTTGAATATATTATGCAGTTAGCATGTAGAACCAACTCTCTCCAAGAGTTCAAGGCTCTATCATAGTTCATGCATTAGAGAATGATATCGATGAGACCAACTAATCACCATCGAAATTGCATTTCTCTTTTTATTTTAGAGTCACACTCAGAAATCTTCACAACCAACATGAAATAACTTGCAATAAATGAAATTTTCAAAGGATCTTATGCTAGTGAACACAATTCAAGAGAAACCACTATCTCTCTTTACTAATTACAAGATCCAACTAAATGATATAACTCAGCAAAGAATACTTATCTCTTTAAATATTCTGATGGATGTAAATACTAGATGTAGTAAGATACGTTGCTCTTGTGCATAGATCAGCACACAACCTTCACGGCATGAACACAAGCCCATGGCTTAGAATAGAAATTCCCTATAATCCTTTTGAGGAGAGATCTCATCCACATCCGCAAATGAAGCATGTTGATTAGGCCTGGTAGGGAAATATTTTGCATAGTGACCAAACTTGTCACAATGAAAACATTGGACTTTGGAGAGGTCCCACTTCTTCTTGAATGCAAGAGTACCATCTAACCCTTTATCTCTATTCCTCTTGAAGTATTCTTTCTTTCCTCCTTTTCCTTTCTTCTCTGAGGATTGAGCAGAAAGAACATGAATGTCTTCATTTGTAGAGCTTCGACCAGTACCTCTCTCAACCAATCTAGACTCTTCTTGAATACAATTTTCCCTCAAACGATCAAACTTGGGAAGTTTCAATCTTGCACTAATTCCTTGAATGTAAGACTCCCAAGATGAAGGAATACCATTAAAGGAAAGCATGGTCAAATCCTTGACATCAACAAAATGACCAATAGTAGAGAGTTGATCTCTCAATTCAGAAATCTTCATGAAGTAAGCAATGACATATTCTCCTTTTGCCATCTTCACATGATGAAGTTGTTGCTTTAGTGCAATTGCCCGACTAGTGTTGTTGAATTTGTACATCTCCTCCAAGGTTTTGAACATATCTCTTTCCATCTTCAACTTGGACACAATCAGAACAATATGATATTTAACGGAATCAACTAACATCTTCTTCACCTTGATATCTTTCTTTCTCCACTAAACCTTCTCTTCCTCCTCTATAGGCTCGGGGACTTTGGTCTCCACAAACTCAGCCAAATCATTCTCTTCCAAGGTGAGCATAATTATTAACCTCCATGATGTGTAATTTGATGATCCCTTGAGTCTATCCTCAATCTTAAGACTGTTCACCATCTTGATGAATAGTTAGAGATAGACAACAATAAGAAAAATAATAAAGAGTATCGATGTAATAATAAATCTGATCATGATCTTCTTAACACCTACTCTGATACCATGTTATTTTTATGATCAGATGTAATGCATAGAAAATTAATTCAAAATTCACACAATAATAGTAGATACCCTAGGAAAACCCTCCTCTTGAGGGAGAAAAACCTAGCAACAATATATCACTTATCTATTGAATCAATACAATAATGATCTCCTTACAAGAGGCCAAGATTCAGACCCAAATACAAGCACCAATAGTTGATGCAACACAAAAATACAAGAAGACAATTCACTGATGAAAAAATCAGTCTCTAAGAATATCGAACTACCTTGTGAAGAACTCGCACTTGATGAAGGATGAACTATGATTAAATCTGAATGCTCAATAATGAATTTTCCATCGACTATATATACAATATGAAGGGAGAGGTCTCGTCTCTCCAATACATCAAGTCAGCCACCTTGAAACATCACGTCTACAATATTCAAGAAGTCAGCTACCTTAACATTAATGCTTCCTCAATATTCACATTATATCAAGGTCAACCTTGATAATAATATTAATCATGCCTCTTCATTATAATATGCAGGCCTTAACAAATGGATATAACTCTTCAACCATCATGCCTCTTGATGACTCAATAAATTAAATAGCCATAGGCTATAATTTAATTTATCTCATGTAAGAAGATCACTAGAAGAATACTACTGACGCTGCCCAATAAACATCAACAATACCAACCACTGCAAGGCAATAATTGAAACAACACACAAGCAACCATGGTATCACAACAACCCAAAAATAGTCAAAAATTCAATAATATGAATAATCAAGGGGGACCACCCCCACAGAACAAGTATCACCCCAAAAAAAAATACACAACCCTTGGGGAATCAATCGAATATGTCATGAAGAAGCTGGTAAATGAGAATCTCATCAAAATTCCCATTTATGAGAATTATCAAGAGCCCCAAGTGAAACCACCATGGTATAATGAAAATCACCTTTGCGATTTTCATAAAATCAAGGGACACAAAGTAGCCAGTTGCATGAGGCTAAAAAATTTGATCCAAGAGCTTATCGATGACAAAGTCTTAAATGTTGAACAACGGGCTGGAAATCAAGACCTTAAAATATACACGAATCCGATGTTTGATCATAACAAATGGAAGAATCATGAAAATACAAAGTATGGAAATGTAATCCATGTTTACAATCATGTTGTTGCATCCCTAGATGAATGGGTCATTGTTGTTAACATCAAGAGAGCCAAAGCTGATTGTGGACTCACCACACGTGGTGGAAAAGTTACCATTGTAGGATCGTCACAGCCACCTAGGGAATCCACCTCTAAATCAAAATTTGTTCCTAATGGTTATCATGTCTTGGACCAGCTGAAAAGAACCCCCACTCAAATCTCCATCATGGAGTTACTAAAGATCTCACCAACACATAGGAGAATCCTAGAGGAAGCATTAGCTTCATCCACTATCTCTATGGATCTTGATGCTGACCAGTTCCAAGCTATGGTCGGACACATCACCACCCCACATCTCCTAACATTTTCTGAGTAGGACTTCCCCACCCAACCATCTCACAACTGTGCACTTCATATACAATTCCTCGTCCATAAAAATAAAGTTAAGAGGGTCTTGGTGGATGGGGGTGTAGCCTAAATATCTATTCACTCAAGCTAATAAAGAATTTGGGATTCTTCAAGGATTCCATTGAAGAAGGTAAAGGTATTACAATTAGGGCATATGACGACCAAGAAAGAATGTCTCAAGGAATTATTCAACTCCATATTCAAGTAGGGCCAACCATCATGGAAACCACATGCCAGGTCTTTAACCTTGATTTACCTTATAATATTCTCTTGGGGTGTCCATGGATCCATGGGATGCAAGTTGTCACATCATCCTTCCATCAATGTGTGAAGTTTCCCTATCAAAACCAAGAGGTCATGGTCCATGGTGATCCCAATCCCTTTTATTATTGCGAGAACCTAGAAGCCAAGTACTACAAAATCCCTCAAGTCCCAAAGAATGTTGAAGACCCTACAACTCCATATGTAGACCTAGCTACTTTAGCCTCCACTTCTAAGACAAATACGTTTTCCATTCCAGACATCTCTGATATCAAGGTCATTATCCAAGACAATGGGTGTGGGGATTACAAAATGAAGAAAAGTGCTTTCATAATAGGAGAGTTACCTCAATATCCTAGGTCTCATGGGCAACCCCAACCAATTGAAACATCATCCCAAATATTCAAAGCAGACCCCTCTAGATTTAAATGGTGGGGAGACCTATTTTGGGAAGTGGTAGATGAAAAAGACATATCAAGCTTGTTGTACCAAGATGAAAGGCCTGTGCCTAATCTTCCCATGGATGATAGTAGCAAAGGGCTACAAATGATGCTTAGCATGGGTAACAACAAGAACAAGAAACTTGGGCAGAATGACAATGGTCTATTAGAACCCATTGTTGCTAAGAAGCGTATAATAAATCTTGGCCTCGGATGTACCCCTCCAAAGATAACCATACTTCGCAAGAAATCCCTGGTTAGAAAATTCAAAGCTCCCCCTCAATTATCGTGTCCACAGGTCTACCCTTAGATAACTTTACCTTTGACATAACTGATGTGTGTGACAAAGACCCCATAACTAACTTACCCATTCTATTTGAGGATTCCTCCCTTCTCATGATTAGTACCCTATCTTTTGAGTCAAACAACCAAACCCATGAGCTAAACTTAGTCTATCCCCAACTCATCGACTATGACCAACGAGGACCACCAATTTTGGACACATTCAAAAATGATGAGGCTCTCTCAGAATTCATGGGATTGTGTGATACTATACCATATGGAGATCATAAAGTTGGGTTCGACATCGTGCTAGAAACACACACCTACTATAGGGAAATGATTGAATCCCTTAGTCGTAAAAGTGAAAATTTGAGAATAATCTCTAGTTCTTTGAGTGAAAACCACACTATGGCACTCTCAGACCCAAAAATAGTAAAATAAAGGACACATCCAATGGTGAAAACCTCTCTGAGGCACCAGAGGATGAGGGGTTCAATCTTCCCCTTAGTGTTATTCATCAAGAGAATTCAACATTCTTAGTAGAAAAGTGTAATCCAGTCAACCTTGGAATAGAAGAAACACCACATATCACCTTCCATGTAGAATCACTCTTGACAGAAGAACATAAAATTCTAGCTGCATTCCTAAAACAAATATATATAAACTTTGCATGAACCTACGCTGACATGCCTAGTCTTGATCCAGAAGTTATGGTTCACCATCTAGCTATATATCCAAAAGAAAAACTAGTAAGACAAAAAATGAGAAAGATGCATCCACAGATAGCATTGTTGGTCAAGATGGAATTAAAGAAGCTCCTAGATGTTGGGTTCATACGGCCAATTGATTATCCCAAGTGGGTCTCAAATCTTGTACCTGTTTCAAAGCCCACTGGGGGCATCTCCATCTACATTGATTTCAAAGATTTGAACAAAGCATGTCCCAAGGAGGATTTCCCTCTCCCAAACATAGATATTATTGTGGATATGATGACAAGACATGAAATGCTATCACTAATGGATGGATTCTCAGGGTACAACCAAATCATGATAGCTAAGGAGGACCAACACAAAATGGCTTCCACTTGTCCATGGGGGACATATTGCTAGAATATGATACCATTTGGGTTGAAAAATGTAGGATCTACCTATCACAGGGACATGAAACTAATCTTCCATGATATGATTCAAAAAATGATGGAAGATTATGTGGATGACATATTGGTTAAGTCAAAGAAATTTTGAGATCACATAGCGGCATTAGGTTCCATCTTTGACAAGCTAGAAGAATACAAGGTTGGGCTCAATACAAAAAAGTGTGTCTTTGAGGTACAATCAGGCAAGTTACTAGGGTATATCATATCTATGAGAGGAATTGAGATAGACCCCACCAAAGTCAAAGCAATCCTTGAGATGGAGGCACAAGAGACATTAAATCAGTTAAGGGGTTTGCAGGGAAGACTCCAATCCATCCATCGATTCATAGCACAACTAGCAGATAAGGCTATCCCATATTCTCATCTACTCCACAAGGGGGTAGCATACAAGTGGGATATGAAATATGGCCAAGATTTCAACAAGATCAAGGAGTACTTGCTCACACCGCCAGTTCTCATACAACCGATTCCAGGAAAACCCTTGATCCTGTATATATCAACAACAACAACTCTTGGCACAACATGATGAAAATGCAAAAGAGAGCTATTTACTACATCAGTAGAACTATGGTGGGACATGAGCTGAATTAAACCTCCATTGAGAAGGCTTGCTTAGTAGTCATGTTCGCGGCATAAAAATTTAGGCACTATATGCTAGCACATTAGATAAAACTCATTGCAAAGATAGACCCTCTCAAGTATCTACTTTCTAAAGCAACGCTCATAGGGAAAATAACTAAATGGGTTATGATCTTCATAGAACATGACATTGAGTATGTAGAACTGAAGGCCATTAAAGGACAATCAATTATAGATTAGCTGGACGAAGCTCACTGATATATTCAGAGAACCCACTTGTATCAGAGTTCCCCAATGAGTCAATCTTTAACCTAAGTGTAGCAGATCACTAGAAAATGTACTTTGATGGATCCTACACACAAAACAAGTCAGAAGTTGGAGTCTTCTTCATTACACCACAAGGGGATTGAATACCTAAATCATATAAGTTATCATTTCCTTGCAAAAATAACATTGCAGAATATGAGGCTCTTGTCATTGCGCTGAGAATAGTAGTACAATGGCATATCATGGCACTCAAGGTCTATGGACACTCATAGCTTATCATCAACTAGGTAAATGATGAGTATCAAATGAAGGAAGAAAAGTTAACTCCATACATGAAACTAGTGGAAAGTCTCAAAGAGTTCTTGACTGATATCACATTCGACCAGATACCAAGAGAAAATAATAGAGTAGCAGATGCTATGGAAGCATTTGGATCGCTATTGGATATTCCACGTAACATCCCTAAGAAAGAATTCCTTGTAGAGTAGCTTCTCGTACCAGCATTCGAGGTACTAGAGTCTAAATTTGTGTGTGAAATCGTTGGTCCCGGTGATCCCTAGTATCATGATATATACACCTACTTGAGAATAGGAGTCCTCCCCGCTAATATCACCCCGAACCTTAAAAGAACATTTATCAAGAAATCATCTTGTTTTGTCATCTTAGGAGACACCCTATACCATAGGAGCATTGAAGGAACCCTTTTATGATGCCTAAATGCTAAGGAAGCTTTGACTGCTTTAATCGATGTACATAATGGCATTTGTGGGTCACATTTGAGTGGTATGACCTTGGCTAAGAAATTGTTGAGGACTAGGTACTATTGGCCTACAATGGAGAAGGAAGCTCATGACTATGTATGAAGGTGCTTGCAGTGTCAACAACATGGGGATCTCATCCATGCGCTAGCTCAGGAGCTTCACCTAATCATTACACCTTGGCCCTTTTCACAATGGGGGCTTGATCTCATCAACAAAATCACCCCCACCTCATCCAGTGGACATAAGTTTATCATCACCACCAGAGAGTACTTCACAAAGTGGGTAGAATCCATTCCCATGACCTACATCACAGGGAAGAAGATATCCAAGTTCATCATGAACTACCTAATTTTTTGCTACAGTGTCCCTCGGACCATTATCTTAGATAATGGGACACCTTTCAAAAACTAGGATGTTTGAGACCTATGCCAAAAGTTCAATATCCAACATCACTTTTCCACTCCATACTACCCCCAAGGTAATGGCCAAGCTAAAGCTACCAATAAAACCATCTTAAAAATCCTCAAGAAAATAGTCAATGACACTAGTTGTGACTGGAGCCTACAGCTAAATCCCACCTTATGTCCCTATCGAACAAGTATCTACACACCAATAGGTACAATCCCTTTCTCCTTGGTCTACGGATCAAAATCCATTCTCCCCATTGAGATAGAGCTCCCATCCTTGAGGATATCATTGCAAAATCTCGTTACAGATGAAGAATATTGGGTATCACATTTGAACAAGCTGGAACTATTGGATGAGTGGTGCATGGATGCCTTAAACCATTTGTAATTCTACCAAAATCGTCTCAAGTGAAGCTACAACAAGAAGATCAGGAGTCGGATATTTCAAGTCAGAGATCTTGTATTGAAGGAGAATTAAAAGAATGTACCAAATCCAAATAGTAAGGGAAAAATTGAACCCAAATGGTTCGTACCCTTCATCATCACAACAAGATACAAGTTAGGGGAATATCAACTATCAACACCTAAAGGTGAACCTCTGCAAGAGCCCATGAATAGTTCCCATCTCAAAAAGTTTTATGCCTAAACTTAAAAGGTATAAATCCAAGAATACAAAAAAATCAAAAAATTTAAAAATCCAAAAAAAGAAAAGAAAAAGGATTGAAAACAGCAAAGAAAAATTGTTCTCTAGTGAAAACCACTTCGTGGTGCTTTGGGCAAGTACCTTGGTGAAAACTTGGAAAATAGGCACCTTGTGAAAATAAGAACTTTCCATCCACCATGATCTTTGCGGCTTTTTATACATCATCCATCCATCATGCTTCCATATCTCCATCCATCACGCATCCGCGTTTGCATCATGGCTTGGTTCTGTGTTCATATCATGATCCCTCCTAGTACTACTTGGCATATTCCCAAGGTCATTTTGTCCTACCTATATCAGAGTAGTCTATCGCATCATGTTGGGGGTATGTTCTTATACATATATCTAATTGAATTTGTGTATATTCTTGATGTCCTTAAAATACAAAATTCCAAAAACATTCATAAAAAATCCAAAAATCCAAAAATAGGTCAAAAAGTCATTATGAAAAAGTAAAAAATAGAGTCGTCTTGTTGAACTATGGGTCTCTGAGCTCTAAATGTAGGAAATTTTGATCTTTGATCATCCCTTGAGACACTTAGGTCATTCCTTTAGGAGTCTATCACAATAAATTGGCAATCCATTTGTTCATATCTCATCAATAACTGAGTCTACATCAGTCAAAATACGTGGTCTCTTCGTGTATAATGTAGGCAAGGCTAATCTTTGATCAGCCCCTGAGGCCCCTAGGAGAGGTCTTTAGGTTAGGTTCTTGGTCAAAATCTTGGAAAACCCAAAAAAATTGGAAATTTGAAAATCAAAACATTTGCAAAACAACTTGAAAATACCAAAAATAGCCTCAAAACATTTTAAAACATCGAAAACATCCAAATATTTGAAAAACTCCATCTATCCCATCTTGCTTTCACCCGAAATAAGTCCTCTCACAATAAATCAATTGTCACCCTCAACCTTTGGTGAAACAATTGGAAACGAGTCTAGCAGGTTAAAAGTGAAAACTCAAACATCAAGGTCTCAAGTCTAGGTTAGTAAGTAAACAAGTTGTTCAACTCTTGGTATTAATAGCCTATCATCCAGTCTATACCAAATCATCTAATAACATCATGTCCTAGGATGTATCCTTCCTACAATGGACATCAACATCAAGCATCACTATAGTTTAGTCTTGGCTAGAGGTATGAAGAACATTAGCTTGTTTGTTTACTTGATATTTGTCTTTTGGCTTATCTTATTGCACTCATTTCGATGACCTCTCGATGATTTCCAAACAAAGGGATTTAGAGAGAAAGGAATGGGGCAACGATCATTATCTTTTTATCTGTTGTGCTTGTTGGATGTTCTTGTAATATAACCTTGGTCATGGCTACTCTATTTGATCTATAGGGAGGGTGTTTTAGGTGTCTTGTTGACCACATAGGAAGGCTTTCCTTTCTTTGTTTTGGTTTGAGATGTTTGGAATATCTGAACTGCATTATAAATGAGGTTTCGTATGTTATGCATGAATAGGAGTACTCCTATCTGATTGTCAAGTCAAATTCCATCATACTAGGTGCAACGCCATCCTAGTTCTATATACCCTGATGCATCATGCCTATGTGTGTTATCAAACATAAGGTAAGTAAGCCCTTTTAAAATTCAAATTCCTGATAAGCAATCCATCATCATTATCATCATCATCTAATAAATTATCATAGATCATGGGCTTGTTGGATCCTCTTGTCATCATCGCATTTCTTCTTTCTTCTCTCCGCGCTAACATGATACCATGACAATTAATCAAAAAAATCACCAATGCATCCATCCTACATCCACAAACCGTCGGCATTTTGTATATCATAATAGGAAAAACTAATCATCTCACATTCATTGCATTCACATCATCACATAATATAGATTGGTTATTCTAATCATCCCATTTACATCCATTGCATAATCATATATGCATCATCATATCATACATGAAAAAGATGCTAAAAAAGAAATTAATCCATGACATCCATAAACATCTACACAATCATACATACATTGCATTATATAGAATCACATTGCATATAGAAAAGTAAACACATCCATCCATAATGCATAAATAAAATAGGACACATCTCATAATGAATCAATCATATCATATATATATCAAAATGAAAAATCTGTCATGGTACAAAATCAAGATCATGTATGTGTATCAATCAAATGTATACAATTCCCATGGGGCTATCAAAAATGAAGCCTGTGGATCTCAAAAAGAATGTTGCTGATCAAAACTATCTGAGCTAGCCCTGGTGGCTGCTCCCCTCACTCGCCTATCTCTCAGCCCTGTCATCTATCTTCCTCATACCATTCCGCTGAGAGTACCCTGGTACTCAAGCTATTAAAGGTACAACCTACCAATAATGGAGCCTATAATCCTCGGCCTCCCATAGTGCCTCGCGGTACATTCATGTTGGGACTGTCCTACCCTGTGAGGAGGTTGTCATACTCTCTAGCTATTGTCATCTACCGACCTCCTAGGCCAGCTATAGCTCTATCGTTTGTTGTTGTTGTCTCTCATAATCTCGCTCGGTAGTGAGGGCATGGACCTGATGTCTAGCCTAGTCCCTCTCTACTATAACAGTCTATAACTAAGCTTGTATCCCCTGTATCTGCCCCTATAAGCTCTATAACTACCCCTGAAGCTATTGAATCTGGGCATCTCTCTGATCTGGTTGTAGTGGCTAAGGTGGCTATGGCAATGGCTACTGATCTCTCAATGGTGGTTGTTGATCCCTTGGCAGTGGCTACTAATCCCTTTGGCCTCTCTAATTAGGCTATCATGGGGGTGGTCCTCCTCCTCCTCCTTCTCCTCCTATTGGAACCTGTCCCCTCCTAGCTATCTTGCCTTGGGGTCTTCGCTATGGAGTGCTACCCCTAGAACTATCAATCAGATGGGAGGCCTAACCTAATCATCATAGGAACGTGTGGTGCCTAGATCTACATATCCCTAATTGTAGGCCCATGGCCTAGCCACCAGCTATTTGACACTATTGACTAAATCTGAATTTGGGATCGTTCTGACCCCATGTGGTCTCTCTAGTGGACCGAGTGAAGATAGCCATGTACTGATCATCTGACTTGTCCTGGATGTCCCTGAACTGTTGGGCTACATTGTCTAGTAGGTAGCACTTGATGATGGTGTGCTTGCACCCCTACATCAGTCTATCCTGCCTGGCATAGAATAACTACTGAATTTCATCATACTAGATTGGAATCTGTAACCAAGGTCTCTAGGTGAACACTTTCATCTCGTCGAAAACCCTCTCCCAATGAGGAAGACCTACTTGTCTTGTGTGTCTCAATGTGATTCTGCCCTGATAACTCCAAACAGCTGGGTCATCAGGCTCAACATCGACCACTGTAACCATCAGATGAAGCACGTCAATGTGCTCCTAGGCCCAGATGTGCAATAATGTGATGCTGGTCCCAATCGCTCGACTGTCACAATAGGAAAACTCATACAAATCATGATATAATGATGCTAACATAATTGGTCCCCAAGAAAACAAGGTCCTCCTAAATAGCATATGCTCCCAAGCCAAACCCCATCCCAGATTGAAATATCGACCTCACCGATCTGAAACAACTAGTCCTGATATGATCGCGGCCACAATCAGCTAAAAAGTCAACACTCAACCTCTATAATACTCAAGATCAATCTAACCCTTGGTAAATACGATCTCAATTGTCCCCATGATCTCATAGCATGCATTGGTGTCAGCATCCATGTCATATATAACTCGATCACCGTGTATCAGCAATCGAAGGATCCTCCATATGTCCTCTAATGTGATAGTCACCTCGCTAGTGGGAAGATGAAATGATGAGGTCTCACTATGCCACCTCTCTGCCAATGTAGTCATCATAGCTAGGCGGGTCCTCACGCTGGACATGTAAGCAACGTACCATAGGCTGATCGTGCCAAGGTGCTCATGTAGTAGCTTGTGTAATCCACTCAATCTGCTTAGCACTGAGGGTTAGTGCTCGCATGAATGCACAAGCTCTCTATCCTCCTGCACCCATGAATCCACATTGTCAAATTTTGTAAAAAGACTAGACCTAGTTTGAAGTTTTTGACACTAAAATAGAAAATGCATCGCTATTTGCAAAGGCATCACTCTTTGAAAACTCCAAACAGTGACGTTAGAACCCCCAAAGTTCAAACCAAGCCACGGTGTCGTTGTTTGCATGCTCAGGCCTATTTGACCTAAAACCCTAAAAACCTAACTGAACCGCGGTGTCGCTAGTCACATTTGCATTGCCCTTTGCCTTTTGGAGCCCTAGGACCAAATTGCAATGTGGTGTTGCAATAAGCAGTAGCAGTGCTATTTAACCCCTAATGTCACTAATTTTACACCTTTAGCGTCACTATATAGCAACGCTGAGGGTTTTGACTTTTCAAAAGGTAATAAATGCACTCAAAAAATGGAATTAAAGGTCAAGTTAGGATAACATACTAGTGGTTATGTGCCTGGAGGTCTTTGGTAGACTCAAAATCGCTCGAAAATGTGTTGGGGAAGCACTCTTTGTGCCATTATGCAAGAGGGTCAAAGCTCAAAACATTGAAAATTTCAAGGTATAAATGTGAAAATGAATGGAAAATGATGCCTCATTAGCTATTTAAGCATGAAAGTTAGGGTTTTTTTACCCTTTTTAGCCATCAAACTAGGTTTTTATGGCCCCAACCCCATTTTTTACCCAACCAAAGCTCATTTCAAGTCTTTTTCTCATGTTTTGGCACGTTTTCAACATCTTGGGGCCTTTTTGGACCCATTGGATGACTTGTCCTCTTTTTTCAAGAAACCACCCAAAAATCCAAATTTGTGTCCAATCTCTCGAGGGAGCAGTATACCAGCGTAATTCTTTCGCTGGGGTAGTAGTGGGGCATCCAAAAAATCAGAAAATATTTGAATTTTGATCTCGGCAAGGTTATTATTTGAACCATCATAGCAGGTACATTGTTTCAAAGAGGGGGAAAATGTAGACATTCAAATTATCTTGATTGATATCATGCACTCAATCTTGATTTACTAACTCCAATTTGTCCTGAATCACTTCTTTACTAACCAATTAATTAAATAATCCTTATTTAATTAATTCATCACAATTCCTCTATTAATTATATAAATCAACTTTATTTGATTAAATCATTATCTTCTTTTAATTGAATAAATCATTTTATTTGATTAAACCTAATGTTCCTCTTTTAATTAAATAAATCCCTTTATTTGATTAAATCATAATCTTCCTTTGATTAAATAAATTAACCTTTTATTTGATTAAATCTATTATCATCCCTTTTAATTAAATAAATCAAACTTTATTTAATTAAATCTAATGTTCATTATTCCTCCCATTTGATTTAAATAAATCTAAAAATCTAAGTCAAATGTCATGTCAACTAACTTCCATCTAAGTTAATTAAATCCTAATTAATTCTAACTCTAATCCATCAAATCCTCTAGATTTTGCAACTTGCAAAAGTAAATCAATTTAATTGATTTATTAATTCTTCTATTTCATTCAAAAGTGGCATCTCTTTGGAATATTCCTCCAATTTGAAATCTCCCTCCCAAAAGGACTTGTCCTCCAACATGGCATTTATAACTGTTACATGTCCTTTTTCTTGAGCCAAGTGGCATTAACTCTTCTTCCATCTCTTCCTCCATAAGCTAAGTTTCAAATTTCAAATTTCCACCTAATTGCATTTATCATGCACATTGATCAAAATGTGCTCCACCTCTCTTCAATAGCATGTTGACAAATGGCACATTGTTATTGGTTAATATTTTGTCTCACATCCTTCGTGTTTCTCATTCCTCCATCCTCCTTTCTTATAAATGGAGGACTCTTCTATTGATTTTGGATCCACAACTTGAGGCAAAGTCACTATCTACATATTTGAAGAAAATTTCATCCATTTTCATCAAAGTTATCATAGCATCTCATCACCATAGCTAGGTTATTGAGAATTTTCATTAAGGATCACATTGTTCATCATGAAAGCTTGCAAGGAATTTGGAAAGGGCTTCTTTCCACATCAAAGTAGAACCAATTCCGCCATGGGATGTTGGGTTTGAGTATTTGAATAGGATTTAAATAGCTTTCATTTGGTTTCTTTTCTTTATTTCTTGTTCATTTTGATTTGAATGAATCTCATGGGGAATGCTAGTTTAGATTTGTTTATTGACTAACATTGTTTTATTTGTCTATGTTTGAGCAGGTCTAGAGCTACCATTTACATAAATATATAAGTATGATAATAGTATATAAAATGAATTGTCATCAACCCCTACTAGATCAGACCATGTGAACAATGCATGAGAAGACAAAGTAAAATAAAAAATAAAATTGGGTCAACATTGAAGGGAAGCCAAAATGCCCCCAACACTTTGCATCGTCCCCAATTTTGTCAAAAAACAATCACAAACATAGAAGAGTGATGATACAAATAGAAGAAGGTTTACAATATAAAAACCACACCTATATCCAAGCACCAACAAGGGTGACAAGGGTCATCCAGGCACACATAACATGATCATGGGGGAACACATCACAACACGCACACATGTATTCTAAAGATAAAGAAGGGTCCTCCTCCTAACACTGGTCAACCAAGAGGTCATCTACTTCCCACTCTAGATCATCATAGGGGGAAGGAGGATGAGCTCTCAGTGGTGGAATGTTAAGAGGAGTGTCTGACCCTCCCGCAACAAGGGCTAAGGAAGAGGGCCTCACAAGGTCCTCTCCACTAAGCTCTTGTGGACCTAAGGTCAGCGATTTTGCGAAGATCGTTAACAAGACTAGAACTTCGTCCAAAGTGTTAAACATGCACTTTATAGGAGTGACATGTTTTACCTCAATGAACTGAGAAGGCTATGCCTGGGATTCACCGTTAGGCTCGCCAAATGATTTAGGAGTAGTGTTGAAATCAGGGGAAGCCTAGTCTAGTTCTGTCACTGGGACAGAACAAGTCAGTGTGGGACAACCTTTTAGAGAAGGTGGAATCCTCTTGCATCCTCCATTGTTGGAAGGAACACTCTCTACCTTCTCCTTTGGAAGGGAATCCGAACTCACCACTAAAGAGGAAAGAGGTGTGGAGGAAGAGGAGGAAGAGAAAATTGCAATAGATACCACCGAAGTGTTCATCATATCTACACGTTTCAAGAAAGGTGGGACATTTGAAAGGGACATTGAAACAATGTAAGCTCCACCAAAGGAGTGATGAACACCTACACCTTTTTAGGGTCAGGCACATTCATACTCATAGCGGAAGCTGGAAGCGATAGGGAGCTAGATTGAACAAAAGCAGAGGAGAGAAGAGAGGAGGACATGGCAAGAGGCCCTAATACAAGGGAAGTTGTCTCCTCTTCCTTCCTCTATAAGGTGGCATAATCATCCATGAAATCCTTTCATTGGCACTTGTGCTCATGCGCAAGGCGATTTTTTTGACTCTTTGAACCAGAGGCTAGAGGTTGTGATAGAACAGAAGGCTCTTGCTTGGCCATGGGAGTGTCCACTACAATTTTTTCTAGTGGAGGAATAGACTCCTGAATGGGAGTAGGAGGAACAAGGTGAGAAGCAACGAGGAGATTCGGCTCTAATGCCTTAGTAGCAGGCCTCTTCCCATTTACTGCTTTTGGAGTAGAAGTGATAGGAGGTTGCAAATTCTAAGACGCAGAGGATTCCCCATGGGGGCCTTTCTTTCAACTATATTGAATGGGCCTAGGCTCCGTGGATAGAACAAGAAGTTCAAACGCAAGATGCTTGGGATTTTTCCAAGCAGGAACCACAGGATTCTCTCACAAATGTGGAATGAAATCTAATGGCATTACAATGGGGCAAGAGGAAGCGTCAAACTAAACAGCAAAAGAAGGAGGATCCCAGGACCGCTTCTCTTCTTCCTTTCTATGTGCCTTGGTGACATCACTGTCAGCTTTTAAGTAAGCCCTATGTGAAATAGCATAAGGTGATGGAGGGTATCTCACTTTAAGCCTTAGATGTCCTTTCTTATAATTTTGATAATTTTGGTACAAAAGGTCCTTCCTAGGTGGAAGAGGACCAATAGGTGCAGGCCAAGAGTAATCCAAGGAGTAACCATCATGGGCAATTGGTGGTTTATAACCGGTGTCATGAATCACATACAAAAAACCATCATGGATAAATTTTAAACATTTATGCACAATCGAGGGTACAAAATTCATAGCTAATAACCAAGGGATACCAAGCTTCACTCTAAAGAGTTTAGATCTAGGGATTATATCGAACAAGAGCTTCACAAATTTAGGTCCAACCAAAACAAAAAAAATGATACTACATAAAGGGGTACAGAAAGTATGTCATGTGTGCGGATGGTGCTGATAGGTGCATCATACCCATCTTTGTGCAAAAAGTTGATTAGCATGATCTCCTCAGTTATGATGTTTACTTAGGATGTCAAATCAACAAGAAGACCTGCTACAATGTTTTTGTTGATTCGTGCAGGGATGTAGAAAGAAGATGGTTCCCTATTAAAACCCATCAGAAAATCCTATTTAAGTGAAGGTTATACCAATACCACTGCTCATAGGCTACGTAGAGGGGAAAGGTTGATGAAAGAAAGAGGCCATCGCATGCAATGAATGACACTCTCTCGGAACCCTCCAAAGGTTGCTAGGCAGGATAGTGACCCAATTAAGGTTTCATTACACAACACTTTCAGAACCTTCCAACTACAACTACTAGGGGTCACAAGTTGGGTTGTAAGGAAAAAGCCTCACAACACTCCTAGAATATGAGGAAAGGAGCTTTTAGTATCACAAAATAGAACCAAAATGGTTCACATCAGATTCACCAAAAATGTAAGAGAGGGGGACCAACCGCATTCAAGGCCCTAGGTCATGAAGAACCAAGAGCGGAAGGCTACCCTAACTTACCTCACTCTAAAGGAATGTCTTGAAATGAGGGATGAGAATGATGAGGATTATAAGGCCCTTCAATCACTCTGCAAACCTGAAATATAGAGTGGGGCTAGGCGAGCTAGTTTTCAAGTTCAACACTGTACCTTAGGTAGCACTCTTCTTGAGGATGAAAGAGCAGTTCTGGGATGACATCATGGTGCTCTGGCCTCTCTTAGGTGCATTGGCATCCATATGACCAGAGGTTCAAAAATACAGTAAGAACCACCAAAAAATGAGTTGACGACCTAGCTAGTGATTTTTAAGAGGACAAAACAAAACTATGAAGTAAGAGAAGTACAAACGAATGTGATAAAGTAGGTATATTAAAGCTAAGGTGACAAATATGATCTCACAAAAGAGCTTATTCATCAGCTAAATACCAAATGCACATCAACCTACACACAAGAAAGAGGAAAATTGTTGGGGTGTTGTATAGGGGTCTGCCTCAGTCAAACCCTTGCTTTGGTGTTTCCACCTCCACGAATAGCAAAGATAGCAATGATAGAGAAAATTATAATAAACAAGGAAAGAATGTAGAGAACACAATAAACACTACAAATAGTAATATGCTACTCAACCAAATCGTAGAGGAGAGGAGTTAAAATTCTTACCATCTCCACCAAGAGCTCACTAGCTAATGGAGGAGAAAAGATGACTCAAGCCCCTGCTGCAATTGTTTGTTCCACACTTTCTCTATGAAGTTGATGGAGTGTTGTTGTTGCTACTATGGAGCGCCAAAGTGTTTCTTGGGAGTGAAAATGAGAGTTGATAATGCAATAAGTGAATGCTAGAATGCTTAGGGAGTGCAAAAAGAAGATGTATTAGAAGGAGAATGGAAGAATTTGAAGAACGGAGAGAATCTGCCATATTTAGGTCAGTAGTTCGAAGAGGGACATTACAACTTGATCCCAATGGGAAGTGTAACGCCTCAGCTTTAAACGTAGGAATCCATTAGGGACATAAGTGTGCCACGTAGACATCTGCACACTATGCAAGTGTCCTCGATAGTTATTCTTCTACCGACGCAAAAGACAGATACCAAGTGGAACGAAGGCAGTAGGTTGATGTGGATTTTCATCTTCAGATTTGATTTTCTAAGGTGAGGAAGTGTAAAAGGGGAATTTTTGTAAGGAGTGCAAATTCGCACCTATACAATTACAAATACACTACAAAGTAAGATAACAATAGGAATTTCAAAAACTAAGAAAGTAGATATATTACCTAGTTGAACTAGATTTGATATGTGGTCAAATTCAACTGATGAATCCATTTGTGTTAGTTCTAATGCCGTCAGAGGGTGATATGTGTGAAGTGGGCTAAGATAACTTAACAACCATTTTTCAACCCACTCCTTTGACTCAAAATCATCCCAGGCTTGCATTGTACATGAAGAAAAAAAGCATACCATCTTCCATGTATTGATACTCCATGAACCTACATCTAAGCTAAGGAAAGAGTGTAGCTCACTCGATCTTGTCAATGTACAAAAATCCTCATATGGTGCAATATTAGTATCATCCATCAACTGAAAAAATCTATGAACTAAAGATGTACCTTCATTACCTAGACCCATTGAAGCATTACACCACTCGATGATTGATTTTGCATCTATCAACTTTGCATTGTCTTTATACTTTAACTCTTCTCATGCTAATGCTCTTTTCACACATGCTCCTGCACCATCATGCTCCCCCTTTCCATGCCCAGCCTCACAAAAGTTCCACATATGTTGAACACATGTAATGACATGCATCCTGCACAACCAGTAGAACACGCAAGAGTTCTTGAAGTGTGTTGCACAGTTATCTGACCATATTATATGCTAATTGTATGTTATGCCCCTCTAAGCCAAATCCTTGTAGAACATATTGAAGCAACCTTGCATGAACTCTAGAGAATGTGTGTGATCATCACTAATATAAAAGTGATACTCCCTCAATACCTTCCTTTGGTCTTCTGTACTATCAGCTGCATGAATGAATGCTATGTGCACAACTATCAAAATATATGTGGAGTTATAATATTGTGATTGCACCTCACGTGTGATTGTAGAGTGTAGTTCTATGCAAATTCTACCACTAAAACTATGTTGTACCAACTGGAAAAGTGTCCTTGCATATCTTGAATTGTGTGTCCAACCATCGGGTTCTATGGGTATTCCTTGCATACTCATACACTATATTGTCATGAAACATGGACATAAACTGATACATTGGAATCTTTTGAATAACCAAATCACACCTTTTTGCTTGATTACCACCTTTTGTAATGTATGCCACTATTTTATACTTCCTAAACTCTACTAGTTTATGTCCCACCTCATGTGTGCTTTCCATATGTTAACATACTGGCAAACACTGCAAGCCACCGCAACATTGACATGAACCATCCAAGCATAGTTTCCTATAGAATATCTATCCATCCTCTATTTCACATAAATTTTTTGATAAGAACTCTCTTGAAGATGTTGGTGGGACTTGTATGCCACAATCTTATAAAACATCGTTAGTATGCAAATGTAAATATATAGAACAATAAGCATCATAATGGTTAGAGAATTCAATATGTAGTCTACAACAACCAGTAGTGTGTGTGTGATTTATCTTGACATAAAAAGGTTTAAGCATTTCAAAATATCTTTGAGAAATTTGAATTTGAGGATAATCTTGTTGAAATTTATGAAAAAATTGGGTTTGAATTGTATCCAAAAAATGCTTTGGATGTGGCTCACAGTTCTGACTACCGATTCTCATTCATACCACATCTCTTTGATTTAGAGATGGCCTTGTGCTATTCTTCCAATAGTCTTCAATTAGTGTTCTCAATGCTTCAACAATTGGTTTATCTTTTCGTGGTAGTCTCCCCGAGAATGCCCATAATTTATTTGAATCGGTGCCCTCAATTCTTTGTTTCCTTTGAACGGATCTTGATAAAGTTTTTCTATTAATTCTCATTTGTTCACTTGTCTTTCTAATGAGATGATATCTCCTTGTTTGACTACTTACCAAAGTTGATGTAATGACACATCAAGTGACATTACTATCCTTTAAGCATGAGGTCTTACCCACACTCTCATAAGAATCCATTAGATTCTTCACAATAGTTTTTTCACTTGAAGCATTCGATGTTCTCAACCCAAGAATCTTCATGATGTTTTTATACTTTATAGTCCACATCATTTCAACAAATAGTTGACATCTTGCAGTCTCATTTATCCTTTCAAAGAAAATTTTCAAAATCTTATCAGCATATCTTCTACAAGTGTGTGCTGGAATCTTACCTTCCATGTGCTACAAAATATTCCCATCAATATTAATCAAATACTTTGGCTTTCTATGCAAAATTCTAGGTGGTGTTCTCCTAGGTACATACATCCCAACATTAGGAATTTCATCAATATTTAAGTGAGATGGGCTAGATCATGTACCTTCGATCGAGGGTGGAATAGACGACATACCTTGAGGTTGAAATGGGGATGATGGTGTACCTTCTTCGTCAAATCTAAGTGATGATGTACTCTCAACTTGAGATGTGGTGGATGGTGTCCCTTCATCTTCACTTGCGGTAGATGGTGTCCAACCATATTCACTTGCGGTAGATGGTGTCCAACCATATTCACTTGTGGTAGATGGTGTCCAACCATATTCACTTGCGGTAGATGGTGTCCAACCATATTCACTTGTGATAGATGGTGCTCCTCCATATTCACTTGTGATAGATGGCATCCCTCCATATTCACTTGTGTTTAATGGTGTCCCTTCATATTCACTTGCGGTAGAGGGTGTGTCTCCAACTACGGTTTCCTACTCTATCTTAGAATGATGCTTTTGTATTCATGCCCTTTGTGCCACCAATTCCTTTTCTTCTTTTGATGGTTGAGGTTCCTTTTCAATTGGTTTGTTTTCATCAATTGTATCCAATTTCTTCTTCTCACGATATTCCCTCACCAATTCTCTATTTTTTTCTTTATCGGTTTCATACTCTTTTTCTATTGGTTTATTCCTTCTCATTTCCTTAGCATGGAAGATAATTTTACCTGTAGCATGGTAATGAGACAAATGTTAGTTCTTAAAAAATGAATTGATACAAATAAATGAAATATATTTCATTCAGGGATTCATACAAAGGTAATGTAGAAGAGTATTTCTAGCATAGACAAAGGTCACATGAATTTTTCTGATGGAATGCCTTAAAGAAATGTGGTAATGTGGCATGCCATGATTACAAGATAGGATCAAAATGGAAGCATGTGAATTGTTTGACAATAATTTTTTCATAGAAATGTATGCAAACTGTTGTAGCATTGACAAGCTAGTGAGCTTGGCAAGCTAGTGAACTCACTAGCTTTCCAATTTGGTAGGGTTGATGGGGACTCATGATGATGTAAATCACCATGATTCCCCATTTCTATGAGGCATTTTTTCACGCTTCCTCTACCTTGTCAACCCTAATGAATTGGCAAGGTAGGGGCAGCGTGAAAAAATGCCTCATAGAAATGGGGAATCATGGTGATTTCTCATAGAAATGGGGACTAATAGTGATGTAAATCACCATGATTCCCCATTTCTATGAGGCATTTTTTCATGCTGCCCCTACCTTATCAACCCTATCGAATTGGCAAGCTAGTGAGCTCACTAGCTTGTCAATTCAAAAGGGTTGAAAAGGTAGGGGTAGCATATGCCTCATAGAAATGGGGTCTCACGATGATTCTATGAGGCATACACTGCCCCTACCTTGTCAACCCTATCAATTTGGCAAGCTAGTGAGCTCACTAGCTTGCCAAGCTAACTAGCTTGCCAATTTGGTAGGGTTGACAAGGTAGGGGTAGTGTATGCCTCATAGAAATGGGGTCTCACGGTAGGGTTGACAACGTAGGGGTAGTGTATGCCTCACTAGCTCACAAGGTCTCATCGTGAGACCCCATTTCTATGAGGCATACACTACCCCTACCTTGTCAACCCTACAGAATTGGCAAACTAGTGAGCTCACTAGCTTATCAATGCTACCACATTTTGCATACATTTCTATGTAAACATTATTGTCAAACAATTCAAATGTCATATCCATGCTTCCATTTTGAGCCATGATTGCAAGATAGGCTGCACCTTTCCCCATGTTGCTAACTTAGCCTTGAATAAAGAGTCTTGAAATAGTGGAGAGAAGGGTTAGAATCCCTTGTAGGTAGACTAATCAAGGAAACAATTAAAATATATCACAACATAAGTGATGAAGTAGGTCTAGTGATGAGGTAATTTTAGAAATAGAGATGAAAACCAAAATAGATTCAAAGATCTATCAATTTGGGAGTATATTCCAATTTTGTAGAGACATGTATGGAAAATTTGGTAGCATAGACAAGGCAATCAGCTACTTGGTATAACTGTTTGACAAAATACCTCAATGAGATATGTCCTCGTGGACTATAATGATTGTAGGATATGCAAAAAATAGATTTATTGAAAAGGATTTAGAAAATTTCAAGCATATGCAAATTGTAGGTGTAAAACAAAACTCAACTACATTTTCCAACATCCCCCATGCCTATACCAAAATGAAAGATTTGGAGAGTGGTATGGACATCCATATTAAAGGATTGAGAAATGATGTATTATTTTACTTCCTTATAACTTATGTCATATATGTGTGTATACAAAATGTGGAAGCATACACAAGGTAATTCAATTGTTTAACAAAATGCCTCAAAGAGATGTGGTTTAAAAATCTAATTGGCAAGTGTAAAGAATTGTGTAATTTAAAATGTGCATTGACAAGCTAAGGTTATAATGACAAATAAACAATGATCAACATGGAATATGCAAAATAACAAAAATGAAAGAGAATTTGTAAAGACTTCACATACCTAAGAAACTAGAGTTTCAAATGGAGGAGTTCTACCCAATTATGTAGCCTTTGCTTCTTATTTCTTCAAACTCCTTAACAATTTTACTTTTTCAAAAGCTTTTTCCCCTCCAAAATTCAATTGTATATCACTCTTGAATGGAATTCAGACTTGAATTGATATTATATGCCTTTCAAAGTGAAAACTCTGCTATTTCATGCAAAGGTGGTGGAAAGATCATTAAAAAGGTGGTGGAATGTAAAAAACATGCATGCACACTTCACAAAATCATCAAAAATGTTTTTTTGTCAGAGCACATGTAGAACTAGGAGAATATGTAGAATGTGGGCCTTGAGATCATGGGTATATTGATTTTTTTACCATTTTTAGAGTAAGAAACAATGCACTCGCATTTTAACGTGAGCATGTTATGTCTTGCTAAAAGAACAACCATATCTCTTCTACTTTAAAATGCACTCGCATTATGAGAAAGCAAATTTTTTACATGTTTCTTTTCTCTCTCTTTATCTATATCCTATACCATCAACCCTTAAACCATTAAACCCTCTACCCTCTACCCTCTATCTCTCTCCCACTCCATCCCTCTCTCTCTCTCTCTCAAGTCTCTCCCTCCTACCCCCTCTCCCTCCTACCCTCTCCTCCCTCTCCTTTCTAAGTCTCTTCTCACTCACTCACTCCTATTCTCTCTCCCCCACCTCTATCCTTAACCCCTAAATCCTTTACCCTCTAATTCCTTAAACCCTCTTCAATCCTCTACTCCTCTATCTCTCTCTCCCAATTCTCCATCTCTCTCTCTCTCTCTCTGGGTAAGTCTCTCCTCTCCTACCCTCTCCCTCTCTGCATTCTTTTCTCACTCCACTCACTCCTATCCTATCCCTCTATCCTCAACCCTCTACTCACCATCTATCTCTCCTCCCACTACTCCTCCCTCCCTCTCTCTCTCTCTCTCTCTGGTGCCCCTCCCTCTCCTAATTCTCTCTCTCTCTCTCTCTCTCTCTCTCTCTCTCTCTCTCTCTCTCTCTCTCTCTCTCTCTCTCTCTCTCTCTCTCTCTCACTCATATCTCTCCTCCTCTACCTCTTAACCTCTACCCTCTACTCCCTACTCCTTAATCCTAAATCCCACCTCTACCCTAAACCCTTAAACTCTCTACCTCTTAATACCTCTATCATCTCTCTCCCCACTCTCCCTTCTCTCTACTCAAGTCTCTCCCCTCCCCCACCCCTCTCCCTCTCCTCCCTCTCACTCACTCCTATCTCTCTCCCCTCTACCCTCAACTCCTTAAATCCTCTACCTCTCTACCATTAAACCCTTAAACCATCTACTCCTCTAATTTATATCTCTCCCCACCCTCCCTCTCATCTCCTCAATCTCTCTCCCTCCCACCCCCTCTCCTCTCAAATCTCTCTCTCTCTCTCACTCACTCACTCCTCTTCTAATCTCTATACCCTCTACCCCTCTACCACCCTATATCCTCCTCCCACTCCCTCCCTCTATCTCCCCACCTCCCTCCTACCCCCTCTCCCTCTCAAATCTCTCTCTCTCACTCACTCACTCCTTCTCTCTATACCCTCTACCCTCTACCCTCTATCTCTCTCCCACTCCCTCCCTCTCTCTCTCTCTCTCAAGTCCCTTCCTCCTACCCCCTCTCTCTCTTAAGTGTATCTCTCTCACTCACTCACTCCCATCTCTCTCAAGTTAAGTTGCCAATTTCACCCACTAGCTTGCCAATTCGGTGAAATTAGCAATGTAGTGGTCTGTTTGCAAAAATGGGTCCAAGAAATGAGGTCTCCCAATGAGACACCATTTCTTGGACCCATTTTTTCAAACAGGACAAGTTTGGTTGCCAATTTCACTGAATCGGCAAGCTAGTGGGCCCACTAGCTTGCCAATTCAATGAAATTGGCAATGTAGTGGACTATTTGAAAAAATGGATCTAAGAAATTGGGTCACCTAGTGATGTAAATCACTGAGAGACCCCATTTCGTGGACCCATTTTTACAACATGCCAAGTTAGGTTACCAATTTCACGAAATTGGCAAGCTAGTGGGCCCACTAGCTTGCCAATTCGTTTGAAATTGGAAATGTAGTGGCTTGTCTGAAAAAATGGGTCCAAGAAATGAGGTCTCCTGATGATGTACCCCATTTCTTGGACCCATTTTTTTTCAAACAGGCTAAGTTATGTTGCTAATTTCACCGAATTGGCAAGCTAGTGGGCCCACTAGCTTGCCAATTTAGTGAAATTAGCGATGTAGTGGCATGTTTAAAAAAATGGGTCCAAGAAATGGGGTCTCTTGGTGATGTAAATCATTAGGAGACCCCATTTCTTGGACCCATTTTTTCAAACAGGCCATGTTAGGTTTCCAATTTCACC
>VDFB02252616.1:197386872-197494493 GCA_007258455.2 Sequoia sempervirens
CTCACACTCTCACTCACTCATTCTATCTCTCTCCCCTACCATCTATCTCTCTCCCACTCCCTCCCTCTCTCTCTCTCTACATCATTGGGAGACCCATTTCTTGCACCCAAAACCCTCAAACCTAAACCCTTAAACCCTCCACCCTCAATTCTCAATTCTCAACCCTCAACCCTTAATCCCTCAATCCTTAACCCTCAAACCCTAAACCATCAACCCTAATACCCTCTACCCTATACATTGGACCCTCAACCCTAATCCTTCGACCATATGTACCCTCAACTCTGATCCCTCAAACCAATACCCTCAACCCAATACCCTAAACCATCAACCCTATAGGTCCTCAACCCTATACCCTCAATTCTCAACCCACTACCCTATACATTAGATCCTCAACCCTCATATATATTTGTCCCTCCCTCCTCTTCTCTCTTTCTTTCTATCTCACTTATCCCTCCATCTCTCTCTCCATCCCTCCCTCCCTCTCTACCTTAATCCATCAATGTATACCCTCACCCCTTAAACCCTTAAAACCTCAACCCTAAACCCTCAACCCTTAAACCCTCTACCCTCTACCCTCAACCCAATACCCTCTACCCTCAACCCTAATCTCAACCCCTAAAACCCTTAAACCCAAGTAAATCCCTTCTACCTCTAATCCCTCAACCATCTTGGACTCCTAATCCCCTCACCAAACCTCAACCCTTAAAACCCTAATCCCTCAACCCTCTATAACCTCTACCTCCTATACATTGTACCCTCAACCTTAATTCCCCAACCATATAATTCTCAATCTCTACTCCTCAACCTTAAACCTCAACCCCAACCCTTAAAACCCTAAGTACTCCAATACATTAAACCCTCAACCCTCAATTCTCAACCCTCAACCCTTAATCCATCAATCCTCAACCCTCAAACCCTAAACCCTCAACCTCGATACCCTCTACCCTATACATTGAACCCTCAACCCTAATTCTTCAACCATATGTACCCTCAACCCTAATCCCTCAACCCTATATCCTCAACCCAATACCCTAAACCATCAACCCTATAGGTCCTCAACCCTATACCCTGAATTCTCAACCCTCTACCCTATACATTGGATCCTCAACCCTCATATATCTTTGTCCCTCCCTCCTATTTTCTCCTTCTCTCTATCTCACTTCTCCCTCCATCTCTCCATCCATCCATTCCTCCCTCTCCACCCTAATCCCTCAACCATATACCCTCAACTCTTAAATCCTTAAACACTCAACCCTAAACCCTAAACCCTCAACCCTCAACCCTCAACCCTTAAACCATAACCCTTAAACCCTCTACCCTCTACCCTCAACCCTTAAACCCTTAAACCCAAGTAAACTATCTACCCTAATCCCTCAACCCTTTTGACCCTTAAACCCTCAACCCCCAACCCTCAACCCTCAACCCTCAACCCTTAAACCATAATCCCAATACCCTAATCCCTCAACCCTATAGATCCTCAATCCTATACCCTGAATTCTTAACCCTCTACTCTATACAATGGATCCTCAACCCTCATATATCTATGTCCCTCCCTCCTCTTCTCTCCTCTCTATTTCTCTTCTCCTTCTATCTCTCCATCCATCCATCCCTCCCTCTTTACCCTATTCCCTCAACCTTAAACCCTCATCCCTTAAAACCTTAAACACTCAACCCTAAACCCTCAACCCTCAACCCTCAACCCTTAAACCCTAAACCCTTAAACCCTCTAACTCTCTGAATCTCCTACCCAATACCCTCTACCCTCATCCCTAATCCCTCAACCCCAAAACCTTGAAACCCAAAAATCCTCTTCCCTAATCCCCTCAACCTTCTCAATTCCTTAATCCCTCAACCTCAACCCTATAATTCTACCTACATTGACCTCGGCCCTAATCCCCAAAACCCTATACCTCAACTTTCTACCTCAACCTTTAAACCTCTAACCTCTCAATCCTAAACCCTAAATACTCAAATCTCTACCCTCTACTCATCTACCCTATACACAACCTTCAACCTCAATTTCAACCTCAACCCTTAATCCTCAATCCTCAACCTCAACCCCACACAATTCTCTACCCTATACATCAGCCCTCAACCCTAATCCTTCCCAAACTATATTGACTCCCTCAACCCCTAATCCCTTAACTATATACCCTCAACCCAATAACCTAATCCTTCAACCCTATAGGTTTTCAATCCTATACCCTCAATTCTCAACCCTCTACCCAATATATTGGATCCTCAACCCTCATATATCTTCTTCCCTCCCTCCTCTTCTCTCCTTCTCGCTATCTCACTTCTTCCTCCATCTCTCCATCCATCCATCCCTCCTCTACCTCACTTTCAACCCTAAAACCACCAACCCTAAACCCTCTACTCCCAACCCAATGCCTCTACTCCTCAACCCTAATCCTCTCAACTCTTAAACCATTAAACCTAAGAAATCCCCTATCTTAATCCATTAACCTCAACCCTTTAATCTTCTACTCCTTCAACCTCTCAACCTCCTAATTTCTCTACCTCAATCCCTATACCTCTACCTCCTATACATTGGACTCCTCAACCCTAATCACTAACCTTATACTCCTCAACTTTCTATCCTCAACTCTTAAACTCTCAACTCTCAACCCTAAACACTAAACTCCTTAAAATGTTCTACCTCTACTCCTCTACTCCTACACAATAAACCTCAATTCTCATCCTCTCAACTCTTAATCCATCAACCTCAACTCCTGTAAACCTCAACCTCTATAAGTACTCCTCTCTAACCTTTTACATTGATCCCTAACCTAATCCTTTTCAACCATATATACCTCAAACTCTATACTCCTAAACTCCTAAACTCCTTAACCCTAAACCCTTAAACCTTCTACCCTCTACCCTCAATCCAATACCCTCTACAATTAACCCTAATCCCTCAACCCTCAACCCTTAAACCCTAATATCCTAAAACATAGACCCTATAGGTCCTCCACCCTCAACCCCTATCCCTTTCTCTCTATCTATACATCTCACCTCTCTCTCCCTCCCTCTCTCCTACCCTCTATAATTGTCTCTATCTACCCTTTCCCTATTTCTACATACCTCTTGCTCAATAAATCCCTCCTACCCTCTCTCACTCCCTCTATCTATCTCTCTATCTCGCTCATAATGCCTCTCTATCACTCCCTCTCTCTCCCTCTCTCTTAGGTCTCTCTCCTACTTCATTCTCTCTCTTCTTAGGTCTCCCCCTTCTAGCACCCTCATTTAGGTAACACTTCCTCTCTCCCCCTCTCTAATATCTATCATCCTCCCACTCCTATATAGATAGTCCCTTCCTCACTCCACCTCTATCTCCTCTCTCAAGCTTCATTCTTCCCACACCCCTCTCCTCTCTCTCCCTCCATCTCTCTCTTCACACTCCCTCTCACTACTCTATCTCAAGTCTCTCCCTTTGCACCCTACATAAATCTCTCTCTCTCTCTCTCCCCCTCCTCTCTCTCTCTCCCTCTCTCCCTCCCACCCTACTTAGCTAAGTCCCTCTCACTCCAACCCCTTCTCTCCCACTCCCTCTCTCTTAGACTGTCCCTTCCACCCCCTCTCCCTCTCTCAAGACTGTCTCTCTCTTTCTCTCTCTCTCTCTTAGGTCTCTTCCTCCCACCCTACCTAGACAACTCTCTCTCTCTCTCTCTCTCTTAAAATTCCCCCTCCCTCTAAAGAAATACATAAATACATACATACTTACATACATACAAGCATAATACATATGTACATATGATCCTACATATATACAAGCATACATGTACATATTTAGATACAACCTTACATACATATAGGCATACATACATACATGCATTTATACATACGTACATACAGGAATACATAAATACATACAACCATGCATACATTCATACATACATACATGACATACAAGCATACATGTACATACAAACATATAAATATATAAACATACACTCAATAGAGTAGCATTTAACATAAAGCAAGACTTAATGCGAGCATGTTATACCATGCTCACATTATGTCTTGCTAGACATGTCTCGCACAAATGCCAAAAACTATGTCAAAACTAAGATATAATGTGAGCGCATTATAACGTGCTCACGTTATATCTTGATTTGTGAATCCCCAAGCCTTAGGCTTGGTATTTTCCTTGGAATACCAATCCAAAGGCTTAGAGGGCCTCCCAATGACCAAAGATGTGTTATTGTAAATTCTACAATATTTCACATAATCGAGTTTGTGCTCACCGTTGATTGCATGTGTTTCAATGTCAAACAAATCGAACACTTGGGTAATGCTAGGTTCTCTCTTAGCTATCCAATGATGTAAAAAATTTTCACTTTTTGACATTGTTAAGCCTTTCATCTATAATTTATTTTGTTTGTGTGTCTCTTTTTTGGAAAAAAGCAATGTTTAGTGTTTTTTTCATTAAAAATTAATCATTCATCAAAATTTCAAATAAATTACATTTTTAGAAAATAGACTCCATTCTACAAATTTAAAAAATAAAAAAATAAAAAAAATTCAATTAGTTTCCAAAATTTGGAGGGGTAGCATGGCCAAAATTTTATTTTTCAGGAAGTGTCCACTTTGAAAATTAGTAAAAAATCAAATATTCATTAAAAATTTATTAGAAAAATCGTGCATCAACTACATACTATTAGCTAATTTCTCACCAAAACAATTTTATAAATACTAAAAAAAATTCACTGTGTTAGGGACATGCAAAGGTTGCTATGTTATGTTTTCTTGACAAAGAAAACACCAATTTTTGTATGTCCATCTTTTGAACCCCTTAATCTCAACCATTTTCAAAATAAATTAGTAGTTTAGAAAGTAGACTCAGAGCACTATGATCCTTATTTTTGTTGTATCTCGAAATGTTGAGTGTAACTATCCTCAATTTCATGTCTAAGGTTAGTATTTCCTGATTTTAGAAAAAAGTGGCCACTTAAGACCCCTTTTTGGCCCCCCATATTTTTGCACTTACCTCCTATAAAACTCCTCATTACCTTTCCATGAAAAATGCATCCCTCCTTGTTTGTCTTCTTTATTCTCAATCATGTTGAAGTCACCCCCAATTATCCAAGGAACTTTGGGTAGATTGGTGGAAATCCATTGCCACACCTCCATTCTTTCTCTATAATCATTAGGGGCATAGATGGATCATAATCCAAAATTATTCTCATTATTATCAAATAAAACCCTTAAGCATATGTTGCAAGAATAGCAACCTAAACTACTAGTGAATTGGCTCTATTTCCAATTTAAAACTATAACATTTCTACCCTTTCCTTTTTCATGGTTTGTATAAAATAAATAGGACTTGTTCCATATAAATTTCAGGTTAACTTCTAGTTGAAACTCAATAGCTTTTACTTCTTGTAATATTAGAGAATCTAGGTCTTTTTTTCTCATTATAGAGGGCTCTCAAAACATATTTACTATCAGAGGATTCAAGGCCTCTCATATTCTAGCTTAAAAAAATTATTTTCATTTATTTTGGAGAGGTTGATTTTTTTTACCTTTATAGAGCCTATCAAAACATGTGGACCTACAGTATTGCCCTTTCATTTTTTTAAGTTCTTTTGGCCACTATTGCCTCCACTAACATTTTTCCTTTTTCTATCTTCCTCTTCTTTACATGAGCATTTAGAATTAGGGTTTTGAGAAACCCTTGAATTTTGGAAGACGAGATTAATGAAATTTGCATTTCTATTTTCCACTAGTTGAATCTAATCTAGATGTAAACCTTCTCAACCAAGAGAGTCCCTAGTTTTAGGAGAGTCTAGGAGTTTACTTCACATTTCTATCCTTTTTTTAATCTACTCTTTCAACTTGTCTAGGACTAGTTCTTGGGCATTCTTTTTTCTATTAACTGATATTAAGTCTCTAGAGGGGACACTATTATCTTCATTAATGTCTCTTTTTTCTATGATAAAATTGGGGTTCAAGCTAGGGATTGGGTCATTATTCCCCACAACCCTATCAAAGCTCTCATTTGGAACTATTTCATCATATTTTTCACTCTTATCGGAAGGGATTTAAGTCCCTTCTCCCAAGTTTACTTCTTTCTCATTTTGTAGGGTATCCTTTTTATTTTTAGGTCCACCATTTTCTTTGATATTCCCTTTTAATTCAAGTATGGTGCATTTTCCTCAGATATTTTATTTTATTCTTCATCCATAAAAGCTCCCCTAGGATGGGAATTATTTTTAAATATAGCAATTTTTAGAAAATCCCTTTTTTGGTGACCATCTGATCTATAGTGAAAGCAAGAATTTAGCCCTCCAAGAGCTTCTAACTCATAATAAAATATTTTTTCCTCAATAGAAATTATAAAATTTCTAGAATTTGAATTCCAGTGTTAAATGTAATTAAAACTTGAGCATTCATATGAAGGAGAGAATCTCTGGTTTCTTCAATTTGAAGAACCTTTTCCATTGGTTTTAACATATGTGGTAAAAAAATTGAACCTGGGGGGAAATTTTTTTATATTTAACTATCTTGGCACCAAGAAAAATATAATTTCTTCCTGAGAGATTTTAGGTGACCAAGGCATGGCTTTGAACAAAGATTTTCCAATGTTCCAATAATCTTTCTCAAGAACTCTTTTTTACATGCTAGTATTTTTTAAGAAAATCACAAACAACCCTTTCTAAATCATTCTACAAAAAGTGAAGTAAATCCCTAGTTTATTGCACCACACACTCAAAATCTAGTTATCAAAAAATATTCTTGTAGGGAGATTATTACAATCAATACAAGCCAAAAAATAACAATATTCTTTAATCTACATTCTTCTTCTTTTACTACTTTCAACATTTCCTTTTTGGGGTCGACTCTAAGGACCTGAGGTAAGAGGGAGTCCTTATCTCTTTCTTCACACTTTAATAAGTAGCTTTGGTCTTCCATGACTACATCTCTGCTATTTCTTTTGACTTCTAGGTTGAAATCTACATTTTTCAAACTACCTCTCTAGTTCTTTTTCTTGCAAGATTTCTTTAAATGATTTTGTACCCTCATTTTGGTGACTTCCTCCCTCCTCTTCGGAAGAAATACTCTCATCCATAAACCCTCGCACATGTGCTATCAAATTATCTATATGAGACTATTGTGAAACCTTAGGAATCCCTACGAAGTGAACAAGGAAACACTAAAACCAACCTAAAAAGGAAAAACCTTAAGCACAATAGGCACCTAACATGAAATCATGAATCTCACAAAAATATTTTAAAGATCCACTAGATTAAAGGAACTAAGTCTTGTACCATAAGCATTCGTCAATCCTTCACGTAGATCAATGTCAAAAAGGGATTAGGACGTCCACGCATGGCAAGTGTCAAAGCACCTCCCTATGTAGAACCAGAGCCCTTTCCACCACTTTTATTTCAAATTTAACTAAGTTTATCTATTTTAATTATGAAATAAAACCTTTCCCAAGGCTACCAATAAACAACATATAAAGAAATATCTATGAAATGATCACCACCAAATTTAAAATAAACATATTGATCAAATTTAGATATCCCAAATCTCAAACTCAACACATATGTATCTAAATTTTGGTACCACATCGTAGTACTTTGTTTTAGACCATGCAAAGATTTTTTAATTTACAAACTAAATTACCTTTATCTTTAACCACATAGTTCTCTAACTATTTTATGAATATCTTCCTGTAAATCACCATGAAGGAATATCATTTTTGCATGTATTTTCTTGATCTCAAAGTCCTAAGCAATAGTAATAAATAATAAGAATTCAATAGATGTAATTTTTACAATAGGAGAAAATGCCACACCATTATCAAACCCCTTAATTTGGGAGTAATCTTTTGCACCCAATCACACTTTATCTTTCTCAATATTATCATCTAAACTAATATTTTTCTTGAACACCCATTTGGATCCAATGAGTTTACTCTCTATAAGAAATGGTACAAGGTCCCATTTGTCATTTTTCAAGTCATGTAATTTCTTCATCAATGGATATTTTTAATACTATACATGACTAATACCTAATGACTCTTATATAGATCTTGATTCATCAATATTAGTGTTAAAAACAAATATACATCTCTAGTTATTAAGTGAATATTTTTTCAGGGTTGTATATGCTTATAGATCTTTCAATAAGTTGGTTTGGAGGTTCTTCCTTCTCTTCTAAAGATTCAAAGGTTGATGAGTTTTTCTCAAATTCTTGTATATACAAGTGTTTTGATTCAACTTTTTCAAGCATAGAAAGAAGATAAATCACATCTATTTTTATTTATTTAGGATGGAATACAATAGAAGAAGTTTTAGTTACTTTTTAAATCATACTTCTACTATATATTACCTTTTTTGCAATAATATTCCAAAGCATGTATCTTTTCACATCATAATCATAACCATTGAAGATACATTTAACAACCTTGTTTTCTAACTTCATTTGATTTTCTCTTGGCACAAGTACATATTCCACACAACCAAAAACTATAATATGTCTCAATGAAGTCTTGTGACTCAATCATTTCCCCATGAGAATTTTATCGATAAGAGTTGATGTAAGCGACTTGTTAATTTAAGGTAGAAAGTAGTGGCTATAGTCTCAACTCAAAACTTTAATTCTAAGCCAACTCCATTGAGCATACTGCTAGCATTTTCCATCAATGTCTTGTTCATTATTTTTGTAACTCCTTTATTTATGGAGAATTTTTTTTTATTGTGTTTATAAATACCATGTAATCCTTACAAAATATGTCAAAATTCTTAGAAAAAAAAATTCATTCTCAATCCTCAAATATTTAAGTTTATTTCTAGTCTACAACTTAGTAATTACTTTACATTATTTAAAATGACTAAAAAATCTAGAGTTAGTCTTAAGAAAATAAAATCATATCCTTCTCCTTTAATAATTAACAAATAAAACATAATATAAGGATTTTTCAATTGAAGGAACGAAAATATGACTAAACACATCAGAATGAATAAGATCCATACTACCATAAGATTTATGAGAACTTGAGTAAAGTGACAAACAATATTATTTTTTATAAATGCAATGCTCGCATAAATCAAACTCAAGGTTATAATATATTATAATTTCATTAAGCTTTTTGTTTTTCAACATCTATAAACATTTCTCTCCTATGTATCCTAATCTATAATGTCATAACAATCTTTTTTTGTAGGTAACTTAGACTTGGTAGAAAGAACACCTTTAGGTACCTAGAAACCATGACCATCCATTGAAGAGGATATCACCTCTTTACCCAATGAAGTAGCTATAAACTTTCTTTTTCATGAAATTACTATCAAAATCAATAGTTCATGCATCAAACTAGAATAATGTTTCCAATATAATGCCTCCAGTAGTCGCCATAACACCTCTTAAATTTTAACATTCACTTTAAAAAACTTCACCCATCTATTAGTTTGCTCACGGATAAAAAATTTCATGTTAATCATAGGATATGAAAGACGTCATCAAATCTCCAATCTCTTCCTTTAATTTTTTTTATCCATAAACTTTCAAATCAAACAATAGATAAATAATATTTATCACCAAAGTACACCTTATTTAATAATCGAGACACCAACATCTTAAATACTTCCAAGTGATCTACAATTTTTCCACCTTATTCCATCCTTAAAAATAATAAAGCTTCTTCCTCAAGAATATTTTGTCTACTAAATATTTGACTTCGTATATCTCACCAAGTTTCATCTATAAAGATTTTGTAATGGGTTCTTCATAGAAATTAATAAAAATAGAATTTGTAAGGCACGATCTAATTAGGCCTTTGCTTTTCCATCCATTACATCATACTACATGATATTTGAGTAATATTTGTAGATGTATAAATATTTATATAAGTAGCATCCCTTAGATGGCAATCAATCAATAGATCTTCCCTTTTCATTTTCCACATCTCAAAATTTGGCCTTGAAAAATTCATATCTCAATCATCCTTGATGTGCTTGTCATCTTTATTTCCTACAATAAAGATAACAAAGTTTTCTTTCCCCAGAAATCCCACTCAAACAATGAGAACTAAAGATGGTCACACTCTAATACCACTTGTAATAGAGCAAGGTGTGTATAAAATAGCTCCCTACACTAATTTTGAAGGAAGTGATGTACAAAAAATTGAAAATATAATCCAAACTTACTATAAAAAATAGAGAAATAAAATCTTAAATAAATAACAAATTATGTTATAATAGAATGATTTACATGAGGGAACCCCTTTTGAGAGAAAATCCCCACTCCAAAACCTACACAACATATTATCAAATTTGAAATAGGATTCCAATTCACTTACAATGTACAAGTCTTTAGTAAACAATAAACATGAATGAATTTTGATAGCATTTCAATAGCACTTGTGTACCTACAATTTTAGTTATGAAACCACTTCCTCAAGTATCAATTTATAGACCAATGAACAAGTTGGAAACCATAAATTCTTTTCAAAATCATGTTACAAAACTCCTCAAAGGTGGTGCTCAATGTGGGAACAATTTTCAATGCCACCCAAGATGATTTTTCCCGTGCTAAAATTAGCAAATCATTAATTCACCTATAACCTCTAGTTTTACCCACTCAACATGGGCATCCAACTTGACATAGTATATTTGTCTCAAAAAAGGTGCCACATGACAAATAATAAATCTTGTCATAGCTAACCATGATTCCAAAGTAGCTCCCTTCATTCTTAACTTTTACACATCGTATGATGTTGTCATAATTTGTAATAGAATCTCACAAAGAGTAATCTGAATTGTAATATTTATGCATCTTATGACAACTTACCATTAAAATATCAATATATAACATTATATGTCTTATGCAAATTTCAACATCCCATTTAAAAATATATATTAATTAAAATATAATAAAAAATGCTAAAATAAAATAAAATAACTAAATTGAAAACTTAAAAAATTGAAACACCTTATTCTTAACATCATAGTTCTATCAAAAAGACTAGACTACATAGACAATAACATCCATATACTAGAATGATAGGAAGTGAAAAGTGACACATTATTTAAGCGTAAAAGAAGTTAAATTGTAATAAAAAGTACAGGTTTTAATGGAATAACTATGAACAGTTCTTATCATGATTAGTGAAAAACGCACTTAAAACAAAGTAGTGAACGAGAAGGAAATGTGCTAAAGAGAGACTTTTCATCTCCACCTATAAAACATCATAAACACAGAATGTTTTGTGCAAAGCACTACAGATTGGAATTTCCTGACATAATTTGTTATACACTTTTTTCTGTAATAGAAAATGACAACTAAAAGAAAAAATTCAGTCATGGGTATTCTACTTTTTCTTCTGCCCAACTACTCTGTCAGTTTTAGTGCGGCTTCCTTTTCTGACTTTATCTCTAAGGAATCTATCACCAACACAGCTTTCTGAAGTTTTGTTCATTGCAACCAACCATGGAATCATTATATTATATAGTAGATGTGTGTGGGGACATCCCCCAGGCCAAAAACTCAAATCCAGTGGAAATGAAACTGACTTCTTTCAAAGGAAATGAAACTGACTTCTTTCCGAAATTCAAAACTGCATCCAATCTCATAATCCATCATTGAAGAACAAAATGACGTGACAGTGTTTAAATCAATGATAATATTCAATTCTCTCTTTATTGTTGTTTTACAACTGTGATGCATACCGCCTCTGAAATGTGCCATCTTTTCAAGCTTTCTATTAAGTTTAATTCCTGTATTAATATAGTAATCTATTTTTAAGAAAGATTGTACATCGTTTACAAAGAATTTTTGGTTTTTCAATAAAAGAATACGAGTTTTTAGGTTGAAATCTCTTCGGCGGAGAGTCAAAGACTGATGGCTATCCATTCCATCAAATTCTATCATGATTTCAACCTCATAAGATTGATGGGTATCCATTCCACCAGATTCTTTCATAGTCCCAACCTCATTCCTTATGATATCCCAACCTTATCTCATTTTCATTTAAACATCATTCATTTGACAATTATTATTCTCTTGAAATGATTGATTTTAAAAATCCATTAATAAACTAATAGATTCTTAACAAGCCTTCTCTTTTAAGTAAAGATAAAGCAAAAATATTTATACAATCAATAAATTCTAGTCGATGTACAGATTGTTTACTTGAGAACAAGAATTAAATACAACCCACACGTCGTGTTACGACCAGATAATATGAACAGTGCAATGATTGCCTAGAATTTAGAATTCGATTTGATTGTTTCTGAATCCATCAACCTGTGTAAATCTGCAATGATTGGCTAGAATTTAGAATTAGATTTGATTGTTTCTGAATCCGTCAACCTGTATAGATTTACACCATTCATTTCTTATCATTGCATATTTGTATAATTGTTTTTGTTTCTTTGGTTTATGATCGCTATCATTCATATGTTCTTACAAGCGAATATAATTTCCGTGTCAGGATGTTCACATCAAATTCATTAATGAATGTAATCGTACCAGTTGATAATGTTCGTTGTGGGCGCCGTCCAAAGATTTTTGAAATCTGAAATCGGTTCTTACAAGATTGATGATAGGAACTTTCAGCATAAAAAGTACTCACGCGCCCACATTGACAAAAAAACAAGGTAGAGAGGATCCACTTGCTTGCAGAGCCTTTGGACCAAAATTCTACATGTTACCCTTCATTTCCATTAAGGTTTATCTCTATACTGTTTCAGGAAAATATGTGATATAGCAAAGTGACTATAAAAATCAACAACTGGATCTAAATTCAAATTAAATAGGAAAGCAAGGAGGATTTACAAGGCATTTTTTAACTTAAATAGGAAAGCAAGGAGGATTTACAAGGCATTTTTTTTATTTTTGGTTGGTCATTTCTAAAAGAGATCAGAAATTGAGAAGATCAAATCTTTGAACATATGTAGAGAGATGTTTATGTGGTGTCTATACTCCCATTAAACTATTTAGAGAAGTTAGATTTGGCTTCAGAATTGACATAAATGATTTATTTATTAATTTTATAAAAAATATTAAATGATTTTTTTTAATGGTAAAATTAATATATTAAAATTTATTTTATTTTATTTTTGTTTGGCTTGCTGAAAGTTATTGAATGTAATAATATAATAAAAAGTGGTATATTTTTATATATATGTTAATGTTAATTACATCAATTTTAAAATATTCATTCTTGAATTCAAAATCATCATTTTAGTTTTATATTATTTTTAAGTAGTGCATGATTAATCATTAATATCAAGGAGCATATGAATGCTCAACAAAATCAAGGACATTAAATTCAAATTTGAACTCTCCTTCACTATTACTTGACTATTGTAAGTTAAACCTAGCACACATTTTGTGGGACATGTTATTATGTCATGGCATATAGAGACATTTGTTGTGAACTTAAACATATGGGAGGAATAATGTTAAGGAATTAAATAATTAATAGAATATTTACTTTTGAATTCAATGGAATTATGGGAATAAAATTTACATGGTCATATAGGTCATTTGCATGTCTATGAATGTGACTTCTATCATTGTCCTTGCAATTAATTTTTACTACCAAGGTGTTTTCCATAGGATAAATCATTCACCTATCAATTCAACAAACCTTTCAATAGTGTCTCTAGGCATCATCTTGACTTCTTAGATATCCATTTAAGGAAAATAAATTCCAAGAAATAATTTTTTGTTAGATTATTCACATGTGGCCCAAATCAAGTTCATGCATTAGGCCAAGGTTGTGGCAACAAATTTTGATTGCATAGGGAACAACATTGATCCACATGGATTAATGTGTTAACCTAAATTCTCATATATTCATCAAACTAGGGTAACATGTTTTTATGTAATGGTGAATCATTCTATAACAATATTAACATTAAATATCCATCAATCCTAGAGGAAAATACACCTATCCTCTTATTTATATATCACATTTATTTTAGTTCAATTATCTATCCAAGATCTATTATCTACATTAATTATCTAATATTGATTACATTTATTTAATTAACCTAGATATTTTTAAGGTAATTATTTTCCTCACATTGTTTGGTGAACTCAATCATTTAAAATTTACCTAATATTTTCCCTTAAAGAGTTTCTTCTCCTTCAATAGGGTTTTAGATTTTTATGCCTATAATCCTATAGTGTATAGAGGGTTGTGAGGAGACATCGCGTGGCTACCTCAACTCTTAACTAAGTTAAATGATCATTAATATAGTCTTATATAGGTAGGTATTCCATCTTATATGCCATCAATAACATAACTATGATATATAAAAGAGCCATTAATTATCTTATGATCATCATATTGCAAATTATCTTCTTCTTGTAAACTTTTGGAGGTTTCCCCCCTTAAAGTGGCTTATTATACTCAACAAATTATCAAATATTTGTAAAATATTTCCTATTATTTTCTCTCGTGTGCAATTTATTTCATTACAAAATGTATTAGAGCATGATCTTAACATATAGAAGGAATAAAATGAGGTTATTTCTTAATTTTGGAGGTCAAATTGTGAAGCATGTATCTCTTTCAATTTGACATTATTTTCTAAATTTTGGAGGATTGGTGAAGGACATATTGAATTGATTATACTCTATATTTAAGGAATTTGGACTAGAATTGAAGGAGTTATTTTAAAATTATGAATTCTATGAAATTTAATAATAAATATCCAACCAATGATCTAATGATACATAATCACCCAAATAATTCTATAGATAAATGTTTCACATCAAAGAATGATATGCAAAAGTTTAATGATAAATATCCAACAAATTGGCTTTGCCAAATGAATCGGTTATTTGATCTTCATCATGTTCCATGTCAACAAAAGGTTGTAATGACATCCTCATACTTGGAACAATACCAATGCATTTGGTATCACTAGCTATGTGAAGAGAAGAAAATAAGGGATGTGTTATCACATGGTATATTTCCAAAAGGAACTCATTACATATTATAATGAAAATATTATAGATAACTACTTTAGCTAGATTGACAAATTGAAGAAAATAAGTATGGTCCAAGATTACACTCAATAATTTCAAACTTTTTCTTAAATATTGGATCATTTTACAAAGGAAAAGTTATGGAAGTATTTCTAGGGAGTTAAAAGGACCACATAAAATATGAGGTGTGCGTGTTCCATCCAAATTCTTTGTCCCAAACAATTCTTATGGAAAATAAGATAGATGAAATTGTTGTGGCTAATAGATGTCAGGGTTTGTAAATATAAGAGATAAAAAGGACTCCTATATAGTTACTACCGTATCCTACTAGATTGACTCCACAATAAAATGAACAAAAGAGAGAAAAAGAGTTATGTTTTCACTATGATAGAAAATATAGTTGAGGACATAAATGTATTGAAAACAAATTATTAACATTAGAAGAACAAGTGAGGAAGAAGTGGAGGAAGAAGAAATGTTATAGGGTGATAATGAGATATATGAGGAATTAGGGGACACACAAACAACCATTTGTTCTCATGCATTTTCTAGAATTAACACCAAATATACTCTCAAGCTAGTAAGTTTTTTGTAAAAAGATAGAGTAATAGTGTTAATATGCTCAAGAAGCACTCATAACTTCATCAAAAATATTTTTTCCGCTCCTTTGAATTATTTTATATACCCATCTCTAGAATTGTTGATCCTAATTGTAAATGCGGGTATTGTTAATTGTCCACTTGGAAATGCCATAGCATTAAATTGCCCCTAGGAGACTATTATCTTGATTAATTGATATTTTGTATTCTATGGGCGTAGTAGATATAATGTTGGGAGTATAGTCACTTACTAAATTTGGAAAAATTGAGATGAACTATGATCTATTCATGTGTTTTCACTTAAAGGGTCAAACAATTAAACTAAGAGGGTTGTGTACAAGTCTCTATGTATGGTAAATTCTCATCAAGTGTAAAATATGTTTAATAAGTGGGTACATGGGTTTGTGACCCAATTATTTTTACAATAAACATATCACTCAAAGGTATCTACATCATCTAGTCTACAAGAAGGTGTAGATATTCAACCAAATTTTTTTTTATAGATAGCAAAAACTTTCCTTCTAAAAGTGATCATGATCATGATCATGACACTCAACTAGTACCAAGGAGCCAACAACCAAACATTGAGCCCCATAGGTATCCATATGTATAGAAAATAAGATTGAGAAAATAGTTGATGAATTGATGATCTTGATGTCTTGAACCTACATGTGAAAGGTTTGGTGTTGATAGACACTACTAAAGAGCTTTCTGTGCTAGGATTGTTCTTGATCAAATCATTGTTACCTATTCAATAGTTTGGTATTTAATGTTGAAGACAATAAAAATTAGTGTTATATTCATAGGATGTTAATACAATGCTGATGTTAAAAGATAATATATTAATGCTCATATGTAAATTTTAAGATTCTTTCTAGGTATTATATGTGTTCAAATAAATTAGAGTTATTTTTTTATACAAAATTCTAGTATGGAACTTGAAATATTATGTGCTTTAGTTGACTCATAATGACTAGTGAGAAAGGAGGACATGGAGCGGCTTTTAAAATTTCAATTTGAAAGCTCAAGAGTCAAACATGCACTTGCACAAATGAAACAAAATAATTTATATGTGACAAAACTAATCTAAAAGACAAATAACTCAAATTTCAAATCAAATTCAAACCTTTAAAATGTGGAACGTTAAAATAAAATTAACTTACTTCATATAAAAATATGGAGTTTTTCATTTTATACTAAGGACAGCCATGTAATCCTACTTTTTCCATCATGTTGCTATACCCAGTATGGGATGCATTACAGAGATCATATGAACGTGTGTATGTCATTCAATACAAGCCAAAACCCTTGCAAATGGAGGAGACTACTTTAAATGAAACTAAACGTGATCGTATCAGACAACAAGAAAATATATATGTTCAGTTTAAATGTCTTTTTTGAAAGCCTGACCGGTGTACCTTATATTCATTCTACTGGACTCTAGAAAAAGGAGCTTTCCACATGCATGCATCGTGTAGACCCAAATCCACGTACATGTCTCATAGAGCAGTCACAGTGGAACATCAAATGACAGACGAGAGAATATCAATAATAATGGACTGGACTAGAATAATAGACTGGAATATGCTTACCTGTGTCTACTAGGTAATTCTTTATTTAAGCATTGATAATGAAATACTTTTTAAAAATGAGGGAGTTTGAAAGTAATATAATATTTTTTGAAAATAAAAAATTGAATTAGGGGAGAGGACTCAAAGCATGTTTCAATAGTTGTGATAGTAGTTGTTTATATAATGCCCAATATTTTTATCAATATTGGATCAATAGTTGTAACTTTAAAGTTGTTAGTGTTGATGATGACTACCCATAATTAAACAAAATGTATTCTTTTGATCTAAAAAGAAACCAATCATGTGATTCCACATCAGCACTCAATAAAACATGTCGTGAATGCACAAGTATTCTTCTCACTTTTTTTAGGGGCCTTTTTGGACACCTTGACAAAAAGCATGTTGATGTGGCATTATATTTGATGATGTGGCCTTGAAACCTTAGTTATAAGAAAGGGAATTGCCAAGGAAGCTGCTGTGAAAAATTAGTAGTGATTTAAAATTTCTATGAAGGATAATTAGAAGTGCGAAGTTAGGGTGCTCAACTATTGGGTCCTCTCCCTGTAATGTCCCCTTCTCTCTCTTGAGCAATGCAACGACTCAATTAGCCTATTCTAGAGTTCTCGTAGGCTAGTTGATGTGGTTAGGGGACTCAGTTGCTAGCATTGATGTTCAGTGTTGGGGTTTCCGAAGGGGTTTCTATTTATAGCAATGGCTGGTCATGATGTTCCTATCTTCATTTGGTCACAGTATTCTTCTATGGTCTTTAGTTTCGCTCAGTTTGGGTGTTTGGCACATACTATTTAAATAGTAGTGCTATTTATAGTAAGTCACCTTTGGGGGAGTTGGTCCCATACCAGTCTACTCATAGCAGCATCATCACTCAGTTTATCATTGGAGTGCCTAACGTTGCAGTATTTGATATTTGCTTAATTCAACCACTTAAGTTATTTTATAAATTTATATCATAAACTTTGTTGAGGGGAAAAGTGGTCATTGAAAATTGTACCTTGAGCCTAGTGAAACGACTTCAAGTTGTTTTTAAAAGCTTTAATAATATTTTAATATCTCCATGAATTGGATGCCTAAAGGAGAAAAGAAAAGATATTTTTAAATGTTAAATATTTCAATGAGGAGAAAGGCGTTGGTTTCTAGGGTGGAATTAAGAGAAATTTGAAGTCCATCACTCTAGTCTTTATATTCTGAGTTTGGCTCTCATTTTGATATCCCTGCTTTGACAACATAACAAAATGTTGTTGGATTGCTTCCAAGTTCCTTGGGCTGTGAACTAAGGACGAAAACCCTCTTCATATGGGTTGGTTTCAATGGTGAAAAATCCACCCTAATTAGATATTAGATTTTATTATCAGCCGAGATCACAGGAGCTTCATTGAGTTGATTTTTGGTGATGGAAATGATGAATATTTATCAGTAATTTTAGGATTTTTGGTGTGCTTTTGGTTTCTTTCAATTTTGGTGTGTTTTTTGAAGGTTTTGGAGTGATTTTATTTAGTTTCTAGGTGTTTGCAAAAATGGACGTGAACCTGGGTTTTGGCTCAAAGCTCAATATTGGTTGGAGATATTGTTATGGGTATTGTTTCCCTAAAAGCCCCTACTCAAGGTGATTCCAAAGAGTATTCATTTGTATTTTTTGAAGTTTCCAAGCATGTGCAGGATCATGATGGCCCAAAAAGTGGTGATATGATGGGTATGTGCAGGGTATGTGGCTAATGACTTCTTTTTACTAAAAATTGATGAAACAAAAAGGGTTTTTAAAGGAGATTCTCAACTTTCCACCAATAAAAAAATGCTTTACTTTTAATTTAATAAATAATTATTATTCATTTTCTATTTGAATTACAACTAAAGTTCTGATTGATAAGCTGACTGAAAAGCATCTATAGCTTTCGAACGGTATCACATTTTTTGAATCCAAAACATGTGTCACACTCTATACTTTGTATACTATAGGATTAAAAAAAAAATGAATTTCATGAAGTTTTGACCAAGTTAAAGTGTTCAGACATACAAATTTTAGTTTTTTAAAAGTTGTAATAAAAAATTCATAATTAATTATTTACTTGGAAAAAAATTACAAAAAAATATGCATCACATCGGACATGAGTCCTCTACTTATATCTAAAATATTATCATTTTATTGTGGTTAGGGTGGTTAGACAAACACCTACTTCTTATTTTTCCCAAATTTAAGTGCTACTACATTGAAATTTCAAATTTTCACCAAATAGATTTTATTTTTTTTAAATAAACCTAGTAGTTTAAAAACTAGATTCAATTTAATACGGATTCTATTCTTACATATTTTAGAAATAATATAGATAACTTATTCAAAATTTTACGTCAAGTTTCCTAACTCTGATTTTTCTGAATTTTATTGCCACTTAAGGGCCTATTTTTTCCATGATGATCTTGCACATACCCTTTCTTTGAATTTATAGAGCAGATTGACCTCTCTCATGTGGATGCCATCTTGCTGCAACAAAACCCTTTTGAGACCAGCACGAGTTGGACTTGGGTCACTAGACTTTGGTAGCTTTAAAAGGAGGCTTGGGCATTGGGAAATCAAGTATTTTTCATACTATTTTTGGTGGTGTTATTTACTACTATCAAAGTACCTTATTGTTGTTATAACAACTTAACCAAGTCTAACATAAACATTGTATTATTCTGATATGGAACAAAAAATGGATATTTATGATGCTTGTTTCAATCTCCATTGAATGGTTTTAGTTTCAAGTGTTTACTATTCATTGCAACCTCTATTTATGCTATATACTCTTGCAATTTCATTGAAAAACAATCACAAAACACAACACTCAACAAGTAAACCAGCAAATAGAAGATTTAAAAAAAAAGGGGTGCATACTACAGTGGTATCAAAGACAAATCCTTCTTGTCATCCTGTGTAAACATTTGAAAACAACACTTTCATTCTATGAGCGCAAGAGAATAGAGGTAGATCCAAAGAGAGTTGAGAAAAGTTCATTGGCAACCCCCACCTATTCTAGAAGGGAAAATAATATCATGTGTGCTTAAGGCTCATTGGGAATCTTCTCAGGATACAGGAATGCATCCAAATCAATTTGGTGGTGAGGAAAGAACATTTGGTAACATGAATGATAGAGAGAAAGGGAGAGCAAGATCATAGAGTCCTAGAGCTAGGATGGAGAAAAAATTTGATACAATGATGGAAATGATGTCTCATTTGTTGGGAAAGCTTGAGCAAAATTTTCTAATGCAAACTACTCCTAACAATTCATAGGTCAACACAATGCATATAGGAGAACATAGTGCTTCAAATCAACAAAGTGGTAATAGGGGACAGTAGAATTGACTCATTTATCTCTTCTAGGCCATTAAGACCCACTTTCTTAACTCCGAAGGTACCTCAACCCAATCTAGATGATTATATGCCATTTTTGGATAGCCTAAGACATGGATATGTTGAGTATGATAGACTTCCTGAAGATATTAAGAGGAACTTATCTTACAACGAATTCTTGAACCAGAAGAGAAAAATAAATGGAAATGGGAGTAGATATGATCAGAGAGGACCAACAATGCAGAGGGACTTACAACATGTCAACAACAAGGTTACACTTGCACACTTTGATGGGAGTGATAGTTGCACAACTAGGGCTTGGATACAGAAGCTTGACAAGCCCTTAGACCTATGACTAAGGAAGAGGCAATTAAATTTTCCATGTTACATTTGGACTGAGTAGCACATGAGTGGTGGTACCATGGCCTAGTTACATTGGGTCATCAATCTATCACTATGTATGATGCGTTTACCACTAGACTCATTAAGAGGTTTGACAAAAAAGGCCTCGAGGTTCATTTCAAAGAGTTGGACTAGATTAGGTAGTATGGCATGGTAGAGGCATATATAGCAGAATTTCAAACAGGAGGTTAGTAGTCTTATTCAGTGAAGGTCTTATGGAGCCACTCAAGGGGTGGATTAAGGAACTTCACCCACCAACTTTGCAGGATGCCATGAAAAGGGAAAGAAGTATGGAGTGGGCTACCCCTAAAGCAAAAATTTAGGCCAAAACTTTTATGCACAAAAAGCATAAGAGACCTCTCACTAAGGACACTTCACATCAGAAAAAATCAGTCACAAGGCTTGATGGAGACACACTAAATGGCCTCATGAAGAAGGGCCTATGTTTTGAAAGTGTAGAGATAAGTGGTCTAAGGATCATGTATGTGTAAAAGGGGCCATAATACATCATGTAGAATTTTATTCAACAAAGGAATGTGCTTTTGAAAGTTCAAACCAATAATCAGATTTTGAGGAGTGTAAACTAGTCATAATCAAAGGAGTGTAAACTTGCCCAGCTATATAGCTTTCAAAAGAATGAGTCCTTATGCATTAGAGGAGTCCTTAAGGGGATACAGATGATAGCATTGATTGACTCAGGTGCCACACATAATTTTGTTGGAAACATATGCCTCAATCTCACAGGCTAAAACGTCTAAGAGAGGCAAGTCAGTGTGACATGTTTTGAGTCTAGCCAACTAGCAGCTTTGGATCTTGTGGTTTGTACAGGTCACCGAGACAATGTTTAAGTCATGCCAAAGAAGCTTATCACTGTGACTTGTGACTGTCATTACAACCCTATGCCGAGTGGAGATCTCTGGCCAAAGGCCGTTCATATCATATATCGGGGAGACCCTTGGCTGAAAGGCTTACTTCAGTGTGAGGTCCCATCGATAGCTAATGTCTTGTCGATAGTGTTTGCTTGGTGTCTTCAGGGTAACATGGAGGTTTCGCTAAGAACTCTTGGTGACAGTGTTATGTCTCATCGATGGTATACACTTGGGGTCTCGGGGTAACGTGGAAGCCTCAGTAAGAAGTCTTGTCAAAGGTTGATTCTCTTGCCGACAGTATTCACTCGGGGTAACTCAAAGGTCTTGGGAAAAAGTCTCAGCGACTAATGATGGTCTCGCCGATAGGGAAAATCTTGGAGTCATTGGTGTAACACACTTACTTCGATATGAAGTCTTAGCGATGGACATAAGTCTTGTCGACCGTTGTTTGGTGCTCGGTATGACTTAAGACTTCAGAGTAATGTCTCAATGATAGTGATATGTCTTGGTGATAGATGAGCACTTCAGAGTAACTTTGAACCTCGGTATGATCTCCTAGCGAAAGTGATAAGTCTTGTCAACTGTTGATCACTTTGGAGAAAGTCTTATACCTCGGTGTGATGTCTTGGCAAAAGATGATAGTCTCCCCGATGTAAATTATACTGTCTATGTGACTTCAGCGCTTCGGTATGAGGTCTCACCGAAAGTGATAAGTCTTGCCGACTGTTGAACGTCTCAGTATAACATAAAGGATCGCTATGAGGTCTTGGCGACATGGTGATGTCTTAGCAATAGCTCTTTGGACTTGATGTAACATTCTGACGATAAGGATGACTCTTGGCGACATCGATGGTGAAGCCTTTGGGCATTGGAGAGACACGGATAGTGTCTCACCGACATGCCAACATAGGTTGATCACTTTGAACGAGAGAAGACCATCCTACATGGTGAATCAATAGCCAATCAAAGGAGCTGAATGGGAACCGCTAGTAGTTGAACTGTTGCGATGGTTATTGAGGGGAAGTTCGACAGACAGGAATGACATGAATATAGTCTAGAATTGCAGATGATGCTCGGTTGGATTGTTCAATGAATCGATGGATTGTTGTGCTATTGTATGGTCAGTGGATGATTTCTATGTTGTGAAGACTGTAACGTGAATGTTCTGTAACAAGGTTGTTCATGGTGTATGTTGCTATAAACTGACATCAGAAAGATAAGTCAGATATCTGTATGTAATCTTTATTACTATAATACAAAGTGACTTCTCTTGGTGTGGTGGGTTTTTCTCCCATAAGAGTTTCCCCACGTATATCTGGTGTTCATATGTGTTTGTCTATTTCTTTGTTTTAGTAATCTTTTTCTAGTGCATCTTAATTGGACTGTAGTTGTAAAAAATTTAAAAGTGTCTCTGCATTCTTCCCTGAGATTTTGACGTTAGGAGAGTTTCTTCCGCATCTAGCTTTCCTTACAAGTGGTATCAGAGTATGGCAGTTTTGTTATCCTTGTGGGTACGTTGGGCTTTTTGTGTCAATTATGTTCAGTGGGAGTCTTGTAGAAGTTTTTCAATTTCTAATTACAGATTAAGATGGCAAGCACGTCAGAAAAGATTGAAATAGAGAAGTTCAATGGCAACAATTTTGAGTTGTGGAAACTTAAGATGGAAGATCTATTGGTTGATTTTTATCTTTGGATTGTTGTGTCTGGAGTGAAGCCTACAGGGATGAAGCAAAAAGATTGGGACCTTGCAGATAGAAAGTATAAGGGGTTGATAAGGCTTTGTTTGTCAAACTCTGTTCTTCTCAATGTGCATGAAGAGAAGACTGCATCTTCCTTGTGGAAGAGACTGGCATCTATTTATCAGGGGAAGTCCTTGGTGAATAAAATGTTCCTGAGGAAGAAGTTGTACACTTTGAGAATGCAGGAAGGAGGGTTTGTTGCTGATCATTTGAACGCATTCAACATGTTGATTGCACAGTTAACATCTATTGGTGTGAAGATTGATGAAGAGGATCACTATATGTTGATATTGTGTTCTTTGCCAGATTCATGGGATCACCTGGTGATGGCTATTGGGAGTACAACATCCAGTTTCAAGATGGAAGATGTTGTTGCTTCTTTGTTATTAGAAGAGATGAGAAGGAAATCTTCTGAGATGGTGAAGGAGGCCCTTGCTATTAGAGGAAGGTCGAAAGAGAAAGGCAAGAAGAAGGACAAGAAGTCCAAATCAAAATCAGAGGGGAGATCAAAGTCTTCTGGCAAGAAGTCCAAGTTGAAGTGCTGGAACTATGGGCAACCTGGTCATGCCTGAAAGGATTGTAAAGAGGAGAAAAAGAAGAAGAAGAAGAATTCTTCTGAAAATGATTCTTCTCATAGTGATGCAGATGCCTTCATTGTAGCCTTGGCTAAACATGCATCAGATGATGTCTGGTTGATTGATTCTGGAGCATCTTTTCACATGAAATCTCATAGAGACTGGTTTACGAAGTATGAAGAATACGATGGTGGAAAGGTGTACTTGGCAAGTGATTCAACTTTGGAAATTGTTGGTCATGGAAGAGTCAGAATTCAATTTCCTGATGTAAGAGTGAAGGGAATTAATGATGTAATGCATATACTAGGTCTGGCTTGAAACTTACTTTCTATTAGTAAGCTGAATGGTATTGGAGTGCAAGTCACCTTCTCTGGAAATGGCTGCAAGATGACTAGAGGCTCAATGGTGCTAGCAAGGGGTGCTCGTATTGGTACCTTGTACAAGTTGGATGCACATGGTGTTCAATGTAACAATGTCTCTATAAAGTCACAGAAAGCTACTCATGCAGGTAAAGAGGGAAATGTTCCTAATTGTGTAAACTCTATGGAAGTAAAACTTCCAGTAGAAAAGACTATGCTCTGGCATCATAGGCTAGGCCACATTGGAGAGAAAGGTTTAAAAACCTTGAAGAATAAAAACCTGGTTGAGGGGCTTGATGATTGTAACCTTGATTTTGAATTATGTGAAAACTGTATATATGGGAAACAACACCGTGTTTCATTTTATTCCAGTCCTCTTAAATCTTTTGGTTTGCTAGATTATATTCATTCTGATGTATTTGGTCCAGTGAATGTTCCTTCTTTGTCTAAGTCAAGGTACTATGTATCGTTCATTGATGATTATTCGAGAAGGACATTTGTCTATTTTTTGAAAAGTAAATCAGAAGTGTTTAGTCGGTTTAAGGAATTTAAGAACCTTGTAGAAAATTAGACTGGAAGAAAAATTAAATGCTTAAGGACTGATAATGGCGGTGAATTTTGTTCTGATGATTTTGAGAGGTATTGTAAAGACCATGGGATTAAAAGACATAAGACTAAACCTTATACTCCACAGCAAAATGGAGTTATAGAAAGATTCAATAGGATAGTGATGGAGAGAGCACAAAGTACGCTGAGTAGTGCTAGCTTGGAGGAGAAGTTCTGGGCTGAGGCTATTGCTACTGCATGTTACTTGATTAATCGTTCTCCAAATTCTGCTCTTGTTGAGAAAACACCTTTGGAAGCGTGGTCTGGTAAGAAGCCCTCTTTAAGACATATTCGTGTTTTTGGCTATGAGGCATATGCTCATGTACCGTATGAGAAAAGATCTAAGTTTGAGAACAAGGCATTCAAATGTATTTTTATTGGCTATAGTGTTGGCATTAAATGATACAAGCTTTGGAATCCTGATACAGAGAAGGTTGTATACAGTAGAAGTGTAATCTTTCATGAGCTGAAGCCTTATACCTTAGAACTGCAGTCAGAGACAAAGTCAAAAAACAATAAGGATGTAGTTGAAATTCTTCCAACACCAGATAAAGAGGAATTCAAAATTCAAAATGTACCTGAAACTGAGGAGAGCTCAAGTAGTTCTGAAAGTTTTGAAGAAGAAGAAGAACCTCAGCCTCAGCAAGTGAGGAGGTCAACCCGTAAAAGAAAACAATCGATGGTATGGGTTCTCTTTGATAGATTCTACTTAGGCCTATGCTTTAATCTCTAGCACTGATGATCCTAGGACTGTAAAGGAGGCATTTAAAATGTTTGATTCAAACTCTTGGTTGGAATCCATGAACAAAGAAATGGCATCATTAGAAAAGAATGATACCTGGAGTTTGGTGTCATTGCCTAAAGGCAAAAAAGTTGTTAGCTGCAAATGGGTATTTAAAAAGAAGATTGGTCTGGATGGTATTGTGGAAAAGTACAAGGTAAGATTCGTTGTGAAGGGTTATTCCCAGGTAGAGGGAATTGATTATGGGGAAATTTTTTCTCTTGTAGCTAAGCTGACGTCCATTAGATTTCTTTTGTCACTTGCAGCAGTGTATGACTTAGAGGTCAAACAGATGGATGTGAAGACAACATTTCTTCATGGTGATCTTGAAGAAGAAATCTATATGTCAGCCTGAGCACTTTTTTGAAAAAGGTAAAGAAAAACTGACCTTTGCAAGCTAAAGAAGTCTTTGTATGGGTTAAAGCAATCACCTAGAATGTGGTACTAGAAATTTGATACTTTTGTATTGTCTTTGGGATTTGTGAAATCAAAATCTGATCATTGTGTCTATTATAAAGCTGAAAGTGATCAAGCTCTTATTATTGCTCTCTATGTTGATGATATGTTGTTCATAGGCAATAGTAAGTTGATGATTTTTGATCTTAAGTCTCAGTTGTTTGCTAAGTTCGAAATGAAAGATCTTGGTGCAGCAAGGTATATTCTGGAGATGGAGATAACCAGGGACAGGAATAGTAGAAAATCTTTGGCTCAGTCAGAGTAAGTATATCAAGATTGTTCTAGAGAGATTATGCATGAATGATTGCAAGCAGCTAGTTGTTCTAGTCTTGCAGGGAACAAAGCTATCTATTGAAGACTGTCCAAAATCTCCTACTGAGATGGAAGACATGACCAGTGTACCCTATGCTAGTGTGGTTGGCAGTATCATGTATCCAATGGTCTGTACAAGGCCAAACATTGCCCAAGCAGTGGGAGTTCTTAGTCAGTTTATGGCTAATCCTGGAAGGACACATTGGGATGATGTGAAGAGAGTGTTTAGATATTTAAAGGGGACTTTAGAATATGCTTTGTGTTACCATGGGAACTTGGTTGAATCACAGAGGACTCTCAGCATTCGAGGTTATGTAGATTCTGATTGGGTAGGGGAAATTGACAGCAGGAGGTCCACCAGTGGATACATTTTCATGATGAATGCTTGTGTAGTAAGTTGGATGAGTAAGCGGCAAGTTGTAGTCGCTTTTTCCACTACAGAGGCTAAATACATGGCAGCTACACATGCTTGTAAAGAAGCAGTTTGGTTAAAACGTTTGTGTTCTAACATTGGTTTTGATGCAGGGAAAATAACTATTTTTTGTGAGAGTCAGAGTGCAATTTTTCTGGCAAAGAATCCTACTTTCCATGCTAGGACGAAACATATAGATGTACAGTATCACTTTGTACAAGATATGGTGGAGGATGGAAAGGTCAGTTTGGAAAAGGTTGATACTCTGGAGAATATTGCATATGCATTGACGAAGCCAGTGAGCACATACAAGCTCAGGTTGTGTGCCTGTTCGATGGGCCTTAGTGCCCATGATTTTCAATAGCTTTATTGTGCTCTGGAGGTGCATGTGTGATCTTTGTCAAGTGGGAGATTGTTGGAAACATATGCCTCAATCTCACAGGCTGAAACCTCTAAGAGAGGCAAGTCGGTGTGACATGTTTTGGGTCTGGCCGACTAGCAGCTAAATGGATCTTGTGGTTTGTACAAGTCGCCGAGACAATGTTTAAGTCATGCTGAAGAAGCTTATCGCTATGACTTGCGACTGTCATTGTAACCCTATGCTAAGTGGAGATCTCTGGTTGATAGGCCATTCATATCGTATATCAAGGAGACCCTTGGCCAAAAGGCTTACTTCGGTGTGAGATCCCAGCGATAGCTAATGTCTCACCGATAGCGTTCGCTTGGTGTCTTCAGGGTAACATGGAGGTTTCACTAAGAATTCCTGGTGACAGTGTTATGTCTCACCGATGGTATACACTTGGGGTCTCAGGGTAACGTGGAAGCCTCAGTAAGAAGTTTTTGCTGAAGGCTAATTCTCTTGCTAACAATATTCACTCGGGGTAACTCAAAGGTCTCGAGAAGAAGTCTCAGTGACTGATGATGGTCTCACCGACGGGGAAAATCTTGGAGTCATCGGTGTAACACACTTACTTCGATATGAAGTCTTAGTGATGGACATAAGTCTTGCCAACCATTGTTTGTTGCTCGATATGACTTAAGACTTCGGAGTAACATCTTAGCAATAGCGATATGTCTTGGCGATAGATGAGCACTTCGAAGTAACTTTGAACCTTGGTATGATCTCCTGGCAAAAGACGATAGTCTCACCGATGTAAATTCTACTGTCTATGTGACTTCGGAGCCTCAGTATGAAGTCTCACCGAAAGTGATAAGTCTTTCTGACTGTTGAACATCTTGGTATAACATAAAGGCTCGCTATGAGGTCTTGGCGACATGGCGATGTCTTAGCGATAGCTCTCTTAAATCGATGTAACATCTTGGCGATAAGGATGACTCTTGGCGACATCGATGGTGAAGCCTTTGGGCATCGGGGAGACACGGATAGTGTCTCACTGACATGCCAACATAGGTTGATCGCTTTGACCGAGAGAAGACCATCCTACGTGGTGAATCAATAGCCAATCAGAGGAGCCGAATGGGAACCGCTAGCAGTTGAACTGTTGTGGCGGTTATTGCGGGGAAGTTTGACAGACATGAATGACATGAATATAGTCTAGAATTGCAGATGATGCTTGGTTGGATTGTTCGATGAATTGATAGATTGTTGTGTGATTGTATGGTTAGTGGATGATTTCTATGTTGTGAAGACTATAACATGAATGTTCTGTAACAAGGTTGTTCATGGTGTATGTTGTTGTAAATTGACATCAGAAAGATAAGTTAGATATATGTATGTAATCTTTATTACTGTAATACAAAGTGACTTCTCTTGGTGTGGTGGGTTTTTCTCCCATAAGGGTTTTCCCATGTATATCTAGTGTTCATATGTGTTTGTCTATTTCTCTATTTCAGTAATCTTTTTCTAGTGCATCTTAATTGGACTGTAATTGTAAAAAAAATAAAAGTGTCTCTGCATTCTTCCCTGAGGTTTTTACGTTAGGAGAGTCGCTTCCACATCTAGCTTTCCTTACAAATTTCATTAATGAGGAGCTCTTTGCATGTAGGGGACTACAGACACAGGAGGTTGATTGATTCAGAGTGATGGTTGCAAATGGCTTTACCATTAATTTCACTTGGATGATTCCACAGTTTACCATCCAATTGGGTAACCATGAGTTCAGGAATAACTTCTATGTGGTTGGTATTGGGGATACAAATGTTTTGATGGGCATCCAATGGTTATTTTCCTTAGGAGATATCTCTCTCAATTTCTAGACCTTAGAGCTGAAGTTTAAATCAGATGGCAAGAACGTGGTATTGAGAGGGATATCTAATGGAGGGCCTCAGGTTGTTTTTTGTAAGTGAATGGAGAGGCTTTCCAGACATGACCAAGTGAAGTGGGCAGCAGAGTGTGTAGTCATGCCTGCAGTTACAAAGGAACAGAAATGTTCATATCCACCCAACATATAGGCTTTACTTACTAAGTGAACCAAGGTATTTGGTAGCATACCTCGTGGGAGGCCACTAACAAGGGTGGAGAGAACATCATTAAGCTAGAGGAGGGTACTATTAAAGCAATAATCACTACACCATATAGGCACTCAAAGAGACATAAGGATGAGATGGAAAAAGCAATCAAGGAGCTTTTGGATATGGGGCATATTAGATTGAGCAAGAGTCTATTTGCTTCTTCAGTGGTGTTAGTGAAGAAGAAGGAAGGGACTATGCACATGTGCATAGATTATAGGGAACTCAACAAGACTATTAAAAATAGATATCCCATCCCACAAATTGATGAGCTACATGGAGCAGTCTATTTTTCTAAGATAGACTTGAGGTCTATTTAGATATCATCAAATCAGAGTTAGGGATCAATACATTGAGAAAATAGTTTTTAGATGCCATTATGGACATTTTAAGTTCCTTGTTATGATTTTTAGATTGACTAACGCCCTTGCTAAATTTAAATATTCTGCATGAACAGACTCTTCAAGCAGTAGTTGTGTAAGTTTGTTTTGATATTTTTTGATGATATCCTTATTTACAGTAGACCATGGGAGGAGCACTTGAGACATTTAGATGAGGTGTTGAGTATTTTGGAGAGTGAAATCTTGTTTTCCAAGGAGTCTAAGTGTGATTTTGGCATGACTGAATTCTTATATCTTGGCACATTATTAGCTCTAAGGGAGTTAGCATTGATCTTGAAAAGATCAAGGCTATTCTTGATTGGCCTCCACCTACAAACCTCACACGGTTGAAGGGATTTTCTAGGCTATGTGATTTCTATAGAAGGTTTGTCAAGGGATTCTCATAGTTGGCTGCCCCACTTACCAATTTAACCAAAAAGGGGGCATTTGTATGGTCTGAATCAGCGCAACAATCATTGGTGATCCCACAATACTAGTTTACAATTCTAGTGAGGAAGGAAAATTGCAAAAATGCTCCTATGAAAAAAAATTGCTTTTTAGGGGTTTGCATGAATTAGGGTATTCAAATGGACCCAAAATGGGTTCGAATGGGTGAGGAAGGATAATTACAAAAATAATCCTATGAAAAAAAATTGCTTTTTAGGGGTTCACAAGAACTGGGGTGTTCAAATGGACCCAAAATGGGTTCGAATGGACCCTACTTAGAGCAAACCCTATTAAATGATGGGACCCACTTTTTTTGGATTTTTTTATAATGAAGAAAATGGAAAATTCAATAAAAGGGGGGGTTCACTCGAACTAGGTTTCATTAAAACCCCCATTTTTTTTCCTTCTCCCCCTCTTGCACCAAATTTCTGCAAAAAATTTCCCTTCAAAGCTCGGGTTGAGGATGAAAATGGAGGAGACTTCAAAAACCCAACTGGATGATGGTAGTCCTCGAAATGAGCTATCCATTGAATTTAATTTTAATATGTTATGGTTTTATTATGTATTTTATTTTTTAGTTTGATTAAACATAGATTTTTCACTAAAAATCAAGCTCTCTATTTTGCACATGTGGAAAAATAGTAGATTATAAAAAAAATATATATATATCAGTGCACTAGATATTGATGTCCTTGATCCAACAAAAAAAAATGAATTTTGATAAATACAAAAAAAGTTATGCTTTAGTTTGTGAATCATGTCCAAATTGTAAAAGGTTTGACTTTGAAACTTAGTTAAGAAAAAAAATATTCAATGAAATGCTATGAAACCAATTCCATGCACTAGATATCATAGTTATGAATCTAAATTCAAAAAAAAAAGAATTTTATCCTTCATAGAAAAAAAGTTATGTGTTAGCCAGTGATGTCACTCTTTAAAGGTGGTGTTTACTTTTAAAAACTAGTTTTCGAAGGAGATGGAAAAAGAAGTGCAATCTAATTCAAAAAAAATTGAAAAAAATATATTTAGAATCTATAGACAAAATGTCACAAATCACTAGTTTGCATCATCTTCAAATTCCTCACGATTTAGCTGCTATAAGTGCCTGAAAGTGAAGGTTTAGTTAAAAAATCCAGTTCAATGTCCAGTTTGGCCAAAAATTGTAAACTAGTATTGTGGGATCATTTGATAGATTTAAGGAATTAATGAGCACATTCCCATTCTTAGCCATTCCATACTTATCCAAGCCTTTTGAGCTTGAGTGTGATGTCGCATGGGAAGGCATAGGTGTAGTACTCATGCAAAATAAACACCCTATCACTTTTAAGAGAAGAAAGTTGAGAGGAGGTGAGAGAGCTTACTCCATTTATGATAAGGAGATGTTGGCAATTATGCATGCACTTGCCAAGTTTAGACAACACCTTGTAGGGGGAAGATTTGTAGTGAAGACATATCATAACAGGCTTAAGTATTTTCTTAATAAGAAGAATCTCAATGAGAGACAACAGAAATGGGTAAGAAAACTTTAGGGGTATGACTTTGACATTGAATATGTCAAAGGAAAAAGGAATGTCTAGTGGTTTATGCTTTGTCTAGAAGACCACATTTGAGCTCCATTTTAGTCATAGTAGTAGATTAGAAGGAGAAGATAGAGGTTGATTATGCTAAGAATGCACTTGAAAACAACATTCTAGATGGGTCTTTACAGGATGATAGATACCAAGGGAAGGATGGCCTCATATATTACAAGGATAGAATATGGTTGACTCTTGATTCTAAGGTGAGAGAGAACATTTTCAAGGCTTTTCATGACATTTTGATGGTTGGTCATCTAGGATATTATAAGACATATAGGCAGATACGTGAGATATTCTCATGGAAGGGGATGAAGGATGACATTCTAAAGTATGTACATGAGTGCCAAGTATGCCAACAAAATAAAAATGAGCATGCTTATCCTGCTGGTTTTTCGCGACCCCTTCCCATTCCTACTCAGAAAAGGGAAAGCATATCAATGGATTTCATCACAGGGCTTCCAAAGGTCGAGGAGAAGGATAGTATTTATGTGGTAATGGAACGATTGACTAAATTTGCACACTTTTTTGCTATATCGGTAGGGTTTTTAGCAGTGCGGGTGGTAGATGTATTTTTTATATAGGTATCCAAGCTTCACGGAGCACCCAAGACCATTGTCAGTGATAGGGACAACAAGCTTATGAGCTTGCTTTGGCAGGAGTTATTCAAACTATGTGGTATGGATCTAAGCCCTAGCACTAGCTACCAACCTTAGACTGATGAGAAAACCGAGGTGATGAACAAATGGGTGAAAGGTTACCTACACAACTATGTTTCAGGGTAGTAGAAGGTGTGGGTTAAGTGGTTGCACCTAGGAGAGTACTATTATAATTCTACCTTTCATATGTCTATTCAGATGTCTCCATTCATGGTGCTATATGGTTATGAAGCTCCCAACTTTGTTGATTCACTTTTTGGATATTGTAGACTGCCTAGAGCTAGAGATCTTATTTAGGAGAGTAAGGACATCATGAGGTCTTTGAGAGAGAATATACAATATTCTCAGAATCAACAAATTTATATATTTATCAGCACCACGTTGAGCATTTTTTGAGATTGGGGACATGGTTTACTTGTGGTTGCAACCCTACAAATAGTCCAATCTCAAGAAGAGTGGATCAAAAAAGCTTAAGCCTTAGTTTTATGGTCCTTTCAGAGTTATCAGGAGGATTGGACAGGTAGCTTATGAGTTGGAGCTACCCAAGGACAACAAAGTGCATAATGTCTTTCATATCTCTCACCTTAAGAAAGCACTTGGTTGGAATGTGGTTCCTTCTACAAAGTTGCCTCCTTTGGATGAGGAAGGAAAGTTGATATTGATTCCTAAGGCTATATTTGAGGTTAGAGAGTGTACACTACATAGAAGGGTGGTCAAGGAGTACTTGATTAAATGGAAGAATTTTTTAGTGGAGGATGCTACTTGGGAGAGTGAGTAAATATTACAACATCCTGAGTTACGATTGCTTGAGGGCAAGCATCTTGGGAAGGGTAAACTATAATGTCCCCTTCTCGCTCTTGAGTAGTGTAGTGATTCAATTAGCCTATTCTAGAGTTCCCGTAGGATAGTTGATGTGGTTAGGGGACTCAATTTCCAGCATTGATGTTCAGTGTTGGGATTTCTAGAGGGGTTTCTATTTATATAAGTGGTTGGTCGTGATCTTGTCATCTCTAGTTGGTCACAGTATTTTTTTATGGTCTTCAGTTTTGCTCAATTTCAAAGCTTGGCACATACTTACTAGTTATAGCAGTGCTCTTTATAGTAAGTCACCTTTGGGGGAGTTGGTCCCAGGCCAATGTACTCATAACAGCATTATCACTCAGTTTATTTTCGGAGATCCTAAGGTTGCAGTAATTGATATTTGCTTAATTCAGCCACTTAAGTTATTTTATAAAGTTATATTATAAACTTTGTTGAGGGTAAAAGTGGTCATTGAAAAGTGTACCTTGAGCCTAGTGAAATAACTTCAAGTTGTTTTTAAAAGCTTTAATAATATTTTAATGTCTCCATGAAGTGGACACCTAAAGGAGGGAAGAAAAGATATTTTTAAATGTTAATATTTCAATGAGGAGAAAGGTGTTGGTTTCTAGGGTGGAATTAAGAGAAATTTGAAGTCCATCGCCCTAGTCTTTATATTATGATTTTGGCTCTCATTTTGATATCTTTGTTTTGACAACATAACGAAATGTTGTTGGATTGCTTCCAGGTTGCTTGGGTTATGAACTGAGGATGAAAACCCTCTTCGTATGGGCTAGTTTCAGTGGTGAAAAATCCACCCTAATCTAATATTGGAGTTTATTATTAGCTAAGATCACAAGAGCTTCATTGAGTTAATTTTTGGTGATGGAAATGATGAAGATTTATCAGTACTATTAGGATTTTTGGTGTGCTTTCCGTTGCTTTTGATTTTGGTGTGGTTTTTGAATGTTTTGGAGTGATTTTATTCAGTTTCTAGGTGTTTGCAAAAATGGACCTGAACCTGATTTTTGGCTCAAAGCTTGGTATTGGTTGGAGATATTGTTCTGGGTATTATTTCCCTTAAAGCCCCTACTCAAGGTGATTCCAAATAGTATTCATTTTTATTTTTTGAAGTTTTCTTTGAATTTATAGAAGATATTGACCTCTCTTAGGGGGACGCCATCTTGTTGCAACAAAACCCTTTTAAGACCAACACGAGTTGGACTTGGGTCGCTGGAATTTAGGAGCTTTAAAAGGAGGTTTGGGCATTGGGAAATCAAGTTTTTTGCATAACATTACTTGTGGTGTTTTTTGCTACTATCAAAGTACCTTATTGTTGGTATAACAACTTAACCAAGTCGAATATAACCATTGCATTACTCTGATATAGAATAGAAAATGGATATTTATGATGCTTGTTTCAATCTCCATTGAATGGTTTTAGTTTCTAGTATTTACTATTCATTACAACCTCCCTTTATGCTATATACTCTTGCAATTGCATTGAAAAACAATCACAAAATACAAGATTGAACAAGTAAACAAGAAGATTTCAAAGAAAAAGTAGGGGTGCATACTACACCCCTACATATAATTTTAATTTTTTTGACAAATTATGAATTATGTTTATTAATACCTTGTAATTAAAGAAAATAATTGTTAATATTGTCTATGATAAAACATAAATTAAAAATGGTTTTTGGTTTATTGGTGAGGTTCAATGGTTTTGAATGAGTTCATGTCCAATATTCCTCACATTATAAGAGATTGTGTCTGACTTCGGGAAAATAGATACCTCTCAATCTTTGACTCTCAACCAAAAAAATCAACTTAATGACAAAATGAAAACTCAAAGTACTTAGATCAACATAAATAAAACACTTAGATCAACATCATAACACTAAACCCAAAATATATGAGCTTAATAACAAACTAAATCCAAATAAAACATTTACTTAAATTTAAAAATAGTCAATATTAATACAAATTAAATATTTAAAATATAATTCTTAGTTATGAGATCACATTCTACTAAATTCTTAAGTCTATGCTAATGAAGAATAATGTTGAGGGCCCGAGGCTCATGTTTATTCCAATAAGAAAAAGAGCAAGCATATAGATCTTGTCCAAAAAATAGGATGGAATTGAAGCTCTTTTTGCACCTTTGGAATTGAGGACATGTATCAAGTTTACAAATTTAAATTTGAAAGTTCAAAAGTCAAATATACACTTTCAAAATGATGAGAGTAAATTTGTTGTCACAAAAATAATCCAAAAATAAATAGCTTAAGATGTAAGATGAGTCCAAACTTTTAAAATGTGCAAAGATAAAATAAAATTTAAATCATATTAATTATCAACTTCATACAAAATCTTCAAAGATAAAATGAAATTAAAACCATATTAATTATCAATTTCATACAAAAATATATCATTTTATATGTTAACTATTACTCTAAAGACAAATGCGTCAAAATAAATTCAAAATGAAAAGAAAAGTGTAAACTATGAATTTTTCACAATTATACATAAAATATTTCTATATGATTTTTGTTGAAAAAAGAATCTTATCATCAAGTATCTTGAATAATTTGATATGAAAACACAAAAAATCCAAATGTTTTTTGAAATTTTCTCCCTAACAAAGGAATTCACTCATGTTCTTAAATTGTAACCTTCTAATTGTCATGTATGACTACTTATTGACTTTCTTATAGTTGATAATTACAGGATGAGGATGTAGCAAAGATATTTCATGTGCACTATAAGGAAAAGAAATAAAATAACTTTTTACAATAATCTAGGGTGAATAATATAATTAAGACAATGTTAGTAATTTCTTCATGAATAAAAGTGAGTTTGGATTGATTAAGCTACTAACTAAATATCGCAATTTAAATAAATAAAATAATGATACTTAGTTCTAAATTTGATATCAATTTTACTATGATAGATGTTATCGATTGATTTGGTCATTGTTTCAAAATATTAGGATATGTCAAATGACTCCCTCAGGATTGAGAAATCCATTGTACCTATATATGAAAGGTTTAATGTTGATATACACTATTGAGGAGTTTGGTAGGTTAAGATTATTTTCTTTTAGTTAGACCCTCGTACCAACTCAATAGTTTGTTGTGATGATAAAAAAATAAGTGACAATTGTATTTTATTCTTATGATGTTAATACAATGTTGTCACATGATAGTATTTTGATGCCCATAGATACTTTTCAAGATTCTTCCTAGATTCTAGACATGTTCAAATGAATTAGGGTTTTTCATTTTATTATAGTATTATGTGCTTTAGTCAACTCATAATGAATAATTGGAAAGAAGTACATGAGCCAAATTCTTAGTTTTGAAGTTCAAGGATCAAACACACATTTTCATAAATGAACTAGAATACCTTTTATGTCACAAAATTGATCCAAGTAAATGAATGACTTAGGTTGTAGATTGAATCCAAACCATTAAATTACATAAATATCAAATAAACTTAAAATCAAACTAATTATCAACTTCATTCAAAAAATTATAATTTTATACACTAATCTTTATTGTAAAGATAAACACATCAAAATAAATTGAAAAGAGAAGTAAAAGTAGTAAAATATGTACATTTTTCACTATTACACTTAAAAAAAATTAATATTATTTTTGTTGAAGCAAAATTCTTCTTTTAGACAAATCTTGTATAATTTGATATCAAAACAGAAAAATATAACACATTCCTCCTTGACTCATCCACTGTGACCTTCTAATCATCTTCCAAAATCAATCACACAAAATGTTTAATCTATCTTCTTAAAAGTATAAGAGGAGAGGTTTATAACTCTCCTTTAGACAAAATTGCAACCACCACATTTACTAATATCTCCCATGTAACACCACTTCTCAGTTTTCTAACTGAGAAATCTATCAATGTTTCACTGTACTCAAGGCAGACTCCCAAGAGTCTCAAGTTTTTCATTTTGTACAAGAACAGCCATGGAATCGTACTTTATCCATTCTGTTGCATATGCCCAGTATGACATGCATGACAAGATCTTATGAACGTGGGTATGCCTTTCAATAAAAACTCTTTCAAGTGGAGGACACTGCTTTAAATGAAATTGAGCCTGATCGTTTCAGACAATAGGAAAATATATATGTTCAGAGTAAATGTCTCATATTAATTCTACTGGACTCTAGACAAAGTGGCTTTACATACGCAGGGATAGGGTAGGCCCAAATCAAATGGCAGACCAAAGTACAGGTTTCATAGAGCACTAAGAGTTGAACATCAAATGGCAGACCAAAGTACTTACCTGTGTCTGCTAGGTAATTCTTTATTTAACCATTGACAGTTATATCCTTTTTAAAAATGAGGGAGTGTGAATTGAATGCTCTAAATTTAAAGCATATTTAATGGTAAAAATTAAAATAAGTATTAAATTTATTAGCTATTGGTGAATTGAATGGTTTCAAATGAGTTCACATGCAAGATTCCTGACATCATAAGAGATGAGGTCAAGATTGTACACCTGCAACTTTGACAGAATAGATACCCCAGTCCTTAACTCTAAACCAAAGAAATATCAACTTAATGACAAGATGAAAGTCCAAAAAAAATACACATACAAATCAGAATCTTAACTCTCAACAAAAAAATAAAAATACCAACTTGATGAAAAAATAAATACCGAAACAAAATACTTGATCAATTTATTTTCTTTAAATTAAAATGTAATCCTTAATTATGAAATCACATTCATACTAAATGCTTGGGCTTATTCTAAAAATAAAGAATAATGTTGAGGCTCATGTTTATGCCAACAAGCAAAAGATTATGCATAGAGAACTTATCTTGAAAGATAGGGAATTGTAGCTTTTTGCACTAAAACATAATTTGCTTTGTTATTTGTTCCTTACATTATTTTCTCTTATGAAGTTCACACATTCTATTCTATGATATTAGAATCATTTTTTAAATAAAAAAAATTATATCATTTTTTTTTTTTAATTTATTATAGATAAGTATAATATTAATTTTGTATAATAAAAATCAAAATTTAAAGTAGTATATATATATATATATATATATATATATATATAATTTGTGATATAGAAGTTGAATTTATCAATATATAATTTATAAACAAATTTATTAAAATGAGAATGCATATAAAATGTAAAGCAATCTCTAATAAATTCATTTCCTTGGAGATCGGGGAGGGAATGCAAGCAAGGATCAAATTCTCCTCATCTTCTATAGGGGGTGAATCCTCAGAAAAAAGAGCATAATAAAACTATCTAGCCTCACAAGACAAACGTTGACCAAAGAGGAGATAAAACTTCTATTGTGACGAGCCTACACAAAATGATGAAAGAAAGCAAAATTCATGTCCCCTTTCTGAAGCCAATCAATCTAAGCCTTTTGCTTCCAGAAAATCTCCTCCCGAAGCTCCCACTCCTCCACTACTATTGCAGCCTAGGATTATGCTTGACCTAACGCATCTAAGAAACCAAAATCTTGAATTTGGCGAGTAATGACATCGAGGCACACCTAAACATTCCTCTTCATAACCTTAAGATTTCCAAAACTCATCCTATTCCATCTCTTAAGGTGAAACTTGACATATTGAAGTTTCTTAACAAAGGTGTACATAGTTGTACCATAAGCAGGGCTTCCATCATGCCACCACTGGGCCAAAAGATCATGCAAAGAAGCCTCTCGAAGCCACATAAGCTAAAACTTAAAAGGAGGATTCTTATGAATAGTAAAAGAGGTTACTGAAAGTTTAATTGGCCAATGTTCAGAACTTCTCCAATCAAGAATCTCAGAACCAGTAACCAATCTACCTCCCACCCAAAAATGGGAAACAAGAAATCTATCCAGCCTTTTAGATATTGCTTCCTCTCCACTCCGTCTATTATTCCAAGTGAAAACCCCATTGGAAGGATTAACATCAATTAAAGCTAGTGAATCCACATTCTCCCGAAAAAGATCAAAAGTAGGCCCAAGCCAAGGCAACCCACCTCTTTTCCCCTCCAAGCTCAATATAGAATTAAAATCACCAGCTAAGACCCAAGGAAGATATGGAGCACATGATCTAACATACCTTATATGATCCCAAAGCCGGATTTTTCCACCAATATCAGTTGGGGCATAAACATTAGTAACCAAAATGGTCTCACCTAATTCCAAAGAAGAGGCAACCATGGAAATAGTAGAATGACTAGAAATCCACCAAAGTGGAGCAATCTTTCTTAGTTTCCAAAATAGAGCCAAACCCCCAAAGCTCCCTTGAGAACCAATGCACTGACACTACTGGATATGAGAAACACACTGAAGCATGAAATCAACTGAAAGTTTAGTCTCTTGAACACAAAAAATGTCTAGAGAATGGACAACAACCAGATCATGATTACCCTTTTGATAGGAGGTGCTATTCAACCCCCTTACATTCCATGAGAGAACAATCATGGAGGAGATAGAGAAAAGTGAGCATCAATGGGTTTAACAGACCCAGATTCCACCAACAAATCTCCAGTATGCTTAATCTTCTCAAGATCCTTCTTGCGGCCACTTTTAGAAGAGTTCTTAGATGATCCCTTCATAAGCATGTGTTGTTGCACCCTCAAGACAAGAGAAGACCCCTTGCACTTTCCAAAAACTAGCCCCTCCTTTTCCAAATCTATCAAAACAATATCATCATCATCCTCTACATAGGACCATTCAAGGACACCAGCTGATCTTGCACAGCCTGTGAGAAATGAAGAACATGATTGAACTCTTGTCCTTGCCCCACATCACAACCCATACCAACAACACTAGAAGGCACATCCGGCAAGATTCCTTCCTCCAAGGTGGAAATGTCCAACACTTCAAACCAATTAAGTTCCTCTTCAGTTTGTTTGTCCTCCAACGATCTCTTCTAACCACGACCCTTAGCCCAAGGCTTAACAGGCACAAATCCATATTTATTTGATGCACCATCCATCAAGGAAGCTTTCCCTTTATCCTCCTTAACAACTTTTGGATCTGAAGAAAAATGGGAGGAATTAGAAGGAGTTGTATTAATTCTAGGACATTGCTTCTAAAGATGTCCATACTCACGACAAATCCGACAACGAAAAGGAATGGATCCATAATTTAGGGGTGAAGCCATAATAGTGGTTTACAATTCAAGTGAGGAAGGAAAACTCACAAAAAATGACCCCAAGGCAGAAAAAGTGTTTTTGGAGGTTCATACGAACCTGTTGGTTCGACCGAACCCATAAGGGGTTCAGCCAAACCAGGGTTCAACCGAACCCCTTTAAACTTTGCCTGCCAAAAAAAAAAAAAAATCTTGTAAAAAGGGTTCGACCAAACCCCCCTTATGCCTCATCCCCCTCCCCCCGAGACACCAAAAAAACCTAAGTTTTGGCACTTCAGAGCTTGGTTGAGGATGAAAATGGAGGAATCTTCACAAACCCAACTAGAATCAAGTAGTCCTCAGAATGAGCTATCCAACGAATATAATTTTAATATGTTTTAGTTTTATTATGTATTTGTTTTTTTAGTTTTATTAAACATAGATTTTTCATCAAAAATTAAGGTCTATGTTCTACACGTGGAAAAATAGTAGATTATAAAAAAAAAAATTGAAAAATATGAGTTCACCAAATATTGAAGTCCTTGATCCAACAAAAAAAAATGAATTTCGATATATACAAAAAAAAATACTCTTTATATGGTCGCACGCTATGTTTGAATTGTAATTGGTTTGACTTCGAAACTTCATTAAAGAAAAAATATTCAATAAAAAACTATCTAACCAAGTGGAAGCACTAGATATTGGAGTTACGAATCTAAATTTGAAAGAATTAGAATTTTAGCCTTCATGGAAAACAAGTTATGCTTTATACGGTGTGCGCCACTTTTTAAAAATGTTGTTTTTTGAAAAAAATCAGTTTTCGTGGGAGATGGAAAAAAAAATGCAATTTGATTCTGAAAATTTTGAAAAAAATATTTTTAGAATCTACAAACAAAATCTGATGAGACTCTAGTTTGCATCATCTTCAAATTCCTCGCGGTTTAGCCGCTATAGGTGCCCGAATGTGAAGATTTAGTTAAAAAAATAATTTTAGTGTCCAATTTGGCCAAAAATTGTAAACCACTATTGTGGGATCACCCCAAGTTGTTGAACCCAAGACAAAGAACAAAGAAAAATTTCTAGAGAATCTGATAAGGGAATGTTCAAATCTATCTCCACACAAATCCGAGCAAAAGAAATCACCTTTTTTTCAAGGGTTTGTTGAGCAACTGCAACAGGCTTGCCAAGAAGAGCAACAATTCGTTGTAAAATATCTTCTCTCCATAACTCCAAGGGAAGCCACGACAGATGGACCCAAACAGGAACCCTCGATGCTAGTTCTTTAGCTGAATTAAAACCCATATTTCAGGGTTTAGTAAACAATCCAACATGATTATAAAAGTAGGGTCCTCCCTCAAAAACTTGATTCCTATTAGCCATATTGGAAAAAACAACCACAAAGTATTTGTTTGCAGCCACCATAAGCTCCATGTCTCCCTCAACCTACCACGTCTGCCTAATCCAAGCTTCCAAAGCCGATAGAGGTATACAAATCCCAAGAAATTTGCATATTAGAGTGTATCTGCTCCAATAAGAAACATTGTTAGCAACTGATTCAAGATAAATGACCAAAACCAGACGATCTTGGCTTCTGGGCAAACAACCATTCACTTTATTCAATTTGGGGCCCTCCCCCACATAAAACGACTCCGGCTACTGAGCTTTCATACCAAATGAAGAACCATTGAGAAATGCACCACTCCCAGCCACCATCAAACTGTTAGAAATCTGTTGCTTTTCCATAAACCCAACAACCCACACACCATCCAAAGAAAACCATAGATAAAAAAGAGACAAAGAAAACCACCCCGTACACAGTGAAACACCCCCCAGTAGTAAACACAACACTCCCAAGGAAAAAGAAGACAACAAGTTTTGAAAAGAATAGGCCTACGCCAACATGCACAAAGGGATGACGCTCATGCAAGTCGCCTAGCCTGCCGTGGGCACACTAGGAGTGCCATTCCCAATTGTATATATTCTATTTTTCTTTGGATTTTCTCCATATTCATAATTAATCTCTTTAAAAACCTCATTATAGTGACGTTCCTCTTTATTTTCATAATTCTATATTAAATTTTTGTTGTTGATAAACACTATTGAGAAGCTTGTTATGCTAGGATTGTTCTCATTTGATGAAACCATGCTATCAATTCAATGGTTTAGTACAATGTTAATACAATGTTGATGTTACATGATAATATATTAATGCCCATATGTAATTTTTAAGATTCATCCTAGGTACTAGATGTGTTCAAATGAATTACAATTTTCCTTTTGTACAAAACTCTATTATGTAACTTGAAATTTTATGTGCTTTGGCTAGCCAATAATGACTAGTTGGAATTGAGGATGTGAACTAAATTTAAAAATTTAAATTTGAAATTCCAAGAGTCAAATGTGCACTTCCAAAATGATGAGAGTAATTCTTATGCCACAAAAATAATCCAAAAAATAAATAACTTAAATTGTAAGATGAGTCCAAACCTTTAATATGTGCAAAGATAAAATGAAATTAAAACCATATTAATTATCAACTTCATACAATTTTTTTAAAAATAAAATGAAATAAGCAGCAATTGGACTATATTCCTAAGATGTTAATACAATGTTGACGTCACATGATAATATTGTGATGCCTATAGATAGTTTTCAAGATTCCTCCTAGATTCTAGACATTTTCAAATGAATTAGGGTTTTTCCTTTTATTACAATATTATGTGCTTTAGTCAACTCATAATGAATAATTGGAAAGATGTACATGAATTTCAAGAATCAAATACACATTTCCACAAATGAACTAGAATACCTTTTATACCACATAATTGATCCAAGTAAATGAATAACTTAGATTGTAGATTGAGTCCAAGCCATTGAGATGTATAAAAATAAAATAAACTTTAAATCAAATTAATTATCAACTTCATTCAAAAATTTATCATTTTATATACTAACTATTATTGTAAAATAAGAGTACTTAACAGTTTCAATATTATTCTTGTTGAAGCAATATCCTTATCGCCCGCAAATTTTGTATAGTTTGATATAAAAACACAAACAATCTAACACATTTCTTCAATTTTTGCTCCTTGACAAGGAAATCCCATTTTAATCGTCTTCCAAAATCAATCACACAAAATGATTAATCTTCTTAAAATTATAAGAGGAAGAGATTTATAACTCATTTAAAAAAAATTACAACCACCACATTTACTAATATCTCCCATGTAAGACCACTTCTCAATTTTCTAATTGAGAAATCTATCAATGATTCACTGTACTCAAGGCAGACTCACAAGAGTCTCAAGTTTTTCATTTTGTACAAGAACAGCCATGGAATCGTACGTTTTCCATTCTGTTGCTATGCCCAGTATGACATGCACGACAAGATCTTATGAACGTGGGTATGCCATTCAATAAAAACTCTTTCAAGTGGAGGACACTGCTTTAAATGAAATTGAACCTGATCGTATCAGACAACAGGAAAATATATATGTTAAGAGTAAATGTCTTTTTTGAAAGCATGACTGCTGTACCTCATATTCATTCTACTGGACTCTAGACAAAGTGGCTTTACATACGCAGGGATAGGGTAGGCCCAAATCCACGTACAGGTTTCATAGAGCACTAACAGTTGAACATCAAATGGCAGACCAGAGTACTATCAATAATAATGGAATGGACTGAAATAATAGACTGGAATACACTTACCTGTGTCGGCTAGGTAATTCTTTATTTAACCATTGACAGTTATATTCTTTTTAAAATTGAGGGAGTGTGAATTGAATGCTTTAAATTTAAAGCATATTTTATGGTAAAAATTAAAATCAGTTTTAAATTTATTAGCTATTGGTGAATTGAATGGTTTTAAATGAGTTCACATGCAAGATTCCTGACATCATAAGAGATAAGGTCAAGATTGTATGCCTGCAACTTTGACAGAATGGATACCCCTCGGTCCTTAACTCTAAACCAAAGAAATATCAACTTAATGACAAGATGAAAGTCCAAAAAAATACACGTACAAATCAGATTCTTAACTCTCAACGAAAAAAAATACCAACTTGATGACAAAATAAATACCCAAACAAAATACTTAATCAAAGTTTTTTTCTCTATCATTAATGAAAATTAAAATGTAATCCTTAATTATGAAATCACATTCATACTAAATGCTTGGGCTTATTCTAAAAATAAAGAATAATGTTGAGGCCCGTGTTTATGCCAATAAGCAAAATATCATGCATAGAGAACTTATCTTGAAAGATAGGGAATTGTAGCTCTTTACACTAAAACATAATTTGCTTTGTTATCTATTCATTACATTATTTTCTCTTATGAAGTTCGCACATTCTATTCTACTCTACAATATTAGGATTATTTTTTAAATTAAAAAAATTATATAATTTTTTTAATTTATTATAGATAAGTATAATATTAATTTTGCTATATATATATATATATAATTTGTGATTTAGAAGTTGAATTTATCAATATATAATATATAAACAAATTTATTAAAATGAGAGTGCATATAAAATGTAAAGCAATCTTTAATAAATTTGATTTATATTGTTATAAACAATGATGTAACATATTTCAATTTTAAAAGATTAAATGTAAATCTAATATATTTTTTTGTTAAGATTAGGAAAAATCCATTACATATTATAGTTGAATGGTACAATTGTGAAGAACAAAAAAATAGTCAATTTTGGAAAAATAAATTCAAGAGTAGTCAAATGACAATATATAGACATGAAAATTTTATTTTATTTAAATGTCTATAGATCATTTTCCTCTTTGACTAAACATATCTATAGGTAATTATAATTATGTTCCTTCAACTTCCTCTTGATTTTTGGCTGTATTTTTTTTTAATATTTTATGTACATTTATAATCGAGCTCTTAAAAATCTCCATAATCTAGTGATTTTCCTATTTGTTCCTATCGACAAAGAGTGAAAGCATGGTATTTTGGAACATTTTTCATATATTTTCTACCACTTATTTTCTTAGAAAATGTGCCGTTCTCATCATCACTAACCATGTGAGTGATAGATGTTGGGATTTTGAGTGATTTTAAAATTTTGTTGGATTTTGTGCATTGAAGGGTTATGAGAGATTTAGGGATAAGAAAACACTTTCATCCAAACCAATGTTTGTAGTCCTTCTTTGGTAGTCAAAAATTTCACATCATGTTTGTGCCATAAATATTATTTGAAGTAAGCTAAGGGATCAAATAAAATAATTCAAGAAATCCTCATTTTTCTTGTTATCTCTTGTGTTATTCTATATTGTCTTGGAAATTAAATAATTGGTTAAGTTTATGAAATTTTAGATGAGCATGAAAAAAAATGTTGAATGAATACACATGAAAGGTCTCCATATACTTTTAATGAATTCTCCATATTTCCTTGAAAATGCGACACCAAGAAGTCATTAGATGGTTCTAAGACTTCATAGATCAACTTGAATAAACCCCACATAACTTGCACAAACCAAACAACAACACAATCTCTATTCAATTCAATATGGATATTCCTATGTTTGAAGGTAAAATTAATACCTTAACACTAGATATTTGGATCTAACAACTCAAAACTTACATCTTCATCAATAACCTCACGAAACTGAAAATTCCATTAACACTCAAGATGTCCTTTTCAATGTTAAATTAGTGTCAAACACTTGGTACATAACATCATATGGATAATTATCTAGTTCTAGCATGGGAAGCCTTTGCCAAATCTCTAGAGGAAGTTTACCCCCTTAATTATTTTGAGGATGACTATATGAAGTTCCAACAATTATGCTTCATAAAGTGGCACACTTATCGTCCACTTCTTAAGCTAATACACTGTATTCAATGAGCTCGTAGGTTGTCTTGCTTTGACAATGTTAGGTATCAAATGCAAGCATGAATTTTCCATAGCAACATATATATTTCTTCTTCTTCTTGGCTAGGACTCCATTCCTTTCACAATCCCAAATTAATTTGAAACTTAACACCAATAAGTGTCAGAGGCTTTGAAGTAGGATTCATTGTCCCATTAAAAATATTTCAGTGCTTCTTTCTTATTCTAGATATTATAGGTGGCAAGGACCTAGAGTGAGTTTTTTCTTTTGTCACCTTCCCTTTTGCTCTTGTTTGATAATCAAGTCTAGTTGTAGTGGGTTGATGTTGAATGTATAACTCAAATCTCCCAAGTCTCTATTATCTATTCCTAGCTATTGGTTTGCTCTAGTTATCTTTATGGATCAAATAATTTATCACTCTAATGTGTAGTCAATATTTTTTATAATGGAAGATAGATTGGTTATGGGAATTGGTGGAGCATGATTTGGGACTATGGGGTGAAAAATAGTGGTAGCAAGTTAGGCATAAGTTTCTCTCTTGGGTGTAATTATTTTGGGCTATTGCTAACTCTCTACCAAGGTTATAGGTGATACATTGTAGTGGTCATTCTATTAGCACTAATTGATTATGCCACATAGAAGTTTTACATGGTTGATATGGAGTATTTTTTAGTTAGGCCAGATGTTTGGGAATGGCATGTACACATCATGTTGATTTATTTTGAGAGAGGTGACCTCATTGGACATAGTTCAAATCAAATTCATAATCTCATTAAACTTATATCGGAATAATGGCTCAATAAAGTCATGTTCCAATTGTTTTTTGGCCAAGGTTGGGTTTATAAGTAGTATATGAATAGGTCTATCAATTGAAATAGGTTGTTGGGTAAGTGAATGAAAATAGGGGATACAAAGAAGATCAAAAGTAGTCACTTTTTTTTACATCAATTAAAAAAGAACTTGTATGAGTAGTTCAAGATGTAGTACTCAATCTAGTTTCTAAATTACTAAATATTTTTAAAAATGGTTAATATTAAGGGAGTGGAATGTTAAGCACACACAAAAGTGCTCTTTTTTTAGTACTAGAAACCATCACATAATGTCTAGTGTGTGACAACTCTTTTTATATACATTAGGTGTTTTTCAAAATTATTTGGTGGAAATATAACAAAGAATGAGTGCTGAAAATATGTATTTTTTATTTTTATATAATTTTTTTTGTGACTTTTTCAAGTGGCTGAAAACTACATCACTAAGCATACATGCCACAAAACTTTCACAAAAATAATAAAAAATATTTTTCTTTTTGAATTTCTATAGAATGAAGTTTAGAACAATCGTATATATTTATTTTCAAGTTTGGATAAGTGGGTCAAGAGTTATTAAAAAATTAATACATATGTACAAGAGGAATATGAAGACACTATTCAAATAGAACAAAAATAATACCTTAAATTATTTAGAACATTAAAAAGAATGTATGGCTAGAAAGCTAAGCAACTTTTCATTTTACTTTCCTTGATGTATTGTACCTATATATGAAAGGTTTAGTGTTGATATACACCATTGAGGATCTTAGTAGGCTAGGATTATTTTCTTTTGGTCAAACCTTCGGTATCAATTCAAATGTTTGTTATGATGACAAAAAATAACAAGCAATTATACTATATTCCTAAGATGTTAATACAATGTTGATGTCACATGATAATATTTTGATGCCCATAGATGCTTTTCAAGATTCCTCCTAGGTTCTAAACATGTTCAAATGAATTAGGGGTTTTCCTTGTACCCAACAAAATAGTATTTAACTTGCAGTATTATGTGCTTTAGTTGACTCATAATGAATAGTTGGAAAGGACATGAGCCAATTTTTAAATTTAAATTTAAAGTTCAAAGATCAAACACACTTATCCACAAATGAATGACTTAGATTGTAGATTGAACCCAAACCATTAAGATGAATAAAAATAAAAATAAGATCAACATAGAATCAAATTAATTATCACATTCATGCAAAATTTATCATTTTATACACCACCCTTTATTTTAAACATAAGTACATCAAAATAAACTCAAAAGGGAATAAAAAGACATAGGATGTACAGTTTTGACCATTACACAAAGTTTTCAATATTATTCTTGTTGAAGCAAGATTCTTATGATTCACAAATCTTGTATAATTTGATATATAAACACAAGAATCTAACACATTTCTTCAATTTAAAAAGAAAATCTGACCTTCTAATCTATCTCCCAAAATGAATCACATAATGTTTGATCTATCTTCTTAAAACTATTAAGATAAGAGGTTTATAACTCTTGTTTAAAAAAACTTACAATAACCACACTTACTAATATCTCCCCTGTAAGACCTTTTCTCAAATTTCTAATTGAGAAATCTATTAATGTTTCACAGTACTCAAGGCAGACTCACAAGGACAGCCATGGAATCATACTTTCTCCATTCTGTTGCTATACCCAGTATGACGTATATGCCAATGAAGAGAAACCAAAACTCTTGCCAGTGGAGGACATTGCTTTAAATGATATTTGAACCTGATTGTACCGGATAATAGGAAAATATTTATGGTCAGGAAAAATGTCTTGTTTGAAAACCTGACTCTTGTACCTCATATTCATTCTACTATACTCTAGAGAAAAGTGGCTTCCTATTTGTAGGTATTTCGTAGGCCCAAATCCACGCACAGTTCTAGGTATCAACAATAACGGACTGGACTAGAATAGTAGACTAGACTGCAATATGCTGAGCTGTGTCTGCAAAGCAATCCTTTATTTAAGCATTGACAGTGAAATCCTTCTGTAATGAGGGAGTTTGAAAGTAGTACAAAATTGAATGCAAATAATAAAAATTAATTATATTTATTAAGATTTCGAGTGAATGGAAGTTTTTTTTGTTAAAATTATTCATGATAAAAATAATAAAAAATAGTTTTTGATATGTTGGTGAAGTTGAATGATTTTGATTAAGTTTAAATATTTAAAGATGATTTGATTTGTTTTGATTGCACACCCTAGATTGTAGGCCAACCTCCCAATGAATCTATACTTTATATATTTATTCAACATCCCACCTAAACCACACTAATGTTCTTTCAATGAGACAAGCATTGTTCTAAAGATTACAACTTAAGTTAAAACAAAAGTAATAAAAATATTTTTTTCATTTTCTTAATCTCTACAAGAAAACATTGAAATTCAAGAAAAATTTGATACAAAAAAATATCTTAAATTGTCATTTCATTCAATATAAAACAATAAAATAAAAGTAAATAACTGATATTACTATTTATTAATATACGAATATTAGAAAATATTATCGAAACTTTAGAAGATGAAAATTGAAAATAATTTCATATGATTGAACGTTAAGTTATTTCTAAGTTATATAGATTACAATGAATCAGTAATCATTTCACCAATAAAATCAATAGAAAACCACTCCATTTTCTTGAAAGTGTACTTAAAAGAGGACTACAATGAATCAAGTCCCAGTAAACATTTCACCAATAATACCAATAGAAGACCACTCCATTTTCTTGAAAGTGTACTCAAAGGGGACTGAAAAGAGAGTGTGGCCCAGTTTGTATTCTATAGGGATGCATGTGACCTCTGACTGTCGTACAAATGCAGACAGTTATGGCATCTATTACAAAAAAAACTTGCAATACCTTGATATTTTATCCATTACAGACACAGTAGAACCGTTGAAGTTAAAACGAGTGTGGGGCACTCAATAGGTCAGCAACTTTTCTTATTATGTCAGACAACTTTTGTTTTAGGCTTTGATTTCAACTCTGAGCCTCATATTCAACTGGGTTCCAGGAAAAAAGTGCCTTTTTTTAATATACACGGACTGTATACTACAAATACTTATGGCGGACCCACAGTGGAACATTTAAGGATAGACCAAACCTGTAAAGGACAAACTGTTCAGGCTGTTTCTAACATCCATGGCAATAAGCACTGTTTTTTCTATAAAAATTTCAACCCACTATTATACTTCAAAGTTTCAGTTGGCCCATCCCTATTATCATCAATGCACCTAATGTGATACTTTGCTGTAAATAGACAGAACATCGAATCCATGCATTTTGATGTGAGTATATTTAAAATGACTTAAATTCAATTTTATGCAACTGCAGATTCCCTGTTTATTGGGAGTCGGTGATAAATTTGTGTTATTATGGTTCAGGGAAATAAATTGTACACTATGATTTAATAAATTGATATTAGACACTAAATATAGTTTATAAATCAGACCTAAATAAAGAGTTGAGACTTATAATGTAAATGAAATTGTGAGAGTTAAAATATATTAGTTAGTCTTATTTTTTTCAAATATGGGTAGTTGATAAAGAATGATTAGTTGTAGAATGTATTCCCCAATCAAAATATATGATCCATTATTGAATCAAAATTATCTTCACTAGTATAGGTCTACCTAAGAAGTTTGTTTTGCTCCTATATGGGGCTGCATGTTTTGTAATCATCCCAACACATGTTAGTCTTGATGGCATGGAAATGTCCTCTACTCTTGTAAGTCTATAGAATTTTGATCACTTATCAATTAAATTATGTAATAGAAATAGAGTGGAGTTAAATAGCACCTTGGAATCTTGACTATTAATTTTTAGAAAAGAAGTGTGAAATTTTCTTTTATAACTAGTCAATCATGTGTCAGTGAACAAAGTTTGAAGGCATGGAAAGCAAAGACACAAAGTATATACATGATAAATTGATGAGTAGTATTTGTTGATGCAGCCCGTGAAAATGATTTGATCTATGAAATTTTAATACTAAGATCTGGTAAGATAATCCAATGATTCTATAATGAATTAGTGATCTTTGTTAGTTTGTATATACAAGAAATTAGGTGATAAATTTGAAGTTGTTTGGTGCACAAATTGACATATAACCATCAAATTATTTGAAAGGATCATCTTAGGAAAGTAGGAAATAAGATTTTAATCAAGGAGGATTAGGCCATGAGTGAGGTCCTACCTAGGAAGCAAATGCAATTTGTAGTCTAGTATGAGGTGACATAAACCTATAGAAACAAATTGGAATTATTCTATAGTGATGGATTATTGAGGAATAGATGCAAGATTAGGGCCATCTTGTGTGTAAAATAAATACAATTAAACATTAGGCAATGCATTTATTAATACCCAAATGAACATAAAATTTTGGGTAAAAGGAAAAGTGGTCCCTTTTATCCCTTACATTTTTTTCCCACTTTGGTGTGTATGCGAGTAACATGACTCGTGTATGTCAAAATAAAATATGCAATGAATGAAATTGGCAAACGTATTTAGAATATGAGATATGCATGATGTCTTGGAATTTCTTTATTTTCTTGTCATAGCAACATCTTCAAATTTGCACACACAAATAATTAATGGAACCTATAAACCCCTATTAGTAGCATGAAAAACATTATCATAAGTATTTTATAAATTCATAAATATATTTATTTTTTTAGGCATGAAATTAACAATTCATAAAAGTGAAAATTTTGGCACAAATGTAATTAAAATGTATGCAACAATAATGAGGATGTTGTTAAACAAGCGCAAGACAACTAAGAGGGGGGTGGGGGAGGGTGTGAATCTATTGTCGCAAATTTCAAACTTAAAAACTTTAACACTTATCAATTCCACAACCGCACTATTATGTTATTAAGTATGAACATGAAACACAAATAACATAAAGTAAATCAACACAATGAACACCAAATTTTTACGTGGAAAACCCAATGAGGGAAAAACCACGGTGAGGGTTAACTCACAATATAAAGAGATTATAAAACAGAATACAAAGGCTCACTGCCCAGAAGAGGACTCACTATCCAAATAAAAAGGCTCACAACCTACAGAAAGGACTCACTGTCCAACAGGGAGGCTCACTGCCTACAAATACAAAAGAGAACAAAGATCCACCACATCAATTAACACACATCTGTAGCCTTGAATAAAGGATTGTAGAAACCTTTAGCTCACTACCTTTAGGACTCCAACACAATGAGGAATTGCTGCCTCAACACACTTTCACACACTTCTGCTCTTATGATTTGTCACTTACTTCATCACTTTGCATCACTTTGTCATACAACTCTTCACAATTCGACTTACACTTATGCCATCTTCAACCTTAGAACCTTTCTCCAAGGTTGGCCACAAATACTTTATTTCATAAATTCAAATTAGGTCGGCAACTCAACATTCTTGTGGTGGAAAGGAATGAGAGTGGAACAATAAAACACTTAACCAAGACCAAAAATAATGTCTCGAATCAACCACATGCTTCCTTAATTAAATTTTATTCTTTGAATGAAGTGTAAACACCAGGTCAACCAAACCTAATGAAAACACAAATGAAAATTGATGTACACATTTCCCAACAAGAAGATGATATGTGGATGCCACAACATGCTTCATTATGCATGAGAATACATCTCAGATTCCTCCAAACACATCCACAGCAGATGCAACAAACTTCAAACACTAAACACCTTCCACCAATCCATCTAGACTCTGCAAACACACACAACAACATTGAAACATGACTTCCAAACCACCAAACCTCAAACTTCTTTGCCATAACCCAGAGAACACCTCCATAAGACATATCTTAGATCCACAAGATCTGAAAAAAAATAGTGGAGGAATGCAGAGCAAAAACATTTATCCCAGTCCACAGAAGACCAACTCTGTTAGAACAATTCACATATCGATGGATGTAACATCCACATACCATCAAACCAAAAGCTAAAACTCAATAAATATCACCACTAGACTATCATTATCAAACCTTCAGATCTGCACAAGCATAGGATCAACACAGGAGAAACACGAAGCACATACCAAAGAACATTTTGAACACACTCAACATTCTGACTTCTCTTCTTTATTAATTTTATTAAAAGCATTTGGAAACATACCAACTCAACACATCTGCAATGTCATAAAGATAGCTCCATGTACTCACATCTCAGTAGCATCTCAATTATACACGTACAAACTGCAACATATTCAACTGTGTTGACATCAATGCCAACATTAATGACAACACCACCAAACTAGCTCATACTTGCAACAATCTCTCCCTTTGTCATTGATGACAACACATGATGTGAAAAACCATCAAAGACAACATCTTACACAATATCCTGAGAGAACACCTTCACTTCCTCTGCAACTATTTTTCACATGACTTCCCCCCCCCCTTTGACATCAACAAAAAAGATCAAAGACTCTTATCACTCCCTCTTAGGAGTACACTCATACTGCAACAATGAAAGCTTTTTCTACTCCCCTTGTAGAGTAGGGCAATTTATCAGTCAAGATAAATGAAGAATTTGTGAATCCACTAGACTGATGCACCTTCATGTGCACCTAGTTTGGAGGGCCAATGACCCCCAACCTCTCCCTAAGATGCTCAAAAGTATCCTTTAGAAGAGCCTTAGTAAATATATCTACAATTTGTTCCTTTGTTGTCACATACTCCAATCTAACTTCATTCTCCAGCACCTTTTCTCTCAAGAAATGATACTTGATAGATATGTGTTTTGTTCTTGAATGCATAACTAGATTCTTTGAAATATTTATAACACTCATGTTTTCATAGAAAATAGGAATGGGCTCATCACATATCACTCCAATGTCTTTTAGAGTTTGCTTCATCCACAAAACTTGTGTACAACAGGATGTTGTAGCAATATATTCTTCCTCTGCAATGGATAAAGAAATCGAGTCTTGTTTCTTACTCAACCAAGAAACCAATCTTCCACCAAGAAGGAAAGCACCTCCACTAGTACTCTTCTAGTCATCCACACAACTAGCCTAGTCTGCATCAGTATAAGCACTCAGGGTGAAATCAACACCCTTGGAATACCATAAGCCATAATTTAGTGTACCTTTAAGATATCTAAATATCCTCTTAAATAGATGTAAAATGTGCCTCTTTAGGATCTGCTTGAAATTTGACAACTAGACATACTGCATGCATAATATCTAGTCTGGTAGTAGTAAGATACAACAGTCCACCAATCATAGATCTATATTTTCTCTAATCAGTTTTAGCAGATTCATCATCTTTGCTCAGTTTATATCTGGTTACCATAGAATTACTAACCATTTTGGAGTCATCCATTCCAAATTTCTTCAACAGCTCTTTTACATACTTAGATTGTGAAATGAATATCCCTTTATCATTTTGATTCACTTGTAGACCAAGGAAGAAATTCAATTCACCAATCATCGAAATCTCAAATTCTTTTTGAATCTCTTCAGTAAACCTTTTACACATTCCTTCATTTCCACCGAAAATGATATCATCAACATATACAACTACTATCAGCATTTTTTTACCTTGCACTTTGAAGTAGAGATTGTTGTCAGCAGAGCCTTTGTTGAATCCTTGCTTTTTCAGGTATCTATCCAATCTTGCATACCAAGCTCTAGGATCTTACTTAAGTCCATACAATGCCTTCTTCAACTTACAAACCATGTCTGGTTTGTTTGATAACTAAAACCCTTCAGGTTGTTCCATGTACACTTCTTCCTCCAATTCACCATTTAGAAATGTTGACTTGACATCCATCTGATATACTTTGAAATCCTTGTAGGTAGAAAATGCCAAAAATGTCCAAATAGCTTCCATTCTAGCCATAGGGGCAAATGTTTTTCAAATTCTATGCCTTCAACTTGTGAATATCCCTTGCATACAAGTCTTGCCTTATTCCTTACAACTTCTCCACTTTCATTCAACTTATTCTGGAACACCCATTTTGAACCAATTATGTTCTTATTCATAGGTCTAGGGACTAGTTCCCATGGCTGATTCGTTTCTATCTGTTGCAACTCTTCTTTCATAGCTTTCATCCAACTCTCATCTTCACATGCTTCACTCATAGATTTAGGTTCAATTTTAGAAAGTAAACACAGATTTACCTTAGTTGCCACTTTACTTCTTGTCTTCACACCTTCACTCTTATCTCCAATTATCTACTCCTCAGGATGATTCTTCTATACATACTTAGGAGTCTTAACAACAGGCTCTAGCTCATTCTCTTCTTCTTCTTTAGTTTTTTCTTCTTTCTCTTCTTCTTCATTTTCCTTATTCTCCTTAGGTACATGTCCACAAATAGGATCATCAGGTTCAACTTCACTTATCTCAATAGGTCTGCGTATGTCTTCATCAACTTTCACATTAGCACTTTCAATAATCTTTCTCAATCTTTTATTAAAGAATCTATATGCTTTGCTAGTAGTAGAGTATCCAAGAAAAATTCCTTCATCACACCTAGCATCAAACTTTCCAAGATTTCTATCATCTATTTTAATGTAACATCTGCTTCCAAATACCTTGAAGTACTTCACAGCAGGAGTCTTACTAGTCCATAGCTCAAAAGGAGTCTTTGTGTTGTTGCTTCTAATTTGAACCCTATTAATCTAACATAAACAACAATGTGTATTGCCTCTCTCCAGCACACATCTGGTACATTTTATTCTTTCATCATGGTTCTTGCAGCTTCTTGTAAAGTCGTGCTTTTCCTCTCAACTACCCCATTCTGCTGAGGGGTTCTTAGAGAAAAAAATTGTCTCTTTATACCATGTTTAAATTCATAGAATGTATTAAACTCACTAGAAGTGAATTCTCCACCTCTATAAGATCTCAAGCATTTGATTTTCAAACTTACTACATTTTCCACTCTTGCTTTGAATACCTTAAACCTATCCAGAACCTGAGTCTTTTCTTTAAGAAAAGCAACCCATGTCATCCAAGTATAATCATCAATAAGAAACATGAAATACATGTCACCATTTAGGATTCTTGTTCTAGTCAAACCACAGAGATTAGTGTGAAATAACTCCAATATTCTTGTAGTAGAGTGCTCTTTTCCCTTAAAGTTGCATCTTGTTTGTTTCCCTAACTAACAACTTCTGCAAATAGTATTAGCAGGTCTTGTGATTCTAGGTAGACCTCAAACAATTTCTTTTGAACTGATTTTGACTAGATTATCAAACTTTACATGTCCCATTCTCTAGTGCCATAACCAACTTTCATTGACTTGAGATACAAGGCATTGACCATCAACTCCCTTAAGTTGATAGATGTTTCCATGAGTTCTCCTTCCAGCAGCAACCATACCTCCATTTCCGGATCCTTTTTTGATTTCACATGTATTATTCTGAAACACAAGTTTAAAACCATTGCTATGCATCTGACCAACACTCAAAAGGTTATGCCTCAAACCCTTCACATAATATACATCATCAGTGTTGTGCACTCCATCAAAACTAATTGAACCTTTCCCACAAATCTTAGCTCTTGAATCATCACCAAACATGACTAAACCACCATCATACTTTTCAAGTTTAGTGAACTTACTCTTATCTCTGGTCATGTGATTAGAACATCCACTATTAATTACCTAGTAGTCTTCATCATGTCTTGCATGAAAAGCGGTAACCAAAGTAGCTTCCATCCTATTTCTCTTATTCTCTAGAGCCTTCTTGCTTGCACATTTTCCAAGGTTAGTAGATACAAATTTACTTTCCAAAGCTAAGAATAAGCATTCACTATCATCATCCTCATTTTCAAATTCATCATCAGAGATTCCAGCTCCTTCTTTCACATAGTACAACTTCTTGTATTTCTTATTCTTCCTATCCTTATCTTTATAATCCTTGTTCTTCTTATGTACAACTCTATTTAGACATCTTGAAGCATAATGACCAATATTACCACAACTGAAACATTTAAAGGGCAACATACCTTTATACTTTATGGTATCTTTCTTCAACTTCTTGGTGAAGTTCACTTCCAACTCATCTGAACCATCACTCTCTGGATCATCTTCAATCTTCATTTCCTTGACTGTTCTCTCTGTCTTTCTTCTTTCTTGTCTTCTTTTATGAACTTTCTCATCTCAAATGTTTGCAAAGTGTCGAACAACTATTCTTTCATATAATTCGTAGGATCATACATCTCTTCAATAACTGAGATCTTATCATTGTAGCAATTTGGTAGGGTGATCAATATTTTCTCAATAATATCTTCATCATCCAGCTTTCCCCCTTGATTCCTAACTTCATTTGCTGCCATCTCAACCCTTTGGAAATAGCTTGTAAATTCTTCACCTTCTTCTATTTTCAAATTCTCAAATTTTCACTTTGCTACCAGCTTCTTTGTCAACTTTACTTTTTCATTTCCTTCATACAGTTTTTCCAACTTCTTCCAAACATCATAAGCATTATCCAAAGAAAGAACCTTAGTTCACCCAGTTTAGATAAAGCACTGTAAATAGCATACCTTGCTTTCTCATTCTCCTCATAAGAAAAAACCTCATATGCAGTAGTGGGACCATTCAGCAGAGGAGTATACTTCATCTCAATAGCCTTCCAGGTCTTGTAACCAAGAGAAACAATATGTCCTCTCATCTGCATTTTCCAATCACTGTAATCAAATCCATCAAACATAGGGATTTCCAACTTATGTGCAATTGGATCTTCCATAAGTAGTTAAGCTCTACACCAAGGAATCAAAGCTTTGATACCAATTGTTAAACAAGAACAAGACAACTGAGAGGGAGGGTGAATTAGTTGTCACAAATTTCAAACTTAAACAAATTAACACTTATCAATTCCACAACCACACTATTATGTTATTAAGTATGAGCATGAAACCCAAATAATAAAAAGTAAATCAACACAATGAACACCAGATTTTTACATGGAAAATCCAATGAGGGAAAAAACATGGTGAGGGTAAACTCACAATATAAAGAGATTATAAAATGGAATACAAAGGCTCATTGCCAAGGGATCACTACCTAGAAGAGGACTCACTGTCCAAATACAAAGGCTCACTGCCTACAGAAAAGACTCACTATCCAACAGGGAGGCTCACTCCCTATAGATACAAAAGAGAACAAAGATCCACCACAATAATTAACACACATCTGCATCCTTGAACAAAGGATTGCAGAAACCTTTAGCTCACTACATTCAGGAATCCAACACAATGAAGAATTGTTGCCTCAACACACTTTCACACACTTCTACTCTTATGATTTGTGGCTTACTTCGTCACTTTGCATCACTCTGTCATACAACTCTTCACAATTCGACTTACATTTATACCATCTTCAACCTTAGAACTTTTCTCCAAGGTTGAACACAAAAACTTTATTTCATAAATTTAAATTAGGTCAGCAATTCAACATTCCTGTGGTGGAAAGGAATGAGAGTGGACCAATAAAACACTTTACCAAGACCAAAAATAATGTCTCGAATCAACCACATGCTTCCTTAATTAAATTTTATTCTTTAAATGAAGTGTAAACTCTAGGTCATCCAAAACTAATGAAAACACAAATGAACATTGATGTACACATTTTCCAACAAGAAGATGACACCCGAATGCCACAACATGCTTCATTATGTATGAGAATACATCTTAGATTCCTCCAAACACATCCACAATAGATGCAACAAACTTAAAACACTAAACACCTTCCACCAGTCCATCCAAACTGTGCAAACACACACAACAAATCTAAAACATGACTTCCAGACCACCAAACCTCAAACTTCTTTGCCAGAACCCAATGAACACCTTCACAAGACATATCTCAGATCTGCAAGATCTAAAACAAAATAGCGGAGGACTGTGGAGCAAAAACATTTCTCCCAGTCCATAGAAGACCAACTCTGCTAGAACAATTCACATATCGGTGGATGTAACTTCCACATGCCATCAAAATAGAAGCTAAAACTCAGGAGATATCACCACTAGACCATCATTATCAAACCTTTAGATCCACGCAAGCATAGGATCAACACAGGAGAAATGTGGAGCACATGACGAAGCACATTCTGAACACACTCAACATTCTGACTTCTCTTCTTTATTAATTTTCTCAAAAGCACTTGGAAACATACCAACTCAACATATGTACAATGTCATAAAGATAGCTCCACGTACTCACAACATCTTAGCAACATCTCAACTATACATGTACAATCTGCAACATACTTAACTATGTTGACATGAATGACAACATTAATGAAAACACCACCAAACTAGCTCATACTTGCAACAGATGTGACTCAATTGTTCCCCATGAAGGATCATACAAGCATGAAGCCACATAAAGCTAATGCACAAATACAATGATGATGCATGCAAAAATCATAAGAATATGATCGACTTATCCCCCATGAAGGATACAAGCATGAAGCCATATAAAACTGAGACAAACATGGAACCATGATGTATGGGGAAATCATTAAGATTTAATTAAGTTGAACCCAATTAAGGATATTATATACACCTAAAATCTACCATCACTTCTAATGATGCACTTTAATGTCATTTCTAATATCACCGTGCCAATTGACTAATTTTGGTAAAAGAATACAAACTAACATCATTCTATTTTAACCAAGTCAATGCTAAGCAATTAAATAAATTATTTATTTAATTTATCTGTCATGCCCACTTTTGACACACAAAGAATACAAATTAAATTAATTAATCTACATTAACTTTACTAATTAGAAAACATTTTTTTGAAACAATAATAACACAATACACTACTTACATTTATAGTCAATGATCTCACTAGTTAGGAGCAAGGATAGAAATGAGTTCCTATCTTTAACAATAACGTCTACTTATTATGGTTCAACTTAACATGCATCTTACCTACTCAAGCATCTCTTGTATTCCATCACATCATAATATCCTCACTCCCAATTCATGTATCTGCAAGATCTATAAGACTTGGTGAACATGTAAGATCAATGGGTAATTAGTACATGATCACCAAGATAAGTTATACAAATAAAATGGTATTTTACAACATTGGGAGAGAATGACAAGTTCAAAACAAGACTTAGAAGAACAGTCCTGAGGGCCACACCTAATGCCTCAGGGGAACATCACTTGATGTCCTTGCCTATGCACGTGCAACACAGAGGCTCTGTAGTTTGACAACTTGAGCTTGTATGCCCACAAGATTTAACAACTTGAAGGTATATCCTCTAAGTTACAAAAGAAGACTCTACCTCAATCGCAATCCTACACAACACTGATACACGCTAAAATTGATCCTCTACTCAAAGAATCATGTGACCCATACAAATTGCATACCATAACAGTGGGTACACAACCCTTTTTAAGGTCCATTACCCCAGATAGTTTCACAATTGATTGCCACCCACTTAGGTGAAGTCGAGAAAAGATACCTAGATAGAGATATTTAATGCAACACATTCCAAGGGGATCATCGAGTACTAGGTTTGCAAGAGAAAATAATTTCCATGTTCACCTACATCCTAGGTTATCTCCCTTGATTCAATATTTCTTATTTGACCAACAATGACACATTCATCAAGGTTTAACTCCCAACTAATTTCACAACAGTATATTAAATACATAAAAACAAATGGACAACATTGGTTAATCTATAAGGTCTCCTTTTACTATGTAGAGCAATGATTAACAACCCCAAACATAACACTACACAAGGATCCCTTGACAAAATGTGATAATCAAGTATTATCTAGGATGAGGATGACTGGATATCATACCTTAAATAGATGATTACAGTGGTAGTTGTGGAGTTAATATAAACAGTGCAAGGTCACAATATAGCATTAATAAGATTAGGAGGTTCCTCTCTCTATATAATGGAATTACTAGATTGATATAATAATAAATTTACTCTCAATTAATACAATCCCTTATCACCATTATTCAAACAATGAGTAGTTGATTTAGCTAAGGCCATCTACCTTTTTCTCAACCAAATATTATTCGATACAAATACCATTCAACTAAATTCAATCTACTTCTACCATACTAGGTAACTTGCATTTTACTAGAAGAACCTACAAGCATTCATAATTTGTTCTAGTACTTCTCGTTTTAAGGAATCAAAACCTTATCTTAAATTTATTTAACATATGATTACGTCATTGAAAAGGAGGAAAATAGGTTCACCATAATGAAACATATGATTCACCTATTTCACTCTAACTTCATTCAATATGCAAGCTATGATGTGTAAATGAATAACAAGAATTAATTCTAACCGAAATATCAATCCAAAGGGAAATATGGAAAGGGTCAATTGTTGTGTACCTTTCACCAAAGTTTTTTTTTCAAACCTCACCGAGGACTCATTCACCCTATGGTGAATGGGTCTTGGCTAGGGCTTTGGAAAATTAGTTTCTAGGTTTTGTTCTTCTTAGTCTAAATTCCCAAATTCTAGTTGGACATAGTCGGAAAGCCAAAAATAAATATTGTAGCTCAATTTCCATGATTTGACAACATTTCTTGCGTCTTTGACAACATTGCAGCTTTTTCCAAATTTTCTCTCCAATTGATCTTCAACCTAAAACCTACAATCACACATCAAAAAAGAGAAAAATGTTGTTTGTTAGGGAATAGGGGTTTTCCTTGCTCAAACCCCATTTTGGTAATTAAACCTTGAAATGAATAAAAGCATGAAGGAATGATGAATGAACAAATGCAATGTCACAACTCACCACACCTTATTTGAACCTAGGATAAATTTGTAATCTAACATGAAGTGGCCTCAATGAATGTAGATCCTGATCATGAAATTTGATTAGAGATAATGTCCTTGAATATACTTGATTTGATCTTGAATGCTACATCAACACATTAGCTCAAACAACATGAATGATGCATTAAATATTTGACATGATGAAATGGACCTTGATTGCTACAATAATCTTCAATAATCTGCCCTTGAATGCTTTAGAAATGTTCTTGATCTCATAAACTTGCTATTAGGACTTGCTCATAAACTTGCTATTAGGACTTGCTCATAAAAATTGCGAGGTGAAACTAAGTGAAATAGCCTTGTATTTATACATAACTTAACATTAATTCCTAAAAAATTTAAATATCACAAGCCAAAAATGAATTATAGATTTGAAATCATTTTTAAATACTGGCAAAAACATATTTCAAAGAGGGGTCCTAGGTCTAAGTGAGGACCCATTCTCCTTGTGGTGAATGGGTCCTAGGCTACTCACCTAGGACACACTTTATACAAAGTGAAATGTTATGCAAAATAGGGTCCTAGGACTAAGTGAGGACCCATTCGCTGTGTGGAAAATGGGTCCTAGGTCACTAACCTAGGACACACATCTTCTAAAATTAAGTGTTGTGTTATAACATTTATGAATGTCAAGTTTTATCTCTCGGAATTACAATTAATCGGGCTTGGATTTGAATTAATGGGGCCAATTAAGGAAAATTAACCTTGATCAACTAATAAATCCCTAGATTAGTGTGAAAGTGTAAAGATACACCTTACAACACCCTAGATAAAGCACAATTAAGTCCATTTAGTTCAAAAGGGACCTAAACTTAATGTGAATGCATGTAAAACACATTACAACATTAAATTAAGGCAAATTTAGGCTCATTTTATCATTAATTATTCCCAAACTAAGTGTGGAAAAGGGATACTTTTTCCGACACTACATTTTTCCCCCACTTTAGTGAGAGTATGACCCTATGTCAAAATCACACAAAAGTAGAAATTTAAGACACTTATGTATGCATCAATGAAAGAGATACACAATCATACAACATCAAAGACCAAGAAGATCAAGCCTATATTGTCCAACATGATGTGGAAAACATATAAGCTATCGGTTTGTGCTCACTTTGAGGTGGTGGAACTTCAATCTGTCCACTAGGTGAGTCTTCCAATAGGGTGGAAAATGATAGAATCATATTAGGCTCCCATACAATATCAAAGATATCCTCCTAACAACTTCAATAAGGCAGTACAATGCAAAACAAAAAAGGGGGTGGGAAATGAGAGAATCACATTAGGCTCTCATACCATATCAAAGCTATCCTCCTGACAACTTCAATAAGGTACCACAATGCTAGGCAAGGCTCCATAGCAAAGAAAGGTGTGTTATGCTAGGTGGCCTTGAATTTAGGGTTCGAGCTTCACAAGGTCAGCAAGTTGTGTTATGCCAAGCACTTATGAAAATTTGTATATAGGTTTGTGTTCAAAGGGATCTTGCTTCATTCATGTAAGGTCTTCTTCTTAGGGATCATCGTGCCTAATGTCTCCAAGAAAGGACAAGTCAAGAATAAAAGTTTCAAAACTTAGGGAATGTAGTGTGTCGCATCACCATTAAGAGGAAAGTTGTATGCTACAAAATATTGCACTCTTGGAGGACATCAAAAATAATGACACCACCAAGAAAATGATGCATCACAATAAAAAAGAAAATCACACCATGAACCATGAAAAATGTTGAAAGATATCATCGATTACATGCCCCCACTTTAAAGTGGTTGCTAACACCATTGCTATGAGAAATTTCTTTAAAGTAGCTAATGTTTACTCCTAAGACATGAGAGCTTCCTCAAAAATCCCTATGCCAAGTCATATGTTTCCAAAATAAATCTACATCACAAAAAAGGAGGGAGGGCTTGCCCCCAGAAATACATAAGGGATCTATGGATTCAGGTTCAGTATATTATATGTGCTACAATGTTGTTATAGAGCTTGGAAATGTCATCATTCCCCAAATACTCATAGAACTGGAAGAATGACACAAAAATGAAAAAACAAAGAAAAATCCTTTCGAGTCAACATGGAAGAGACCTAAATGTCTCAATGCCTTGCGTCATCCCCAAAAGGAAAACATAAGACAAATTAAAAAGGATAAGTATTTACAACATATAGAAGAATGTAGGTATATATAAGTAATACATAAAAAGAGAGAGATGCATCAAACAAAACAACACAGGGGATCACATTACACACATGTAATCACATAAAGAATTGTTTAGGTGGAAAATAGGGTAAATCCAAATGCATGAGAAAAAGGATAGACCACTAATTTTTCCACACTAAATCACTACAACTATGTGTATGATAAGATGCAAATAATAATTAGAAATGATACCTAACTGTTATGGAAACTATGAGGGAAATTTTTAGAGCATAAAAATTTGTTTATCTTGTCAAAACTTCTTGTTTTTAGGCTACAGAGGACTCATTCGCCTTTAGTGGCAAATGGGTCCTTGTTAGGGTTTTTTGAAACTAAGATCAGGGTCCTATTCCTTGATGTTTTCACTCTCAAATTCTTGGTTATCAACTTCTGGAAGTTTATAGGTAATTTTATAGTTTCAAATCTTTGATTTTTCACTTTATATGACAACTTTTGCAACTTTGACAACTTTGACAATTTTTCTCCAAATTTGCTCCACTTGATCTTCAACCTGTAAATCTGCAAACACACATTCGAGGGAAGAATTTTTTTTGTTTGTTAGTGAATGGGGTTTTGCCTCGGTCAAACTCCTTGTAGGTAATTAAATAAAATGATGAAATAAATGAAATGAAGCATGAAACATGAAATAATGCAATTGATATCACCATGGATTGATGTCTTGTGAAACAAATCTACAAACTAACATGTAGTGGCTATGCAGAATGTAGATATAGGATCCTTGAATATGATGTGAACAAAGCTTCCAAGTAGATCTTCAATGGTACATCTACTTCTTAGCTCAACAACACGAATGAATGCATCAAACCCTTGCCATGATGATATGATCTTGAATTGCTACAATAAACTCTTGAAATATGCCTTGTAATTCCTTGAAAATGCTCGTGTAATGCTCTATAATGCTCTTTTGAAATTGATAGAATGCTTCATGAACTTGCTAGGAGAAATAATGTGAATTAACCACTTATTTATACTAAATTAGGAGATTAACCCTGAAATTCAAACAACTAAGGCTGACACCAGATTTGGAAGTAAACTTTATTAAATTCCCACTAGAATGAAATTTGAAAGAGGGGTCCTCATTAAGGGAGGACCCATTCACCACCTAGGCTGAATGGGTTTTGGCTCATTTTTCCAAGACCTAACCTTAGGGGATGGAAAGTACATTAAAAACTCATTTAGAATCAACTAATAAAGGGGGGTCCTATTAAGGGAGGACCCATTCACCACCTAGGGCAAATGGGTCCTGGCACCATTTTCCAAGACCTAATTTTTCCCAATTAAATGTTTTATTATTTAAATTATGGGTGTCAAGATAGATCTTCGGGAGGTGTCAAAAATAAGGTTTAAATTTGAATTAAAGGGGGTTAATTAACTCCAATTAACCACAATTAATTAATACCACCCTAGATAAATATGAAAGTGTGTTATAAAACTCTACAACACCTAAATAAGGTACAAATTTAAATGCATTCGATTAAGAAGCGGCCCATTAAGCTTAATGAAGTAAATAAATCCTAGAAAAGTGTGAAAGTGTGTTACAACACTTCACAACACCTTTGCAAAGGATCAATTAAGGCATGTTTTAATCAAATAAAGGTCCTAGAATGATGTAAATGCATTCAACACATTACAACACTACTCCAAGACACCATTAATTCAGTTTTAATGTCAATTATCAAACCAAGGGATAAAAGCTACTTTTTCTATTACTACATTTTGCCCCCACTTTAGTGAGAGCATGACCCCATGTCAAACTCACACTAAAGTAGACATTCAAGACACTTAAGTATGTAGAAATAACAGAGATACATAATCATACCCTATCAAAGGGCAAGAAAAATAAAGAAGACAAAGCATCAAGCACAACTATTCCAACGCAATATAGAATGGGGCTATTTTTCCAAGAAAAAGGATCAAGCTTCGATGGTCCAATGCGATGTGGAACAAATCTAGGTTGTTTTTCCATAACATATGTTGCTCACTCTGGGGTAGTGGAACCTCAGTCTATCCACTAGGTGAGTTATCCCAATGAAGTGGCAAATGAGAGAATCATATTAGTCTCTCATACCATACCGAATTTATCCTCCTGACAACTTTGATAAGGCACCACAATGTAATGCTTTTGTAAATGCTTTTGTTATGTAAAATTTTGTTACAGGGGATTTTGCTTTGTTCATGTAAAGGTCTTCTTCTTAGGGAGAATTTTTCCTAATGTCTCCAAGAGAGTACAAGTCAAAAGTGTCAAATCGTCAACCATGGGATGCTCATTCACATTGTGCCATGATAGTAGATCACACACTCTTGGATGACATCAAACCCAATGACACCACCAAGAAGAGGACATGTCACAAGAAAAAAGAAAAATCATGCCATGAATTTTTTCCAAAAGATGTCATCGATGTATGCCCCCACTTTAAAGCGGTTGCTATACCATCACTATGAGAAATTACTTTAAAGTAGCCAATATTTTTAGCCTAAGACATGAGAGCTTTCCTCGAAAAACCCTAGATTCCAAGTCATATGTTTCCGATGTAATTTGGATCATGAAATAGGAAGGAAGGGTTTCCCCCACAAATACATAAGGGATCTATCGATTTAGGGTCAGTAAGTCTTTGCTACAATGTTGTCATAGAGCATGGAACTATCATCATTCTCCAAATACTCATAGAATTGGAAGAATGACACAAAGAGAGTGAAAACAAAGAAAAATACTTTTGGGTCAACATGGAAGAGAGCTAAATGTCTCGACACCTTGCATCATCCCTAAAGGGAAAACACAAGACAAATGAAAAAGATAAAGAAAAAGTTTTTGGTTCAACATGGAAGAGACATGAATGTCTCGACGCCTTGTGTCATTCAAAAAAGGAAAGCATAAGACAAATGAAAAAGAAAAAGAAAAATATTTTAGGTCAACATGGAAGAGACATAAATGTCTTGATGCCTTGCGTCATCCCCAAAAGGAAAATACAAGACAAAAGAAAAATGATAAAATGGTTATGTGACATATAGAAGAATGCACAAAGAGAGAAGGATACATCAAACGAAATGTCACAAGGGATCACATTACACACATGCAATCACATAAAGAAAAACATGAAAAATAAAAATAATAGTAAGACACAAGCGATTCAACTTAAAGCAGGTCGTCTACCTCCCGATCTCGGTCAATATAAATGGAAGGCGTGCAACTAGTCAAAGGGACAACATCAAGTGCCAAACTAGGACATGCACCAAGTTCATCACTCTTATTAGGAAAATTTTCATCTAAGCTCATAGAAGAAGAAAATAATGTATTCAACTCATCATGCACTTGTTCATCAATCTTTGCAATATTAATGTCATCAACTAAGTTAATCACAACAAGAGGTTGAATAAAAATGTCCATGCAATGTTCTTGTTTATGTTGCGACAAGGGTTGAGAGTCATCATGCATTTCTTCAGGTAAATTTGGATTTTGATTTTCTTTGTTGTTGTTGTTTTCTTGTGTTTTTAATCTATGAGCAATAGCACAATGTCTACATCTACACTCTCTAGCACTTCTATTTCTTTTTGGTCTATTGTCAATTTTTTGAACATTGTGTAAGAGTGAGTTTATCAATCATAGGCTCCTTCTCTTCCTTAGGAGGAATAGAAGAAACAATAGGAGGTTGCTCAACCGCTTTCTCTTTGACTTCATAAACTTGTTTGACTCTAGGAGGGACAATGGTATTGCTTGTGTTATCTTGTGGTCTCTTGAAGGAAATTGTAGGAGGTTGTTTTATAGATTGTTCTTGTATGTCTAGAAGTGTTTTTAGTTCAATCATTGTTTCGTCAAGGATAGTTGGTTCAGTCATTGGTTGAGGAATATTATGAAGGGATAATTATGCTATTTTCTTTGCTTTGAATTTTTTATATGGTTTGAAAAAGAAATATTCATGAGGCTTGATAGGTTCCATAGGCTCGAGCTAAAAGTAATCTAGTGAAAAATTCCATTTTGTAGAGGAAGGATTAAATTTTCTATGATGCATAGTGAAGATATCATTCTTCAATGGAAACTATAGAAATTTATGCACAACCGAAGGGACAAAATTCATGGAGCAAAGACATGGATAGCCTAGCTTCACATGAAATTGGTCTAATTGTGGAATGATGGAAAATGAGACAGTTAATGTTTTCGATCCCACTTTTAAAGGGAGATCTATCAAGCCTATCATAGGGCAAGAAAATCCATTATATTTCTTGATCCATGTTTTTGGGTTATCATATGTATCTTGATATAACTCATGCACATATAAGAATTCTTCTGTGATCACATTCTCTCCACAGACGAGATCAACCAATATCCCATTAGTGGGCTTGTTATTGATTCGGCCAACTATGTAAGGAGGACCATCAGGTGCACGTTTAGGTATGTCACTTTGTGAGAAATAAATGTCAAGAGGTTGTCTAGTCGAGCCCTTACAAGGTCTAGCTTCAATAAATGCTATCACTTCATCTAGGGGATTATGTTGAAGAATATTCATATTGTCATCATTTGTGTCAACATTCATCACATCATTCTTTGTTTCATTAGCTTTGAAAAATGAAATATTGTGCTTAGGCATGGGACTTGTAAAGATTTGTAAATTTTGATTAGGAGGGGCTATAGACTTATTACCTTGATCATTCACACATTCGATTTGAAGTTGATTATTGTTAATAAGGTCTTGCAAAAGATGTTTAAGATGCTTGTAGTATTTTGTACCATGTCCATTTTGTTGATGGTAATGACAATAAGCATTTTTTCGAAAGCTTTTAGGAAATGGTATAGTAGGGTCACATTCTCTAACAAGGGGTAAGGTAAGCATGTTCTTGTCAATAAGCTACAACATTATATTGTGAAGGGTATCGGGTAAAGGGGTGAACTCTCTCCCTATCCCTAAAAGGAGATGTTGTCTTTATAGTAGCCGCTTGATTATTATTTTTTTGACTTGTCCGAGGAGGATTTAATTGTAAAATCCCTTATTTTGTTTCCTAAAAGGTTGATAATTGTTTTGAGTTGTATGTTCAGTCTTTTTAGGATGACTAGGGGGATTCTTTAGATTAGGACCGCCAGTCGAGTTTTGATGGTCACAAAGGGTTGTACATAATTGTGTGAAGGATGGAAACCTCAACATTTCAATTTTTCATTGGAGTTTATCTCGTAAGTTGGAAATGCACATTCGTTGAAGGTTGACATCAGGAATCTTAATGTTCACTTGTGAATAGAATGTTTGATATCTTGATATAATATCGATCACTTTCTCATCCTCTGTTTGCTTACATGTCATTAAATCCACAAGGGTCATCTTGGGACCCATTTGAATATGGAAGTGATTGTAAAAGGCATAAATTAGTTCATTGAATGAACCAATTGAATTGTTTGGAAAAGAGGAGAACCACTCTAAAGCGGTATCTTTCAAGGATCTAGGGAATAACTTAGCCAAAATTTTAGATTCAAAGATGAAGTCACTACACAGAGTCGTAAAGGTGGAAATATGGCTAACATGATCTCCTTTCCCACCATATTTCTCAAATCGAGGGACTTCTTACCTTGTGGCATTTTTGCTCTTAATATGTCAAGGGAAAACAAGGTGGACTTGATGTATTGCAAAGGTTGACCATCATTGTTTTGTTGTAATGTTGCCACTTGTTGTTGAAGGGATGTCATGGTTTACAAAAGTGAGTTAATGAGAGGGTTATTCTAGTTATAAGGTTGAGGGGAATAAGGTGGTGTAGTGAATGTATGTGGAGGACTAGTGAATTGTAGGTTGGTGAAGGTAGATTGTTGAGGAGTTATTGTGTTTTAAGTATTTCCTACAAAAATACCTATGGAAGCGTATATTGTGTTAGTGGGTATGAGTATTGTGGTTGGTTGAATGGTAATTGTGGGTTGGAATGTTGTTGTAGTTTGTGTACTAGTGTATGTAGGGATGGACATTGGTATCGTGGAGGATGGAATTGGAATTCCACCTTGACTTTGAGTAGACCCCAAAGCTTGAGTGGAAGTGGTAATGGTAGGGATGGTGTTGGTAATGTTAAGGACATTGGTTGTAGGCAATAAAGTCGTGGGAAATGAAGTATGCAAACTATGAGCCATTATGGGTTGATTATCAACACTATGACAAAGAGAGTTAGAGCACCCAAGATCCACGATGAGTGATAGATTGTTGGATGACATGAGCCTTGTACTGCATCTTACAATAGTATTGCTAATAGGACACCAAGTTGCAAAGCTTGTACAAGTTTTACAACCTGAGTGTGCAATGCCTAAAAGAATAGAGGGGCAATGAAATAACCTAGAATGAAATGCAATTTTTATATTCTAAGTAATGCAATTTTCTGATTACACATTGCAATAAGCTAGAAATGAAATGTTTGAATGCAATTTTGAATTTTTAACAATGCACTGAAATGAAGTAATTTAAGCTAAATGCAATGAATTTGATGAAACGACAAATCAAGAAACTGAAACAGGAAAGTAACAACACCAAAAATAAGCTAGAAACTAAGATTTTAATGTCCAAAAAATATAGATTAGTAGCTAATAGGGAATCATTTGCCAATAAGGGCGAATGGGTCCTAGTTAGATGTTTATGTGGATTTTAGAGTTAATTTGGATGCTTTTTCAATTGCTAGAAGGTACAAACAAGACTTGATTAGGGACTCATTCACCAGTAGGGGCGAATGGGTCCTGGTGAGGTATTTCTAAACTATTTTTAAATGATTTGCAAGCTTTCAGTGATATCTTTTAGTTCCAGGTCTAAGACAGTGAATTTCAATTTCAGATTTTTCAGAAATGCAATGAAAAGATGAAATGCAAGGTCTAAATTGAAATGCACTGAGATCTAAATGAGTTTCAAAATGAATATTTTTCTTTTGTATTTTTTAGATTTAGAGAGATGCAAACAATGCAAATCTAAACCCTAGATGAGATGCAAGATTTCAATGCAAAACAAGTAATCCTAAGTGAGATCTTAATTCAATGCGAATGAATGCAAGATCTAACCTAAGATGCAATGAGAGACTTCAAAATTAGAAAATTGTAATGGGAAATTAGTCAGGCTCACCATTAATGGTTAGGTAGAAAATAGGGTAAACCCAAATGCATGAGCAGGAGGATAGACCACTAATTTTTCCACACTAAACCACTACAATTATGTGTATGATAAGATGCAAATAACAATAAGAAATGGTACCTAACAGTTATGGAAATTATGAGGGAAGTTTTTAGAGCATAAAAATTAGTGTACCTTGTCAAAAACTTGTTGTTTTTAGGCTACAAAGGACTCATTTGCCTTCAGTGGCAAATGGGTTCCTATTAGACTTTCTGAAATTGAGATAAGGGTCCTATTCCTTGATGTATGCACTCTCAAATTCCCAGTTATCATCTTCTAGAACTCTGTAGGTAATTTTGTAGCTTCAAATATTTGATTTTGCACTTTATATGACAACTTTTGCAACTTTGACAATTTAGCTCCAAACTTGATCCACTTGATCTTCAACCTGTAAATCTCCTCTTAGATTAATTAAATCCTAATTAATCATAATCTTAATCGCTCAAATCCTCTAGTTTTTGCCACTTGCACATGAAAATCATTTTAATTGATTTATTAAATCTCTATTTACTTTCAAAAAGGTATCAATAATGGAATATTCCTCAAATTTGAAATCTCCCCCTCAAAAGTACTTGTCAATCCAACAAGGCATTAAGGCCTCTTACATGTCCTTTTCTTGAGCCAAGTGGCATTTAATTCATTTCTTCTCTCCCTCCAACTTCTCACTTCTTCAAATTTGAAATTCCACCTAATTGTATTAATGTTCACATTCATCCAAATGTGCTCCACCTTTGTCCATTCACATGTTGACAAGTGGCATTGTGTCATTGGTTGGTGTTTGATCCCACATTCATCCATTTTTTCTCATCCTCCATCATTTTCTTCTATAAATAGAAGGCTCTCATTTGGATTTTGGATCCACAACTTCATGCAACATCATTATCTTCAAGTTTTTGAGCAATCTTCATCCATCTTTATCCATTTTCATCCATTTTCATAATTTCATAGCTAGGTTATGAAGAAATCCCATCAAGTAGCATCAATCTTCATCCATTGATCATCAAGCTTACAAGGAATTGGGAAAGGGCTATTTTCCACATCAAATTGGCACCAATTCCCCCATGGGGTTGAGAGTTTGTTTATAGAGCAAGATTGGATAGTTTTTATTCATGTTCTTCATTTATTTCTTGTTCTTGATATCTCAAATGAATTTCATGGGGAATGTTGTTTCTAACTTGCATATGGGATTAATTATATGTCTATTCTCTATTTTTGTGTAGGTCTAGGATCACCATTCACATTTTGGCACTAGAAGGAGGATGAATCTAAAGAATCTAACACATTTTTTTGATAAATTCCTTTGTTTTTTTTTTTAACTCTTTGTGTACAAGAAACAACACCGTTGACAGATAAACTATGCCACTATCAATCCAGTGGTGCCATATAGCGATGCTAACAAACTCCAAACTGCGACACTAGATCATTCCTGCCAAAATTTTGAATTCCAAACGATTCCTTAGTCATCCTTCTGTCAACTAGTCGTCCAAATTCCAAACTCTGTTGCCAGTCAAAATGACACATATGCACTCACTATTTTATCCATAGTATGTCACTATCAATCCCAACGGCACCATACAGTGAAGTTGACTTCTTCAAACTGTGCCCTCATCGCAGACTGCGCCACTAGAGTTGGGTAAAAGGTAGTTTTCAAATTTATTTCAACATGTGATTTTTCATTTTTATTACTATTGACTCCTAACTGGTTTTGGCCTCTATTTCTATAGTTTTAACTAGTTTTTGTAGGTTGGCTTGATCAAAAGTGAAGGGAGAAAGCAAGGAGGATTCTTCTTTATGACATCTTCTTTATATTGCATCAAGTTTTTTTAAACACTTTGAAAGAGATTATAATTCCATTCTAAGGATTTTATACCTTTCAAGCTTTAGGACTCAATAAATTTCATTTGGGCTCTAAAAAGAACAAAACAAAGGGGTTAAAAAGAATCTTAGGAACTACATTTTTTTTTGGACTTATAATTGAACAAAAAATCTCACACTTCAAATTTGGTGCTTAAAAGGAACTCATTTTTGCTTTGAAAGTTAAAATGAACATGTGCCTTTTATGTTTTGTAATCCCTTATCCAAATTAGTATCATTTAAAATATGTATGCGCTTCTCTCGCGCCTCAAGGAAATCTTGAGAATCAAAAGGATTTTTGTGATATTAATTTGTATAAGTGATTACCTCCACACTTCAATTTGGATTCTTAAAATTGAACAAATCTTGCTAGTGTGAGTTAGGTATATCGTATGTGTTCTATTTTTGTTCATGCAAACAAAGATTGATCGAACTACAGATGCACTTGCTCACTTTTTTTATCCTTAGAGGGTCTACCTAGTGGGAAAAAGTAATCACCCCAGGAAACTATCCAACCGAGAACACGCTAAAGCCAAGCGATTTCCACCCGGTATATAAGTGTGGGTACTTGAGGAAAGTTCAAGTATCACGAAGATTGTTCCAACAAGAAGGGAAACAATGGCCTCTTGTCGTATGGATGATCCCCCATGAACAGAATGCCTATATTAGAACCTTTTGTTTAGAAGTCCAAATCTTTATCTATTTGTTGGTGCAAGAATGGTCATTCTGAAGCCACCCCACATTCTTGTGATTCTTAGTAGAGATGAGAAGTATTCCATGGGATTTTCATGGGTACTAAAGCTTGGATGACATGTAGAAGTGAGTTTCATGTAGGGGAACCAGTGTGGTCAAGCTTTTAATCATCCACTAAGAATAAGCACATTTGGATTTATCCAAGTGGGGATTCAATAAATATGGTCTCTTTTTATCCATAGGGTTGTGCATTTTCTTGGAATCAAAACACTTTGATCGGATCTAAAACATTGGAAAACAAACATTCAACACTATCATCAAATTTCAAACCCTTTAGAGAAAGCAAATACCTTTGAAAAAATAGAAGTGTTATTGCTTTCCCTAGGGATTCTATCCTTAGAGGCTTCTAAGCATTTGAATTTACATCACAATTTTCTCTCACTAAAGTCAACAATAGGAAACTTTTGTCTTAATTTCCACATAATGGAATTTGTGGGATGAGAAGAAATTGGGACATTAGACATTTAGTTTGAAAACCTAATAAAGAAAGTGTTTGTGGTAAAAAGAACTTAGTAAGCAAGGAAAAGAAACAATTGGACCCCACACATGTGATCTTCCAAATGATTTCCCAAAAGATCAAAATACGAAAACCAAAATCCAAAGGTCTTAGTCAAAAAGCTCACAAGAAACGTTTGTCCATGCTTTATGAATTTAGAGAAAGATTGACATTCAACTTTTACAAACGTGCATCAAGGAACAATCCAAATTTGTATTCATTTTACTATTGTCAAAATTCCAGTCTCTTTCAAAGGTTTGAGTATCTCACATAGGAAGTAATAGCATGTTCTTCAACAACTTGGTCTAGTAAACAAAAGTCTCTCTCAGTCTCTTAGGATCAAAATCAAAATACTCTCATCCATCCTTCAAACATCAAAATCAAAATCATTTCACAAACAACTCTTGGAAATATTGAAAAAAATCCTTTATGCTAAACTTTGGGCAAATGGACTTTAAAATCAAAATCAAAATCATCTTGTTTGACTAGGTTTGTATAGATGAATCCTTCTTTGCACACTTAGTCAAATTATCATCTTATGGACAAGTTTACTCTAGGACAACATCCAACCTCTTAGAGTTTATGAGTTTATTATCCAAACCAAATACAATCAAAATCAAAATCAAATCAAATCAAAATCAAAAATCAAATCAAACATCAATCCAAAAGTCCTAAAGTTTACCATCCTCCTCAAGGTTCCCTAAGGTTTCCAATCATTCACTAATCGTCCATCTTTCATTATCTCATCACCATCCTTTTGATCCTTAATTATCTTAGATTTCCTTTTTTCTACCTAAATATTGGATAAATCCAAAGAAATAAAGGTTCATCTCTTACATTCTTGAAAATTGATCCCTATTTTATGGTTCAAACTAGATCTCGACAGAAGAACATGGAAACGAACAAAGAAACATCAACTTCAAGTGACTTGAGTCAAACTGCTCCCAAAATAAATCCCATTGGACCTAGCAATCCCATGCTTAATCTTCCTCCACTTCCACAAGATTCTCAAGAGGAAGGTCAAGTGGAATACTTCACTAACAATGTCTTAGCGATGACACAAGATGAAATTATTGAAATGGTCCAAAATCCCAAAACTCACAGAATTGTCAATACCATGATGAAGCTCAATCCCTTACAATAAATTCTAGAATTGGAAAAACAAGGGGCTAAACTCCCTTCCAAGTATGATGTGAGCACTCTTGTGGAGAAATTTCTTGGGATTATTCCTCCAATCTATCCACACCTCTATTTCAAAGTATCACTCAAAAAATCCCCCAAATCACATCATCCATTGCTCCAACTCCACCAATTGTCAACAAGGGAAGCTCATTGCTTCATGCACTTAAAACACATCCCCTTGTTAACAACCAATATTTGGATGCAAACACCATCTTGGGTCAATTTGTTCCTCAAAATCCACTACACCCATATGTTCCGCTCACCTTTCATGACCCTAATGACCCATCCTCTTTTCACGTAACACTAGCATATCCTCTCAACACACAAACCTCTCTCCCTATGACTTCACAAGGAGAAGGTGGGCTATTTGGACCAAGGGGCATCTTTGACCCCTCATCATATCATTTCCTCAAGGGAACACACCACCCATTTTTCCACCACTTCCACCTTTTCCATTAACATTCACACCACTTCTCGATTTAGGGAAACCCCCTTTACCACCCATCAATCAACAAAGTCAAAACAACCCCCCAATCATAAATCAAAACATCATATCAAATCCTTTGATCTTGTCATCAATATCGCAACAACATGTGGCAACCATCCAAGAAACCCAAGCAATCACTGTACCATCCATAAACATGGTCTCTCAAGGACCAACCATATCAATTGCACCATCCACTACATAAATCCCCATCATGCTCATACAACAGTACCCCTCATCACAACAACAAACACCATTCTGAATCCGCCACCATCGCTGCCACCAAGATAAAATGTGGCCAACCAATATAGCATCACGTTGCAAGTAGCTCAACAAGTATATCAAAAGGCACTTCAGCAGTTCCAAGCACATCAAGCACAAAACACGCAAGCTGCACAACAAGTTTCTCAACAAGCATAGGTCACTCAAGCAGCTCAAGCTGCACAACAAGCACAACAAGCACAACATGCTTCCCAAGCTCAAGCTTTGTTGTGACAAAAATAAGTTGCCCAAGTTGCACAAGCAACCCAAGTAGCTCAATCTACACAAGCTACCCAAGCTACACAATCTCAAGCTCAAGCCCAACAAGCACAATCTCAAGCTCAAGCCCAAGATCAAGCTCAACAAGTGCAAGCATAAGCTCAATACTAGGCACAACTGCAAGCAACTTAGCAACAAGCATATCAACAAGCCCTGCAATAGTACCAAGCATAGTAGGAAGCAACTCAATTACTAACCCAACAACAAGCATTTTTGGCACAACAACAGCAAGACCAACAACAAGCATTACTGGCACAGCAACAACAAGACCAACAACAAGCATTGTTGGTGCAACAACAAATGCAAGCATATCAGCAAGCCTTGATCATATAGAAAATATTGCAACAAACTCCCACCAACACACCCAATACTCCACCCATCACTCAAACACCTCAAACACTTCAAAATGCATTCACTCCTCCCAATCTACAAGATGGCATGATGGCATAAATCAAGTTGCTCTCATAGCAGGTGCTAGATCTTCAGTTAGGGAAAACCACAAAAACACCAAGCAACTTATGTCCCTACCCATTCGATAGGAGCCTTGCAATGGTACCATTCCCAAAGGGATTTGAAATCCCTAAATTCAACAAATATCGTGGGATGGGAAACCTTGAAGATCACATCAGGGAATTCCAAGTACATTGCATGGAGGTCGTATATGATGATACATATCTGATGCAGCTATTCCCTCGAAGTTTGGCTAGTCCTACCATGGAATGGTTCTCTCACCTTCCTCCTGGAATCAGAAATTTCCAAGAGATCGCAGATGCATTCATAAAAAATTACGCATTCAACATTTGCATGGATGTTAGTCTAGAGGAACCATCTATGCTCAAACAAGCTAAGGTGGAATCATTCACTTCCTTCTTGCAACGATGGCGATCCAAGGCCAACAGGAGCAAATAGGTCATGCCAGAAATTAAAAAAAGTTTGCACCATCATTGCTAATCTTGAGAAAACCTTGGCATTCCATCTTAAGATGCAATATATCGCCACGTACGAACATTTGATCCCCAAGGCACTCAACATCAAATGATCCCTTATTGCACAAGGGGGAACACCCACATATCCAGAACCTCAAGAAAACTTCCCATCCACCAGCTATAACAAAAAACCTCGCATGTGAGCAAAAGAAAGGAACGTCACTAATGATGGTGTGGTGGATGCCAAGGTCATAATCAATGGTCCCAAAAAAAACATGCAATCAAAACAATATGCAATCCAATGTGGTATCACAACAACCACCTAACAATCAATTCAACAACCTAAATAATCAAGGGGACCACCCCCGTGAAGCAAACATGCCTTCGTGGTATCACAACAACCACCTAACAATCAATTCAACAACCTGAATAATCAAGGGGACCACCCTCGTGAAACAAACATGCCCCCAAGCAAAAATACACTGCCCTTGGGGAACCAATTGAATCAGTCATGAAGAAACTGATAAACAAAAATCTCATCAAAATTCCCACCTGTGAGAATTATCAAGAGCCCCAAGTAAAACCACCATGGTACAATGAAAACCACCTTTATGATTTTCATAAAATTAAGAGGCACAAAATAGCCAATTGCATGAGGCTAAAAAATCTGATCCAAGACCTCATTGATGACAAGGTCATAAACATAGAACAACCAATTGGAAATCAGGACTTAAAAATATACACGAATCTGATGTCGGATCATCACAAAGGGATCAATCATGGAAAACAAAAGTATGCCAATGTGAACCATGTGTATGATCATGTTGTCGCATCCCTAGATGAAATGTTCATTGTTGTTAATATCAAAGGAGTCAAAGTTGACTGTAGCGTCACCACATGCGGTAGAAAAGTTACCATTATAGAGTCATCACAGCCACCTAGAGCATCCACCTCAAATTTGAGATCCACTCCTAATGGTTACAACATTCTAGACCAATTGAAAAGAACCCCTACTCAAATCTCCATCATGGAGTTGTTGAATATTTTTCCTGCACATAGAAGAATCCTAGAGGAAGCATTGGCTTTAGCCACGATCTCCACGGATCTTGATGTTGACTAGTTCTAAGCTATGGTAAGACACATCACTACCCCAAGTCTTATAACATTCTTCGATCAGGACTTTCCCACCCAACCATCTCACAATCGTGCACTCCACCTTGAAGTCCTAGTTCATAAAAACAAAGTCAAAAGGGTCTTGGTGGATGGGGGTGTGGGTCTAAGTATTATTTTTCTCAAACTAATAAAGAATATGGGATTCTCAAAGGATTCCATTGAAAAGGGTAAGAGCATCACAATCAAAGCATTTTATGATTAGGAAAGAGTGTCTCAAGGTACTATTCAACTCCCTATTCAAGTAGGGCTAGCCATTATGGAAACAACATGCCAAGTCCTTGACCTTGATTTTCCTATAACATTCTCCTAGGGCATCTGTGGATCCATGAGATGCAAGTTGTTGCATCAACCTTCCATTAGTGTGTCAAATTCCCATATCAAAATCAAGAGGTCACGGTCTATGGTGATCCCAAGCCCTTTGCTTACTGCAAGAACCTAGAAGAAAAATACTATAAAATCCCCCAAGTTTTGAAGAACGATGAAGGCCCTACAACTCCATATGTAGACCTAGCTAGATTATCCTCCACTTCTTAGACAAAGACACCCACCATTTTTCGATATCTTTGAAATCAAGGTCATTATCCAAGACAATGGGTGTGGAGATTATAAAATGAAGAAAAGTGCTTTCAACATAGGAGAGTTAACTCAATCTCCTAGGTTTCACGAGCAACCTCAACCAATTGAAACGTCATCCCAAACCTTTAGATCAGACCCTTCTAGATTCAGGTGTTGGGGAGATCTAAGTCAAGAGGTAGTAGATGAAAAAGACATATCAAGCTTGTTGTACCAAGATGAAAGGCCCATGCCTAATCTTCCCATGGATGAGAGTAGCAAAGGATTACAAATGATGCTCGATATGGGCTATAACAGAAACAAGAAACTTGGGAAAAATGGCAATGGGCTTCCAGTACCTCTCATTTTGAAGAAGCTTATGAGAAATCTTGGCCTCGAATGTACCCCTTTGAAGGTGACCATACTTGGAAAAGGTGCCTCAGTTAGAAATTTCAAAACTCCCCCTCAACTATCAATAGTCGCCCTTAAATTACCAATATCCACAAGTCTACCCTTAGATAACTTCATCTTTGACATAACTTATGTGTGTAGTAGTGATGAAGATCCCATAATATACTTACCTATGCTTTTTGAGGATTCATCCCTTCTCATGATTAGTACCTTGTCTTTTGAGTTAGACCATAAAACCCATGAAATAAACTTAGTTTATCCCCAACTCATCAATTACAACCAACAAGGACCACCAATTTTGTGCACATTCAAAAATGATGAGGCACTCTTGGAATTCATCCAGGATTACGGGATATGATACCATACAAAGATCACAAGGCTTGGTTTTACATCATATTGGACACACATGCCTATTATGGGGAAATGATTGAATCCTTTAGTCACAAAAGTGAAAATCTAAGATTAATCTCTAGGTCTTTGAGTGAAAATCACACTTTGGCACTCTATGACCCAAAAATAGTAAAAATAAAGGATGCATCCAACAATAAAACCTCTTTGAGATGCCAAAGGATGAAGGATTCAATCTTCCTCTTAGTGCAATTCATCAGGAGAAGTTAGTAGTTCTTGCAGAAAGACGCAATCCAGTCAACCTAGGATCAGAGGAACTGCCACACATAGCATTCTATGTAGAGTCACTTTTGACAAAAGAGAAAGAACTCTTGGTTGCATTCCTAAAGGAAAGAAAGATAAATTTTGCATGGACCTATGTCAACATGCCTGAGCTTGATCCAGAGGTTGTTGTTCACCACCTACCTATGTATCCTGAAGCAAAGCTAGTGAAACAAAAGCTAAGAAAAATGCATCCTTAGATAGCATTATTGGTCAAAATGGAATTATAAAAGCTCCTAGATGCAGGATTCATACAGCCGATTGATTATCTAGAATGGGTCTCAAACCTTGTACGTTTTTCAAAGCCCATTGGGGGAATTCACATCTACACAGACTTTAGAGATCTAAAAAAAGCATGTCCCAAGGATGACTTCCCTCTTCCAAACATTGATATGATTGTGGATATGATAGTGAGATATGAGATGTTATCCTTGATAGACAGATTCTCAGGTTATTGCCAGATCATGATAGAAAATGATGACCAGCGCAAAATGACTTTCACTTGCCCATGGGGGACATACTGTTGGAATACAATGTTGTTCGGGTAGAAGAATGTGGGAGCTACCTATCAGAGGTCCATGACACTAATCTTTCACAATATGATTCATAAAACTATGGAAGATTATTTGGATGATATATTGCCTAAATTCAAGAAAAGATGAGATCACATAGCCGTATTGAGCTCCATCTTTGATAGGCTAGAAAAGCACAAGGTCTCACTAAATCCAAAAAAATGTCTTTGGGGTACAATTAGGAAAACTCCTAGGGTACATTGTATCCATGAGAGCAATTGAAATAGATCCTACTAAGTTCAAGGCAATCCTTGAAATGGAGGCACCAAAAACATTGAAGCAACTAAGAGGCCTACAAGGAAGACTTTAGTCCATCTATCAATTCATAGCACAACTAATAGACAAGGTTGTCCCCTATTCTCATCTACTCCACAAGGGGGTAGCATACATGTGCGACAAGAAATGTGATCAGGCCTTCAATAAGATCAAGGAGTACTTACTCACACCATGAGTCCTCATGTCCCCTATTCTAGGCAAACCCTTGATCCTATATATATCAGCAACAACGGCAGCTCTTAGCACTCTCTTAGCACAACATGACGAAAATGGGAAAGAGGAAATCTCTATTACATCAGGACTATGGTGGGGCATGAGCTGAACTACACATCCATTGAGAAATCTTGTCTAGAAATCATGTTCGCAACTCAAAAATTCTGACATTACATGCTAGCACATCAAATAAAGCTCATTGCAAAGATAGACCCACTCAAGTACCTGCTTTCTAAAGCGATGCTTATAGGGTGAAAAGCTAAGTGGGTTATGATCCTAATAGATCATGACATTGAGTATGTGGAACACAAGGCCATCAAAGGACAAACAATTGCAAATCAATTGGTAGAGGCACAAATATACTCAGAGAATCCACTTATATCAAAATTCCCTAACGAATCAATCTTCAACCTAAGTGTAGCAGATCACTGGAAAATGTACTTTGATGGATCCTACACACAACATGGGTCAGGAGTGGAGATCTTCTTCATCACCCCACAAGGGGATTGTATACCAAAATCATGCAAGCTATCATTCCCTTGCACAAATAACATTGTAGAATATGAGGCTCTTGTCATAGGGCTCAGAATTGCAATGCAGTGGTAGATCATGGCACTCAAGGTCTATGGAGACTCACAACTCATAATCAACCAGGTGAATGATGAGTATCAAAAAAATGATGACAAGTTGACTCCCTACAAGAAACCGGTGGAGATTCTCAAGGAGTTCTTCATTGATATCACATTTGAGCAGCTACCAAGAGAAAATAACAGAGCGGTGGACACCATGGCAACAATCAGGTCACTATTGGATATCCCACACAACATCCCAAAGCAAGAATTCCTTGTAGAACAACTTCTCATTCCATCATTTGAGGTACCAGAGTTTGAATTTGTGTGTGAAATCATTGGTCTCAATTATCCTTGGTACCATGATATATACACCTACTTGAGAATAGGAGTCATCCCCGCTGACATAACCCTGAATCTTAAAAGAGCCTTTATCAAAAATTCATCCTGTTTTGTCATCTTAGGAGATACCCTATACTATAGAAGCATTGAAGGAACCCTATTACGTTACCTAAATGTTGAGGAATATTTTACCATTTTAACCAAGGTACATAATGGCATTTGTGGTTCACATTTGAGTGGTATGACCTTGGCTAAGAAATCGCTGAGGACGGGGTACTATTGGCCTATAATGGAAAGAGAAGCACACAATTATGTCAAAAGGTGTTTGTAGTGTTAGTAGCATGGGGATCTCATCCATGCACCAGCTCAGGGGCTCCACCTGATTGTTACACCTTGGACCTTTTCACAGTGGGGGCTCAATCTCATTGGAAAAGTTATCCCCACCTCATCTAGCGGACATAAGCTTATCATCACTGCCACTAACTACTTCACGAAGTGGGTGGAATCTATCCCCATGACATATATCATAGGAAAGTAGATATCAAATTTCATTTTGAATTACCTAATTTGTCACTATGGTGTCCCTCAAGCCATTATCTCAAATAACGAGACACCTTTCAAGAACTAGGATGTTTGAGACCTATGCCAAAATTTTAATATCCAACATCACTTCTCCACCCCATACTACCCCTAAAGAAATGGCCAAGTTGAAGCTACAAATAAAACCATCCTGAAAATCCTCAAGAAAATAGTCAATGATGTTGATCATGACTAACATCTACAGTTGAATCTTGCCCTATGGACCTACTAAAGAAGCATCCACACACCAATAGGTGCCACCCCATTCTCCCTAGTCTATGGATCAAAATCCATACTGCCCATTGAGATCGAGCTCCCATTCTTGAGGATATCATTGCAGAATCTCATCACAGATGAAGAATATCGGGTATCAAGGTTAAATGAGCTAGAATTACTGGATGAGCGGTGTAGGGATGCCTTAAACCATTTACAAGTCTACCAAAACTGACTCAAGAAGAGTTACAACAAGAAGATCAGGAGTCGTACTTTCCAAGTAGGAGGGTTGGTGTTGAAGGAGAATCAAAAGAATGTTTCAATCCAAATGGCAAGGGAAAATTTGAACCTATTTGGTTGGAACCCTTCATCATCACAACAAGCTAAAAGTTAGGGGCATATCAGTTATCAACACCAGAAGGGGAACTCTTGCAGGAACCCATGAATATCTCTCATCTCAAAAAAAATTATGCCTAATATTTTAGGGTATAAAACCAAAAATCAAAAAAAAATTAAAAAAAAATTAAAAAATAAAAAGAAAAATTGTCCTGTAAGTGAAAACCACTTCGATGGTGCTTTGGGAAAGTACCTTGGTGAAAACCTGGCAAATAGGCACCTTGTTTAAATAAGTACATTTCATCCACCAGGATCTTCACAGCTTGTTCTGCATCATCCATCTATATCCATCCATCACCTGTCCACGTCTGCATCATAGCTTGATTCTATGTTTCTATCATGATCCCTCCTAGCTACTTAGCTCATTATTAAGGTCAGTTTGTCCTTCCTATATCAAAGTAGTATATCACATCACATGGGGGCATGTTCTCATCAGATCGGATCCGTGTATATTCTTGAAGTCTTCCTTAAATCAAAAAATTCAAAAACATCAGAAAATCAAAAATTCTAAAAACATACATAAAATTAGAAAATCCCAAAACATTCAAAACATTCAAAATCCAAAAATAAGTCAAAAATTCAAAAATAGAGTTGTCTTGTCGAACTATGGGTCTTTGAGCTCTGAACATAGGAAAGGTTGATCTTTGATCATCCCTCAAGACACTTAGGTCATTCCTTTAAGAGTCCGTCAAAATAAACTGGCAATCCATTTGTTCATATCTCATCAATAATCAAGTCTATGTTAGTCAAACTACGTGGTCTCTGAGCTCTGAACATAGGCAAGGCTAATCTATTGATCATACCCCAAGGCCCCTAAGATAGGTCTTTAGGTTAGTCTCTTGGTCAAAATCTCATAAAACCCAAAAACATTGAAATTTTGAGAATCAAAACATTTGTAAAATCTTGAAAATACCAAAAACAACCTCAAAACATTTTAAAAAATCAAAAACATTCAAAATATTTAAAGAAATCCATCCATCATGTCTCACTTTCACCCAACATAAACATTCACTCACAATAAACAGTCATCACCCTCAACCTTTGGTGAAACAGTCAGAAACAAGTCTAGAGATTCAAAAGTGAAAACTTAAGCATCAAAGTCTCAAGTCTAGGTTAGTAAGTAAACAAGTTGGTCAACTCTTGCTATTAATAGCCTATCATCCAGTCAATCCCAAATCATCTGATAGTATCATGTCTTAGGATGCATCCTTCCTACAATTGACATCAACACCAGGCTTCACTATAGTTTAGTCTTGGCTAGCAATATGAAGAACATTAGCTTGTTTGTTAACTTGATCTTTGTCTTTTGACTTATCTTATTGCGCTAATTTTGATGACCTCTCGATGATGTCCAAACAAAGGGATTTAGAGAGAAATGAATGGGGAAATGATTATTATTTTTTTATCTGTTATGCTTGTTGGATATTCTTGTAATATAACCTTGGTCATGCATGTTTTGTTTGGTTTGTAGGGAGGGTATTTTAGGTGTCTTGTTGACCACATAGGAAGGCTTGTCTCTCTATGTTTTGGTCTGAGATGTTTGAAATATCTAAACTGCATTCTAAATAAGGTTTTGTATGCCAGGTGTGAAAAAAAATACCCCTATCTTATTATCAAGTCAAATTCTATCACACTAGGTGCAGCGTCATCTTGGTTCTTTATACCTTGATGCATTGTGCTTACGTGTGTTATCAAACATAAGGTAAGTAAGCCCTTTTAAAATCCCAATTCCCGATAAGCAAAGCATCATCATCATCCTCTCTAATAAAGTTTCGTAGATCATGGACTGGTTGGATTCTCTTGTCTTCATTTCATTTCTTCTTTCTTCTCTATGTGCTAACATGGTACCATGATCGTTAATCAAAAGCATCACCAATGCATCCATCCTGCATCCACAAACCATTAACATACATACATCTCATAATCATAGCATATCACATCATCCATCTCACATGCATTGCATCATCATTTAATATGTTTAGGATAATCTAGATTGGTTATTCTAAGAATCTCATAAACCATCTCATTTGCATCATCATCATAACCATCCATATGTCCATCTTGAACCTCTTTGTCACGAGATTGACCCTCAAATCAAATTTTTTGCTCGATCTCTCGAGGGGGCAGTGCACTAGTATACTTCTTTCCATTGGGGCATCTGAAAAAATTAGAATTTTTTTGAATTTTGATCTCGACAAGTTTATTCTTTGAACCAACACAGCAAGTACATTGCTTCAAAGAAGGGAAAAATGTAGACATGTAAAATATACCGATTGATCTTATACACCTGATATTGATTTTACTAACACCAGTTCATCCTGAATCATCTCTTTTGCTAATCATTTAATTAAATTCATCACATTTCATCTCTTAATTAAATAAATCAATTTTATTTGATTAAGTCATTCTCTCCTATTAATTAAATGAATCATTTTATTTAATTAATCCTATAGTCCTTTTAATTAAATAATTCATTTTATTTAATCTCTAGTCATTTCCTTTAATTGAATAAATTTACATTTATTTGATTAAGTCTAACACCATCCTCTTTAATTAAATAAATCAAACTTTATTTAATTAAGTCTAAATTCATTATTCCTCTCATTTTGATTTATTTAAATCCTAAAATCTAAATCAAATTGTCAAATCAGCTAATCTCCTCTTAGATTAATTAAATCATGATTAATCTTAATCTTAATCACTCAAATCCTCCAGCTTTTGTCACTTGCACATAAAAATCATTTTAATTGATTTATTAAATCTCTATTTACTTTCAAAAAGGTATCAATGATGGAATATTAAGTAATTGCCCATCCAACAAGGCATTAAAGGCCTCTTACATGTCATTTTCTTAAGACAATTGGAATTTAATTCATTTCTTCTCTCCCTCCAACTTGTCACTTCTCCAAATTTGAAATTCCACCTAATTGCATTAATGTGCACATTCATCCAAATGTGCTCCACCTTTGTCCACTCACATGTTGACAAGTGGCATTGTGTCATTGGTTGGTGTTTGATCCCACATTCATCCATTTTGCTTCATCCTCCATCATTATCTTCTATAAATAGAAGGCTCTCATTTGGATTTTGAATCCACAACTTCATGCAACATTATTATCTTCAAGTTTTTGAGCAATCTTCATCCATCTTTATCCATTTTCATCCATTTTCATCCATTTTCATAATTTCATAGCTAGGTTATGGAGAAACTTCATCAAGGAGCATCAATCTTCATTCATTGGTCATCAAGCTTACAAGGAATTAGGAAAGGGCCATTTTTCACATCAAATTGGCACCAATTCCCCCATGGGATTGAGAGTTTTTTTTAATTTTGAGCAAGATTAGATAGTTTTTATTCATGTTCTTCATTTATTTCTTGTTCTTGATATCTCAAATGAATTTCATGGGGAATGATGTTTCTAACTTGTATATGGGACTAATTATGTATTTTTTCTTTGTGTTTGTGCAAGTCTAGAATCACCATTCACACTCCCCCTTAGGAGTCCACTCATCCTACAACAATGAAAACCTTTTCTACTCCCCCTACGAAGTAGACCCATCTATGAATCCAGATAAATGAAGAATTTGTGAATTCACTGGACTGATGCACTTTCATGTGCACTTAGGAGGGCCAATGACCCCCAACCTCTCCCTAAGATGCTCAAAAGAATCCTTTAGAAGAGCCTTAGTAAATATGTCTATAATTTGTTCCTTTGTTGCCACATACTCTAGTTTGACCTCATTCTCTAGCACTTTTTCTCTCAAAAAATGATACTTGATAGATATGTGCTTCATTCTTAAATGCATAACCAAGTTCTTTGAAATGTTTATTGCACTTGTATTATCACAAAAAATAGAAATAGGCTCATCACATAACACATCAATGTCTTTCAGAGTTTGCTTCATCCACAAAACTTGTGTGCAACAGGATGCTGCAGCAATATATTATGCCTTTGCAGTGGATAAAGAAACCGAGTCTTTCTTTTTACTCAACCATGAAACTAATCTTCTGCCAAGAAAGAAAGCACCACCACTGGTACTCTTCCAGTCATCTACACAACCGGCCCAATCAGCATTTGTATAAGCACTCAAAGTGAAATCATTACTCTTAGGGTACCATAGTCCATAATTCGGTGTGCCTTTAAGATATCTAAATATCATTTTTATAGTTATAAGATGTGCTTCTTTGGGGTCTACTTGAAATCTAGCAACTAAACATATTGCATGCATAATATCTAGTCTGGTAGCAGTAAGATACAATAGTCTACCAATCATGAATTTGTATTTTCTCTTATCAGTCTTAGCAAATTCATCATCTTTTCTCAATTTAAATCTAGTTACCATGGGGGTACAAACCGGTTTAGAATCCTCTATCCCAAACTTCTTCAACAACTCTTTTACATACTTATTTTGTGAAATGAATATTCTTTTATTAGTTTGATTCACCTGTAAACCAAGGAAGAAATTCAATTCACCAATCATAGACATCTCAAATTCTTTCCACATTTTTTTAGCAAACTTTTTACACATGCCATCATTTCCACCAAAAAATGATGTCAACATAAACAACTAAAATCAACATCAAGTACCTTACACTTTGAAGTAGATGTTGTTCTCAGCAAAACCTTTGTTGAATCCTTGCTTTCTTAGGTATATGTCTAGTCTTGCATACCAAGCTCTGAGAGCTTGCTTCAATCCATACAATGCTTTCTTCAATTTACAAACTATGTCTAGCTTGTCAATAGCATTAGTAGGTCTTGTATTCTAGGAAGTACTCGAACAATCTCTTTAGCATTGATCTTGACTAGGTTGTCAATGTTCACATAACCAACTTATTTGAGATACAAGACAATGACCATAGCATTAGCAGGTCTTGTGATTCCGGTGCCATAACCAACTTTCACTGATTTGAGATACAAGACAATGACCATCAACTCCCCTCAGTTGATAGATGTTTCCATGAGTTCTTCAAAAAGAAATTATATCTCAATTTCTGGATACTTTTCTGATTTCATAGGTATTGTTTTGAAAAACAAGTTTAAAGCCATTGCTACACATCTAACCAACACTTAGAAGGTTATGCCTCAAACCCTTCACATAATATGCATCATCAGTATTGTGCACTCCATCAGAACTAATTGAACCTTTACCACGGATCTTAGCTCCTGAATCATCACCGAACATGACTAAACCACCATCATATTTTTCAAGTTTAGTGAACTTACTCTTATCTTTGGTCATGCGATTTGAACATCCACTATCGATTACCCAGTAGTCTTCATCCTATCTTGCATGAAAAGCAGTAACCAAAGTACCTTCCAACATATTCTTCTTAACCTTTGCAACCTTCTTACTTACACATTTTCTAGAGTTAGTAGATACAGATTTACTTTCCAAAGCTAAGAATAAGCATTCACTATCATCAACCTCATTTTCAGATTCATCATCAGAAATACCTACCTCTTCCTTAACATAGTACGACTTCTTATACTTCTTATCCTTCCTATCCTTATCCTTATAATCCTTGTTCTTTTTATGTGTAGCCCTATTCGAACATCTCGAAGCATAATGACCAATGAACTACCACAACTGAAATATTTAAAGGGTAACATAACTTTATATTTTCCAATACCTTTCTTCAATTTCCTAGTGAAGTTTCCTTCAAACTCTTCATCATTGCTATCTAGTTCTTCAATCTTCAAAGCCTTAAATGTCATTTTTCTCTTCTCTTTTGTCTTTTCATCTTTCTAGAATTTCCTTATCTCAAATGCTTGCAAGGTGCTTAACAACTCTTCTAGAGTGTACTTCTAGGATCATATAATTCTTCAATAATAGAGATCTTGTCACTATAACATTTTGGTAAAGTGATAAGGATCTTCTCAATTATATCTTCATCTGATAGTTTTCCTCCTTGATTTCTAGCTTCATTTGTTGCCAGTTCAACTCTCTAAAAGAAACTTGTAAATTCTTCATCATCTCCCATCTTTAGGTTCACAAATCTACGCTCTGTTGCCAACCTCTTTGTCAATTTCACCTTTTCATTTCCTTCATACATGTCTTCCAACTTCTTTTGAGACTTCATATGTTGTTGAGAATAGGTGTCTCAAACTCACTAGTAGAAACCCTGATACTTTAACTGAGCAGCATAAAATTCATAAGTGTTTTGTCTATACCATTACCTCTATACCATCAGGTGTTTGAGAGAGAGGTTCGGTAGCACGGTTACCACCATACCATGGGTGCCTCTCAACTATTGAGTGGTAGTGCAGTGGATACTTCCATATCACATGTGACTTTATAATGGGTTATGGTGTCATGGTTACCGCCATACCAAAATAGTGTTAGATATTTGAAGGGCATTTTAGAATATGTTGTGTTACCATGGTAATTCAGTTGAATCACAGAGGACTCTCAACATTCGTGGGTATGTGGATTCTAATTGGGCAGGGGACATTGATAGTAGAAGATCCACCAGTGGATATTGTTTCATGATGAATGGTGGTGCAATTAGTTGGATAAGTAAGCAGTAGGTTGTAGTCACTTTATCTACTATAGAGGTTGAGTACATGGTAGCAACTCTCACCTGTAAGGAAGTCATTTTCCTTAAAATATTGTGCTCTAATATTGGTTTTGATGCAGGGAAGATTATTCTTTGTTGTGACAATCAGAGTGCCATTTGTCTAGAAAAAAATATTACTTTCCATGCTAGGACGAAACATATTGATGTGCAGTATCATTTTGTATGAGATATGGTGGAGGATGGAAAGATCTATTTGGAAAAGGTGGATACTCTAAATAATGTTGTTGATGCTTTGACAAAGCCAGTGAGCACAAATAAGTTCAAATGGTGTGCAAATTCAATGGGCCTTAGGGTCTAGAATATTCAATGACATCAGGTATTGAAAAGGGTTCAATGAGTTCTTCGTCAAGTGGGAAATTGTTGAGAATAGGTATCTCAAACTCACTGGTAGAAACCTTGATACTTTAACCAAGCAACAAATAATTCATAAGTGTTATGTTGATATATTTACCTCTATACCACCAAGTGTTTGAGAGAGAGGTGCGGTAGTGCAGTTACCGTCATACCACGGGTGCCTCTCAACTATTGATCGGTAGTGTGGTGGATAACGCTATACTATAGGTGACTTTATATTGGGCTGTGATGGCATGGTTACTGACATAACCATAGGAGTTTTCTAGATGTGCAGCGGTAGTGCAGTGTACACTTCCATAGCGCGGAGGTTTGTAAACTATCTATTGGTAGAATGGTTACCACCATACCTCAGAAGCTCTTGACCTATCCAGAGGTGGCGCGGTAAACCACCACCCTGCGGGAACCTATTGAATGCACAACAATAGCACAGTCTAAAGTGAAGAGCATGGTTTCTTGGTTGACTGTTGAGATGTAAGTCATTAATTGGAGGATGTTTTTGACTTGGAAGGAGGCCGTTTGTATTTCTGGGAAGTTCGACAGTTATTCTATGGAGGAAGTTGAGTTGAATCAATTGTACAGAGTATGGATCGATCATGGATGTTGCAATATATTGCAATGTTTGGAACTGTGAAAAGGTTTGAAGAGGTTAGAGAATTCGATGGTTGGATGATCGGATGATCTGTTAGTGATTTTCGTTGTATGTTGTTTGAAATCATTGTAACTATGATATTTTGTACAAGATTGATTAGGGAAATATTACTGTTGTAATATTGACATCTGAAAGGAGAGTTTGTAACTTGTATGTAATTTGATTACTGTAATACAAGTGATTTTCTTTGGTGTAGTGGGTTTTTCTCTCATAAGGGTTTTCCCATGTAAATCTCATGTCAATTGTGTTTGAGTTTATTTCTCTATTATGTTATTTCCTTCATGTGCATCCTAATGGTATGTAATTGTAACTCGTTCATTTTTTAGATAAACCATTGCAAATCCCATACTTTTCCTTCTCATTTTCTTCATAAGCAAAGATCTCATCTGCAGAATTGACACCACCAAACGAAAATGTATACTTATTCTCAACTATCTTCCAGGTCTTGAAACCAAGACAGATTATATATCCTCTCATATGTCCCTTCCAATCATTGTAGTCAGTTCCATCAAACATAGTGATCACCAACTTGTGTGTTATCGGATCTTCCTTAAGCGATTAATCTTTACACAAGGAACCAAAAGCTCTAATACCAATTATTAAACAGGTGCAAGACAACTAAGAGGGGGTCATGAATCAGTTGTCACACAAGTTCAAACATTCAAAAACTTTATCACTTATCAATTCTTCAACCACGCTATTCTATTATAAAATATGAGCATGAAACACAAATAACAGAAAATAAATCAACACAATGAACACCAGCTTTTTACATGGAAAACCCAATAAGGGAAAAACCACGGTAAGGGTTAACTCACAATATAAAGATTATAAACAAAATACAAAGGCTCGTTGCCAAGAGCTCGCTGCCCAAAAGAGGACTCACTATCCAAATGCAAAGGCTCATTGCCTACAAAAGTACTCACTGTCCAAAAAAGAGGCTCATTGCCTATAGATACAAAAGAGAACAAAAGATCCACCACTACAATTAAAGCACATTCGCAGGATTACAGAAACCTTCAGCTCACTGCCTACAACACACTAAAAATTGCTATCACAACTCACTCACACACACACTTGTGCTCTTATGATTTGTGGAAAAAATTTGTCACTTTGCATCACACTGTCACACAACTGTTCACAATTCGACTTGCTTTTATACCATTCTCAACCTTAGAAGCATTTACTAAGGTCAGCCACAAACAACCCATTTCATAAATTCAAATTAGGTCGGCAACTCAAAATTCCCACAGTGGAAAGGAATAAGAGTGGACCAATAAAAACATTTAACCAAGACCAAAATAATATTCTTGAATCTTCTACATGCTTCCTTAATTAAATTTAATTCTTCGAATGAAGTGTAAACACTAAGTAAATAAACCTAATGAAAACATAAAAGAACATTGTTTCACATGCTTCTCAGCATGAAGATGACACACAGACACCTCAACACGCTTCATTATTCATGAGAATTCATCTCAGACTTCTTTAAATACGTCTACAACAAAACAATATACTTCATACACTAAATACATTTCACCAGATCACCGAACTATCCAAACTTGTTCTAGAATATAGAAACATGACTTCCAAATTACCAAACTTTAACCTTCTTCGCCAAAGCAAAGAAAATACCTTCACAAAACATATTTGAGATCTGCAAGATCTGAAACGAAATAGCAGAGGGCTATGGAGCAAAAGTATTTATCCCAGTCCATACAAGATCAACTCTGTCGATAGAACACACATACCGGTGGACACAACTTTCACGTTCCATTTCACTAGAAATTGAAACTCAAAATATATCACCATCAAATCACCATAATGAAAACTTTAGAACCGCACAGGCATAGAATCAACATAGGAGAAACGCAAAGCACATACCAGAGCACAATCTGAACACATTCATCACTTTGACTTCTCTCCTTTATTAATTTTCTCAGAAGCACTTGGAAACTCATCAACACAACACATCTGCAGCCATATAAGATAGCTCCATGTACTCACAGTATCTCAACAGCATCTCAACTATACATGTACAATCTACAACATACTGAACAGTGTTGACATCAATGACAACACCACCAGAATTAGCCCATACTTGCAACACATTCCACCTCTCATTACCATTAGCATCCAATGTAATTAAATAGATATATTAAAATAGTAATATTTATCAAAGAGATCTAATTTAATTAATTGAACATAATTGATGAGAGTAATAATATGTTTCTTGAATACTCCATCCACCAAGATTTAAACCCTATAAAAATTCAATAAGAAAAAATGAGATGGGTATATTGTATTTTAAGGTAGTAAAATAAATTTAACAATCCTTCATAATGACATGTTAATATTGTATATCAGTAGACATTAAAGAAATTAGGAAATTTCCTACACAATGTTTGTTGTCTTTTAGATAGATGTATTTAATATATTTTCATCTACAATTTTAATAAATTATTTACTCTTATCTCCATATGAATAGTGCCTAAGTTTTATTTTACATGTTATTTTATTTCTTAGTATACACAATTTTTTTATAATTTTGAAAAAATTAAATGAAAACAAAAGAATTTAAAATATTTTTAACTATTTTTAAATAAAATATTTATTAAATTATTTTATTTTTCTTTGAAAATTAATTTTTTTTGAAAACATGTTTTTTAATAAATTTGTAAAATCATTATAAAAAATATATTTCAAATCAAACCCTAACTTTAATTGTAATTAAATAATAAAAAAGCTCCACTATCATTTTACTTCTCTCAACTTAGAATTTTTTACAAATATTTCACCTCACTCTATATTTTTGAATATTACATGGGGTGTAGAAAACTCTTGCCAATTATTCTTTTCACTATTATTTTAATGTACTATAGCAAGTTTTATTTATTTATTTATCTGCTTTTTAACTTTAATGATTCAAACATATTATTAAAAAAAAAATCAAAAAAAAAAATATATATATATATATACATATATATTTCATTTGTATTTTTTGCTTATATACATATTATTAAATCTTATGTTTATTATTATATTAAATATTTAGATATCTGTCTCATTTATGGAAAGCATCTGATTGAACTAACTGTCAATCTGAGAGCCAATATAAAATGGTAACCACCAGATGAAGGTTGGATCGAAGTAAACTTCAATGGAGAAACTCGAGGGAATCCTAGACCATCTGGAGCAGGGTGTATTATTAGAGACCATTCAAAAAATACTCTAGCGAAGTTGGCAAAGAATCTAGGAGAGGGTTCCAACAATGAAGCAGAAATGCAAGCCGCATGGCTTGGGATCAATCTTTGTAAATGTTTGGGCTTTATGAAAATACACATAGAAGGCTATTCTATGCTTACAATCAACACAATTCAGTGGGAAGCAACCCCAAATTAGAAACTCGGGAAATTTCTCATACACATTTTGGAATAACTTGTCCATTTCAAAGACTATAGTGTCCCATATCTATCGAGAGGGTAATGAGGAGGCTGATAAACTATCGAAATCTTCCATTGATCTTAATGATGAAAAAGTTATTGGGATGATGTTTATGGAGGGTGAATTAGCACATGTGGAGGATGGTGTTGGGACTCCACAGGCTAAGGATCATTAACACACATGTTAGGGGAGTCTTAATGATAGGGTGCAGACAACGATGGACAGATTTTAAAGTACCAAAGTGGAGCTCTCTCTTAAAAATCATCTAAGATGGAATCAATGAAAAGCTTAGGCACGAAGGAGTGGCAGATGGCCTTTCGAGGGGTGGTGATGGAAAATTGGCTAAGGAATATTTTCAACCTCGCTGAGGAGATTTTGGAGGCGATAAAAAGGATCTTGGGTGTGTGCTTCCTCCTATCCACCTATTGTTATAGGGTCAACACGGATGTTGCCTCTATATTCATGGAATGGTTATTGCATGCAAGGGAAGGAACTAGCAAGAGGTGATAAAATTCTACCTGGAGATGGTAGTGGTTGGGTGGGGTCTTTGACCCACAAATAGGGTGTAGCCACAACTTGCCCCCATTATAACGAGCAATATTGCACTACTAGAGGAAGTCATAGGGGCCTTCAGGCCTATGGAAATGACGATAAGTTTGTCCCTCTCGATAACATCTAAAGTGCAATTTTTGAAAGACATAGAGGAGATGGACTCATGGCCATGGCAATGGATGATCCAAACCAATAATCAAGATATACATAGTTTTGTTTTGTAATTTTGGGAGTTTTATTTCCTCTATTGATATGTTCCCCGATGTAATTATGTGTTTAGCCCCCTCAATGTCATTTTAATATATAAAAAAATATATTTAAATATCTAAATGACTATCAAATTTAAGATAAAGGATAAGAATTTTTCTTTACACATTCATGCTAGTACACTTTACTCCTTGCAAAATTATTTCATTTGAATTTTTTTATATATATTTTTAAATATTATGTTTATTATTATATTAAATATTTAGACATGTGTAGCGTCGTAAATTATCACCTTTGACAATTTCACACTATGGTTTGCTCCCCCTAATTTATTGAGCCTAATTGGTTCCCTAATTTCCTAAAATTATGCATTTTATAGCCCATTTGTACCACTCTCCAAGAAATTGCAAGCATTGAGTAAATGCAATGAATTAATATTTTTCCCACGATACGTTGTGTCTTGGAAAATGGGGCCAGGACCCATATGCCCATGGGTTTATGGATCCCTTACTATGTTGGGGACCAATTCTTAATATGTTAGTGTGGTAATTTTAACTTTCAAATTTCAAATGTCGACTATCGAGATTTAATTCTTAGGAAATTAGAGAAATGCCTATAAATACCTAGTTAATGCATCATTTGAGATCTAACAAGAACTAACAAGTATTCATCAGAAAAAACTATTATCAGATCATTCAAGACCAAGTCAAGAGAAACATTTCAGAGCATCATTACAGTAATTCAAGATCCTAGCATCATGTCAAATTCTATGTGAATTTATGTTTGATCATGTTATCATTGTTTTATGAAGGCTAACACTTTTGTAGGTCTCCAAAACATTCAAGCAAATCAAACAAGCAAGATCAAGACCTTGAAGTGATGTGCATGACTTCAATCCTTCAAGGAAGCTATTGAATGGTGGTGAGTTGTAGCACTTTGTGATTTCATCATTCATTCCCTTCAATTATCATTTTACCATTGACATTGCTATTGTGGAAGTGGGAACGCTTACATGAGGTTTGATTGAGGCAAGCCCTTAAATTTCCCAACATTTCCCTCTTTTCAAATGTGCAAATTTTAGGTCTGAAGAGGATTGAAGAGAGCTTGAAACAAATTGTTTGTTCTTGCATTCAAAGCCCCACATTTTATCAAGACACAAAAACTCACCTACAGAATTATTTGATAGCATTTTGATAACTCTGTAACCAAAAATCAGAAGCTCGGATCTATCATCAGAGGATTTTAAAAGTAGAGCAAGACACCCTATCAGAAACCCATATTCCCCTAGGCATCCTAGTCCTCAAATGCACACTAGAACCAACTTTTCAAGACGTACACAGTCTCCTACACTTCTCAAATATGCATGTAATTTACTATTTAAGTCTGTTATTTGTCGAGATCTTACATTTTTCATATTAGGTCATATAGCATAATTAGGTTAATCATAAAAAATCATTTCTAGTCCATTTTCAAGACTCAAAAGGATCAGATCCAAGCCTAATTGACTCACCTTTATGATTGAAGTTCAATCTATTTTCCTTGTTAACTTGCATCCTAATGAAACCCTAGAAAAAGGTGGAATTGACTTTGGAATTTGGATATTAAACCCATACATCACCCCTAAATATTTTCTACATTTCATTTTGGTGACCCTAACCTGTTAACATTATATACCTTCTGAAAGTATATCCTAAATTTAAGTTTTGCATTGTATTCTTTTGCATCTTTCATTTAGGGTTTTCACTTTTGCATTATAAAGTCATAAAAATTCAAAAATCTGCATATCATATGGCATCATAGATTGCATTAGGATTAGTTTCAATCACTTAGGTCACATCTACATTTAAAATTCCATTCATATTTTTATTATTTGCATTGTCATACATTTGCAATTGAATTACATTTAGAAATTCTAGAAAAAAAATCAATGTTAAACTAGTTTACAAATAGAAACAACATTCTTAAATAAAAATTTAAACACTCGGTTTTTAGTTTTCAAAACCCTATCAAGGACTCATATGCCTCTAGGTTCCTTTGTCTTTGTACAATTGAGTCAGCAAAAATTTTCACAAATTTTTGTCTCTATCTGCTCAATCTATTGGTGCTTGTAGATCTTTGTTCTGGAATTCATAATTGCATCTTTTAGGCATCTTACATATAGCTCATAAAGAAAGTGCATTGTTGGGTTTCAATTTTGCATTTAAAAATCATCATTTCCAGGTCTTTGCATCTTAAAATCAGTCAATTTGTACAATTCAGATCAGAAAATTACATTCAAAATTGTCATTTATTGTTCACATACTATTACAAACTTGCATTGATATAAAGAAAATTTTAGAAAAATATTCACTATTCAAACTATTTGTAACCAGATTTGGAAACCTTAAACATAGTCACACACAATCATCTTTTGAATTTCTAAAAAACCATCCCAAGAAACAGACGCCATTCAGCACCCTGTTCCTCTTGTTGTTGACTAAACCAATTTTTGCACAGACCTATATTGTGATATTCTATGTTTGCTTTTGTTGTTTGGTTCTTGTTTCTGGCTATTCTGTTGTGTTTGTGTGTTGATTTACTATTCACCTTCGCTACACTTAGTGTTTTGAAACTTGTATGACTTTCACGACCTGGTTCCCTATTGCCAACACTTCAATGAGATGTAGTTCTAGACTCGTGGCATCTCATGTTGTTACATCCATTATAGATCTTCAGTCTTCCAACTCTTTCATGCGAATTCTTGTCAATAATCAACCCATTTTGGACTCTATCCCTAACATTACTATCAATAACAACCTTACAATCACCCATTTTTACAAATGTTGAGACTAAGGTTGCCCATGTTCCCGAAGATGAGCAAATAAATTGGACAAGGAATTGGAAAGAATTTAAGACCTTGTGAGTATTAAACACTTTGTTAGTATAGTGGTTCTTATAATTGGTAACATGAGGAAACTGATTAGTGATGATCAAGGATTAGAGGTTTTGTGTAGCCTAACTCATATAGTTGATAATAATGTACCTACATGGCTAGTTACGCTCAAGCTTTGGGATATACTCAAAGTCAAGGAGGAAGTAAAATCCTCCTCCCTACAACTATAACCTCAATCCCTACATACACAAATCTAATTGTTGCTTCCACAATACAACAAAACATTGGTATAACTCTAACAATAGGCCTTTCCATTGGAAATCCTTATGGTTTTGGATCTTCCTATGTCACAGCCCAAGTTTCATCCCATCTCATAAATTTGCAACATAGTAGCCCACCAAGTACATACACACTTCCACCATATTTACCACATTCTCAAAACATGTCAACAACTGATTTCATCATCAACCAACTTTTGCAAAATGTAACCTCACTTCAACAACATATCAACCTTGCACCAAAACCAAAATGGAAAACCATCACAATATGTCAAAAGGAGCCCATTGTTGCTTGAAATATTAAAATCCACAAAACATAGATATACCTCGATTTGACAAGTACAATGGTAAAGCAGACCCTAGTGATCATATACCAGCATATACGGCCTTGTGTAGTGACTTCATTATTTAGGATAAACTCCTAGACACTCTTTCCTGGGTCATTGAAGGGCATTGCTTTGAAATGGTTTTTTGCATTACTAAATAATTCAATCCACTCATTCAATGAACTTCTTGATGCATTCCTAAATCATTTCCAAGTAAACATTGTGTAGACATCTAAATTTGACCACTTACATTTGGTCAAATTTATCCTTTTTTCATATAAATATCCTCTTATCTGCATTAATTAAGTAATATTGTTATTATTTGATTAATAGCCCTAAAGTCCTCTAAATCCCTAAGGTATTTGGTTAAATAATTAAATACCTTACCCTTTATTCTTGTTCTCCAAAAAATTAAATAAATAATCCATTTATTTAATTTCCTTCACCTCTCAATCCCCCATAATTTTCACTTAATCTTAATCCACCTCCTAATCCCATCATTAGGGGTGTGCACATGTCTAATCTATGATTAGGATGTGTCACATCCTCCAAATTTTACAAGTTGACTCTAATCTTCATTAGCCACCTAACTATTCTCTAATCATTGATTAGCTAGTCTAATCAACTCCTTTAGTCAACTCTCCCCATCCCCCAAGGAATTTTTAATTCATTTTTGTCTTCCCAAGCTCTTTTTAAGAAATGTTTAATTCATCTCCCATCTCCCAAAGAATGTTAAATTCCTTTTCTCTTCCCCAAGGAATTTTTAATTTATTTTTGTCTTCCCAAGGTTCTTTCATTGAATTTTTAATTTCATTTACAATCCCCATGTCCTTCCCAAAGGAATTTTAAATTCCATTTTATTCATCCAAGGTTTCTAAGGAATTTTTAATTCCTTTTATCATCCCCATGCACATTGAAAATGAATTTTGAATTCCTTTAGTCAACTCTTTAATCTAAGTCATTGATCTCTTGTCCTCTTTTAATCTCCACTGTTCATTTCATCTCCCTTGGCTACATGACTAACACTTAGCCATTTTTGCAACCCTAAGCATTCTATCACATTCTCAACAACATTCTCAAGAACCCTAATCACACAACCACATTATCAAGCTTTCACACCATCTCCATAAGAAAACCCTTACATCCATAGCCATTTTCATCCATCCTTGCATCCAAATCAAGCAAAAACAAGTCATTATGTTGTCGAAATTGATCTAGGAGCACACAATCGAACGAATCAACAAGGCCAACCAACCGATCAACTTGGACAAGGTAACTCACTTTCTTTGTTTTTTTTGTTCAAATTCAACTAGGCTTATCTTTGAGGTGTTGTGTTTCTCTTGCTTGCATTCCATTTTTTTTTTGCATTTATTTAGGTTAGAAAACATACTACACATTTCTAGCACGCTTGGTGGGACCCACAAATGGGTATGTTCTTTCACATTCTCTGTTGTTTCAAGTTTTGCAGGTTCAAGTTTACACACAGGGGCAAATCCGCCCTAAACGGGCGAATTTGCACCTGACAGGCGAATCTACTACCAAAATAGGTAAACCTACATCAAAAGGAGCAAACTTGCTCAGATTAAGGGCGAATCTACATCTGTCAAATTTGCCCATCTATCAAGTTTGGGTGAATTTGCACTTAGTTTAAGGGATAAGTGAATGTGCTCCTAAAACAAGAAAATTTGCTTCAAAAACAGACAAAACAGGCAAATTTACTCCCAGGCAAATGTGCCCATTTACACAAAACAAGTGAATTTGCTACTAGTTTGGGCGAATTTGCTCTTAAGAATAGCCAAAGTTCTGCTGATAGGGGTGAATTTGCTCAATCAAACAAATAAAGCTGCCTCTTACAAAGGCGAATCTGAGGTAAATCTAAGACCTAAATCTCTTGTTTCTAGCTTCAATTCTATTCTATTTCCAGGTACTAATCTGCTAACACGTCTATTTGTGAGTGTCTTTTCACTAGCAGTTTGTGCAGCATGTCCCCATTTGTCCAAGGTCGGTGTTGGAAACTATTAACGTGTTTGTTGCAGGACGATCAGTCAAAGATCTTTAGGTAGTCTATTTATCATTTTTCATACTAATCTAGGCACATGTAGCTTTAATTAGAGGATCAATTAACTTGTTTGTCATGCTTGTGGTTGGGTCGTTGACGTATCCATCCCTTTGCGCCATTGGGCAATCTTGGGTGACGAAAAATCGTACTTCACTCTAGTCTATTTGTATCTACCTAGGAGGTGCTAGTATGTCTAAGCTCCTCTTGCGCTATGTGTGAGCCTGGGGACCAACCGAAAACGTCTAGTATCTTCTTCCGTTAGTGGGACTTGTCTTGGATTTCATCACCCAAGGGACGATCCCAACCACATGTTACCGGCAGGGTATATAATTGGGGGAGAGCGAAAGTTGTACCTCAATCCAGTCGCGTTGTGTTTGGTGGAGCATTGAAGCTAGGGTGATACCTAGATAAGACATGAAGAGTTGGTCCAAGTTTTTAGTACCTTGCTAGGGCTCTCAACTGACGCTTGTGATGGGTTGGTGTTCACAATTGTGCCCCACATACCATGCGTATATCAAGGACTCACGAGATAGCCTTGTTCAGGCTAGATAGAGGCCTGTGTTTACAGACCCTTATCACTAATTTTAGGTTTGTGCTGCTTGGCGTGTCTTTTTGTGAGATACTAGTGCTTTTCTTTTCAGATTGAGTCAACCTAGCCTTCTGTTTATTGTTTGTCGTGCTTGTCGTCCTTTGCCACAATCAGTTGTTCTACATCCTAGTCCAGTTTAGGTCTCCCTATTTGGGCAAATTTTCCTTTTATAGTGGTGAATTTGTTTGTGGGTCACTTTCTTAGGCGACCTCGTTTTCGCTCGTTTCTTGGAACATGGGACTTTTCTCATCCGTCAGGCGAGTCTATCAGTCCCCATTCATTAAATTCACCCAATTCTCTACATAATAGGTGAATTTACTTCTTGTTTGGGTGAATTTGCCACTACTTTGGGAAAAATTTCTCCCTAAAGGAGTGATTTTTCTATCAGTTTGAGTCTGTCTGTCTGTCTTGTCCTTCAACTTGTCAAATTCTCCCATTCTCTAAGAACAGGTGAATTTGCCACATGGGAAAATTTTCCATCAGTTTAGGAAAATTTTCTCCCTAAATAGTGAATCTCATCTTATGTTCAAGTTCATGTCTATTTGAGTCCAGGTTCAGTCGAGTCCATTCATCTGTCAGGGAAGTTTGTTTCTCCATCAGGGGTGTATGTTCATCTTTCAGGGGAGTCCCTTCATCTGCTCATCCATCAAGGGAGCCCAGTTATCGATTAGGTGAGTCCATTTTTCCATTTGTCGAGTTCGTTCATTTATTCACTGAGTCGTTTGTCCGTTAGGTGAGCCCATTTTCCCATTAAGCGATCTCGTTTTCAGGCGAATCTGTCCCCATCCGTCCAATTCAAGAAATGGGTGAGGTTACCCATTGGGTGATCCTAAAAGTAAAATATGCCTATTTCCCTGAGGTTAGGCAAGTTTGCTAGCTATTTGGGAAAATCTATAGTTGTTTCAGTGAATTTTCTTAGTGTTTGGGTGAATTTGTAGTTGTTTAGGAAAATTTGCAGCTGTTTAGGTGAATTTCCAGTTGTTTAGGCGAACCTGTAGTCGGCTTGGGAAAATTTACCTAGCAAATTTCTCTATTTCTTGTGTCATCTAAGTCTGGGCGAACCTATTGTCATTTTGGGTGAATTTTCCTTGCAAATTTGCTTGTTACTTAGGTCCTTTGAAGTTTGGGTGAACCTACTCCCTGCTTGGGTGAATTTGTCAAGTTTTGGGTGAATTTTCCTAGTGTTTGGGAAAATTTTCCTTGCAAATTTGCCTATTCCTTGAGTCATCCATAGTGTGGGAAAATTTTCCTTTACAGATAGTAAATTTTTCCTTACCATCCCTAAATAGGCAAATTTTCCTTCACAAATAGGCGAATTTTCCCAAGAACAGACCTTCATCTATCTTCCTGTCATCGTCATTCTCATTCATCAACATTTTCTGAAAGTCATTGTTTCCTCGATCAAATCACATAGGTGCTTCTTAGAACATCTCTAGAGTGCATATCCTTCATCGGTTCATCTATCCCAATCAACTAGACTTCATTTTAGGGGTTTTGATTTTGATGCAAGAACTTCCAGAGGTCATAACTTTTGACTTGAGTGTTCGTTTGGGCTGAAATTTTATGGGTAGTTGCGTTATGAGGTGGCATGTCCCAACCAACCTTAAGTGGGTTGGCCCCCATTTTAGCACTTTTTCAGGGCTTGAAACTTTCATCTTGACCCTCAAAACAACAATTTAGTGTTTTTTTCCAATTTTTAAAGTCATTTTCGTTAATAACTCGGAACTTATCTTTCAGATTTAGGATGTTAGTTGGAAATTCATCCTACCTTAGTTTTTAGAAGTTTTTGGGAAAAAAATGGACTCTCAAAGATATGCATATGAAGTTACCTAAAATGGAAAAATTTGATAACTTTTTAAAACTGCCAAATCTGAAAAAATCCAATTGTCGGCATCTTATATCTAGTTAAAACCCCTAGACTTGGTTTAGAATTAGTCTTATCATATCCTCTGATCCAATCCCAATCTAAGTTTTAATCCAATCCTAATCTGAGCTTTAATCTAATCTAAATATGAGCTTTAATCTAATCCTAATCTGAGCTTAACCTAAATCCCGATTTGAGCTTTGGTCCATTGCCATCCAAGATTTTCTAATATCGAAACAAATCTCAAGATCCCCTTCTTCCATCTTCAAATTCATCCTATTTATCCTTTCATCACCTTTTCTTTCCTTCTAATTAACTATTCCCATACCTTCAATCCATATCCATCCCATCCAACATCATGAATTTGTATCCTTCACCAATGCAACCAAAAATAGTAGTCAAGGGGAATCCTAATTATGTTGGCGATGATAACGAGAGCCTTGTTGATCAAGCTTGGTATATGACATAGATACCCTTGATGCTATCATTTCTAGTAAGCTTTCCCCAACCGTTTCCAAAATCCAATCACCCCTTTGAGCTATGTCGTTACGTCTTCATCCATGCCTCATAATGCTCCTTATGCTACTTTTGATAAGGGATATCCATTATCTTCATCAATTGCAACTTCATCATATCCTTCCTCTACATCATCTTCTTATCCAACATCCATGTCTTCTTATCCCAATCCAGTGTCCCAATATCCCTATTATAATCCCCCATCCACATCCTCCTATTTCAATCCTTCATCCACATATTCTTACTACAATCCACCACCCCAATCTTCCCATCCTAATTTACCATCCCAATACTCCTATAATCCACCATCCATGTCCCCATATCATAGTCCTTCATACCAATCTACCCATCCTATTCCAACATCCACCCCTTCTTATCTTAATCCTACATCCCCATCAACCTATTCTAATCAGACATCCCAATCTTCTCGTCCTAATCTATTATCCCAATACCTCTACTACAATCCACCACCTGCATCCTCTTATCCTAATCCACCACCTACATCCTCTTGTCCTAATCCGCCACCCGCATCCTCCTGTCCTAATCCACCATCCACGTCTTCCTATCCCAATCCACCATCCTGATCTTCCTATCCAAATCCTCTATCGTAATACCTTTACTACAATCCATCATCCATGTCATCTCCTCCTAATCCACCATCTGTATCCTTCTGTGTCACTCCATCTTCCACTCCACCCTCTTTTCCTAATCCTCCATCTACTCCCAATCCTACATCCAATCCCATTCCCCTATCTAATCCTCATCCACCAATCCATAATCCTAGTCATCCACCCATTCATGATCCTTCATTTACTCCTACCATACCGTCTAATCCTACAATAAGCAAGTACCTCATTCCCAATGACATCAAAGGACTTGTGACAAAGAATACATCCCCAACTCCACATCCTGAAGTCGTGGAACCCTGTCACCCCACTCCCCCATGTATAGTCACTAGTGATGAGACCCTTATCCATCCCACACCTATCATTACTATTACCACCCCTAGCACCACCCAAATCGTTGTATCATCAAACCCACCAAATCCAGTGAATCCCTATCTCCTACTCTGAGAGTCATCGAACCCATCGAAGATAACAAAACCCCATCACCATCTTCTACTCCTAGATCCATCCAATCCCTCAAAGGCACCCAGATCTAATCCACTCCTCCCACTTCTAGTATCACTGAAATCCATTCTCATGAACTTCATGAATCCTCCATCCTTCTGTCTCCCCCACTTGAGGAGCCCCTCCAACACTCCATCATCATGCCACCCACACAAGATGAGTCATGCTAAGAGCTTGATCCAAAGCATACCAAAATATCCCCTTCTCCACATGAAGATCCTATCATCTCATCCAGTCCACCTCAAGATCATAGTCCTTCATCCACTTCAACCATGATCCCCTTGACACTCAAGATCCAATCACTCCATCGCATGAGCCCTTATCACCCACTGCCACAAATCCAGATCCTATCATATCATCTAATCCCTCTCCTGATCCCTTACCGCTCACTCCTCCTGATCAAGATGCTACTAGCCCATCATCTCCATCCTATGATCCTCCATCACCGCCTAACCCTACTATCCCCACACTACTTTTATATCCCCTTGGTACTCGTACATTTGTCCATGGTGTTTTCCTTACAGAAGAGGAACCGAGCATATATGCCACCCATCCTCCACCTAATAATGGACTCACATCATTCTTCCAAAATAACAAGCACACTACCATAGACTGAATGCTCAAGAGCATGAACTATCAAGGAAAAGGTTTAGGCCTTCATGAGCAAGGTATTTTAGAGCCCATCCATGTCAAAGAACATCTGTGTACACAAGGTCTTGGATATATCTCTCAAGACTCGCAATCCAAAGATGGTACAACCTTTATACATCCTCAACGAGCCTCCTCCAAAAGAATAATAAGCTCTTCCCATTACTCCACTAAACCATTTTCCGCCATCCTCCCTCCATCGTATAGCCTAAAAACAACCATCCATATTCCACATTCGTCTTCCAAATCCATTTTGTGTCCTTACGTCCCTCCATCCACCATCTCCCATCCTTCATCTACTCCATCTATTTTGGTTCCTTATGTCCCTCCATCCACCATCACACATCTTCTAGCTACTAAGTCCATTTTGGGCCCTTATACCCCACAATCACCTCCTCCATCCCATCCCATTCATCCTTTTATCCACCAATCACCTATCCATGTCACCCATCATAACATCCCACTCTCATGTTCTCTAATCAAGATCAACAAAGGCACGTACCTACACATCCTCCATCCACATATCATCCTCAAAATCTCACCTCCATCACTCCATTCATGTTTCCTCCACATCATCCATCTCCTCGCACCCATCCCATTTCTATTAAAATCACTTTGGATGCTAAAGTAAAAATTCATCAATCTAAACATCCACATGAATTTAAAGCTCCTCATGTCTCCTTAAAAAGACATGTTGGTGAAAAGAAAAATCAAATCCAAAATCCAAATCAAACCCACAAGCCACAAAGTCCCACCAAAGAAAAAATCAAAACCATGTGGATCCCAAAGAAAAAAGATGCAATGCCTTCAAATGAAAAATCTATAACAACATCAAAAGTTGCTAATCCAAAAGCTAATCATATACACCCTCCATCTCCTAAATCTATTTTGGGTCCTTATGTCCCAAAATTGACTACCCCAATTCCTTCATTATCCCCACATCATCCATCCACTAATCCTCCTATCCTTGCACATCCACCACCATATGTGTCAATGTTGGTCCTGAAAACATCTACCCATCACACACCTACCCCATCATTCCATCCATAAACTTTCCAACATCCCATCCATTATCCCACATATCTCCCTCATCCGATCCCTTTAATCCATTCATTTGCATAATCCATCCATCTTCATAACCTCGGTCATACCAACATCCAATAGTCACTTCAAACATGGGCTCTTATTACCGCATAAGGAACTTGATGCTTGATTCCTCCATCCATCTCCTTATCACGTCTTCTAAATCCACTTATCCACATCCCTATCCTTCCTTATCCATCTCCATCCACATTCTATCCAAAAAAATCCAAAAAATTTAAAAAAAAATCCAAAAAATCCAAAAAAGTCAAAAAAGTCCCCAAAAAAAAAGTAAATAAAGAGAAATAATTCGTCCAATGGTGAAAATTTGGCAAACAAGCGTCTTAGATAAGTACCATGGTGAAAACTTGGCAAACAGGCATCATGTGTAAATCCTCCATCCAGTTTACTTCCACACTTGGGGGAAACTACATCCCCTTCACCCATCTCCTTCATCCCACCTATCTTACACATCTTGCATGTCATATCCCATTTATCCCAATCCCTCCATCCTCCTTGTGATCTTGATATATATAGGGGAAAACATATATACATGCTTTTGGCACCTCTTGGCATACATTCCCCTCACCTATAAACTATCCTAATACTTATCGACATCCATCTACCTTCCCTGCCCACTTGTCATACTACCATCAATCCCCCTTCCTTATCCATGCATCCTATCCATATCCATCTCACTCCCTTATTTTCCCATCCTTTTATCTTCCATCCCCCCTGTCTCATCATACATGATATATCTAGAGCGAGGCCTCCCCTTCTTTGTGACATAGTCCTTGGAGACATCCTTCATTGATCCTATTATTCATTCCATACCATAATCACTATCTCCCCATCCTTATCTTCCTATCCATCCAAACAATCCTTCCATCTCCCCATTTTTATCTTCCTATCTATCTGAACAATCCTTTCCATTTCCCCATACTTATCTCCTTATCCATCCAAACAATTCCTTCCATCTCCCCATCCTTATCTTCCTATCAATCTGAACAATCCTTTCCATTTCCCCATCCTTATCTCCTTCATCTTT